>JAAONU010000007.1:35971843-36599270 GCA_012932295.1 Cyclina sinensis | reverse complement strand
ACAACGTCATGTTAAGAGCAGCCATTAAACTATGCCTGGGATCAAACAAGACACCAAGCGAAAAGTTAATTATGTAACAGAGTTCCAGCACGACCAAGAAATGCTGTAAGGCGCTTGTCTTTATGTGGCGCTATTTACTATTCGAAGGTAAACAAAGTAAAATGTTACAAATATTTTTATTTTTAACGTTGTTTAAATATTAGAATCTGATGTTAACATTCATTCATATCCGCGGTGAGTCGGTGATCAGTTCCGATCATTCCTTGTATAAGATGGGGTGAAAATGTTTGACAAAGTTAGAGGGTATTTTGATGACGTACTCCCAATACTTCCACACTGTTTACAAATAAAGACAGTATCAGCAGTGAAAGTTACGGAGTAGAAAAGATAATCTTTTGAGGTATCCAGAGATAATCGTCCAAGCCACAAGTCGGCTTCTTGCGGATAAGTAACCATTCCACATTAATATTCTATTCTGGTGCTCCAGTAAATATGAAATATTAAGATACATGCAACAAAACTCGAAACTTACCCGTCTGGTCTTATATAGATCCTAAATATATTAATAGGTTTTCGAACAAAACCACTACTGAAATCATTATGATCGTAAATGCACATGCAAAGGAAATAATACCTGAATTTTACAGTCTTTTGTCAGAATAACAAGTATCACTAAAAAGCTGATTATCTTCATGTTTCACTACAGATATCGGTGAAATGTATTTGCAATGAATAAATGAATCTTATTTTCTTCCGCTTAATCGTTTATGAATAATGTTTAACTACATAAAAGAAGCATGTCTTAAATGCTTCCATTTGCAAATAGTGTTGTAATAATGTACACATATTGCTTAGAGTTATTTTACACATGTATTTCGCGTGCAATTCGTGCAATTTCAGCATTCCCTTAGATAATTAAACAGAATTGAATTAAAGACCCTACGGGATTTGCGCTTTTCTAGAAAATGAAGTTCAGTTGTTGAAAAAGACACTTTTCATTTACAAGTTATGTGACGGCAAAAGAAAAAGATAGAGACACGTGAATTGTGGCCTTGAATTGTATCCCAATGTATAAAACCTTGTTCGTTGAAATAAGTTGCATGTGTCTACAGAGCCACATCAAGAATGTACCTTTCAAGCTACACTGTAACATAATCATTTGCGAAAAAAAGAACGTAGAAACTTCACTATGCAAATTAAATTAGTTTTTAAATGACCATGCACAACTACATTTATTGTGTTCACGAAACCTCCGATATTGATTTTCCTTATAAGAAAAGTTACATGAAACGGGTAATAATTTACAAAGCAATAATAAGTTTTTATCATGTTGCTATTTCAATTCCCTTATTTTTATGCAAATGATTAATAATAATCTATTTTTATCTCCCAATTAAAATAAGAAAATGCACTTTCTCGTGAAATAGATGTTTTTGATTATGATAATAGCATACGTTTTTTTTCACTCAATAGTTGACTGCAAATGAAAAAAAAAATGAAAGCAGAATGAGGGAATGAAATTATGGTTCTTTTTCTGTGATATATTTCTCAGTCAAAGAAACAGCAGAAATTGTCATCGTAAGCCAATGCTTACTTTGTTATAAATAAAAATAATTGAAAATTCAGATCCAACGTAAAGAGTTGAAATGCATGTCGCAATATCCTTTCATGACGTCTAATTTAAACAAAAAATGGATGAAACGCGAAATATGTGCGCTTGAATTAATAGAATGAATCAAATTGCAAGAAAAAAATATACAGGGAAAGACTTCAATCATACCGTGATATAATTTCAATCAATATTAAGTGAAATGGAATATTTATTTAGAAAGAAATCATTCATCGTATTCAGAAATTGTACTTTATGATTATACAGCCGTGTTTAAACAATGACTGATACTTGAGCCTTTCGGGCCATTCAGCATTTAGTTTTAATTTGTATTATTAGCCTGAAATGATTCACTGCACTCGACTGAAAGGTAATACAACCGCATCTTTGAAAGGGAAGAAAAGAGTATCTGCCAGAATTTGAGTTGTTAAATAGTTTTTTTCAGAATTATTTGAACAGTTTTCATGTTGAATTCATAGCTCTTCTATCAGTCTGTAATTCAAAGGACGCATAATGAATGAAGAAAAGTAACACGCAGTATTGAAACTTTAGAGATACGAATCTGTAGTCATACTTCATTTCGCTGTAAAGAGATATTCACTTGTATACAAAGAAAGCGATTCATTAACTCGCATCGAAATTGATTTCCAGAAGAAGTTTGCATATCAAGCTTCTAAATATCATCATCATTATCATTTTTGTGAGACTTTGGCTGTTCAAGTCACGCAAGGCAATCTGTTATTTTGATCTTCAGATCATAGCTTTTCTTCAAAACATATTTTTACGTTAGCGATTCATTGAGGATATACTCTTAGACTATCAAAAGATTCTAAAGTACTACTTGTTCGGTTTTGTAACTTTTTGTCAAATTCAAATTTGCCGTACATGTAAAGTACCATTATTAACAAATATTCATAAACGTTTACCAAGATACAATTGGATAGCATAAGGAAATCAATTCTTTAACAGAAACTAGAACTTTCATAAATAACTTTCTAATTTACGTAATTTGAGAACGTATGTTATCATTGCTAAGACGCTATAATCTCTAGAGCAGTATCGCATTTGGTTAGTAATATTTGTGTTTGTTTGTGTGTACGTGTGTAAGTTCAAAAGACATAAAAGAATAAAAAGGCATACCTTTTGATATATTTTGTAAGGTATCATAACATTGCTGAATAAAGGCCTAACTGTTAAAGACATTTCAGATCATACTTGTTTAACAAAATACACCGTCTAAGTATTAAATTCTAAACAAATATGACTAACGTAGACTTCTCACCAACTCGTTTTTGATGACCTTTTAAGCAAACTCTCGAATCCGTAGTTTGAGAACAAACTAAAGAGTTATTAATTCTTGTATGAAGTAAATAAAAACTGAAAAAAAATGCTTGAACATATCCATTGAAGCGAATAAAGAAATATAAACAGGTTGATATATGTTGTTCGAAAATTCGATAAGCGCTTCCTAGATGCAAATATTGTGTACGGCTGTACGTCAGATTTACAAATATTGAAACTTACATACGATTCACTTCTTTTGAAGAATAATAATTTGTCAAACTCACTTTTTTCAAAGCATATAGTGAATAGAAGTAAATGAAGCATTTATATGGCTGTCACATTTATTACACTCAGTAATTCCCTCGACTCAACTTTTAAATTAATATTGCATGTGCATTTGCAATAGAGCGTTGATGCGACCATAATATTGTTTGACCCAATTATGTAGATAAGAAATACATGGCCCGAGAACAATAACTGATCTGAAATAAGACATCAACAATGACATTGGACGATAGCTTACTTTGATATGGAAGACAAAAAAGCCGTTCATCTAGTGTTCGATAAAATACAGATATTGATTTAGAAATTATAACAGAGCGACCGATATTTCAAGACTTCAGAATAAATCGATGTCCTTATGCAATTGTATTGAAAGTGGTTGATAAATAAAAACGTATAACATAGCCTCAGGTATAGAAATGATTACAAAAATGAAAATTTGCTTTTGATGTCTTTGTTTACTAGAGCAATTTCAACTATCAACAAATTGACCTCTTGAACTTATAAATGGGAAACATGATAATACTTGAAAATAATGTTCACCTAAAAAAAGGTAAAAATGAAAACAATAATATAGACGTAAGTAACAACGGGATACAAAACTGATAAATTATTGTCATTAGCTTTATTTCTTTTGTCCATGTTACCATTCACCTGATGAATATTAAACTGTCATAACTACACAGTCAAGAAAGTTAACACAACGTCTTTCTTTTTTATAAAACAAAAATAGGCTTCATTAAGTTATCTGAAAATTGTCTATTATAAAACGAAATACAAACAAGCTTTGCAATGTACTTATCCAACAATTATAATATTTGCAAAGGTTTTTTGTAACGAAAATAGAATGTTACTATTTTAATTTTTCTCATAATCATCCTTTTATGAGTTTTAAAAAAGGAGCATTAAGAGCATTAAATAAGACATCAATCACCTTTTTTCTCTTGATGCAATTAAATGCAATTTAAAGTTTGCATAATAAGGCAAGTTCATTTTTATTGCCTTTCTCATCTCAGGATTCTTGGCTTCATTCAACCTAAAATAGCAGTATTTAATTAACAGACTGAGAATATTTCTTTCTTTTTTATTTCATTAAATCGAGATATTATTAAACTTAAAATATAGCTTTCAATTGGTATTTCGAACTCTGCAAATTAAACCGCAATAAACATTTTTTTCTTTAGATCATGTCTCAGTTTTGTTCTTGTCTCTCAAGGCAAGGTTATCTAAGTAAATCAAGACTGGGGCAAGAGCATACATTTTTGGCGTTGAGATAAGACTGCTGTTTAAAAAGAAATAAAATGTATTTAAAGTGCACCTGGTAATTAACAGCAATAAGTAGCCCAATGACAGTCACAGGATCCTTATTTAAAGCCTTGTTTCGTTAAGGAATAACGCATAAGTACATATGAGGCATTAATTGGACTAAAATGTGGCATCTGCGATGAACAGGTTTATATCAATCTGTGTTTTTTTTCAGAAAAAAATGTATTTTAAAGTTACATTTATTAGCTTAAAGTGAATGAACACACTCAATGCAGCATAGTTCGATACAATAAGACTTCAACTCTTGTAATTATAATTAAGCGTTATTTAAATGAAAAGCCCAGATACAAAGGACATAAACGAAATATTAACACGTCAGTTACAATTCAATTTCTTTCTTTCTTGTCAATAGTTATACCCCCGAAACGAAGTTTGGGAGGAGGGTGGGTGTGAGGGTGTTTATAGGAGTCACCCGGTAGTTGGTCGGTCGGTCGGTTTGTTGCAATCTCCTTGTCCGGAGTATAACTTGAAAACTAATGGTTTGAATTCAATGGAACTTCATACAATGGTCAAGCACAATGACAGAAAGTGTAGTGTTTAAGAATCATAACTCCATCTTCACTATTTGCAGAGTTATTGCTATTTGTTGGTTTTCCTTTACCGAAGCATAACTTGAACACTTATGGTTAGAATTCAGTGCAGCTTCAAACAATGGTCAATCACAATGACAGGAAGTGCAATGTACAATAACTATAACTCTATCTTCACTATTTGCAGAGTTATTGCCCTTTGTTGGTTTTCCTTGTCCGAAGCACAACTTAAAACTACTGATTAGAATTCAATGCAACTTCATACAATGATCAAGCACAATGACTGAAAATGTAATGTACAAGAACCACAACAGTTACTATCTTTAATTGCCCACAACCATTAACTCTTTTTCAATGCTTTTACAAAGTATCCTGTTACTAATAACTTCCTCAGTTCCGAAGCAGTCTTGCGGGGGTATTAATCACATTTAGTGATAGTTCTAGTTTTATATATTTTAATACTGTTGCTTAATCTGACATATTTTGGTTTAAAATGAAAATACTAAAAGAAATGTTGTCTTTGTTTTCTAAACACTCCTGGATTAATTATAGGTTTTACCGATATCTTACTGCAAATTCAGGTAACTGAATAGATGAACCGTTCAGACCTAAACTCTATGCAATTATTTGTTTACAGATATGCATTTGCTAATTAAATATTTTCCCCCTAAGCCTTGTAGATAAAAAATTGCTTTCCTCATGTGCTTTTTATGTCCCCGCTTGTACTTTACTCACTCATCTGTTAGAACTCGTTTGCAACTCGTTGTATTGTAGAAAATGGCTTGTGCATCGTTAGCAAATAACGAAGACGGACAGGCTTCGTCAGAAAAGGATTAAGCTATAACTGCAGGCAAAAACCCTACAACACACACACACACACATGCCGACAAACACGTCGTCTCAGAAGACAGGAACCAGAGCAAAGTGCACATAGGACAAGCGAAGCCAAACGGAAATTATGAAATGCTATCGAATGTGTGATCGCATGATTGAAACAACCATAGGGCTTGCAAAAGCAAAATTAATTTTAGCTATTCAGACAAGAGGCTTACAGAACATCCGCAAAGAAAATAGTTACGATAAAAATGTGAGTTCTCAAATAAAACTAAAATAGAACACGTCCTCTTGTAATGGAACAATTATATGAAAATAAATCTTGAGACAGATAGTATAGTAAACTTTTTCGTAGCAAGAAGCAAAAACACAATATTATGATTTACATAACTGTACATGTTTGTAATACAAACAAATACGTAATGCTTGTTTAGTGTTAGAAACTACGATAGGAACAAAGTTTTATTCTATGAAATGTTTTCGTTTACACATACTATTTATTTAACAATAACAACAACAACAACAATAATAATTATTATAATAATAATAATAATAATAATAATTATAATATAATTTACAACTTTATCGGGCTTTAGTATTCAACATTTGTTAAACTCTTCTCTGAATTAAAAATGGCTGCTTAGCTTTTATAGATTTTAGTCTAGGGAGCGGCGCATCTTTAAAATAGGTTTAGTTATTCATATAGGGCTGACAGTGAAAGGTACAGAGAAAATGTTCTAAAAGATAAACGACATTAGATGTGAGACTTTACGTTCGAATAAAAGCATATCAAAAAATCTGAGAATAATGTTAAATAATTATACTTTATTATATATTTTTCTCGTATTCTTTATAAATTTAAAGATGACATAGTACTGGTGCACTCTGATCAGAATACTCGGAAGTAGTTTCCTGGTAGCATGATTGTTCAGCTGGTATAATGAGGGCTATTTTCTAAAGTTTCAACATAGCCTATTTCGTTTACGCACTGGTGATAATGCAGCCTTACATATTCTATCGACTCTGCCAGTCCCATAACAGTAAAAAATGAGAAAACAGCCAATGTTGCAGTGCCTATAAATTTCGATTGTAGTCATTAGTTGCATCCGCTTTGCCTGGTGATTTTAATATCTAGCACGGAGCTATGTGCAAAATATTAAAATTCAGGAAACTGGAATATCTTCAAATAGTAACCATTTAAATTTTAGTCACCTACGCGGCAGTGACCAATAACAGTTACATATTTAGGAGTAGTGATAATGAAAACGTAAACCGGATACTTTTTTATTGACTCAACGTTAACCTTACCTACGGCATTATGTTCGACGCTTCAATTTTGTATCGTAGGTCGTCTATCAAGACAAGTACTTAGAGAGCTTAAACAGTCTATTTTGCGTGAATTTAGTGAACTGTCATGTTAGAACATAAAGAGTAAATTTCTCATTAATTTCTGATTCAGTATCTCTGCGCATATTTTGCTGATCACAGATAGTAAAAGAGTGCAGATTATTTATTTTAATCGGGTTAAAGATGTAACACATCTTAATAAGGAACTTGCAGTTTATATTTGTGACTGAAATTGTATTTCATGATATTAATGTCGCTGTAAAGAATTCACATTGCAAAAGTCTTGAAAAACTTTTAATGATATAATAACAAGATCTTCTTAGGAAAGCATCCATCAATTAAGGTTTTTATTGTTTGTGTGATATCATGCACATTCTGACTTTGAATGATAACATCTATGACCGTAAAGGTCCATTTATGTAACTCGTAAGACAGACAAGAGCAAGTAAAACGAGACAACATATTCTGTCCTTTGCATAAAAACTGGTTTTCACTTTAAAGAGAGATCCATATCATATTTCGTGAGCCTTAACTCACAGTACAGTTCCACAGTATTATTTCAAATTCGTTTTTGCCTATTAATATATATTGATGTATCATATCACGTTACTTCCAAATGATGTGTTTTTTGTCAGAGATGTAAAACTGTCAATTTCAGTACACGAAACACTCATTATCCTGCCATTCAATACATTTCACTGTACTAACTATTAATTATGATATTGATTTCTTAACATTTTAACATTTATTTCTTAAAAGAGAAAATATTTTTTATGTGCACTTTTGCATCAATCTCCCGCGCAGTGATCTCCCCTTACAGGATTAGATCTCTGCCGTTACAACATTTTCGTCAAGATTTTTGACGATATGAATTTTTTCAATTTTGATTTTTTTATTAAATGCAAACACGGTTTTGCTAATGTTTTAAGACTGTAAGGTGTTAGATGAGAACTCAAATAAAAAATAATAATTTCGGAAACATAAATATTATGAGAATAATTTTTAATATCGCACCGTTTATTTCAAAACAATATGACCGCTTTTGAAAAAGAACTAATTCAAGTCATCGATAGTACTGTACTAAAGTTCTTTCTTAACAGAAGTGAAATTTTGTCAATCATATCGGCAGACTTGACACCAGAGCTCAAATAATAGTGTCGCTGTTTATCACAGAGTAACCGGTGCGCGAAGTTGCTTTTGCATATAATAGTAATAATTATTTTTTTATTATCTGACTGAGAACCTTGCTTCTACAATTAAGCAAAGACATTTCTTTAATAATAATCCATATCTTAGAGAAAATATGTATGCACACTGAGTTCACTTTAAGGACTTAAATACCATCATATAAAAACAAAAGCCTTCAAAGTAATATCTATAACATAAAGGTCTGAAGATTTTTTTTTATCAAGTCAGTTAGCTAACTCTTGTTCTCTTTAGCTTGGGCGTAGTTATAGCTATCCAAGCATACTTTAGTTGCTCTCAACAACAACCCCTGTCACATATTAAAACAATCAAATCCGTTTAATTGATATCCCCGTCTGAATAACACAAATCACTGTGATGAAGCTGCTAAGTAAAAATCGACCTTGACCTTGGAGCTTGTTTGATGAATCAGTCTGGTATCTTTATCTTTAATGAAACAATGCTGCGTCCAGCAGATATAGCCCTTGTAGTAAATGACATCGTTTTGAGAGAAATGAATCAAAACATTATTATGGTGTTGTGTAATGCAGTTGCGTCATTCGTTAAACGTTCATTACTTGGAATTACAATTATCAGTTATGGTCATACAAATCACTGGAATGAAGCTGTTAAGTATTATCGACCTTTTACGTAGATCTTTGACCAGTGTAAAAGCTTGCAAGAAATAGAGAAATATACCATTACCCCTCCCTTAAAATATTTTTTTTCTATAAAATGGCACACACACAAAAACACCCTCTTTATACACACAGATAATAAATAAATGTAAATCATGTATTAACTATTAATATAAGATAGGGAGGGTGCAATGAAAATGTTTCAGATCACAGGAACAATATGTGAAATAACTTTGAAATTTGGCCAGGGTTTCTGAGGAGAAATACGTTTTATAAGTTTCCTATGCAGTTGTATACTGAAAACTTGCCCCTCCGTCTGTCGGTACCAACATGGCGTTAAGGATTTTGATCAATGGCAACACAAGAGACATTACTGTAAAATTATTTTTGAAATGGTACAAGCTGATGTGGAGAAGCAGTTTGTTCTACGAAATTCTTCAAGCGCTTTCTGAGGATTATTTTTCATATATTTAAAACAGGTCCGCCCTCTGTAGGCCATGCTCTCAAAGGGACCAAAATGGCTTGAAGGAATTTGATAAAATGTCACCTGAGGAACATTTCTGTGAAAACAAAAATTAAATCAAACTAGGAATAGAAGATTCAGTTTTCCATTGGTTCATATAGTGAAAACAGGCCCCGCCTTCTGCAGGCCATGCTGTTCAAGAGACTACAATGGCTTGAAGGAATTTGATTAAGGGGTACCTAAGACATATTTTTCGAAATCATTTTGAAATCGGGCAGGTAGTTCTATGAAAATATTTTTTAAAGCTTTACATTGTAATGGCAAGCGAAAACCTGAATTTAATGTCTTCTTTTGCAATAATTTAAAAACATCACATAAGTTAAAATCTCTAGCTATGTTTCAAGTGAAAGACCTGATATAATAGATACGCATTTATAGCGTCTACAATTAAAAAGAAAAAAAAAAACCAGCAAAACAAATTAGGCCAACACTCGGTATATACATATAGGACAACTTAGCATGATGTTTACATTAAAGTTTTGATTGAATGTGAAACAGTAATGACGACGTATTACATATTGAAGATCATGCTTATTTAATTTAAAATGATACGAATAAAAATATCAACTTTTATCGCTGAAAAGTCAGATATACAAATTATCCTTCATTGATGTGTTTAGTACTTTCATCTATAACATCACCGGAAATTTGATATTATATTTACTTTATAAAGGAAACAGTCGCGGTTTACTGTGAATTTTTTTAAACACTTATAAAGTCATATTTACGGTGAAGCATTTATGAAAGTGAAAACAGAAAACACTTTTCTTAACTGGATTATTGTGGCACAAAGTTCGTGGTATGGCGTCGACAATCCAGCGATAGTAAACATCTATTTTGTAAACACTGACATCTGTTGAGACCTGAACTTGTATAACTGGATTGTCTGTACTGGAATAATGCACATGTTATCAGAAGGAGCCTTACACTACGCATCTTACTTTATTAATGTATATATATATTACAAATAGATAAGTCAAGACCGACGAAAACATCATACTTATTAAGGGTAATTTTTTCATTATTGATGTACCGTCTGGAAGGTGTAATCTTTAATTTGACCAAATCAGGAAGAATTGTTCAGTTATTTTGATCACAATTTGGTTGAGCGATTAAGACATGGCATCTCCCTATTATGAGATATAGTTGCTGACTTTCGTTGGAAAGATGCCATTGTAATTTTCTAAAGACCATAACAAAAGTTATCTAAAAGAACAGCTGCTTCTAAGGGAAAAAGTTTACAAACATTATGGTTAAGTGACTGGATAACTATTTTGTTTTCGTTATATAAGTCAGTCGCTGAAATTCAAATGGGCAGTCAGAATATTGGCATATTTGCTGCCTAGTGTATAGGGGGTATTTCACCGGTGAAGGCAAACCTAGAAGGAATAAAAATGAGATAATCTGTCAAAAGTAACTAAAATATAGTGAAGATGGCATTAATGTTCACATAATTCTTTTACTCAGTCTGAATTCACAACATTTTAAAAACTATGTGACGAAAATTAAAGGACTGGTGTAAAGTAACTGGCGAGTTTAAGACAATACTAATAAGTAAATGAAATGTATAAATTCCAATCTTTTGAAATAATCGTTTTAGTGCAAGTGCAAATTAGATGCTTACATCATTTCAAGACTCCTGGAAGTTATTCAGTTTTTTTAAAAAAATATGTTACAGCCAAGTCATGAAAAATATGTATTTCTACTCATCGAACAACCAAGCTTAGCTAAAACGTTTCTCTTGAACGAATGTAGCTTTCGTGTATGTGTTCGTTAATTATACTCGAAAGTCATTTTCGTACTACTACGTAGTGAACGATATTCATCTAGTCAATCATATCTATATGTGTTAAGCCATAAAGGAAATGACTCAGAATTCTTTATGACAATATATTAATGTCATTAGGACAGTATCAGGGTTTGATTTACAATTCATATGAAGTAAATCTATTGAAAGAGTAGTGTATGATTGAAAATGAATGTCTATTGAAAACATGACCATCTATCCGCCGTTATCACAGCTCCAGCACTCTTCTCACATCATGAGTCAGCAGGTATATCTATCATCCTTTTTTAAATCTCAATTTTTTTAATTGTACACTTTATTTTGGTGTGTGAATAACGACTGTTTATTATGGTTGGCAGAAAATCATATATGGTCGTTCCAACACACGCTTTTCCTGTACAGTCTATGCCTGAAAATATTACATAAAGCGCTATATTTCAAGTCAAGGATCTGAACTGGTGACAATAGTTTTACCCCAAACAAATTTATTGTGTATTGACAGATTCTTAGTCAGAGAGTATAACATTAATATAGATAGATGCAAGTCGGACAGGGTGACTGAATTGAAAGTCTTAAAAAATAAACTAAAAAAAAAAACAAAGGAAAAGTAATAATTTGGGAAATAATTCAACTTAAGAAACAATTTTTCACTAACTCGAAAAAAGTAGGATAAAGTCAATTTTAAGCTGTTAACACGATCCATTTTAAAAAGGGATTTTCCAACAAGTCCCGAAAAAATGCCCATTTTAAGCAAATTTCGTCTGGTAAAACAGGCTAAATCATAGGCTTTTTTCATGGGTTCAGACAAAACAACAACTCACTTCTGTAAACCAACATGTATTCACACAGCATATCAACAGAAAATAACCGAAGAAATCATAACATAATTTAATTCTTTTAGAATATTCTAAACAAAGAAACATTTTCTTAGGACATTCTAAAAACTTCTGTTTTACCCTAAATATTTACATAATCAGATATATTCTTTAGAACGTTTTGAAACAGAAAAACGAAACATTCAAAAAGGAATAGAGATCAGATTTCATTCTTTAGAACGTTCTAAAAAGAAAAATGAAAAAGTCGAAAAAGAATAGAAATCAGATTTCATTCTTTAGAAGGTTCTAAAAACGAAGCGCGCAAAAGATGAAAAACAACAAAATAACCGAAGAAATCATAACATAATTTAATTCTTTTAGAATATTCTAAACAAATAAACATTTTCTTAGGACATTCTAAAAACTTCTGTTTTACCCTAAATATTTACATAATCAGATATATTCTTTAGAACGTATTGAAACAGAAAAACGAAACATTCAAAAAGGAATAGAGATCAGATTTCATTCTTTAGAACGTTCTAAAAAGAAAAATGAAAAAGTCGAAAAAGAATAGAAATCAGATTTCATTCTTTAGAACGTTCTAAAAACGAAGCGCGCAAAAGATGAAAAACAACAAAATCAGATTTCATTCTTTAGAACATTCTAAAGACTAAGCGTGCAAAAGATGAAAAAACAAATTCAGATTCCATTCTTTAGAACGTTCTAAAAACGTTATACAGAAAATTTGAGAAAACAACAAAATCAGATTTCATTCTTTAGAGCGTTCTAAGACAAACAACGAAAAGTTGAAAAAAAAAACGTAAATGAAATTCCATTCTTTGGAACGTTCTAAAACAGAAAAGGTAAAAATAACAAAAACAGATTTCATTCTTTAGAAAGTTCTAAGAAAAGAAAAACGAAAAAGTCGAAAAAGAATAGAAACCAGATTTCAGTCTTTAGAACGTTGTAAAGACTTAGAGCGCAAATGATGAAAAACAACAAACTCAGATTTCATTCTTTAGAACGTTCTAAAAACTTAATACAGAAAAAGTTGAAAAATAACAAATCAGATTTCATTCTTTAGAGCGTTCTAAAAACTGAAAGCAAAAAGATGATAAAAAAAACAGATTTCATTCTTAAAAACGTTCTAAAAACGTAGTACAGAGAAGTTGAAAAACAACAAAATCAAATTTCCTTCTTTAGAACGTTCTAAAAACGTAGTACAGAAAAGTTGAAAAATAATAAAATTCGATTTCATTCTTTAGAACATTCTAAAAACTAAGAGTGCAAAGGATGATAAAAAAAACAGCAAAATCAGATTTCATTCTTTAGAATGTTCTAAAAACGTAATACAGAAAAAGTTGAAAAACAACAAAATCAGATTTCATTCTTTAGAACGTTCTAAAGACTGAGATTGAAAATGAAGAAAAAAAAATCAGATATCATTCTTTAGAACGTTCTAAAAACGTAAAACAGAAAAGTTGAAAAAAAAAACAAAATCAGATATCATTCTTTAGAGCGTTCTAAAAACTAAAAGCGAAAAGATGAGAAAAAAAACAGATTTCATTCTTTAGAACGTTCTAAGAAAAGAAAAACGAAAAAGTCGAAAAGGAATAGAAATCAGATACCAATCTTTAGAACATTCTAAAGACTTAGAGCGCAAAGGATGAAAAACAACAAACTCAGATTTCATTCTTTAGAACGTTCTAAAAAAATTGCATTTATTTGCATCTATTTTTGATAATAACTGATAAATAGAGGAGTTTCCTTCTGTTTAAATACCTATATATTGGATAAACGTAGTTGACAATAGTGAGTGAACTTTAATCACGGATTAGGAGCAAACAGATTATGTCCTCTAAGGTATAGTTTTCTAGACACCGGTTACCGTTATGCATAAACTGTGACAACATTATATCTCGGATTAGTGATCAGTATAGTATTAAAAAGTAGTGTGAAACGGTAAAGCAGATTTCATGGGAAAACAGAAAAAGCGTAACAAGTCTGAAGCATCGCCTAGTTCTACATCTTCGCAACCTGTGAAGCGTGTTAATGACAATATGTGTGATTCAAATGCTGCCACCACACCGCTTGTCGATAATGCTGGTAATAATGCTGGTAATATATCGCCCTCGCAGTATTTTGGACAATTTATCCCACCCCATCTACAGTCATTATACGGTAATGGTGGAACAATATTTTTCCCTCAGGCTGGACGGATGTCCACTCCCGTGGTTGAATCCCGACTGACTTCACAATCACCAGACAGTGTCCGTGAACAAAGCAATGAAAATACTATGCTAAAGTCAATTATGGACAAATTATCAACAATTGAAACTAATCAGAAAAATATGGAATCGAAGTTGGGTAAACTTGATAAAATTGAATCGAGCATGATTAAAATAACTGACCGTGTATCTTCGTTAGAGACTACTGTTCGTGACATTGATAAAAAAGTCACTGATCTAGAAAATAGTAGATCCTTTGTCAGTCAAGTGTGTGATGACCTGATGAAGAAACATAATCATTTTGAAACTTTTCTACAACATGAAAAAATACGTAATGATAAACTTTTGAATGATATAGAACAGCTGAAACGTGATAATGAGTCTCTACGCAATGATGTTGTAGATAGTCAATCTCGACTCATGCGTGATAATTTGTTGTTTTTCAATGTACCCGAGGAAAATACTCGTGATGCTCGTCTAGCAGAGAACTGTCACAGAAAAGTAATTGACCTCTGTATCAAGGAATTGGACATACAGGATGCCGAGCAGAGATTTAAACTTGACAGAGTTCATCGTACTGGTCAGTTTGAAAGAGGGAAAACCCGTCCTATCGTTGCCAAATTTAATTACTATGGTGACAAAATGGAGGTCAAAAACAAAGTGCGTGATAAGCAATCGAACTCTTCCCATATATCCTTCCGTGTTAGTGACCAATTTCCTAAACAAGTGCAGGAACGCCGGAAGATACTTATTCCATATTACGTTCAGGCAAAACAGGAACACAAAAATGCTGTTTTAGCGTACGATGCTCTCTATATTGATAATCGCAAATATACTGCCGATCGCCCGCCACCTGGGCCTGTACCCCAGTTACCGCCGCGGCCACCATGGAGTCAGGCTGGTTATCCACACAACAGTCAGATCAGTACCAGTAGTGCCGGGATCACTCCAAAGACGTCTGAACCTTTTCAGACAGGGCCATCGTCATCAGTGGATAAGGACCAAGCGGAGTCGCTACAGAATTCCACAGAAATGGACAGGTTATAGGATGAAACTCAGAAGCAGCTCAATTTATTAACTTGGAATATACAAGGGCTATGTAACAAACTAGATGATTATGATTTTCTGAATTTTTTAAATAAACATGATATTCTTTTGTTTTGTGAAACTTGGAATACCCAAAGTAGAAATGTAGCGATTGAAAATTTTAAATGTTTTTCCTGTCCTAGGCCGAAATATAACAAAAAGGCTAAACGTCATAGTGGAGGTGTTGTTATATATTACAAAAAGAAATTTGAAGGTCATATTTTATGCTACATATTTTTAACCTTTCTAAGAGGAAAAAATGCAATAAACTGTAAAAAGTAGTTCAATAAAAATATAATTTATCATTTAGCACATTCGAAGGAACAAACATCTGAACTGTAATCGTTTTTCACTGAGTGCTCTCCCTTCTTTTCGGGAATGAGATAAAACCCGTGTTGTTGCGATATAGTCATTCTTTGTTCCGTGAATCCAGTCGAGTCCTCAGTAACATGACCAATCGACCATAAAACATCGTTATAGTCTCAGGAAAATATATATTATATAGTTACTGGCTGAGAGTCTAAAATAATTTGTTTCGGTTATAACTTTGATTTTGTTTGACTGAAACTATACGGTGTTGTTTGCTGTATTCCAATAGTGTACTCAGACCCTCCAGATTTACATTCAGTACTCGAGTTGGCCATCCTTCACTTTCAACATTTACTCTTGACATTTCATTGTCTATGCACTGCACTTCTATCTCTGAAAACATAATAAATCAAATCAAAATGCAATAAGGAAAAACGTTTATCAAGAAAATAGCTATATAAAGTTTATAGCTACATAGTATTTTCTTAATCCAATAACTCCAGTTTTAATTGTTACTTATCAATAATCGAGCAAGACAAGAGAACCATTTTTTCATGAAAATGATAATGTTTTACCATTACAATATGATAAACAAAAAGAACTTTACTAGCCGGACAACCGAATGGCTGGAAACGTGGAGGCACAGTCCCTAAGTTCCACACCTGTAAATCATCCACCGGATATTTGCCAAAATGATCAGAAAACAACAATATTTTGCTGGGTTTCATGTTACTGACATAAATCTGCCATTCTGAATTCAATGACGTATCAGATGCCTACTGACATCAAAAGATTTATATACAAATATATCACCTGACTGGTTATTTTGTAAATGCAAATGAACAATGGTTAAATGTGACTGCTCACCGACAAGGCTAAGTGTTTACAGAACAAATTTAATGTTTTGACGTCTTGAGCATATTTTGAGATACTTTTGTTTTGAGCCAGAATCTCGCTATAACAGAGGAGATATTGACCGATACAATATACTGATATACACAATATCTTGTACAATCGCAGGTACATGTAAATAACAAGTCGAGTTTGAAATAAAAGCTTTTATAAAAATGTGCTTACCATGACAAATCCTTATATTCCGATGAAAACGAGTTTATTTCTGTCTTCTCCTGAAATTTTCAACACGGCCAACTCCAGTTACACAATACCCGATACGCTTGATTACACAGCGGGAGAATGAAATGACGAAAAAGGGGTGGACTGATATTTCATTTGTCAGAAAATCTAATTGAAAACTTTTAAGATAGTTTAAAAAATTAAACTATTAATGGACTTTTTTCTGGATTAAAATATTTAAAAAGACAGCTTCAGTTTTAAACTTTTTCACCTTTTTCTCGTTTAGAAAGGTTAATTAAATTATGAGTACCAGAGTTACCTATGCACTAAATGGACACAGCCAATTAACGGTACTTATCTGTCGCGTGCCGTTTAACCAATTAGGTAAGATAGAGCTATTTTTTCTGCGTGTTTTTTTCATAATAAGATACATGAACAACAGCAATAAACGAGACTTGATACTTCCGAGTTAAGGACTTTTTTCTGGAAGAAAAATGTAAGTATAAAATTCTCACACAATTTCATAATTCTTAATATCAAAGAAAAAATATTAAGATTTAGTTTGTGACATTTCTTATGCAAAATGCATTTTAAACAAAAGATTATTACCATCTGTAGTATTTGTAAGTTTTATAACATTGTGCAAGAACAATTAATATTTATAAACCTTTTCTCATCATTTGGCAAGTTTGGTTGAAGTGATTATCATTTGTCTGAGTCATATTTTAGAAATAAGTACATTATTACTTTTGATGTTTAGTTTATTCCTCTCTTAAAAAACATTTTTTTTCTATTAAAAAAATCACTTTATGAGTTCAATTGATCATAATTTTATAATCATTGCAAATTAGAAAAGGGTCACCTTTAGTTAGCAGAACAGAACTGAACAGTTAGCAAAAACTATAATAATAGTTTGAAATCATTCAGAACATAATAGCCATTATGATGGATAAGAAAGTTCTTATTGTAAATATTTGATAGAATATGCTTGTTGATGAATGAATTTAGGTCGTATACTATCTTTAATGTGTTAAACAGTGCTACTATTTTATGGGCAATTAGCTGATTTTTTTAATTGCCAATCAGTAAAGGTATTACACGCTCTCCTGATAATCATCTCTCCCTTTGATCAAAAGAAGACTTAAGACATTAATTAACAACTTCCGGTCACAACCAGTCCTTTTATTGATAGAATAAATGCTTGTTTATTGCCGTTAGTTAATATAAGCGCGGATTCGAATCTAAAATTGTGAAAATTAGGGACGCGTTCAACTGTGCAATGTTTATTTGTGACTGATAGGACTTAAAGGTCAATAGACAAACATATAACGATTTTACTTCATCCAAATAATTATAATAACCACAAATGCAAAAACACAATAAAAACATATAAAATATAACATGTTAAAAACTGCGGTAACTACTCGATTTTTATTTTGTGTCGGTAGAACTGATTGGAATTATATCTTAGCGTGAATGCGATTAATAGATTTGGTTTGACTGCAATATCAAACAGATTTTCACGTTGGGATATTGTTTGAACAACAAAAATATGACATGTACATTAATCAGGAAATTGTCTGCTTAAAATTTACATCCAAAGAAATGTCCATAAAAAAACACGTTTGCGATTTCTATGGGATTTATGCAAATAAGACTTACCACAGGGACCTTAGTTTATTATATACTTTTGAATGAAATACTGAGAAATATTGATGAAATAAAATGCGTATTTTCATTTTTCGTATTATCACCTTTATTTTTCACTGCAGTGAAACATATTTTCCGTAGAAAAAAATCTTGAATATCCTCTATTCTGCATAGCTGTCAAAACAAAGGAATTAACAGTTATTTCATGCTAAAGTTGAGGCAATTGGCAAAACTTATTGGCGAGTTGTCTTACAATCCATCTATCTATTTGAGCTTAAATATCGTCGGTACCTGTTGCCCATCATCGTCGGTGACCCCCGGTACATATTCCGCACAACTACATTATGTACCGTGGGATAATTGACTGCTGATTATTCGTTTTCATGAATATTTATTAGCAAAGGGATGTAACTCTTCGTCGAATGAGATGCCGCATTACAAATAGACACTCTTCAGTGTGGAGAGTAGGCATAATGACAAGTTACTTAAAATAGACGTATTTCCCAGGATTTAAACATAGGCGCGGAAGTCAAATTGTAACAAGTTATTTCATTGGCTGCGATTCCGCAAGGGAAATCTTACGGAAACCAATGAAAGTAGGTAATGAATTATTCATGAGTACGAAATTTTACCAGCCAATTGTCCCACGGTAGATAAATAGAGTGAAACGGAATGGATCGAACGTGGGTTTCCGACGATGGTTGCCCATATGATCGACGTCCCCTGAAGAGATTAGTTATTTTATGTTGTGGGGGGTAGTGCAAGATACAGAAAGCATCCCATTCCAGAGACACCCCTGGTTCTTTTGCATGTGTGTAGCACTGATACATCGGACCTCGGTTTAACGTCTGATCCGAAAGACTATTAGTAATGTTAGTTGAGGAGCGGGGGATCGAACTCGGGAGCCCTGGTTTACCAGTCCAGCGCGTTACCACTGGACCACATCCGCTTCTGGATTACTTTTTATCTGTCACACTTGTGAAAACATTACGTAATTGTTGCTTCCAATTGGCATGTGTCAGTGATAAGAAACTTTAAGAAACTTCCATGCAGTTAAATACTAATTTTGATTTTATATTATGAAGAAGATAAAAATTATTTTTGATCCATGACTTGTAAATGTACTTTTTAAAAAATATTACAGATGTTTCGCTTTTTTTTCATTTTTTGGACAGATATATTTTGGGGCTTCTTCTGTTTTATATTTGTTCTTTTGATCATTTTTTTTATCTTTAAAACTTTTCTAAGGTTAATATTCTGAAATGGATTTACATCTATTAAACAAGGGTCGTAGTGAAAACTTTCTTACTACGTATCTCAGAAGAAATTTATCACAGAAAAATAAACATAAAAAAGACCTAAAAAGACAAAAAGATATTTCAAGTGATGTATCTTTTCATACAATAAACCTGACGGAACTTTACACATTTTGTTCATACTCGAAATTATATTGGCCTCCATATTCCATCAGAATTATGTCAAACTATTTAAAATTTAAATATTTCATCATTCTATAGAACGTTCCATAATTGAGAAATTGACCGTCGCCATTATGAAGGTCACGTGACCCTCCGCCATTAAAAGACTGCTAAACCACGCTATGATGCTTAAGTTCCGTATAAATCTGTATAACTTAAGCACATTTCACGGTGACATACTGCCTTATATCGCGTGAATTTTGTTGCAAAATACTTATCACTTTATTTTATTATTATTTCTATTCTGTATGTTTTATTCCTGACTTGAACATATTATTATTAACATGAATTATTTAACACATTAAAGACTGTGAAAAAGACCATGGACTGTTCAAAGTGGAAACTTGAGTTGTATTAACCACATATAATTTGTGTAAAACAAAAATATTGAAAGCACGGTTTTCTTTTTCGAAAGTAGAAACTATGATTTCAGTTAGTTGAACAACTCTGAAAGCTCAAAAAATGGACAAAATAAAACATCTCGCTCATCAACCACATGTTCACTCTATTTTAACTAAAACTCATTTTATTCTTTGATACAGTTTCTATTTCTATTTGAGCTTTTTTATCGTCGGTACCGGTTGTCCATCCGAAAGACTATTAGTAATATTAGAGGAGGAGCGGGGAATCGAACTCGGGAGCCCTGGTTTACCAGTCCAGCGCGTTACCACTGGACCACATCCGCTCCTGATACAGTTTCAAAAACTACTTGTCAATAAATATGCATTATTTAGCGCTTCTTTAATCATCAAACTGTCTTATGTCATTCGCGGTGTCCTGTGGTGAAGGAATGTGGTTACGTAATACGGGGGTGACATACTGTCTTTGTTTTGATAAGTCACCGTTAATTGTCATTGTCGGTCTTGCTTGATCAGTCACAGGAAAACACTTGAACAACGAAATTTCCTTTTGAGAAAATGCCTGAAGGATATAAAATATGTTTTTTATTTGATTGTATGTGAAACTTAAGAATACAAACTCTTCATTACAAACAAGATTTTCAAGACCGTATGAAATTTACCTTCTGTTGCCACATGGACCTTTTTCTATTCTTTATTTCTTGCATTTTGAAATCAGTTTGTGCCAAGTATTGTTATGTACAACATGTGAGTTTTTGTATGCAGAAAGAAAATAATAGCTGCAAGCAACGCGTCTGTAAGATATTGGTCTTGCAATAATACGTTTGCTTTCCTTCTTTTTATTCTTAACATTTTTGTTGTGGATATTTATTTATAACAGTTAAATAGATTGAGGTGTCAGCAAAAAAAAAAAAAAAAAAAGTAATAGGGAGATAACCAGGGAGGTACTAATTTCTATAACTGTCTATATCCATAGTTACATGTTGAATTTTTGTACTTAACTACTTTCCGTCTAAACTGATCCCCTTCCATCATCATTTTAAAAAATGTGTTAACAGTCCAGTCAGCTGTGGCAAGGGATTAATGTTCCTCACTTCCTGTTTTGCACGTGACAGGTACGTGCGACTTAGTGCGTGTAATTATTAATTGTTATAAAAAAAACATATTTAAAAAAATTAAGAGCGGAATTTTGTAAAATTGTCTTAGATGCATATTTTTTGTCGAATATTTAGAGGTTCAAAAAATTGTCCAATGACCTCTAAGAGCTAGGTCAGTAGCTGTTTCAGGGTCAGTTAGTAACGCGCTGGACTGGTTATCAAGGGGTTGCGAGTTTATGCCTTACTCCTCGCCTATCTTTACTACTGGACGACTTATCCACCCTCCAAACACAATGTCCAAATTTATACAAATCTATTATTAAAAGTGAAAAAAAAGAAATATATCTTTGCCTTTTTCAGGAAATATAGAGAAAAAATGACAGAGTGAATCTTAACTTTTAATGTTGGAACAATAACCTGGATCTCCCATCTGCCCATGCTGAAGAGGAATGAGCCTGTCTATCCACAACATTTTAAATATCTTTATGAACAGCGGGACGGCTCATTTGGATTTCCGATATCCCAAGAATATTCGAAATAGCGGGAGTGAATTTAAAATTAATTGTTTTCTTTCGTATTTTTTCACTAACTGGACAGAAGAATAGGACTAACAAAAGTATAAAATATTTAATTAGATATCATAGATAAAGAATAACAATAGGGATGAATTTTACTGCAGTTTTTTCTTTCTTAGTCCCGAGAACATTCTAAAGAACTACAATGTTGTTTTTCATTTTAAGGACAACTGAATCATATTTTCGATATCGACTGCTAGACTTTAATATCCTTTATCAATTCATAAACTATAGAAAAATATAATAAAATTTAGATCACATCATTTCATATTCTTTAGAATGTTCTGATGTTTTTGTCAGCTTAATGATATCTGAACTTGACTGCAGTATTTTCTTTTTCATTCTTAGAACGTTCTGAAGACTGAAATCTGGTAACTGTTGTGTAGAATCTTATTTCAATATCGAGTGCTAGACTTAAATATGCCCTATGTTTTCATCTTAAAACTCTCTTAGAACGTTCTTTCTGCTATTTTCAACTTTTTGTTTTCATTCTTAGAGCGCTCTAAAGAATAAAAATATGATTTCTGTTGTTTTTCAACTTAATGTGTTCATTCTTATAACGTTCTAAAGAATGAAATCTGGTTTTTGTTATTTTTCAACTTTTTGTTTTCTTCTTAGAACGTTCTAAAGAAAGAAATCTGTTTTCTGTTCTTTTTTTTCAACTTTTTCGTTTTATGTTCATGAAACGTTCTTAAAACGAAATCTGTTTTCTCTTATTTTTCAATTTTTTTCTGTTTTGTTCTTCGAACGTTCTAAAGAATGAAATCTATTTTCTGTTGTTGTTTTTTTTCTTCAACTTTTTCTTTCTTAAAACGTTCTAAAGAATATATCTGATTTATGTTCCTTTTTAGCTTATTTCTTTTTCGTTCTTCGACATTTGTCGTTTTTCTTTTTTAGAATGTTCTAAAGAGAGAAATCTGATTTTGCTTTTTTTTCAACTTTTCTGCTTTACGTTTTTAGAACGTTCTAAAGAATTAAAACTGATTTTGTTGTTTTTCATCTTTTTTTACTCTTAGTCCATTGAACGTTCTAAAGAATGAAATCTGATTTTGCTCTTTTCAACTTTTATGTACTACGTTTTTAGAACGTTTTAAGGACTGAAATCTGATTTTGTTGTTTTTCAACTTTTCTGTACTACGTTTTTAAAACGTTCTAAAGAATAAAATCTGATTTTGTTGTTTTTCATCTTTTTCACTCTTAGTCTTTAGAACGTTCTAAAGAATGAAATCTATTTTTTGGAGGGCATTTTTCAACTTTTCTGTTTAAGAACGTTCTAAAGAATGAAACTAGATTCATGTATTTTTTCAACGTTTTCGTTTTTCGCTCTTAGAACGTTCTAAAGAATGAAATCTGAATTTGTTGTTTTTCTAACTTTTCTGTATTACGTTTTTAGAACGTTCTAAAAAATGAAATCTGATTTTGCTTTTTTCATCTTTTTCACTCTTAGTCTTTAGAACGTTCTAAAGAATGAAATCTGTTTTTTTTTCAACTTTTCTGTACTACGTCTTTAGAACGTTCTAAAAATGGAATCTGATTTTGTTGTTTTTCATCTTTTTGCGCTCTGAGTTTTTAGAATGTTCTAAAGAATAAAATCTGATTTCTATTCTTTATCGACATTTTCGTTATTCTTTTTTTAGCACGTTTTAAAGAAAGAACTCTGTTTTTTGTTATTTTTCAACATTTCTGTTTCTAAAAAATTAAATCTGATATTGTTGTTTTCTATCTTTCTGCGCTCTTAGGCTTTAGAATGTTCTAAAAAATGAAATCTGATTTTGTTGTTTTTCAACTTTTCTGTATAACGTTTTTAGAACGTTCTAAAGAATGATATCTGATTTTGCTTTTTTCATCTTTTTCACTCTGAGTCTTTAGAACGTTCTAAAGAGAGAAATCTGTTTTTTTTGTTATTGTTCAACATTTCTGCTTTACGTTTTTTATAAATGTTCTAAAGAGTGAAATCTGATTTTGTTGTTTTTCATCATTTTTCACCCTTAGTCTTTCGAACGTTCTAAAGAATGAAATCTGATTTTGTTTTTTTCAACTGTTCTATACTACATTTTTAAAACGTTCTAAAGAATGAAATCTGATTTTGCTTTTTTCAATTGCTCTATACTACATTTTTAGAACGTTCTAAAGAATGAAATCTGATTTTGTTGATTTTCATCTTTTTCCCTCTTAGTTCTTAGAACGTTCTAAAGAATGAAATACGATTTTGTTGTTTTTCAACTTTTTCTGTATTACGTTTTTAGAACGTTCTAAAGAATGAAATTTGATTTTGTTGCTTTCATCTATTGAGCTCTTAGTCTTTAGAATGTTCTAAAGAATGAAATCCGATTTCTGTTCTTTTCAGACTTTTTTGTTTTTCTTTTTTAGAACGTTCTAAAGAATAATACTGATTTACGTTTTTTTTTTAACTTTTTCGTTGTCTGTTTTTAGAACGTTCTAAAGAATGAGATATGGTTTCTGTTATTTTTCAACCGTTACATTATTCGTTCTTAGGACGTTCTAAAGAATAGATATGATTATGTATATATCTAGTGTAAAACAGATGCTTTTAGAATGTCCTAAGAAAATGTTTAATTGTTCAGAATGTTCTAAAAGAATTAAATTATGTTATGATTTGTTTTGTTATTTTCTGTTTATATGCTGTGTGAATACATGTAGGTTTACAGAAGTGAGATGTTGTTTTGTCTGAACCCATGAAAAAAGCCTATGATTTAGCCTGTTTTACCAGACGAAATTTGCTTAAAATGGGCATTTTTTCGGGACTTGTTGGAAAATCCCTTATTAAAATGGATCGTGTTTGTTGTAAATTCTAAGACTATTTTACTAAAAATAAATTTAAGGTCGACACTCATACTATATCAAGCTGTAATGGTAAAGTAGATGATGTCAACTAAATTAGGTTTTTTGGAGGATGTTACATATGACGTTCAACTGAATTAAATTTCTTTGAGGATGTTACATATGATGTTCAACTTAATTAAGTTACTTTCATTGAGGGTGTTACATATCATGTTCAATTGAATTAAATTTCTTTGAGGATGTTACATATGATGTTCAACTAAATTAAGTTACTTTGAATTACATATTATGTTCAACTGAATTCAATTTCTTTGAGGATGTTACATATGATGTTCAATTGAATTATATTTCTTTGAGGATGTCACATATGATGATTAAACTGGATAAAGTTTCTGAGGATGCTTTAAATGACTGATTTTTAACCTGATTTAGTTACGTTGAGGATGTACACATGATTTTGATATGCATTAAATTTCTTTGAGGATGTTACTTATGATGTTAAACTGGATTGAGCTACTTTTTAGGATGTCACACAGAATGTTGATCTGGATAAAGTAACTATTTAGGATGTCACACAGGGTGTTGATCTGGATAAAGTAACTATTTAGGATGTTACACAGGATGTTGATCTGGATAAAGTAACTATTTAGGATGTCACACAGGATGTTGATCTGGATAAAGTAACTTTTTAGGATGTTACACAGGATGTTGAACTGGATTAAGTTACTTTGGGACTGTTACATTTGATATTCAACTAAATTAAGTTACTTTCAGAATGTTACGTTTGATGCTTAACTGGATTTAGTTACTTTTCAGGATTGTGCGCATGATGCTAAACTGGATTAAACTACTTTTAGGATGTTTTATATGAAGTTCAACTGGATTTTGCACATAATGATCAAAGAAATCAGGAATGAATAAATGAACATTCATATGAAAGTAATTATTTCAGGATTTATATCAGTCTGAAAGACCGTTCTTGTATCTTGAAACAGAGAGGCAGTATGTATCATAGTTTTTCATTCAAATGTTTTGGAAACCGTTTTGCGATAATTGTTATGGGAAGACATTGAACTCATACTTGCAGATATACGTATGCCTAACGTGTAAATTAAAGCTAGAAATAACAAACATCTTGGGAAAGGTCAGAACACTTATCTCTTCTCACAACAATTTACTGACAAGGAGTAATGATAAATGAATCAGCGTCTGGGAGACCCTTTTCGTTTAAACGAATATGGACTTTCCACTTATAAAGGAAATCAAAGTATTGAATGCGTTCTATTATTCTTCACGAGGCATTTCCTTATAGACAAATGATACAGTTTAGTGTGTAATGATATATTAAACGGGATAAAACCTGTTTGACAGATAATAAGATTTTTTTTAATTCAGTCATCATGCCTATTACGATCGTATATGTCTCAGCTGTTACTACTATTACCGTTTCTCATTCAGTAATTATGATTTCTGTATATCAGTTGATATCAGTGTTCCTGGCAACAACATGTTATTACTTTTTATTCAATTATACTCATTATCATTTTTATATTAGTTAATCGTTATTATATTCTTTAAGAAACTTTGCATATATGTAGTGCTTAACTTTGAGATATGTAGTGCCTGGAAATCAGCATTTCAATAAACTTGGTGGAATGATCTCGAAATAAAACATAGAGTGAAAATGTCGGTAGATCGGTCAACAAACGTCCGTCCTTTAGAAACATAGATTTTAACTGAAAAATTAAAGGTTAGAAATATTAGTAGATCAATTGGCTCTAAAACTTGTTTTGTAAACTGTGATGTACACTGTACTGCATTTGTGACTGTGAAACCTTTGTATTTTTAATAGCCTTTCCCGTATCCAAAGAGATATAGGATACAAAACAACTGGTAGACATCTGTATGTGATATAAAACTGTTACCCAAGTGTAGAAAAGATATAATACGACAAACCTACTCCTTTACCTATCAGCTAGCTTTGATGGCGACGTGGTACAGTGTCCGCTTAGTAACTGAAGGTATCCGAGTTCAAACCCAGCTCAGGGCAAATGGATTTCCCCGGGTTACACAAGTAATTCTACACCATTGCACTGATATGACTTGTATTTGATATTCCATGACTATAAGCAAATAGCAGTTAATAAAAAAACTCGAAAAAATGTTATTAATTGTATTTAATCAACTATTCATTCTGTATTGATTAACCTTGCGAACAGTTAACATCATACTTATTAAGGGTAATTTTTTCATTATTGATGTACCGTCTGGAAGGTGTAATCTTTATTTGACCAAATCAGGAAGAATTGTTCAGTTATTTTGATCACAATTTGGTTGAGCGATTAAGACATGGCATCTCCCTATTATGAGATATAGTTGCTGACTTTCGTTGGAAAGATGCCATTGTAATTTTCTAAAGACCATAACAAAAGTTATCTAAAAGAACAGCTGCTTCTAAGGGAAAAAGTTTACAAACATTATGGTTAAGTGACTGGATAACTATTTTGTTTTCGTTATATAAGTCAGTCGCTGAAATTCAAATGGGCAGTCAGAATATTGGCATATTTGCTGCCTAGTGTATAGGGGGTATTTCACCGGTGAAGGCAAATAAATTACTCGTTTACCTAGAAGGAATAAAAATGAGATAATCTGTCAAAAGTAACTAAAATATAGTGAAGATGGCATTAATGTTCACATAATTCTTTTACTCAGTCTGAATTCACAACATTTTAAAAACTATGTGACGAAAATTAAAGGACTGGTGTAAAGTAACTGGCGAGTTTAAGACAATACTAATAAGTAAATGAAATGTATAAATTCCAATCTTTTGAAATAATCGTTTTAGTGCAAGTGCATATTAGATGCTTACATCATTTCAAGACTCCTATGTATTTCTACTCATCGAACAACCAAGCTTAGCTAAAACGTTTCTCTTGAACGAATGTAGCTTTCGTGTATGTGTTCGTTAATTATACTCGAAAGTCATTTTCGTACTACTACGTAGTGAACGATATTCATCTAGTCAATCATATCTATATGTGTTAAGCCATAAAGGAAATGACTCAGAATTCTTTATGACAATATATTAATGTCATTAGGACAGTATCAGGGTTTGATTTACAATTCATATGAAGTAAATCTATTGAAAGAGTAGTGCATGATTGAAAATGAATGTCTGTTGAAAACATGACCATCTATCCGCCGTTATCACAGCTCCAGCACTCTTCTCACATCATGAGTCAGCAGGTATATCTATCATCCTTTTTTAAATCACAATTTTTTTAATTGTACACTTTATTTTGGTGTGTGAATAACGACTGTTTATTATGGTTGGCAGAAAATCATATATGGTCGTTCCAACACACGCTTTTCCTGTACAGTCTATGCCTGAAAATATTACATAAAGCGCTATATTTCAAGTCAAGGATCTGAACTGGTGACAATAGTTTTACCCCAAACAAATTTATTGTGTATTGACAGATTCTTAGTCAGAGAGTATAACATTAATATAGATAGATGCAAGTCGGACAGGGTGACTGAATTGAAAGTCTTAAAAAATAAACTAAAAAAAAAACAAAGGAAAAGTAATAATTTGGGAAATAATTCAACTTAAGAAACAATTTTTCACTAACTCGAAAAAAGTAGGATAAAGTCAATTTTAAGCTGTTGTAAATTCTAAGACCATTTTACCAAAAATAAATTTAAGGTCGACACTCATACTATATCAAGCTGTAATGGTAAAGTAAATGATGTCAACTAAATTAGGTTTTTTGGAGGATGTTACATATGACGTTCAACTGAATTAAATTTCTTTGAGGATGTTACATATGATGTTCATTTAAATAAAGTTACTTTCATTGAGGGTGTTACATATCATGTTCAATTGAATTAAATTTCTTTGAGGATGTTACATATGATGTTCAACTTAATTAAGTTACTTTCATTGAGGGTGTTACATATCATGTTCAACTGAATTTAATTTCTTTGAGGATGTTACATATGATGTTCAACTTAATTAAGTTACTTTCATTGAGGGTGTTACATATCATGTTCAACTGAATTTAATTTCTTTGAGGATGTTACATATGATGTTCAACTTAATTAAGTTACTTTCATTGAGGGTGTTACATATCATGTTCAATTGAATTAAATTTCTTTGAGGATGTTACATATGATGTTCAACTAAATTAAGTTACTTTGAATTACGTATTATGTTCAACTGAATTCAATTTCTTTGAGGATGTTACATATGATGTTCAATTGAATTATATTTCTTTGAGGATGTCACATATGATGATTAAACTGGATAAAGTTTCTGAGGATGCTTTAAATGACTGATTTTTAACTTGATTGAGTTACGCTGAGGATGTACACATGATTTTGATATGCATTAAGTTACTTTGAGGATGTTACTTATGATGTTAAACTGGATTAAGTTACTTTTTAGGATGTCACACAGGATGTTGATCTGGATAAAGTAACTATTTAGGATGTCACACAGGATGTTGATCTGGATAAAGTAACTATTTAGGATGTTACACAGGATGTTGATCTGGATAAATTAACTATTTAGGATGTCACACAGGATGTTGATCTGGATAAAGTAACTATTTAGGATGTTACACAGATTGTGGAACTGGATTAAGTTACTTTGGGAATGTTACATTTGATATTCAACTAAATTAAGTTACTTTCAGAATGTTACGTTTGATGCTTTACTGGATTTAGTTACTTTTCAGGATTGTGCGCATGATGCTAAACTGGATTAAACTACTTTTAGGATGTTTTATATGAAGTTCAACTGGATTTTGCACATGATGATCAAAGAAATCAGGAATGAATAAATGAACATTCATATGAAAGTAATTATTTCAGGATTTATATCAGTCTGAAAGACCGTTCTTGTATCTTGAAACAGAGAGGCAGTATGTATCATAGTTTTTCATTCAAATGTGAAACCGTTTTGCGATAATTGTTATGGGAAGACATTGAACTCATACTTGCAGATATACGTATGCCTAACGTGTAAATTAAAGCTAGAAATAACAAACATCTTGAGAAAGGTCAGAACACTTATCTCTTCTCACAACAATTTACTGACAAGGAGTAATGATAAATGAATCAGCGTCCGGGAGACCCTTTTCGTTTAAACGAATATGGACTTTCCACTCATAAAGGAAATCAAAGTATTGAATGCGTTCTATTATTCTTCACGAGGCATTTCCTTATAGACAAATGATACAGTTTAGTGTGTAATGATATATTAAACGGGATAAAACCTGTTTGACAGATAATAAGATTTTTTTTTAATTCAGTCATCATGCCTATTATGATCGTATATGTCTCAGCTGTTACTACTATTACCATTTCTCATTCAGTAATTATGATTTCTGTATATCAGTTGATATCAGTGTTCCTGGCAACAACATGTTATTACTTTTTATTAAATTATACTCATTATCATTTTTATATTAGTTAATCGTTATTATATTCTTTAAGAAACTTTGCATATATGTAGTGCTTAACTTTGAGATATGTAGTGCCTGGAAATCAGCATTTCAATAAACTTGGTGGAATGATCTCGAAATAAAACATAGAGTGAAAATGTCGGTAGATCGGTCAACAAACGTCCGTCCTTTAGAAACATAGATTTTAACTGAAAAATTAAAGGTTAGAAATATTAGTAGATCAATTGGCTCTAAAACTTGTTTTGTAAACTGTGATGTACACTGTACTGCATTTGTGACTGTGAAACCTTTGTATTTTTAATAGCCTTTCCCGTATCCAAAGAGATATAGGATACAAAACAACTGGTAGACATCTGTATGTGATATAAAACTGTTACCCAAGTGTAGAAAAGATATAATACGACAAACCTACTCCTTTACCTATCAGCTAGCTTTGATGGCGACGTGGTACAGTGTCCGCTTAGTAACTGAAGGTATCCGAGTTCAAACCCAGCTCAGGGCAAATGGATTTCCCCGGGTTACACAAGTAATTCTACACCATTGCACTGATATGACTTGTATTTGATATTCCATGACTATAAGCAAATAGCAGTTAATAAAAAAACTCGAAAAAATGTTATTAATTGTATTTAATCAACCATTCATTCTGTATTGATTAACCTTGCGAACAGTTAATATCATAGTTCCTTTCAGCACTATAATTTCCCTTGGTTTCTTGAGTTAAATTGAATTTTCATGTCCTTCAGCATTGCAGTGAAATCTCACACAGATCTTGAGAAAGTACTTTGTTTAATTAAATGCACACACACACACACACACACACACACACACACACGATTTTGCAAATATGGTAGCGCAAATATTTTTGGTAGTGTAATCGCTTATCCAGTATAGTCCAAGTTATGTTTGAAGTTTCAACAAAGTACGTATAGTTATTGCGGAAGTTCAATGTCTATTGTATTTTTTCTACCTTTCATTTTATTGAAGTCAGAGCTAACAGCTGAAGTAACAGTCTCTATAAATAACGATAATTATAGACCATACTTGATACAACTTCACGCATCCGGTTTGCCTAGTGATTTTAATACAAGGTGCAGCTTTGTGCGAATAAATTTCATCCAGGAAGAGGAAATGGCTTCTAATGGTTACCCTTTTGAGATTGCCACAGAAGTGCCACTGCGTAACAACATCTACCAATTAAAAATTGTTATCATGGTAGTGTAAACCTATTACATTTTGCGAATTCATCTCAAAGTAATAATATATGTGTCTAACACTTTATAATATCGCAGACGATCTTTTATTCACATTGTCTATTATCTTATTCCGAAGATGTTTGTACAAAGCAGACACAGAATATTAGGGCACGAAGACCGATTTTTAAGAGTGAAAAGCCCTGTTAAGAGAGCTGCAGTATTTAATTATTTGTGTCAAATGTAAATTAAGGTAATTTCATAACATTGAATTGATAAAAATGCCCATTTGAATGAGAGATGTTGCAATTACAAATGTATATAATAGTAAGACCAATTAGGAAGATAAAACATGCATCAATTGAGCTACAACAAGAAATTACACGCACACAAATACTTCGAACGATAACACTCTTTGCTGGCAAATACATCAGCTGTTTAATGCGACCCTGCCGATTCAATCAAGTACGTATCACAGAGTGTATGACATAAAAAACTTTGCCAACAAATACTAGAATTATCACAGCTTTTGACATTGTTACTAATCAAGATCTTGTACTTTCGTTCTGAAACTCGTATAACAGACAAGAACTGGTGAAACAAGACAGAACTGTTTTTCATTTACGTAATTATGATTTTAGTGTAATCATGCCAGTTCCATTTTTGACATATTTAGATATAGAGTCTCAAATTGCAGCCCGGTTGTCACATTTTATTATCTCCGTATGCATGGATAAATTATACCACATTACTTTCAAATGATCTGTACAACGTTCGTTTTTCAGAGAATGTATAATTTTATTTAGGAAACACGAATTTCTCATCACCCTGCCATTCAAATAAGTTTTTATTGTGTTAGCTTTAAACAAGAGGGACATGGTGGCACTGAAGCAGTCACCTGTTTATTTATATGGAAAAGTCATATTAAAAAATACACGTCATTTGGACTGTGTCAAGATGCCACATTAACAGAGCGACTAACAGTGATGAGATACTTTTTTAACTGGGACAGCAAGTGGAGTTATTATTTCATGTCAAGTTATACATTCGATGATTATGTGACAGCGAGTGGGTTTGTATTGCTATTTCAGATGCAAGTGTCCAGACAAAGTACACTATGAATGAGGAAACAGTCTGCTGTTTCAACGTTTTTTGAAATAATATGTTCACGACAAATCGGGACAATTTGACCGACGACACGGGAAAAAGGGCACTTGGACATTTGCTTACTAATGATTTGGAAAAACTGAATTGAAAATCACCAAAACATGATAAATTTCTTGTCCTCTTCAAAAACAAAGTTGAAGTAAAAAAAAATGGTAGCCTGAATATTGTCCTTCATAACAATGCCATGGCAACAGCTTTCTTGAAACAGTTTCCTAAATATGTAAATTTATATTGTATATTTAATATGTAAAAATGATAATACCTGATTAAAATGCAACTTTGAATGATTAAAGTTATATTTCTCTTAGAAGGTGGGATACATTGATAAGGTATAAAAGTTTACATTGAAATAGATAAAATTCGAATATATAAAATGTACTATATCAATTTACTGCCAACCGGAAATTGAATAGAATCTGACGTCAAGTTTGGGTATGCGACGTTATTTTAACGAATATTATTTTTGCGCGTCATGTTCCTCTTCAACGTGATAGAATATCGTTTCTAATCTTTGCAGGAAGCTGAAATTTTCAGATAATAAACCTCGGATATCATTCGTTCAAAATAAATAAAAAGGTCAATTTCCAAAAATTATGTCCGAGTTCCCTTTTTATTGTGTCGTCGGTTGCAAAACGTTTCATGTTAGATTTGACACTTATTTCTGTTCCTCTTTTATGTTCTAGCACTAATAGATTCACTAACGTTTGTGTTAAATTTTAGCGGAAGTTGAATTCTATATTTGTTGAATCGTCTCGATCTTTAACCAAAAACTAAGAAAAAAAGTAGCATTTATATATATATATATATATATATATATATATATATATATATATATATATATATATATATCTTACACTCTTTTATTCTACGTAATGCGTATAGGAGCCAGCGCTGTTATATTTTACTTTTATAAAGACTGCAGACTAAACTGGATCATCTTCTTTTCGATGAAAATCTCTTGAAATCAAGCTTTAGTTTATATTTATTTTGCAAACAGAGGTATCTATTGATACCTGGATTTGCATAATAGCATTGTCTGCACTTGAATGATACAATTTTTATCAGATTAAGACAGAAATTATGCATTTATTCCACCTTACTGATGTAAATTCGTTCCAGCAGTAGACTATAGATCAATGATTGAGCAGAAAATCAACAAATTTTGTATATAAAAGTATCAAATGAGTTACGACTTCATTATGTTCAAGCTTTCAATTTGCTGTTGGTTTTACTGATGATACTAGCATTATTATGTATACTTGTTCTTACAATACGTTCTGACAAACTGATTTTAAGTGAAGACCGACGAAAATATAGTTACACAAAATAAAAACATTTAGAATGCAAAATGTTATTGTTCAGAAGACACCGGCCTATAACTGTAAAAATACAATCTACAACAAGTTGGCAAAGTTGTCTAACGTGTTGGTTTTTGTTGCTGAAGGACCAGTGTTCGAATTCCGATCTGAGTAGTTATTCTTATATGAATTGCATGTTTCTCTAACGAATTTTCATGTTCATGAGATAGAAGCTAATCCTGGAAAACCCCTCCTATACTAAGTTTAGCTAATTAAAATTATCTTTCAAGATTTCTACTCTATAAACAACGTCATCATTCGCCATCATAAATGATGTAGGCTACGGTCCAGTGCAAACCGGCCTTTAATTGTATCCATACAACACCTGACTGTGGCTCAGTAGTCCTCAGCGCTTTTCGATGCTGGAGGACCCTAGTACGAATCCCGCTCGGGTTGGTCTTTTCCATGATGCATTGCATGTTTGTAAGAAAATTTCAGAGTTATAAGAGAAAGAAGTGTCTGCAAAGTCGATTGAATAACTTAGGCATGACAGACGTCGGAAAGACAACAGCTGATTTGTCTGATTTGTAAAGACCGTTACGAATGTAAAAAAAGAACAGCTACTTCAGCAAATGGGCAGACAGGTCACTGACAGTTGCGAAGGCGAACAAAGTACTCATTAACCTAGATATTTTACTAAGATGGACGGTGTTAAAATACTTTAGTGTTGCTCAAATTTACATACATGTTCCCTCAGGCTGGAATTAAACAAGTATGTGATGAAAAAAAAGATTGGTGTAATTGTACCTGACGATTTTAAAACCAATATTAAAGGAAAAAAAATAAAGGTAAACTTTTGTAAAAGTTATCTTTTAAAATTAATTGCAAATTAGCTAATTATATCATTTCGTTTATGACGCAAGGTAGTAGTTATTTATGTTACAGACTTTTCCTGGCAAAGCTAATCATTAACTTAAAATAGGCTTAAAAGTTTCTCTGATACGAATATAGCTTTTATGTTTTCAACATCATGAATATAGCTGTCTGAGCTATAGAAAGGTATTTGCGCGACCTTCGTATCATTATGATCGATATTTATATAGCCAGTGCCTACAAACATTTTCATATCTAAATATAACCTTCTTGAATTGTATTGTCTAATCGATATATAATACTACACATTTTTGGAAAAGATTTATGATTTTTGAACTTGCTTTAAACAGAATTTGCTAGAAAGTATTCAGAACGAGGAAGAATTCGCTAAATACTGGGTTCATTATTATTATGTAGATTATGAGCCATTACTGGTGATAACAGCCTAGTAGCGTATTATTTTGCACTATATAAGGTTTTTGATAAAGTATTGTGGAATATTGTTCCATTCAAGAAATGTAATGGCACCAAATTCATTCACACTCCTTGGCTGGCTTTAAAGGGCTGAAATCGGCAACTGTAACACATTTTAGAGATGTTCAATTAGATTAAGGTCTGTTTAAATCGCCGGCAAGTCTTCGATCCTCTCTCTGCGCCTGTATACAACCTCACATGGAAATGTTGTGTATGTAGCGATGGGCAGGGAGGGTAATCCGGTCAAGGACTGTGTATCCATCCTATCTGATGAAACCCGAACCATCATTGAGCCTGACTATAACGGTAGGGTTCAGCAATGGAAGTGGAAACGTTTCAGTTTAGTGAAAATGGTCTTCCCGTCGTCTCCACACATCTCCTTAGCCAATGCTATACCTAGAAACGTCAGTGAACAAAAAACGTCGACAATCCTCCCTGGTCCAGCCAGTGTTGTCAGCGCCGATTCGAATCGCGTCGGCGGTGGATTTGAGCTTTTTCAGGATGCGAATACATGGTCTGGTTGTTCGACGATCAACTTCGTTTAAACTCGAAATACAGGCTTTATAAGCATTATTGCGGTGATAGATAGCCTTGCCACATCAAGTGCATAAGTAACCTTGTCGTCCTTTGCTCCGCCATACCAAAATCCTGCCACACATCGGCTTCAGACAGATGCCTTCTAACATTAATTTTAGCCAGTTTCAACATAACAATTTGTTTTGGTTTGAAAATGAAAGAAATGCTCTATACATGTCACTTTCATTTAGACAATTCCCTAAATCATAAAAACCAATGGATACATGCTTTCCATGGCTACTTCGCATAGTCTCATAGACATTGCGGTCTATTTAAACCCTGAGGATTACCTCTTTGAATTAATACCCATAAAAAGATCCCACACATATTGTACATAATAACATGTTTATTTTTTAGTGATTGGCTATCTTTGAGTGGTAAATAATATCAAAAGAATCGTGAGACGGAGTTTTTTATGGCAGTACATAAACTGCAATGATCGATTCCCATTAACCCTTCGTATTAGCAGAATTTGTCATGAAATTACTACTGCCTGATGGAGTGATGGACAATTATATTTAAGGTTATAGCAAAAGGCACAAACAATACCAGCACAACAATGTAGTTTACGTTTTATGGCGTGTCAAGCGTTGCAATATTTGCTAAATTTCATTTGTATTCTATACATTTAATATTTATATTCCAAATTTTCTTATTCATATGCAATAAATGTCCATTTATATTCTATATTTTCTTTTTTAAATGCGATATTTTTCATCTATATTCCGTATTTACTCATTTATATGCGATATTTTTTCATTTATATTCATTTTTTTTCTTATTTATATGCAATAATTTTTCTTAATTATATGCAATATTTTTTTCATTTATATGCAATATTTTCTCTCTATATTCAAGAAATGTTTCATTTATATTCGATATTTTCGTATTCATATGTAATATTTTTTCATTCATATTCAATATTTTCTTATTTATACGCAATAATTTTTCATTTATATACAATATTTTTCCCCCTTTATATTCAATATTTTGTTATTTATATGCTGTAATATTTCATTTATATTCAATAAAAAGCTGATTCATATGCTATAATTGCATTGTGGGACACAGAATTTTACGTCAGAGGTCAAATTTTGTACCGATGTCTCTCATTGGATGTATGGAATAAAATAGCGGCGCCCATGGAGATGTAAAAATTAGACAGGTGAGCATCACGTTTTTATGTTAGAATATCCCATGATGCCATATTATTGAATATTAATTTTTCTTTCATTTTATACCATATAAATATTTTTTACCATATAAATATTTGCGTTTCAAAAAAAAAATATATATATATATAGAACATAAATAATTTTATGCAATATAAATGCGGAATTTTACCATATAAATATTCATTTTTTAAAACATAAATGAAGAATTTAAAACATAAATATAAAATTATATCACATAAAAATAGTTTTTGAATTTTGCAACGTTCCACACGCCATAACGTTTAATTTATCACTAATCTATAGTTTATACACTAAATACAAACTCATTTTACCATTAAAAGAAAAGAAAAGAGTAAAGAGAAAAAAAAGGAAAGAACAGGCAGTAAAATGAATTGAAATTAATTTTCTGCTTTTCATGTATTAAGTACTTATACAGTTTTTAAAATAATGAAATCATAAAAATACTAGCATTTTTGTTTGTTAGTAAGTTTCAATTTTCACTGAATGCAGTGAAACACGAATAAACTCTGACTGTCTTATACATGTGCATGACAAAATGACAAAAACACATCAGAACTTGGTATGATTTCAGAATGATAAGTCCAGGTTGTCTACAGCGTAAATGTTTGTTGTCGTTGTTTTTTGTTCTCTATGTACGCCATCCGCTTAATAGCACATCTATCACTTCTCTAGATACTTTCACTGTTTACATCACAACCGGTAATAAAAACCCCAGAAGAACTATGGATCTAAAATACTAAAATATATGAGAACTAATTCTGCCCGCAGTTCATTTAACCAGGTTAATGCTACTTATTTAAGAAGAAAAAAATAACTCTTACTTTATAGTGCTAAACAAAGTAAAGCTCTATGTATAAAAATATGAACATAGAAGATTGACAAGAAATGAATTCTAATTCCAGTTCATTATAAAATATCTGTACCGCTAGCCTACAAACAATCAGACAGGGAATAGCACTTAAATGGAGAGCATAAAGGATTTATAATAAAAAAGCTGAATAAGTTTATGTAAATATTAACAATAAGACACTTGTACAAAACTAGTTCAAATGGTCATACCTTAGCCTTTTTGTGCCTAAGTCCCAAATAAAATTCCAGTTTTTTGATTAACCAAACAATGTTTTTAACATACACGTTCCAACGATGTGGAATCACAGAAATTGTAATACTGCTGTGGTGAGATGACCCGTTTTTCGGTACATACCGGATGGTGCGAGGTTTAGTCCAGGCCAGACGATTCCTGACCGCCATCTTTAGACGACACTTCTAAAGTAGACGAGTCAATATCTAAGTGAATCTAGACAATACATTGGGTCAGCTGTTCAGGGAAAGTGTTACAAGGTAAGCGAACACTTTACTGCCATACAAGTGGCTTCTGCGATGTGTTTACTGAATCTTGTCATCAATGTGGCACAACAAAATAACTTCTCCCGCCAAGCACAGAGCGCCCTTTCCCTTTCGCTTCTAGAATTTTACTGCTGCACTCACACTCAATCTTACTCTCAGTTGACCTTAAATTCCCCTTTTTAAGAACAATATTAGCTTAATAGACTAGAATCTGTGTTTGTTTTGATAGCATTAACACTATGAACACTCACAATCTCTCATAAATGTCGACAGTAAACAGATTATTTCATGATCATAACCTTTGTACACTAAAAATATTACCGTGGCCACAAGCTTTGATGTTGACCAGATGAGCTTGTTAATAATAACAAAGTTTGAACTAGAGATACGTAATCTACATGAATATATACAATGGAAAGCATACCCCCGCCCCCTTTACCTTACAAGAACAAGTCCGAAATTGAATGCCCTTTGAAGCTAGAGATTAAAAAAATTGCCCCCCGCCACATGTCATTAACCACGAAGAATATAAACAATATCCGACTGGAACACGTTGATAAAATACATAACTATACTTGCTCACGATCATTGATGTAAAGTTTCCTCCAAAACCAATGATTATGGAGACATGCCCAACTGTATTCAAATTTGGGAAAATCAAGGGCGACAACTTTGCTAAAAATCATTATACCAGTATAAGCCAATAATATGAGCAAGTACACTTGCAAATGTTCATCGCTGTGAAATTCTAACCAGCAGTGATGGACTGTCTTCACTTTTGGACAAAACAAGGACGGTAACTTTACTAAATATCAACCGACTGAAATATGACAAAAATGATTATGCACCCGCGTATAATTAGGTTAGGTTTCCTAATCTGATCAGATCAGCGATTATGGAAATATTCCTAAATGTATTCAAACTGGTACGAAACAAGGGCCATAATCTGCTAAAAATAAACCGACCGGAACACAGCAATAAAATGCGTAACTAAACTTGCTAATTATGTGATATCGAGAATGGAAAATGTAGAAATATTTCGTATTTGAGTGGTTCATAATGTTTTGATATACTCAATATCATGATCATCCGAGATATTATCAAAGCAAACAGTTCAATAAAGTTTCAGAAATAATGGATTAGATGTTTAATTTCAAGAGGTATATCGTCTGCTCTGAGCTAGTGATCCTGATCTGTGCCCAGCCAGACCAAGTTGAACATGCTCTGAGCTAGTGACCCTGATCTGTGCCCCGCCAGACCCAGTTGAACATGCTCTGAGCTAGTGACCCTGATCTGTGCCCCGCCAGACCCAGTTGAACATGCTCTGAGCTAGTGACCCTGATCTGTGCCCCGCCAGACCCAGTTGAACAATCGCCGATATTATTCTTTAAAGAATGACCTTTTGTTAGACGGGAACGTATATTCAGGCAGGGGAAGCTCTAGACTAACCATATTTCTTTGCATTTGAAACAAAATCTGTTCAAGTTGCTCAAGCTTAAAATTTCAAAAGGTATACTGGTAGTGCATAGAACGTGCAGCTTGGTAGTTCTGTTGGAAGATTTTCCGCCCTGTAAGCGGAAGGCGTGGCTTCCAGTCCCGGTCGTAGTCCCTGGAAATGACCTATTACATATTTTCTCCCTCTTAAACAGAAAAAACAGTCAGGCAGACAAACAGACAAACTTACAGTAAACAGACAAGCAAACAAGGAGAGACAGACAGACAGACAGAAGACAGACAGAAAAACCAACCGACAGACAAAAGAAGCGAAAAGATAAACAATCAAACAAAGTGGCTGCATTCCTGTTTTTTTAATCTAAAAATGAAGATGCTTTAATTAGGACAGGATATTTGACTGAACTATTGTCATTTAAAATATACATGTATATTACGTTCCTGGTATAATAAACATTTAGACCATTAGAGACTGTTTAGATCTATATAAGTACAAACTATCTGGCATTCCGCGGTGACAAATGTATGCACAGTAGCTCTGAAGGTTAGGTTTCTACATGACAAGGATAAGCAAACAGGTAAGTATGAAAAACACAACGTACAAAGCATGCCGTCACAACAGGAACAAAGCCCAAAATGTAAGAATAAGGGCGCCGTCAGCGGATAGTTTGGTGCATGAACGAGATTAACTATTAGCCAAGTGTGTTACCTGAAAGAAAATTCAACAATGTCATATTCATGAATTTGAACAATGTATGAATAAAAAACTGATTACAAATAAAAGACATATCTGTGATAGCGTATCAAGATATCAAGAAATCATTATTTTGATTATGGATACAAATTTATCACGATATCAATGATAAGAAAATACCTAATCATATTGTTTAACTATGGCTACTAACATTTCCGCCTCAGAAAAGAAAATACTCATCGGGTGTGTCTAGAGTTGCAGAGCCGATCGGCTGATGTTTTTGTCAAACAGATAAACAGTGACAACAACATTTAATTCATTTAAATCATTTTTCCTCGTTACAGTTTTGATGAATTTCGATAGCTCTACCGTTTGACAAGACCTTCGTTTGAAAAAAAGAAATAGGAAGCATGGAAGGACACGAACCAAGAAGGGGAGGAAGCGAATCCCTATAAAGATAAGAGCGACTGGTAATATTATGGTACTTCGGAAACTTGAGTCAAATCTGCTAAATTTCTGAGTCAAATATTACTAAATCAAGTGAGTATAACTGCACTAGGAAAATTTGTAGAACCATTGTAAGTTACTTGGCACATACATTTATTCGTTGGCCAACTATAAGTGGTTTTTAAAGCGTTTTCGACTAATACTTACCCTTTCAATTCCCCTCATGACTATGAAGAATAAAAGCTCTTACATAAATCGAAACAGGTTTCACTCGCTTATATTACAAGGCATTTGTGCGGCAGGAGAAAGTTCACTGATGTATTCTGTGGTTGCACTTGAGGATGTCATAATGTACTACTGCTGTTCTCAGAAGTTCTTTTATTTACGACGAAATAAGAAAAAATGAAGACAAGTGTTTTCTGGAAAGAAAGGTAACATCATTGATGCTATAACCTATCCTTTACTGGACTGGTTAATGAAGAAATTTCCATGGACAGGAATTTTGCCGGCTGAAAAGAGTTTGTTCAACAAATAATTGTCTGCAAAGCGACAGTTAAAGGTGCAAACATGGGACTTTAAACCTTACGGGTCCACCTATGGCGTCCCCTAATTTAATAAAGGCTAATATTGTGAAAACTGTGAAAATCTCTTTTGAAACCACAAGGCGTAGGGCTTAGATATTTTGTTTGGAGCATCATCTAGAGGTCCTTTACCAAGGTTGTTCAAATCATGCTCCTCGTGTCCAAATTTACTCCTCCTCAGGGGTTTCATGATTTTGGTAAAGACTTGCATAGGGGAAAAACAATTCTTCTAGTCGCATACCACAAAGCCTAGTATTAAGATATTTGATGTATCTCATGGCCTAGTAGACTTCTGTCCAGTTCATTCAAATATTGGCCCTGCCGCTGGGGCGATATTATAACATTAATAACTCGCACATGTGTGTCCAAAGCTAGAGTATGATATCGAATATATATAAACATTTATTAACATCATTATTTCATCTCATACAACCACGTTTAAAAGTACATATTAATTTTATTTTGAGGCCCTCAATATTGCGAATTCATATCCCTGTCATCTTTACTCTTATAATGATCATTCCTATTTACAGGCTTTCGAATGATGTAAGAAAAAAGGTAGTAGAAAAACTAAAGCACAACTTGACTATGGAAAACATGTTTTAAAACTATGGGTAAAAATACAGAGAAATAACCAATTGATTATACATTAGACGGTATGACAAAACAATGTCAAGAGTATTTGGATATTCTGTACAATATGTCTTCTAACATGGAGTATCAGGGTGTCATTCAAATGTAGTTATAGGTTTGCCATGACATATATTAAAAGATAATCGACAAAACAACTCGTATCAAGATTCGCGTTTAAATGAATGACATATTCCAGCATTTTAGAACACAAATACTTTTACGTTCTCAAATATCCTTTGAGTCCAAAAAGGCTATAAATAAACTATAAAAATCTTACACACATCAAATTATATAGAAGAACCTGAGACATATTTTACAACACTTTACAGACCGGAAAAATGGTAATTTTATAGACATCAAGGATATTTCATTTGTTCAGGTATATATTGACTGGCCATCAACAATGGAAATAGTACTGGGCGTAGGCCGTTTAATTCCCAAATGAGATACTTCCTTCTAGATAAACAAATACAATTTAATTCGAAAAGCTATATTGATATATACAACCTGAAAAGGCAGTATACCTAATGGTATTTTTTTTTCAGTTATTGTGAAAATCATTTATTTGTCTATTATTTTATTCATATCACATGCTGATATGTAGTTTAAGAGTTTCAAAAATTTTTCCAATTATGTTTTCCGAATAAAAAAACAACAAAAACAGCATAAACATGATTTCCATGTAATGAAATTGCAGCAAAATATTTTCGGTAAATTACATAATTGAGCCATTTAGACTTAATGTATATATTTAAATTTCAAAGATTAGGGACTTTTTCCGGTGACTTTCCAAAATATTTTAACGCATTTTAATTATCATGTTTTTTACCACATTTGTTATGATTTGAAAGAAATGCTTACATGAGATTATTTTGAAAAGTTTCTACTTTTATTAGCTCGATTTTCTTATAGCTATTTACTGTTGTTTTTATTCTTAATTATGTCTGTAGATATTGTCTGCACATGGTTATGCGATAATGTACCCTAGCTTGCGAATATATTCCATCTTTGATGCATTTTTGATAAAAAAAATATCACTGAGGGTTGATTCCGCTTTTGATCTTTCTGTTGTACAAATTCCAGCTCCTGTCACAGTCATGCAAGTTCTGTTCGTTTCTGAGGAAAGTTAAAGTTACTGCTTTATAATATGCGTCACAATTTTTAAACAGCTGAGACCAATATTGTTCTATTGTTCATAAAAAGAAGATTTTTATAAGAACTTATTTTAGCTGTTTGTAGTTAGCAATGAAAATGACTGTACAAACTGATTGATTAAAAATAGAGGGGAAAAAACAAAATTTACGTTAATAACCAAACACACTGAGTTTTTGAAGATTTCTTTTAATTTTGGTTTTCTTTTTTAGTAAAAAAAGATCCGATTGTATATGTATGTTGATTTTTTTGTTTTGCAAATTCTCTTTTATCAAGAGGCTTTGTCTTTAAAAAATTTTAACCTGATATGCCCTTTTTGTGCTTAAGTGACATAAAGAAGTATTGTTAAAAATTGAAGTTTATTTTTTTCACAAATCGTAAAATTCGTTTATTCAATAGTATAGATTCCAAGATTGCAGCATGCAATTAAGTCTAGGACTTACCAAACATACATGAATCAGAAGAGTTATGTGTCCTTTGGTTGCCTGTTTTGTTTTTCGATTATGAGTAACTTGGCTACAAAGAAGTTCATATATTTAGGTGACTTCAGCAACATATTCTATATTTGTACCAGCTCTCAGATACTTATCACTACGTTCAGAATACAGACACGTAAATTTGTACATAGAGCAGAATAACTTAAAACAACGCCTCACAGAAAAAACGGCATCTGGTTTACAAAATAAATTTCTGAAATCGAAAATCATTTTTTCAACATTTTGCTGGAAAATTGCTGTAAAGATGAGTAGTCATTTTAAATACAGCTTTTATAATTAAAATGATAAACATAGTACATAAAGTTTCTAGTAAACTACATTAATCAAAATATTTATTTAAATGAATAGCTTGCAGACATGTGTGCTAAATTTTGAAAGATGTCGAGAACAAGAACATACATTTAAAGAATTGACAAGATCCTACAAGGTTAATTATTGTTCAATGATTTTATTGCCTATAACTGGTAATACAAAAGGCTATAGATTCAGATTACAGACATGTTAACGACAGGAAAATCCGTGTATCACATTTCACAAGAATTAACAAGCAAGAGGAAACGATTAATGAGTAGGAGTCAGGAACATCTAATTGTTTTGACGAATATTGATTGACCATCTATAATTGAAGTAGTACAATAAAATACGTCGTTCTATTCCTAAAGAGGCATTTCCTTAATAGACAAACAACCCAATTAGGGTCAAAAATCTATAATATGTACCCAATTATGTATCCGATGGGATTTAAACATTGTACTGTATTTTTAGATACGTTGTTTTATTACATTAGCTTTTACACCGTCTACGAATGTTTGACATGTCTCTCATGCGAACATTTTCCTAAGGAAAAAACAAACATTTCGGTTTGTAGATATAAACATTTCCAAACATTTTAATACCTTAATGAGTGTGAACACACATATTAACATGAAAATAATCTTTAAAAAAAACTATCAAAAGCTACTCTAAATGATAAAATGATTAAAAAAATAAAAAATAGCATTATTATTATTAAATGATAAATAAACTATTTTCTTAACATAAACTAATAAATTTTACCAAATATGCTACGATAAATTAAAAAAAATATAATACATATATATTTACCTAAAGCCGATTCTCTCATAAAGAAGACGATTTTTTTCTAATTTCTATTAATAACTTATGACCGAGTAATACTTACCGTCTCTGTTGCCTAGTGGTTAAAGCGTCTATTTACGAAGCTGGATGTCGAAAGTTCGAATACCGTCAGGGGCTTGTTTTGATGCAGCAAGTTGGTGAGCCGCCAGCTAGTTAAAGAATTGTTACCCTGCCTCCAGGCTTAGATAAAGAATCGGGGAGTAAATGTGTACGGTAGGCTGACCGCATCAGTAGGGGTGATACAATAAAACACGCACTTTTCAAGAACTGTCCGTTTACTGTGGATATATGCAAATTAGTCCATTCAAACAAAGCCTCGAAAAACCATGCCCGCACTAGATAAAGACCGTGTGATTTACACAAAGAAAACACATATAAAACACTTTATCCTTAAATCGCTTTTTTGGGAAAAACAAGAGGGCCATGATGGCCCTGTATCGCTCACCTGAGTATGACTGCTTTTAACAAAGTTGTTATGGACCTGGTTAATTGACCTCAGATGATCCATATTCGAACTTGGGCTAGAAATCATTGATACAACCTCTCTGACTACTTTCCAGGATATTTGGACTGAAAAATAGCTTCTAGAGTTTTTCGATATTTGGGCTGTGACCTAGTTTTTTGACCCCAGATGACTCATATCCAAACCTGAGCTACAAATCATCAAAACAACCTTACTGACGAATTTTCAGAAAATTGGGACTCAAAATGTAGCCTCTAGCGTGTTTACAAAGTTTTTCGATATTTTGGCTCTGTGACCTAGTTTTTGACTCCTGATGACCCATATTCAAACTTGAGCTAGAAAAAGTTAAAACAATCTTTCTGACAAATTTCCAGGTTATTTGGACTGGAAATGTTACCCCTAGAGTGTTAACAAGATTTTTCCATATTTGTGGTCTGTGACCTAGTTTTTGATTCCAGATGACCCATATTCGAACTTGAGCTGTAAATCTTCAAAGCAAGTATCCTGACAAATTTCCGGGATATTTGGACTGAAAATGTAACCTCCAGAGTGTTAATAAGGTTTTTCTATTTTTGAGCTCTGTGACCTAGTTTTTAAACCCATATGACCCATATTCAAACTTGAGCTAGAAATCATAGAGTCAACTTTTCTGACAAATTTCCAGGATATTTGGACTGAAAATGTTACCTCTAGAGTGTTAACAAGGTTTTTCAATATTTGGGCTCTGTGACCTAGTTTTTCAACCCAGATAACTCATGTTCGAACTCGTCCGAGAAATAAATGAGACAAACATCATGAACAAGTTTCATGACAATTGAGGCAAAAATGTGACCACTAGAGTGTTTACAAACTAATTGTGGACGGACGACGGACAAAAGGTGATCACAAAATCTCACTCTGTGACTACGTGACAGGTGAGCTAATAAAACTCAGTCCCTGTTTGCATTTAACGGATATGCGTCTGTATTATATTGCTACTTTGTCCTTCGTCTTTCCTTTGATAGCAAATGATCTATATCAAAACACCTGCTCTCTTTACAACAAAAAAGAACATAAAATATCCGTAATTCTGGGTAAATCATTATATAAGAGAATAATAAGACCAGACCTAAAAGGATTTGAAGAAAAGTACATACTTTCGATTTTGTATTCTACTGCTGTTAAAGAAGCTGATGCAAGTATTGCGCAAGAGTAGGTCCCCACTTAATTGCATCATCTAGTAAATTTGGTATGTTTTTGTTACTAAACTAGTGCATGATTATCATTATTAGGAAATCTTTGCACTTACGACATAGCTCAATATGTATCATCTTTTGAAGATAATCTATAATGTAAAACTGTGGTAATACAGCATCAGTACAGTTTAATACATAGATATTATGCTGTATCTGTATTCTTTTCTCGAAAAACAGATGAATCGTAGATAATTAATGAATCTTTTTATGGACAGGCTACTCATCATCTATAAATTGTCAAAGGACAAAACATAAGTTGGAGCCCAAAACATGGTGTAATATATTTTGTTTTAAACTCTATGCTTATTATATCTTAAATAATTAATTCATTTTGCTGTTTCATTTTGTTTCACACCATAGTGTCCCAAAGGCAATAGCAGTATGAGAGAGACCAACATATAAATCTACATAACACTTGATATCAAGGCTGTTTTCCTTCAGATTAAATCTAGATTTGTTAAGCGTACACCATGTTTATGTCTTTGACTTGTTTGTTTTTAAGAGACAAGTATCAGTAATATGTTCAATGAGATCATATGAACGTTATTGAGGAATGCATTATCCAATGTTATGGTATGATAGAAGAGAAGGAAAGAGATATTGTACTCGTTTAACATTTGTTATAAAATTTGTATATGAACAAGTATTTTTGTATCTGCTTTAAGTACTTTGCAGGACCAAACAAATGCATCTGTGATAATCGGACACACGACCCATGATGCCACATTAGGTATGGAAAATCTTATAGTTGAAAGTTGGATTTCAACTTAGCTGCCTCGATCATAAAGCAAGAACTCTACCATGTTGCCATATATCTAGCTACCAGCTGATGGCAAAGGAGAATTAGAGAACTTTATCGAAGAAAACTAAATGTCTGTGGAACTTATTAATAGTACTATCTACATCAACGTGCATGAGTTATTTACGTTAGAAAAATGCTGAAGTTCTGAGCTGCATTGAACTCTTGTTCACACAGCAGGCTCAATATAGCAACACAATAATCTGACTGATAGGAAGGAGATTGTAAGGGCAATATCAAACCTTTACTTCACAGGTACCACTTTATTTTCCAGTATTCATTATTTAAGCGGTCAGATGCAGTACCAAAGTATAATGGTACTTCTAAACTACCTAATATCGGCTTTACTTTGTTCGTTTAAGCAGTTTCCTTGTTACCTATAATCTACTAAATACTGGTACCATAGTGTGTGCTTTAGGAGAGATAGCTGATGCAGAGAATAATTTCAAAACTCTATCTTGCAACTTGGCGTTTGTCGAAAACTTACAAGGTAAGAAAAAAAAAACATTTTCGAGACGTCGTCCTGTTTTCCATTAAGTTATTATTTCAGATAAGGAAAGAGAGATTTAAGCAAAAATTAAAATTAACTTGAATACCTTAATATAGTTCGTAATATGCATTCAAATGGCAAAATACAATAAATGTCATGGCTTTGAGCTCTTATTACGAAATGTCTGTGAGAAACAGATTTGTCTAAATTATACAGGTGCATACATATAATTTAGTTTTTATCGCCTACATATTACCTTTTTTGTCTATCTTCCAAATGTTACATATGTTATGCAAGTAATGATAGGATATTAAATCTGAAAGCACACCGATGGCTTGTGCTGCGTGCTGTCCTGGGCAAAGATATTACTGTCGAAACAAACAAGTGCTAAACAGGTGCATATATTCTAATAAGCTGTATCGATGACTATAAGTATATGTCTCAAAAACGAAAACAATGATTATGCGAAATAAATTTTATGTATATCTCATATATAGAAAAATATTTATTTGAAATATAATTACTCGCGCATTCTAAATCTTAAGAATGACTATTTGCTTGAAATCAAGGGGTGAGTCATTCATTTTGATTAAATTAAGCAACAAAATCTATCTGCTACTTTCATTTGCATTCGTTTCTTAAATTTTCATTAAGATTTAAAATATACGACTCAGTATTTCTTAATACATCGATGACAACATACACACTTAATATGTACATATTTTTGAGTTGTTATTGTTTGCTAAAAACTCAATAATGCGAGTCGGTTTCATTATTTACTGAAAAATGTTTAGCTTTTTAAGACTAATGGGTACTTTTCTAAGACTTTCAGCACAAAAGATAATTATAAGAACACCGTACATATAAAAATAGAAAAAAATCAAAATATTTCACGTTCTCAATTTTTTTAAAATCATGACGAATCTTGCAACAGAAGCATACGGTTGCTTAAATGTAATAACTAAATGGAGCCACAATTTTTAAAATAGCTCAGAATTTTTTTCAGGATATACTTTAGCCGATAATCGTTAGCAACGAAAACGACTGTACATAGTGATTATTGTTTTTCGCAAGAGCAAAAATAGCAAAAGTAACGATACAGACGTCGGTGTCTACAATCGTTCTATTGCTTCACGGATATTGCCTGACAATTAATGAAGGGAATTGACGTACAATGAAATACCTTCCCAGTCCTACTCCGTTCCGGGAGGAAGAAAGGACACAATAACTTATGTTGTTTGTTCTCGCCGTTGGGTCACTGACTAACTGGCCATATGTATATTCGTTCAGATGTCATTTTAATACAGGTTACAAAGCACAAAGCCTTTCTCTTCATCACCATTACCAACAAATTGTAAAACATTTACCCATGGCATACTTTTTGCCCACAGGAGAATCACTCGTTAGCAGCCATGCGAGGAACGCCTCCTCAAGTTGTGTTTACATACAACATTTACATCAGTTTTCTCAGTAATATTTTAAATTAATATTTCCAGAAAAGGATTACAGCGTGCAATTTAGTATGCATACATTTTTGTTATTTATGTGTCCTTTGTTTGCTTGTTTCGTCTTTCAGTTATGTATACACGGGCTATTCTAAAGTTTGAATATTTACGATGCTTAATCAACATATTTCCACCTGTAATAAGATACCGTAACATTCAGACTACATACGCGTGAATTTGTACATAAAGCAAAATAATTTTAAGACAACGCCTCCAAGAAAAAAATATAAACGACATCTATTTCTGAAATGAATATTCATTTTAACCATCTAGCTGGAATGTTGCTGCAAATATTAAAAAGGCAACTTAAATACATCATTTATACTAAAAATGATTAACAAAGCACAGGCATTACTTTTTTAAAATAACGACATTATTAAACCGGTCATAAAAAAGCAATAGGTTCGAGTTACAGACATTTAACGAGAGGAATAAGTTAGTATCTCATTTCACAAGAATGGATAGGCAAGAGGAAACGTTAAATGATAAGGAGTCAAGAACATCTAATTTTTTTGACGATTGGCCATCAATAACTGATGTAGATTAATACAATAAGTTTTGTCATTCCCAAAATGGGCAATTCCTTTATAGGCAAACAACCTAATTAGTGTTGAAAATCTATAATATGCACATACAGTTATTATTCCAGTGGAATTAAAACATTGTACTTTATCATAAGAAATTGATTATCAACTGTTAAAGTAAGATAACATGTTTAAATTTGTTTATAAAAGGGAAGTTTAAAAAAAGAACACAATAAAATAAACACAATTTGTGATTTTTAAAGTTATAATACTGGCCATAAACGTCATCAAAAATAAACCAGATACAAACTACAGAATGCTTAATAACATTTTTAGCAACATACATGCTCGGTTATTATCGTGATCGTCAAAACCTTTACACAACAGAGAAAAAAAGCTATAAAATTACAAGGAAGAAGAACGATCTCTCGAAAATACTTACCGGCACTAAATTTGTCAGGTGCTGTAAATAAAACTTGGGCGGCATTGTTACTTTAACCAAAAAAAAACACGTTCTTTATAAATAAATAAAACATCATTAAGTGGGGTTCACACGATATATTTGAGCATGTTTGTTAAAACATATATGGTTTTAAAACGAACTTGTTTTCCTGTTTGCACGGTATGCTAAAGGGATGTCATTTTATCACTGATGTATCATTTTCTAGGTATTGTTAAAATGGACTTTGAAGACTTGTTTTCTCCTTAAATTCTATTTGTAATGGCTGCTGCCTATCTTCATTATTTCAGAAATAAAAGAACTTTGAAGTGTTCATTTGGTAAGACTTTGGATTCTGAGGTGGAATCATCTTTTTTCTTCTGGGATCACCAACTTTCCCCATTCATATGTTTCAGTTTTCCTTGCCACATGCTGATAACAGGATATTGTTTCGGGAACTCTGTCAAGTAAAATTGAATGTAAATAATATATGAATCAGAAACAACATGCAGAAGAAACCAATAGTCTCTGAATGTAAATGCATTAAGTTTTACAACTGTAACAGAATGATAAAATATGTGTAATCCTTAAAAGCCATTTCTTATTAGAAAACTCATTACAGATGGAATATGTTTGCGAGCGTATATTCATATAATTATGAACATGAAAAATCAACCTGTCAGAGCTACTCGAAATTATAAAATTAAACTAGAAAATGAAAAAAAAGTAACAATAAGTTAAAACTGCAATGAAACAACCATGATATTACTTACACTTATTATAATGAGTTTTGTTATAATTATTATTATTATTATAAAATGACAAATTAACTATTTTCTTAAATGAATTAATGAATTCCTCCAAAAAGAGTTTGCAACATAAACATATGTTACGGTGAATTGTATAAGGTCAAATAAGCAGGACAAATTTAACTATTCTACTAATAATTTGTGACCGAGAGATACTTATTATAAGAACTGTCTATTTGCTGTCGAAATGTGAATTAAGCAGACCAAACGTTGTCTCGAAAATCCTGCCAGCACTTTATCTTCATTTTTTTTTCTTGCAAAAGAACTCACAGTGTCTGTATTTAACTTAAATGCGTCTATGTTATATTGCTACTTGTCCTTTGTCTTTTATTGATATAAAAATCTGAATTAATCCACCTGCTTCTTGAAAAGAGAAACGAATATCTGTAAGCCTGAAACAAGCATTATACAGGAGAATAATAAGACAAGACGCATAAGGTTTTAAAAATACTACATAGTTTTGATTTTGTTTTTATCTGCTGTTAAAGAAATTGCTGCAAGTAATTCGCATAATTAGGTATCCATTTTAATTTAGTGGGTGTTTTATAGTTTAAAACTAGCGTATTAATTTGTTAACTACGTGAAGAAATCTTAACATCTTAGATTTAGCTCAATATGTATCATCTTCTAAAGGGTATCTATAATGTAAAGCAGCTGTAAGAAATAAAGCATCAATGCAATTTAAATCATGTATATATTTCTTTTTTTTTTTTTTATAAAACAAATGATGAATCAAAACATTAATACGTCTTAACCCTGAACATGCTGAAATTTTGTAATGGATTTGCCCAGCTTTGAATTTGGAACAGTCCATTCAAAGTTTAAGGGATTTCAATATCAAAATACAAAAATGGAGCTACCAACAGTATAGAGCCTGGTCAGACTGCACGGACGTGCAGGCTGACCTGGCTCTATACTAGTGGCAAAGGCTAATCACTTTCGGTTCCAGCACGTGAAGGGTTAATGATTCTTTATAAAAAAAGATCAAAGGGAGAAACATATATGTTGAGGCCAAGTATGTTTATTCCATACATTCGTTTTTTGAATGTATATGCTTTTTTAAAAGGCCTACCTATTTTAGAGGCCGATCGCCTAATCAATGCAAGTGCTTGAGACTTCTATATACGATACGATTCTCAAATTAGATGTGTTTATGTCAAACAAATGACAGTGGAACAAAACGAATGTTTTTAAGCAAAAAGCTTAACTTTTACTTGTTTCCAATTTAAGGATCCTGAAATAAGGTTTCGATTTTTCTTTTTGTTTCACTTCTTTTCCCTCACCACTATCATCATCATCACAATAACAATAATAATAATAACAATAATAATATTAATGATAATAATATTTATTATTATTATAATTATTAACGTTGTCGTTGTCATTATCATTTTTATAATAACCATATTGTCATTATGTCTAAGTGGACTATTAGATATAGATAAAAAAGAGCAAAGTATGTTCTTTATCCATAAGTGGCATCTTTTTACACTTTGCAATTAAGGGGGTTAACTATACTTCTAATCTTAAATTAGAAGGCATTATAAAAACGTTTCCTGAACGATTTACTAGTGTGTGTTTAAACAAGCTAAATTAAAACAGAATTCTGAAATAATTGCATCAGTTTAGCTCATTTGAAATGCGTAATTACTTAACGAAATGAAGAAAGAAAACAAAAAAGAAAATGACCAACAAAAATCAAGACTGGAAGAAGCAGTGTGAAAGCAAAACACTTTTCTGTTTAATAACTGAGATCACATTTGAATTACTCTTTACAGCGGAAGTCTATAAGTAATAGTAATCATCCATTGTTCTTCTGTACAATTGAAAAAAAGCAATCGATATGATTTACCTATGATAATGAATCAGTTACTAGAAACTAACATAATATTAAAAATTATAATTACTGGCCGTTGTCGATGTCGAAAACATAGTGCATGAAATTACAAATTTCCTGAAATTAAAATAAAAGTGTTTGTCTTTGTCATTCATTTGTTGGAGCGCCAGAGACACAAATCTGTAAGAATACGTACTTCTGAGAAACGTCCAATACTTTTCTCATCTAAACCAAAAATCTGTTATGACCTTTCTTATCCTAGTTAATTTGTTTCAAATTAATCGAAAAAAGGTCAAGCAGTTTTCCGCTTTGCCGTTTATAATGTTGTTTCTTTAAAAATGTGTTTTTCAACCACTGAATTACTTCTCATTTTCAGTATTTCTCGGGGTAAATAGAAATCTGTTCATTTGCATTATTAACGTTGAAGATATTTTTAATTAGATTGTACGATTATGACTGACCTGCATGCATTACAATTACAACCTTGTATCTTACATATTTCTTTTTCCATTTTGCTGTTAAAAGCACTTCACACAATAGTATTTAAATGGCAATAGTGGTATGAGAGAAATCAGCATGTAAATCTACATAAAACTTGTATGGCTGTTTTTTTCTTAGATAAGTAAGTCTAGGGGATTTGTTTTATTCTTTCTCATAAGCGTACATCATGTTCATGTGTTTGACTAGTTGGTATTTAAGAGACAAATGTCTGTGATCATATGAACGTTATTCGAGGAAAGAATTATCCAAAGTTAAGGTAAAAATAAAGAGTGAGTGATATATATTGTAGTTGTTTAACATTTGTACAGAAGTTTATATTTATACCCCACCACAAAATGTGGGGGGGGGGGGGGGGGGGGCTATAATGGATTCGCTTTGTCGCGTCCGTCGGTCGGTCGGTCCGTCCGTCCGTCCGTCTCCATTATCGTGTCCGCTCTATAAATCCTATACCAATTGAAGGATTTTATTTTATGCCTACCAATGAAATATAGGGAAATATCAGTGAGATAAAAGTGATAATACACTGTTTTGAATCAGTTAATTACCATTTTGATAATACACTGTTTGTGCCGGAACTACTGCTTGATGAAACTTCTGGAATTTCCCCACCACAAGAGAATCCGCTGTATTTCAGACTGTGACAGCGAGTGAAATTTATTTACCTTGCTAAATCCAATTATAATATTGAATTCCTGAGCCTAACTAGTTGTGAACAATGATGAAATTCGCCATATATTATTTAAAATGTCTGATTTGTTTACATAACTCAGATGGACAATATCCAATATGGCCGACTTTCAATTCAATTTATTGAATATTACTCGGTATTAATCCGCTTTTATAATTAAAGTATGTATGGCAAAAATTCAATAAATATTGATAAACTGTGTAGACAAAAATAAATGTTATTTGATAAAAGTGTATTCAGTTTATTTCAGCAGAAGTAAAGTTATCATATGTATTGGAGATTGTCTGCACTTTTTTTTGTGTGGAGTAACCAAAGTACGCATTAATTGATTTGGGGCTAACCATGGGGAATTTATTTAAGGCCCTGATTAAATATATCATAAAAAAAACAATTTTTGACGTGTTGGCATAAAATAAAAAGAAAATTTGTTAGTTTTTTAGTGGAAGATGGAAATTTATTTCATCTCGTGAACACCATATGTGATATTTTCACGAGTGGCGCAGCCAAATGTTCACCTCAACAAGGGGATGCGCAGAACCCATGTTGCCCATGTGTCAGCTCAAGGTCATGGTCACAATTGAAGGTCAAATATCAAACAATCAAATATTAGACATTATGTCGTGTCCGCTCTGTAAGTCCTACACTAATTGAAAGATTTTCTTTAATCTTGGCTTAAATGTTCACCTCAACAAGGGGATGTGCAAAACCCATGTTGCCCATGTGTCAGCTCAATGTCAAGGTCACAATTGAAAGTCAAATATCAAACAATCAAATATTAGACATTATGTCGTGTCCGCTCTGTAAGTCCTACACTAAATGAAAGATTTTCTTTAATCTTGGCTCAAATGTTCACCTCAACAAGGGAATGTGCAGAACCCATGTTACCCTTTTGCCGGCTTAATGTCAAGGTCACACTTTAAGGTAAAAAATTGACTAAGAAAATATTCTTAAATTTCAACATGTATTTGAATATTTCTGAAACTAGAAAACGTATTTGCTTGAATCTTAAAATATATATGAAGTGTCATAATTAGGATAAGCAGGTCAAGTTTCATAACTCTGTATTGCATTTTGAAAAAGTTATGCCCCTTTTTAAGTCTTCAAATTTACATACAATCAAATATTAGACAATATGTCGTGTCCGCTCTATAAATCCTGTACTAATGGAAGAAATTTCTTCAAACTTTACTCAAATGTTCAACTCAACAAAGTTATGTGCAGAACCCATGTTACCTTTGTGCCGGCTTAAGGTCAAGGTCACACTTGAAGGTCAAAATTGATTTAGAAAATGTTCTTAAATTTTAACATGTACTTGAATATTTCTGAAACTAGCATAGGTATTTGCTTAAATCTTAAAAGATATATGAGGTATCACAGGTAAGATATGCAGGTCAAGTTTCATAACTCTGTATTGCATTTTGACAAGTTATGCCCCTTTTTAAGTCTTTTAATTTACTTACAATCAATAGACAATATGTCGTGTCTGCTCTATAAATTCTATACTAATGGAAGGATTTTCTTCAAACTTGACTCAAATGTTCACCCCAACTAGGCAATGTGCAGAACCCATCTTTCCCTTGTGCCAGCTTAAGGTCAAGGCCACACTTGAAGGTCAAACACTGACTTAGAAAATGTTCTGAAATTTTAACATGTATTTGAATATTTCTAAAACTAGAACAAGTAAGCTCAGTATGCAAAGTTTTTCCACTCTTAATTACATTTTGACATAATTATGCTATTTTCTTAACTTCACTGCTTTTGTTTGTTTTAGTACATTGGGAAAATGAAAGGTTATTTGTAACTGTTTCGAACATGATTTAACAATATATATTTAAACTTTTACCTGTACAATTTGTTTTTTTTTTTACCAGAGATAATTTCTTTTTATGTATATGTATTTGTGCCACTAAAGTTATTCCCTTAACCACCGTTCCATGTCGTCTTCTGTCGAGGAAATTGGTGGGGGTATGAATCGCATTCAGCGATAGTTCTAGTTGATCATGGACATCAAGTATCTGCTTTAAGTACTTTGCAGGAACAAACAAAATGCCTCTTTAAGAATTGGAAACACGGCCCATGGTGCCACGTTAGGTAAAGACAAATGTGATAGTCAAAGGCTGGATTTGAACTTGGGTGCCTCGACCATAAAGCTAGCACTCTTCCTCTAAGTCATGGATATCTAAATGTCTGCGGAACGTATTAGTGGTACTCTCTACACCAATACGTGTGAGTTATTTACGTTAGGAACCAATGAAATCCAAACTGCAAAAATTCAAAATCTGCTTATATTTTCAAAATAAGAATTTAAAGAGTTTTCAAATGATATAAGAATCTTAAAATTAGGCTGACAAAGAAAAAAGTTATCTAAAGTTAAAAATTCTGCTGCTATCAAATGTATATAAATATTGGTTCTCTTTGCCATCCAGTAGTTCAGCTATATTTTGGTAACAGGTGCTTGTGATGTCATCCGTCAATGTGCCTATATGGTATGTATGAAAAACCACCAAAGGGCAATAATTCAGTGAGAACTGATAAGAGAAAAAAAAACTTCTTGCACAACAACGCATCGTGGTCCATTATGTGTGCAAGTTTGGTTTCAATCCACCCATGGATGCAGGAGAAGTTGCGCACACAAGATTTACTATATATGGCATGTATGAAAAAACCAACAAAGGGAATAATCCAGTAAAAACTGATCAGATGAAACAAAATTTTTTACTTCCTGCACAACTACGCATCGTGGTCTATTATGTTTGAGAGTTTAGTTTCAATCCATCCATTGGTGTAGGAGAAGTTGCACACACAAGATTTACTATATGTGACATGTATGAAAAAACCAAGAAAGGTCAATAATCCAGTGAAAAAACTGATTTAGAGAAAAAAATCTTAAATTCTTGCACAACTACGCATCGTGATCTATTATGTGTGAGCGTTTGATTACAAACCACCCATTGGTGTAGGAGAAGTTGCGTACACAATATTTACTTTATAAGGCATGTACGAAAAACCAACATAGGGCAATAACTTATTGTTAACTGATCTTTTTTTCTTGTACAACAACCCTTCATATTCTTTCATGTGTGCGAGTTTCGTTCCAATCCATTCATGAGTGTATGGGTTGCGCACACAAGAAACGGGACGTACGTACCTACGGAAGGACGGACGTACGGACTGACGTGTGCTAATTTATATGCCCCACACGTTGTTGTGTGGGCACAAAAGTCCACAAGCTCTGAGCTGGATTAAACTCTCGTTTGCAAAGCAGACTCTCTATCACGACACAAAAACTAACTGATAGGACCATATTGTAAGGACCATATCAAACCTTTGCTACACAGGTACCACTTTATATTCCAGTATTCATTATTTAAGCGCTGTAAAATGCTACATGCAGTACCAAAGTATAGCGTTACCGCTCGTAATGTTAACTTAATACTTGTTCCACTTTGCTTGCTTTAGAAGAGACAGACGATGCAGGAGACAATTTAAAAACTCTGTCTTGCAACTCTGCGTTAGTCAAAACCTCACAAGATATGAAAGAAATAAATATTTTCAAGACGATCGTCCTGTTTTCAATCTAGTTGTGATTTCATTTAAAGGTAGAGAGATTTAAGCAAAAGTCAAATTGGAATACCTTATCATAGTGTGTAACATGCTTTCAAATGACAAAACGATATAAATGCCAAAGCTTCGATGTCTCATAACGTAATATCTAGGAAAGAAACAGATTCGTCTAAATTATACAGTAATTTTGTTATTTTGTCTACATATTAGCTTTTTTGTTTATCTTTTACATATGTTTTGCAAGTAATGATAGGATATAAAATCTGAAAGGGCACCGATTGATAGTGCTGTCCTGGGCATATATATTAAGAGATATTACAGTCGCAAGAAGAAGAAAGAAAAAGACAGAAGAATAAATAAGAAAAGAAAGAAAACAAGCAAAACGGGTGCAAATATTTTAGTATGCTGTATCGATGACTGTAAGTATCTGAATAAGGATATATCTCTAAAACGTATACCTCATTTATGGCAAAATATTTTATTTGAAATATAACTTCTCGTGATATTTTCTGTAAAGAATGATAATAGTGCTTGAAATCAAGGGGAGAGTCATTCATTTTGATTAAATTACGAAACAAACTGAATCAGTAACTTTCATTTGCATTTGTTTCTAAAATTTCCATAAAGATTTAAAATATACGAGTCAGTATTTCTTTATACATCAATGACAACCTACAAACGCACGAAAGTACATAAATATTATATAATTTAGAGTGTTTTATTTGTTAAAACCTCAGTTATGTATGCCAGTTCTATTATTTAGTGAAAACTGTTTAGCTATTTCTAGGCTAATGAGTACTTTTCTAAGAATTACAGCAAAAATAAATCATTATAAGAACATCCTGAAAATGAAAGTAGAAAAAAATCTCATGTTTCTCAATTGTATAAAATCACAACGAATCTTGCAACAGAAGCATACAGTTGCTGAAATGTAATAATTAAAAGGGGCCACAATTCTTAAAATAGCTCAGAAGAATTTTTAAAGGATATATTTTAGCCGATTATAGTAAGCAATGAAGATGACTGCACATAGTGATTATTGTATTTCTCAAGAGTTAAAATAGCGAAAGAAGCGATACAGACTTTGGTGTCTACAATTGTTCTATTTCTTCACGGATATTGCCTGACAATTAATGGAATTGAGGTACAGTGAAATACTTTTGTTTTCCTACTCTGTTCCGGTAGAGAGAAACAACACAATGGCTTCATGTTGCTTGGTTTAGCTGTCTTTTCACTGACTTGCTGACCATGTATATAAAGATATTTTTTTCAATTAAGCTCTTACAGGATTAAACAGTTATTAATTCATGAAAGATTACAAAGCACAAAGCTTTAATCTTCATCTCAAATATTTTTGATATTATGATTTTTTAATTATTGTTTCGAGATATAGTATTATAGAGTGCAATTTAGTATGTATACAAGAGGCAACATAATTACATTATTTATACTTAAAATGATAAACAAAGAATACGCATATATTTTTTTAAGTAACGACATTATTTAAGTTATTTTTAAACAAAAAGCTTGCAAAACATGGGTGCTCAATTTTGATCAAATAGTTACCGACTTTAACATGCAAAATGTCATTAGCTCTGAACTGACAAGTTCCTATAACGTTAAACATTGCTCAATGGTATTATTATCTAAAACCGGCCATAAAAAAGGTTCCGGTTACAGACATTTTAACGAAAGGGAAAAAATAATGTATCACATTTCACAAGAATGACAGTCAAGAAGAAACGAGTCAGGAACATCTATTTGTTTTGACGAATATTGATTTCCCATCAATAACTGAAGTAGCATAACACAAAACGTATTGTCATACACAAAAAAACAGGAATTTCGTTTATAGTTAAACAGCCTAATTAGTGACGAAAGCTTATAATAGGTAAATAATTATGTATCAGTTTATTTGATTTAAACACTGTGTTTTATCAATAGATGCTGTTGTTTTATTTTATCATCATGAAATTTGCCTTAGTATTTTTGCATTGATCCCATGCGATAATTTTCTCAAGAAAAAATTATTATTTCAAAACTTTTAAACAATGATTAATATGAAAAAAGCAGCAAAGAATAATAAGAATAACATATTTTCAATATTATCAACAGTAACATAAAATGTTAACATTTGTATTTAAGGGAGTTTGAAATGGATAAAACAATAAAATAAAAACAAGAAAGAGTCATTTGTTTAGTTATAAAAGTTAAGCATTGAAACAAAAACGTTTTAATGTATAAATAATTTAAGACCCCATTGAATGACAAAAATGTGTTATTTAACAATGATTTTATTAAATGATATACGAATCAGAATCAGCGTCGACCAATAGTCTCTGACTGTAAATGCATTAAGTTGTACAACTGTTACAGAATGATCAGTTATGAATTATCCCTAAAAGGCATTTCTTATCAGAAAACGCATTACAGATTTAATACGCTTGCGAGTGTATATACATAAAATTATATGAACACTAAAATGATTTAAAAAAAACCCACATATCAAAAACTACCCTAAATGATAAACAAGAAAAGGGAAGACCCAACAATAACAAATAACAATATTTTTTTATTTTTACAGAAAGGCGCGTAATATAAGAACTGCCCATTTTCTGTGGATATGTGAAATAATCAGATCAAACGTAGTCTCGAAAGTCCTGCCAGTATTTATCCATAATTTACTTTTTTTGCAAAATAACAAGCAGTTACTCTTTGCATTTAACGTAAAAGCGTCTGTATTATATTGATTCTCGTTCACCATCTTTCTTTGATAACAAATGATCTGTATCAAAACATCTGCTCCTTGAAAAGATAAAAAAAAAGAATATCCGTAAGTCTGGAGAAAGCATTATATAAGAGATTATTAAGATCAGACGTAAAAGGTTTTAAAAATACTACATAAATTTGTTTCTGTTTACTTCTGCTGTTGTAGAAATTGCTGCAAGTATTATGATTAGACCCCGGTTTAAATTAAGTAGGCCTTTTTAGTATAAAACTAAGTAAACGTATTCTACACGTCAGTAAATTTGTATATCAAGGAATACTAAGCCCAGAATGTATCATCTGAAGAGAATCTTAAATGAGAAACTGTAAGAATTTGAGTACCAATGCAATTTAATTCATGTGTATAACTCTGTGTCATGTCAAATACAAATGATGAATCAAGAGGTTCCTGCGTGTTTTTGTTAATTGTTTGTGGTGTCCTTTTTGTATTGGCCAATATATGAATTAATGCTCTCTTTTATTCTCTACTTTTTGACTGAGGGAGGCTATGTTTTCTGACTGTTTTCTCAAGATGAGCGTTGTTTCAGTTATTTTTTCATGACTATTCTCTAGGTACAGGTCACCCATCATTTATAAAACGGTCAAAGGGAAAACATGTATGTTGAGACCAACTATGTTTATTCCACATATTGTTTTAAACAGTTTACTTTTTAAAAAAGGACCAACGTATTTAAAAGGCCGATCAAGTCATCAATACAAATGCCTGAAACGTCTACAAACAACACAATACTCGTAATAGATTTGTTTGTTTCAAACCAATGACAAAAAAACAAAGCGAATAGATGTTTTTAGTCAAAAGCTTAACTTTGTTTGTAATAACGCTCTTCCCGCTGCATAAAGTTTCAAATTTAAGCATCCTCTTAAAAATCGTCTTTTCTTTATGTTATTTTTCTTCTTTCATCATCATCGTCGTCATCATTATCATCATCATCACTGTAGGTGTCATTATTTTTTTATTTTTATTATATTCATATTGTCATCATGGCTAAGTGGGCTATAAGCCATAGATAAAAAAGGACAAATTATGTTCCTTAACTAGTATAAGTGGCATCTCTTTACAAAAATAAAAATCACTTATGCATTGACATAGTTAACTATTCTTTTAATCTAAAACTGGAAGTCATTCTAAAAAACGTTTTTAGAAAGATTAACTTGTGTGTGTTATAACAAGCTTAATTTAAAGAAAATTCTGAAATAGTCAGTTTAGCGCATGTGCAATGCATAATTACTTATTTTTCTCTAACATAATGAAAGAGAAAAAGAATTTTAAAAAATCCCGGACAGGAAGAAGCAGTCTAAAAACAAAACACTTTTCTGATCATGTCTGAATTACTTCTTACAGTGGAAGACTATCAGTAAGAGTAAACATCCGTTATCAGAGGCATTATTGAACAAGAGGGCCTTGATGGCCCTAGATCGCTCACCTGAGTATTTTGGCTATAGGTTTGCAGTTAAGCAGTATTTCATGTTTTAATTGAAAATATGTTAGTAATGTAAATATAAATATGCAAATATGTAAAATATCAGTCAATAAATAAAGGCTCTATGACAGAAAGTAGAAATATCTATCATAAGCTATGGTGACCTTGACCTTGACCCAGTGACCTAAAACCCTACCCATGGGTAGAGGTCTATACAAGGATCCTATATACCAAATATCACAAATATTGGTCTTTAAATGAAGGCTCAATGAGGTACAGTATATAAACCTATTTTTAGCCTAGGTGACCTTTAACCTAATCTAATAATTCGAAAAAGCTTGATAAAGCTTGTTTCATACCAAATCTTTGATCTCAGGGCTTTGTGGTTTCAGACAAGAAGATTTTTAAAGTTTTACTATATAAGCCTATGTAAAATCAAATGACCCCTGGGTAGGGGTCAAATTTGACCCTAGAGGCATAATTTGAATAAACTTGGTAGAGGTCCACACGACAATGCTACGTACCAAATCTTAAGGCTCGGGGCCTTGTGGTTTCAGACAAGAAGATTTTTAAAATTTCACTCTATAGGCCTATGTAAAATCCATTGACCCCTGGGGCAGGGCCAAATTTGACCCCAGGTGTATAATTTGAACAAACTTGTTAGAGGTCTACAAGACAATGCTACATACCAAATCTTAAGGCACAGGTCCTTGTGGTTTCAGACAAGAAGATTTTCAAAGTTTTCCCTATGTAAAATAAGTTGAACCCCCGGGGCCGGGCCAAATTTGATCCCAGGGGCATATTTTGAACAGACTTGGTAGAGGTTTACAAAAAATGCTACTTATCAAATCTTAGATCTCGGGGCTTTGTGGTTTCAGACAAGAAGATTTTTAAAGTTTCACTATATAAGCCTATGTTAAATCCAATGACCCCTGGTAGGGGCCAAATTTGACACCAGGGGCATAATTTGAACAACTTTTTTTTTTTTTTTTTTTTTTTTTTTTTTTTTTTTTTTTTTAAGGCTCGGGGCCATGCGGTTTCAGACAAGAAGATTTTTAAAGTTTCACTATGTTAGATCAGTTGACCGCTGGGGCGGGGCCAAATTTGATCCCAGGTGCATAATTTGAACAAAATTGTTAGAGGTTCACAAGACAATGCTACGTACCAAATCTTAAGGCTCAGGGCCTTGTTGTTTCAGACAAGAAGATTTTTAAAGTTTCACTATATAAGCCTATATAAAATCCATTGACCCCCAGGGTGGGGCCAAATTTGACCCCAGGGGCATAATTTGAACAAACTTGATAGAGGTCTACTACACAATGCTACGTACCAAATCTTAAGGCTCAGGTCCTTGTGGTTTCAGACAAGAAGATTTTCAAAGTTTTTCCTTTAAGTTGCCATAGCAACCAGAGTTCTTGATGGAATTGAATTCTTTGAACAACTTTGGTAGAGCTGTATACAAGAAACATCCCAGGCAAGTTTCATCAAATTTGGCCCAACGGTTTCAGAGAAGATGTCGTTTGAATGAAATTGTTGACGGACGACGGACAAAGACCGGTCACAATAGCCCACCATGAGCTAAAGGCTCAGGTGAGCTAAAAAGTGTAATTGATATGATTAACCTATGCTGGTGAATTCAGTATGTAGAACTCAACAAATAATTTAAAGATTTCCTACAATTACAGGCCACTGTCAATGTCGAATACATACTGCAGGGAAATTACAAATTTTCTACAATGATTGATTAAGAGATGGTTATGTCCACATTTCCTAGAGCACAAGGGAGACAAGTATTCAAGAATAAGTACTTTTTGATAGTGCATAGCAATGCATTTTTCAACGAAACAAGAAATACCTTCTGACCCTTCGTACTCTTTTTTGTCTGTAAGTTTCAAATCAATAGAAATGAAGGTTTGTTGTTTCTTTAAAAATGTGTATTTGAATCACTGAATTAGTTCTAAATTTCCGTGTTTTTCGTGGTTATTAGAAATTTGTCATTACCATTATCATTGTTGAACACAGACACTTGGGGTAAAGAAAATAGTATTTGTTTCACAAATGCGAAGACATAAGGCACTCGTATACCAAGTTTGGTGCCTGTCTGAGAACGTTTCAAAAATTGCTAAAATTCACGAATTTGCATTATAAATATAAAGATATAAATGTTTGTCTTTCGAAAATTGTCAACACGCGTCGATTTACACCGCGTATTTTACTCGTTCAGCATTATTCACACTCACCGCTGGTGTCCTTCGACGCAGAAATGATTTATCTTCAGGATTATGTACACGAAAAGACCCGCTGTGAGAATTAGCCAAGAGAAAACATCTAATTTCTTTCGAATTTCAACGTTTTTTCATCAATTTACACAATCTTTCGACAGGTACTCTGCTGGTTCCTAACTTCCCTAGTTCTTTAATACACGGCGCGGTACACGTAGGAACTAGAAGAACCCATGCGGTAATCACTATGTAAATCGATTTTTTTTTCTTCCTTGCACTGACATTTCAAAATTAAAACAAAAAATGTTCACCAATAAACACTGACTTTGATTTTTAAAAAAGCAATACTCTCTTTTTATTTTATGATATTTATTATGATGTTTAAAGTGATTTTTAAGTCTGCACACTTGACAGTTTCCTCACAGAATATGTTCTCTTTGATTATAATTCTCTTCAAGCAGACTAATTCTCGAAAGATTGTGTAAATGAAGGAAATTTTGTGAAATTTTGGTGTTTCGCTACGAATTGTGTTGGCAAACAAGGATAAAAGGTATTTTGAGTTACAGGAACGTGAAGATAAATCATTTCTGCGTCGCATGACATCAGTACTGCATGTGATATACTTTGAACGAGAAAAATACGCGATGTAAATCAACGCGTGTTGAATGTTTACATGTGACAAACATTTATATCTTTATATTTATAATGCAAATTCGTGAATTTTAGCAATTTTTGAAACGTTCTCAGACAGGCACCAAACTTGGTATACGAGTGCCTTATGTCTTCGCATTTGTGAAACAAATACTATTTTCTTTACCCCAAGTGTCTGTGTTGTTGAAGACATTCTAAATCAGATTGTACGATTATGAGTTGAATCCATGATTTTCAATTATGATACCATTATGATTGATAAATTATTACAATACTGTAGAAATAACAGTCCCTGGTATTATGTTGTGTCAATTCTTTAAGCTCTTTAAACTGCTACATGCAGTACCAAACAATAGTGATACCGCTTGAATTGTTAAACAAATAAATTACCTAATGCCGGCACTATTCTGTTTGTTTCAGCGGTTTCTTTGTTGCTTATACTCTTTTTAATAGTGGTACCACTCTGTTTGCTTGAGTAGAAACAGATGATGGAGGAATTCATTTAAAACAAACTGTCCGCGTTAATCAAAACCTTACAAAATCGGAGAACAAACGACTTCAAGGTGTTTGTATTGTTTTAGTTAGTATTTAGCTAAAGATCAAGAGAATTAAGCAAAAGGCAAATTTGATTACCTTAACAAAGTTCTAAACATGCATTCAATTGACTATGCAAATGCCAGAGCTTCGAATTCTCATTACTTTTTGTATTGTCTAGGAGATAAAAGCAGATTGGCATAAATCATACTGCTGTATATTTTTTTTAATCGTCTACATATTAGCTATTCCGTCTATCTACCATATGTTACATCTGTTGTGCAAGTAATAAAAAGATATTAAATCTGAAAGGGCTCCGTTGACTAGTGGTGTCCTCAGCAAAGATATTGGAGTCGTAAAAAAGCGGGTGCAAATTTCGTTCACATAATACTGTAATATCGACGACTATAAGTTTCTGAATAAGGATAAATATTTGAACGAAAAGATTTATTATGCGAAACATGTTCTTTATATATCTCATCTGTGGCAAAATATTTCTTTATTTTATAATTACTCGTGCATTCCAGATACTAAGAATGAATAAAATGCTTAAAATCTGTGAGTGCATAATCAATTTTAATAAAATTACGAAAACAATGTATTTCATACTTTCATTTGCATTAATTTCTTAAAACTCTCAGAGAATTAAATTTTATGAGCCGGTATTTCTTTATACATAAATGGACAAACCTACACGTGCACTATGTACACAATTTAGAGTATTTTTCTTTGATAAAAACTCATTCCATTATAATAGAACAATTTTTGGGCTTTTTTTCAGACAACAAACAATTTGCTGGACAAATACATAGAAAGAAAAAAAATAATGAAATAGCATTAAAAAGATAAAGAAAGACAGATAGAATGTCTGCTCTATAGGAAGATAAACGAACAAACAATGCAGTGACGACCAGTCAACGTAGTTGTAAATACGATAGTGCCTCATTCAGTTTCCAGATGCTTTCTTCATACTCTATTTTGAATAGCAAATGGTCATATTTATTTAATATTTTCTTTTTATTTCAGTTGCGCGTTAAATAATAAAACAATTTGATAAAAAATAAAACGTTTTGGAATATGACGAGAAACACTTAATGCAGTTATTTTAATTCAAAATAATTTTCCTTTAATTAAAAAAAATGAATTTAGTTTATCGCTACGGAAACAGAACGCCACTTACTTTAACTGTGATCTCGTCAATGCGTAACCTTTCATGTTATAGTTGTAACATCTTATCAACGAGACATGAACTGCAAACGAAGTCAATATATGTATAGCCTACCTTTGTACCGAAAAGAAATTCTCTTAGTAGAACTTCCTTCCCCGCCGGCACAACAGACTTAACCTTCCAACAATCTTCCAATTGGTACATCTGCCTCCGAAGAAATATAAGGACCATAAATCTCGAAATGGCTTTACGAACGGCGGAGACATTGCCGATGTATTTACATGTACAAGTTCTGCATTCGAGAGAAAGTATTTATTGTGAATTCATTCAATGGTAAAAATAAATAAAATGCCCAAAGATGTAACTTGATTCAGTTTCAGCTCTTGTAAGCAACTTGTTTCATTAGTATGATGTACAATACTGTTCTTAAAAAGCAGTAATGATTGTATATTTGGCGTCGGGTAAGGTAGGATATCTGTAATAGTGAGACAGGAATTACTGTATATTTGACCCTCTAATTCACAGTAACGTTCCAATACGGAGCTCGTTCATAGCCCCTACTTCTTACCTACTCGAAGAAAACAATAGCGATATTTCATGTTCATTATCTGATAAATGAATTCAATGAACCCCACGAAGCCATCGTATTCTTTCTTAGAAAAAAGTTAATTTTATATAATCTAACACATTTTTCTTCATGATACATTCCTAAAAATGCTTATCACGACACATTATCAAGTTTATGATTCGACTCGTTAACACACTATTCCCCTTTGCATAGAAGAGATAAACATTTGACACAGCGGAAATCAAAGAACGTTTGTTCCTTTTCATTAAGTGTTATTTCATTGCATTTTTACTGTAAAAAGAACACATACATTTATGTTCTAATATGTTCTGTTACGGATAGGCAGTTCAATAAATTTTATTTCAGACTGGTTCTTATCAGATTCTTTCAATTTTAATGAATACATTCAACTTTTTTTCTTGCAAGACAGTTCGCATCCCGATCTTAGACCAGAAGAGTAAATAAGTGCCTTTTTAACATTTGTTATATAGCTTATATTTTATAACAGTCAATCAATTCAATTATTTTTGATCTGCTTTGTGTATTTACTTGGTCAAAGAATGGAGTGTCCCATATACATTATTATTTTTATAATTATATAATAGATCGTATTCGATAGCACTGTCATTGTGTTTCAGTACCTCTACTAAACAGCAATGTTACAAAATGAAGCCCAATGTAACTCGGAAAAATCAACTACTTTGAACTCAGGTGCACTCGATCTTAAATTTGAATATAGGTCATAAAACAAACTGATAGGTAAAAGGGCCATATTATTTCTGGACAATACAGGTACCATATACATTCTTTAAGCGATAACTGCTAAATGTTTTCCCAAACTATTAAGAACTGGTCTGTTTGTTTCAGCATGATTCTTGTTGACAAACTGCTGGTACTTCTATGTTTGTTGCAATATTTTCTATGTTAGATGTAAGTTTTTTATGCCTGTATTTTGCCTCAGCTTTGTCCCTTTTAGCTGTACACTTTGCGGTTCTACTCTGCTTCTCTCATGATCATTCTTATTAGCTTTTTACTATGCTGGTACAACAGGTTTGGCGTAGCATTCTTCTTGTTAGCTATAATCTAATCAATGCTGGTACTACTCTGTTTGTCTCAGCATTCTTCTTGTTAACTGCTAGACTATGTGTTTTTTTTCTGCATTCGCCTCATTAGGTGTTAACCAGCACGTTATTGCCCTACCATGCTTGAAAAGAATATAAATTTGATTCGATGACAATTAAAGTGAATCATGAGACGCTGGAATAAATGTGATTATTCTATACAAATTGATTATAAGATTGAACAAGTCTGCCTTGCATCTTGGCATTTAAAGTGCAAAATTTAAAACATGGGAAAGAAATCAACACTTTCGTATTAAGGACAAGACTGAGCGAATAAAACCTAAATACTTGTGTACTGTTTCCATCTACTTGGCACTTTAACTGAAAATGAGTAACAGGAATTAAAGTAGCAAAGAGCTACTTTGCTTACCTAATAACTGGTCCGAACATTGAAAAGAAAAATAGTACATGCCAAAACTTCGTTCTGTCATAACTGTCTAAGGAATTTATGGTTTTGCCTACATTATACAGCTGTATATTAGTTTTTTGTCGTCTGTATATTAGCTTTTCTATCTATTTACAAACTATAACATCTGTTTTGCATGTAATTAACGGATATTAAATCTGAGAACGCACAAATTGTTAGTGTCGTCCTCGGCAAAGATATTGCTATTGTAAAAAAGAGTACGAAATCGTTCATATAATTATACTGTTATAATATCGACAACTTTTAATATCAAACCAAAAATAAAAAAAAATATAAATATAATAGTATTTAAACGAAATATTGTCTGAAGAATCAAAATGCAATAGAATTCTATGCACGGGTCATCTTTCAAATGGTAAAACTTGTCTCTCTATTTCTTCGATAAACCGCATTCTAAGCATTGAGAATGATTACTTGTATGTTGCTTCAAATGAAGGGGGGCACACTTCATTATTTTTGTGCAGTAAACGGGAGAAAAAACAACAACAAAACAACGCTGTCACGACCAGTCAATTACGTTGTAAATATGAAAGGGATTTCTTTAGAATCTCTTTTGAACAGGAAACAAATTTTACCTCTTTCATTTTTAGTTTTCTTAGTCTTGTTCTTACAATATATTTCAGTTTCGCGTTTTTTTGTTTTTTTTGTTTTTTGTTGTTTTTTTTTAACGAAAGGTAAGTTTTTTAATCATTCAAAGAAACCTACTGCAGTAATCTGATATCAAAATACAACATCTCATTTTTTCAAACGAATTAGTCCCAAATCTAAGAACCCTTTGTACAACAATTATTTCATGCACAACCGTCGGTGATCTCGTCAATGTTAAATCTATACCTTAATATTCAATCATCTGTTATCAAAGAAAATAGGAGAAAATGTATACATATCCTGACTCCCATATGTTTCTTTGTCAATGGTTAATTAACTTGGCATTTGTTTTATGTCATCAGGTCTTCACTGCAAAAATAACTTCGCTTTCTTCATGGAAACTAACAACCACCTCAAAATACCGTTAGTGTCCAATAACGAATCTAGTTAAGGAACATGCAAAATAGCTCTTTCATTTTCAAAACAAAAGCAAAACATTTGGAGACGAATGTAGCTCACTTGCATGGACTAATTAAAACAAAACAAGAAATTATTATCTTTAAACAAGAGGGCCATGATGGTGCTGTATCGCTCACTTGAGTATGACTGCTTTAGACAAAGTTGCTATAAACCTGGTTAGTTGACCCCAGATGACCCATATTCGAACTAGACCTAGTAATTATTGAAAAAATCTCTCTGACAAATTTCAAGGTTATTTGTACTGAAAATGTTACCTCTAGAGTGTTAACAAGGTTTTTCCATATTTGGGCTCTGTGACTTAGTTTTTTTAACCTAGATGTCCCATATTCGAACTTGAGCTAGAAAATATCGAAACAATGTCTCTGACAAATTTCCAGGATATTTGGACTGAAAAATAGCCTCTAGAGTGTTTAAAAGGTTTTTCGATATTTGGGCTCTATGACCTAGTTTTTGATCCCAGATAACCCCTATCTAAACTTGAGCTACAAATCATCAAAAAAATCTTTCTGACAAATTTCCTGGTCATTTGGACTGTAAAAGTAGCCTCTAGAGTGTTTAAAAAGTTGTTTGATATTTGGGGTCTGTGACCTAGTTTTCGACTCCAGCTGATCCATATTCGAACTTGAGCTACCTCTAGAGTGTTCACAAGGTTTTTGCATATTTGGGCTCTGTGACCTAGTTTTTGACCCAAGATGACCTAACTCCAACTTGAGCTAGAAATCATCAAAAAAACCTGTCTGACAAATTTCCAGGATATTTGGACTGAAAATGTAACCTCTGGAGTGTTAAAAAGGTTTTTACATATTAAGGCCATTTGACCTAGTTTTTGAGCTAGAAATCAATGAAACAACCTTTCAGACAAATTTTAAGGACATTTGGACTGAAAATGTAACCTCTAGCATTAACAAGGTTTTGCTACTTTCGGGCTCTGTGACCTAGTTTTTGACCCAAGATAACCTATATTCAAAACAGAGCTAGAAATCATTGAAACAATCTTTCTGATAAATCTCCAGGTTATTTGGACTGAAAATGTTTGTTACCTCTAGAATGTTAACAAGGTGTTTCCATATTTGGGCTCTGTGACCTAGTTTTCGACCCCAGATGACCCATATTCGAATCGGTATCTAAGATTCCGCTGACTGAAAGGACATCTCAAAGAAGGTCCAATTGTAAATGTTTTAGAATAACATATGCTTACATATGGTTTTGAATCTCCTTATATCAGTATAATCGTATGTCAACAGCAGTTTCTAATTTCGATAACTGAAAGGATATGTCAAGGTAAGAGTAAATTACTATCTCGCTTGAAAAGTTTTAAAATAAAATCGACCTACACATAACCTACATTTGTATTGACAAATAAAACCTATCTTAGTAGAAGTTCCTTCCCCGTATAGACATCAGAGTTAAACTTTTTAACACTTTCTAATTAATACATCTGTATTCGAAGAAATAAACTGTTTGTACGGACAATTAATTTCGAAATGTCCACCGAGCGGTGGAGACATCGTGTGAAAGTTTTGCATTTTAGAGAAAGTACGTCTTGTTACTTCTGGGTAAAACAAGCAGTACCGTCTAATAATAACAACTGGCACATGTCGTCATTAGTTTTGTTAGAATGATGTACTATACTGTTCCAAAAAAGAACTGATGTTTGTCCATTTGGTTTTGCATGTCCAAAATAATCAGCATGGAATCACTGTTAATAATTTGAACCTGCAATCAAATGGATATTTTCGAGAATGGAGTTCGTCTATGGTTTTCACTTTTTTCTTAGTAGTCTTGTGGAAATTCCGAATCTCTGTCTGACTGTTTCGTATTTTATCTGATAAAAAATTAAACGAACTCAGTAAATCTTTGATACGGGTGCTTTTCTACGGAAAATAAAAACTATTAGAAAATATGGCAAGACTGCAACATTATAAAATCGTCTCTCATCTTATTTCTTTGTCACACTCCTGTTAAGGCTCAAGACACAAACATTCCAAATTAAAATTTGTATGTTGACTTGTTACCACTTTTCTCCAAGAGAATCAAGGGCAGTAAAACTGTCTAGAAAATGCATACATTTCAACTCTGAATCTATGAGGACTGTTATTTCGATGAACATAAACAAATTAGATTTCAAATTTTCTTTTCAGACCGTTTTACTTCTACTGCTTCCCCAGCATTTATTGGAGACAATCTTCAATGTCAATACATTACAACTCTGTCATGTAGAAGCTATAAAAGCAACAACACAGACATACAACATTATTTCTGTAGCTCCAACTAGTTTAAAGGCAAGTTTTTAATACAGACACCCATACTATGAAACTACAGTTACCTCTACGGTCATTTCATTTTATAATACATCACCATGTAAATTCAATCAATTCAACCAAATGAGAAAACACTGTTCATATGTTCATAAAATATTTTACTAAGATTCTCGGGGAGGCCTCACATGTGTGTGTGTGTGTGTGCGTGCGTGCGGGCGTGCGTGCGTGCGTAGAGGGGGTCTCAAATATGTCTTTCCCTCATAGTTTTTGAATTTTTAACATAAAATGTTATTAAACAAAAAGCGTTTAAAGGATCTTTTTTAATTTTTTCATGTTTTCTCAAAAAATAGGTCGCCATCATATTGGGAAAGATTTGTCAATGTCTATATAAACCATGTTTTATCGACAGTACTGACAAAAAAGAAGAAAAACAAACAAACAAACGCAATACGGTTATCCGTTGAGTTAACTTGAAAAGCGAATTGACTGCTTCTATGAGGGGCTCTGACAAAAGTAAACATTATTTCACAATGAAAGCTGTAATGTTAATAACATGTTTAGGAAACATTCGTGAAAACAGAATTGTTGAAATCACTCAGAAAACCATTTCCTCATATACACGATTTACGAGAAAGAAAAAGAAAATTAGTTAAGGACTTAAAATGCGCGTGCACTCCGTTAATGCCTTCACTATTTCAAAATAAGGAAAACGTGGCACTAATAGAATTACAGTAATTTATAAGTCCTGAAAATCAATACGGCACGCATGCAATAACGAATGTTATCATAGTAAAAATGAAAGCCTACGACTTACTAATGCTAATAAATAAATTTCTTGTAAATAAATATGGTTCTGTAATCAAAACTTAGCAGATGAAATATAACGGTTATATGATAGAAACTAACTTAGGTGTCCTCTTGATCGTATCACAATGGTTTATTCGTTTCGAAATGTTATATACCTCAGACAAGAGGGTTCTTGTCGAGCGTTACATGGATCTTTAAGAGATGTTCGTAGTATTTTATTTATCATGTTCGTTAATCCAGGATTTACGTTTTCCTGCTTTAACTGTAACATCAGAGAATATTTTTAGAGGCTAGCAAAAGGAATTTTACTATGAAAGTAAAAATTTAACTTCACGGTAAATTTACTGCTAATCAAATCATGAAAGCTTTCTTATGTATACGTGTGGTACTTTATTATCTGAAACTGTCTCAATTTAGAAAACGTTAATTGCAGTCGAAAACACAACTTTTACACATGTTATGGCCGACATATAGATCTGCAATTCTTAATTTTGTTAAAAAGCAGCAAAAGTAGCTGTTTTGAGAACAGTCAAGCCTTCATGAGATAAAAGATATTGTCTCAGTGTTCAAGTAATGCAATTATCAGGTTAAATCGTCGTTTATTTGCCACGAAAACTATGTAATTATCAGTAACATGTTAGTCTGTGAAGAAATGTGTCTTAGCTTTGTTGGTCTAATTTCCTTTACAAAGCCTGCGTGACATTTGCAGATTAGTGAACTCTACGACTTCGAATTCGTTGTATACAAAGAAATGGACATATCTAATAGGAAGGTAAAATGAGTTAATTTCCTCTATGCACAATAACTACATAGCAACTACAGAGCATTTCCCGGATAAAAGAAAAGAAGTTGGCCTGTTTTATACGTGATATAACAATGGCAGGCAGAGCAACAAGAAATTGTATCGTGAACAATGTGTTTCCACGTATTAAAATGCTAATTTCGAGGATTTCAGCCAGCTATGTTTAAGAGAGAGGAAAATGAAAACATGTGTTTCGCTCTAACAGGCTTGTATGACAACAAACTGCATTAGCTATGTTAGTTATGTTAGTGTATTTTAATTAGGAAGCTTCAAGTTTCTAGACAAGTGTTCTTAAATGCCACGTCTTTGTGTGCTTTCTATAAAATTCTGTAGCATTGTCTGTATTGTTTCATTTACTAATCAACTGAACCCGCAACCATGATTTCAGCAATATATTTGAGATGCGTTAATTCTATTTAATATGTTTACTCAGCACTAAGTTTACATAATTGTCCATGTGAACATGCTTATTTTCATGTAGAGATATAATTACTTACTATTTTATGATTATAACAGTGTTGCATCACGGAAATTAAATCTACAGCATATTATGTAATCTTCTTTAACATCTTTGTCTGGTTTAATCGGTTGTAGCAAACAAAAATGACTTATTGTCATATTTTTTATATATCCCTGACCGTCTGATTTGCATATCTACACCATATTTAACATATATATTTTAGAAGCAATATCTATACGTTTGTGTTCATGTATACGGATAAAAGTGGAAGCCTTATTCAGTTAAATGATTGAGTTTAGAACATTTATAATTAATCTATAATCCATTTGCCTAAAAGGTAAGCGTTTCCGTATTATTAATTTGTTGTAATGATAGCTCTGTTTCTTAACATTTTATACGCATCATAACGTCATCTGTCAAGTGACACATCCTCTTACCTGGCAAACTTGTCGGATATGATCTCCAGGTAGGATTTTTTTCTGCATTGTCTTCTTAAAACATAATAAATTATTCCCCTTAGATCCTCAGAAGCCCACCTTTTTGTTAGCTAGTGAATGTTTCTGGTCACTTTAGTAAAATCATATCTTTACAACAACAAAAAACAAACTGTTATTTTGATTTTATGATGACTAAGTAAATTATTTATAATGATAATGATACTATGAAAGATTATAAAATTAAGTAATAGAGTAACAAGAAATAACTTTTAAAAAGATGATCGGCGTTGATACGGTACAAGATTATTTCTTCATAAATGCATAATTTTCGGGCACGTAATTATCGAATGTCTTATTTCCTTAACAGTTTTGGATATAAACAAAAAATAATGTTGTGTTTAATGCTAAAAGTGTCAGTACTATTTTAAGTAAAGGACATTAAACATTAAGTATAATTAAAATTTCATAACAGCAACCCTTTTAACCAATAGCGAACTTCCTTCATCAGCTGAAGATTTTGTATCTGTCAATTTCATTCGTTACAGATGTAGGTCAAAATCTATTTATTTACAGCTACGTCGAAAAAGACCAATCACATGAGCTATAATACCTACACTGCCGTGTACGAAGATAATGTCACATTTAGCTGTCTTGCAACATAACTCTTTGAAGTGTTACCGTACGATGATGCACTATTATGGTTCAGGGCTCACAGGCTTATAATTGTACAAAATTAATACAAACTTCAACAACATCGTCAGAGAATCGATTCACTGACTCAGTAGTTAGAGCGTTGGTTTTTAGTGCGGGAAGACTTAAGTTAAGTAATTTGAGATGAGAAGAAATAGCATGCCTATTTAAAATTTACTTAGAAGAAATTCTTGAAATATTCAAAATACAAGCATGAATGCGCTTACAACTTTGCACCTTCAAATACTTCTTCTTTTAATATATGACTTGTTAGCGTCTAGGCATTTGCTTGACATTTCGAAACTTTAAATTGTTTATTGCTTCATTTGTTTCTCAATTTGTGTAATCTCTACTTAAACATTTTTTTAATCTAATTTATTTTACTATGTAAAACACAATTATCAGGACATGGGTCATAAATCGGTAAGGAAACATATAAGTATTTCAGCCGTGCTTCCAATTAGTTGCTATAATTATACTTAATCATTTTATTTTTTTAGGTCATCATTTTTAGCTTGTATAATAATGTTGGGCAGGTATTTAAGTGCGTCATGGAAGTAAATGGTGTTATATATTCTGTCGCAAAAAATAAATGTAAATTTCCGAAAATATATGTGCTTTAAAACAAATGTTGTCGTTTTCATGGCAACAAAAACATGCAAAGTTCTTTCTTTATAAAACAGAATGTGTGAACAGTATTCAAATATATGCAAGTTGAGTATGGTAGAATGTAAGTAAAAGCAAAATTCTCAAGCGCACAGAGACTGAACAAAACGGCAATGTGACACTTGTTTTCTATTCTCATTTATTGTTTCATTTTAACAGAAGCGTCCTTACAAAAGTTAATCAAAATCGTAAGCGCCATAATTCCAGTCTAGCTTTTATATCTGAATTAATAGACAACACTGCATTCTTATGATAAGTTTAGTTTATATCTGAATGAACAGACACCAGTGCATTAATGATAAAAGATCCTTGAACTATAATATTGAAAATGATCCCAGAAATATTACGACAACATAAAACTTGGAATGCAATTAAGGGTAAAACATAAGAAATTATTTGCCTGGAATACTGGTAACTTTCAAAATGATTTTATAAAAAGAGTGAAATCAAGCTTAATATTTCACTGGAAATTCTGCAAAACATGAAAGTTAATATTAGGGGTAAAATAATAAATTATCTGCCTAGAATGGTAAGGGTTTTGTTTCATTTCAAAATGATTTTATGACCCAGTGGAATCTTGTTTTCTATGGTAATGCCAGTCTTTAAATATGTCTAATAAACGTGAAATAAAATAGAAAATAAAAATAAGTGATAAAGTTTATCATGGAACGTTGAACTTTCGCCAGAAATATTGCAATTTAATATTTTTGAAAAAGTAATTAAAATGATAAACACTTTTCTTTTCTTAACATGGAGTTCATTTAACCTATGCTTAATACAAACTAGACATGTAAATTATTGTAGCGCCATAAATGATGAAACTTTATTATTAATTCAGTTACTGAAGATACATGTTAGGGAAATAAACTAGACTATTAAGCTGAGGTCATTGTCCTCATTTTAGTTGCATTGTCACGTGATTCATTACCTCATTGACTCTTATATAACATTTCACTAGACTTCAAATATAGTTTGTTTTTCCTTTTTTCTTCAAATTTAAAAAAAAGATGTTTTTGAATGTATGAACGTTTAGAGGAAGATAAGATCATTTCATAAATGCAGTCAGCGCTTTCCTTTAAATATCAGAAGATTTTAGCTTGAATACAACAATAAGGTCGCATCGTTCACAGATTAGACAATACGAAAAAATAGTGGAATTAAAAACGACTGCTTCCAGCTTTAAAGGGGCTGTGCTCCGGATGACAAAAAAAGGAAAGTTTTCTTGTGTTATACATTTCTTGTAATATTTATGACTAATGCTTAAAAAATAACTTACTGACAAAAAATAAGTCAAATAATTACATTATAAATTGATTTTTTTCCCTTTCAAAGTGCTATACCGTAACGCGACGGTATAACTATATCGTATAACATTTAAAGTAAATATCTGTAATATCACTTGCGCCGATGGTGGTGACAGTTAAAGCGTTGGAAATATTTTGTTAACATGAGGGTCCAGAGTTCAAATCAGGCTGGAGCGAAAATATTTTTTTTGTTCTATTTTGACTTTTATAATCAGTTTTGAAGTAAAATATTATGTTGTTATAATCTCACGGCATCTAAATATATAATTTATGAAAAAAAAAATTTTATGTCAAATCTGGAGTACAGCCTCTTTAATGCTTTACTTCTGATAAAATCTTAATAAAAGGACGTATCACTAAAACGTTGTAAAATATCGATGTGAAACAGTGTGTATTAAAATTTATTTCCACGTCATCTTTTATGTATCTTTCTATGATACTTCGATTAAGCAAATCTCTTTTAATTGACTTAAAATCATTGTTGCAATCCCATAAGCAAAAACGTAGTTTGTTCTTAACCTCTCAGTTCTAGACTCACTGTTCTATGGAATTATTCTGTTCAATGGAAGTTTTTGTTAACTTTGAAAGCCCCAAGGATATCTAAATGACACTTGATATAACGGAAAAAGTATTTAATGAACATTAAAACAAAAGTCGATATTTCTGAATACGAAACCAAAACCAAGACGATAACAGCACTTTGGTACCAGATGTAATGTTAATGCGATATGATAACAAAGGAGTGCTATCTTTGGTAGGGGCAGAATTCTGCTAAGTGTTGCATATACTAAAGAAGTTGTGATATCAATATTGAAAATAACTGTAAAATGATACTAAGTCGCCTAAACCTAGACGAAATGTCCCTTTTCATTTTTTCGTTGAATGTGGCTGGTGTCATAACTGTTTCTATGTATTGTCGATATAAACAAAGGAATTACTATTTGCAGACACATAGTCTCGTAAGTAAAAATAAATATAAAAAAAATGAATGAATTAAAATGCTACCATCCTGTAGTTTTGCAAGCACATGCTTATTTTTAATCAGTACTTTTATACCTTAATGGAAAAATACATTTAACACGATCCATTTTAAAAAGGGATTTTCCAACAAGTCCCGAAAAAATGCCCATTTTAAGCAAATTTCGTCTGGTAAAACAGGCTAAATCATAGGTTTTTTTCATGGGTTCAGACAAAACAACAACTCACTTCTGTAAACCAACATGTATTCACACAGCATATCAACAGAAAATAACCGAAAAAATCATAACATAATTTAATTCTTTTAGAATATTCTAAACAAAGAAACATTTTCTTAGGACATTCTAAAAACTTCTGTTTTAACCTAAATATATACATAATCATATATATTCTTCAGAACGTTTTGAAACAGAAAAACGAAACATTCGAAAAGGAATAGAGATCAGATTTCATTCTTAAGAATGTTCTAAAAAGAAAAATGAAAAAGGCGAAAAAGAATAAAAATCAGATTTCATTCTTTAGAACGTTCTAAAAACTAAGCGCGCAAAAGATGAAAAACAACAAAATCGGATTTCATTCTTTAGAACATTCTAAAGACTAAGCGCGCAAAAGATGAAAAACAACAAAATCGGATTTCATTCTTTAGAACATTCTAAAGACTAAGCGCGCAAAAGATGAAAAACAACAAAATCAGATTTCATTCTTTAGAACATTCTAAAGACTAAGCGCGCAAAAGATGAAAAACAACAAAATCGGATTTCATTCTTTAGAACATTCTAAAGACTAAGCGCGCAAAAGATGAAAAAACAACAAAATCAGATTTCATTCTTTAGAACATTCTAAAGACTAAGCGCGCAAAAGATGAAAAAACAACAAAATCAGATTTCATTCTTTAGAACATTCTAAAGACTAAGCGCGCAAAAGATGAAAAACAACAAAATCAGATTTCATTCTTTAGAACATTCTAAAGACTAAGCGCGCAAAAGATGAAAAACAACAAAATCAGATTTCATTCTTTAGAACATTCTAAAGACTAAGCGCGCAAAAGATGAAAAAACAACAAAATCAGATTTCATTCTTTAGAGCGTTCTAAGACAAACAACGAAAAGTTGAAGAAAAAAAACGTAAATGAAATTCCATTCTTTAGAACGTTCTAAAACAGAAAAGGTGAAAATAGCAAAAACAGATTTCATTCTTTAGAACGTTCTAAGAAAAGAAAAACGAAAAAGTCGAAAAAGAATAGAAATCAGATTTCAGTCTTTAGAACATTCTAATGATTTAGAGCGCAAATGATGAAAAACAACAAACTCAGATTTCATTCTTTAGAACGTTCTAAAAACTTAATACAGAAAAGGTTGAAAAATAACAAAATCAGATTTCATTCTTTAGAGCGTTCTATAACTAAAAGCGAAAAGATGAAAAAAAACAGATTTCATTCTTAAAAACGTTCTAAAAACGTAGTATAGAGAAGTTGAAAAACAACAAAATCAAATTTCCTTCTTTAGAACGTTCTAAAAACGTAGTACAGAAAAGTTGAAAAATAGTAAAATTCGATTTCATTCTTTAGAACATTTTAAAGACTAAGAGTGCAAAGGATGATAAAAAAACAGCAAAATCATATTTCATTCTTTAGAACGTTCTAAAAACGTTATACAGAAAAAGTTGAAAAACAACAAAATCAGATTTCATTCTTTAGAACGTTTTAAAAATGAATACAGAGAAAGTTGAAAATCAACAAAATCGGATTTCATTCTTTAGAACGTTCTAAAGAATAAATGCGAAAAAATGAAAAACCAAAAATAAAAAAAAAGATGTCATTCTTTAGAACGTTCTGAAAACGTAATACTGAGAAGTTGAAGAACAACAAAATCAGATCGTTCTAAAAACGTTAAACAGAAAATTTGAAAAACAACAAAATCAGATTTCATTCTTTAGAATGTTCATATAAAGACTAAGAGTGAAAAAGACGAAAAACAGCAAAATCAGATTTCATTCTTTAGAACGTTCTAAAAACGTAGTACAGAAAAGTTGAAAACATTCGAGTTCTAATTTTATTCACATAAATAAAAGTTATAAAATCATTAGAACTTTCTAAACAAAATGGCGTAAAACAATTTGTGTTTGATTTCCTACAGTTGTAACATTCTTTTAAAACTTTCTAAGAGATTATCTATGATAAATGATCAAGAGTCTATTTAAGTCCAGTGAGCATAATGGAATGGTGGTGCAGTTTTCATTTGTAATGACAGACACAAAAATGGTTTTAAAATTATCAGTCTTTATTCTGCAAAGAAAGAAAACCGAAAATACTACAGTTAAATTCTAATATAATTCTACTTTTAAGAACAAAAATGCGTAAATTGCGTTCTATCAGCCTAGCAATCTTTTAGAATGTTCTAAGAGATATTTTCTTTGACGAATTGTTAAAGCAAATCTGAGACTAGTGGACAATACTGAAATGATGGAACGGTTGTCATTAGAAAAGATAGATACACAAATGTTACAAGAACAGTATTCATTCTTATGAACGTTCTAAAACTTAAAAACGAAAATATTGCGGTCGAGATCCATTCAATGAAACTGTAACCTGATGAAAAAAATATGCTAAAGAACGACCGATTTGTGACTTTTTATGCTACATCTTTTTAAACTTTCTAAGAGGAAAAAATGCAATAAACTGTAAAAAGTAGTTCAATAAAAATATAATTTATCATTTAGCACATTCGAAGGAACACACAACTGAACTGTAATCGTTTTTCACTGAGTGCTCTCCCTTCTTTTCGGGAATGGGATAAAACCCGTTTAGTTGCCATATAGTCATTCTTCGTTCCGTGAATCCAGTCGAGTCCTCAATCGACCATGATACATCGTTATAGTCTCAGGAAAATATATATTATATAGTTACTGGCTGAGAGTCTAAAATAATTTGTTTCGGTTATAACTTTGATTTTGTTTGACTGAAACTATACGGTGTTGTTTGCTGTATTCCAATGGTGTACTCAGACCCTCCAGATTTACATTCAGTACTCGAGTTGGCCATCCTTCACTTTCAACATTTACTCTTGACATTTCATTGTCTATGCACTGCACTTCTATCTCTGAAAACATAATAAATCAAATCAAAATGCAATAAGGAAAAACGTTTATCAAGAAAATAGCTATATAAAGTTTATAGCTACATAGTATTATCTTAATCCGATAACTCCAGTTTTAATTGTTACTTATCAATAATCGAGCAAGACAAGAGAACCATTTTTTCATGAAAATGATTATGTTTTACCATTACAATATGATAAACAAAAAGAACTTTACTAGCCGGACAACCGAATGGCTGGAAACGTGGAGGCACAGTCCCTAAGTTCCACACCTGTAAATCATCCACCGGATATTTGCCAAAATGATCAGAAAACAACAATATTTTGCTGGGTTTCATGTTACTGACATAAATCTGCCATTCTGAATTCAATGACGTATCAGATGCCTACTGACATCAAAAGATTTATATACAAATATATCACCTGACTGGTTATTTTGTAAATGCAAATGAACAATGGTTAAATGTGACTGCTCACCGACAAGGCTCAGTGTTAACAGAACAAATTTAATGTTTTGACGTCTTGAGCATATTTTGAGATACTTTTGTTTTGAGCCATAATCTCGCTAGAACAGAGGAGAAATATACCGATACAATATACTGATCTACACAATATCTTGTACAATCGCAGGTACAGGTAAATAACAAGTCGAGTTTGAAATAAAAGCTTTTATAAAAATTTGCTTACCATGACAAATCCTTATATTCCGATGAAAACGAGTTTATTTCTGTCTTCTCTTGAAATTTTTAACACGGCCAACTCCAGTTACACAATACCCGATACGCTTGATTACACAGCGGGAGAATGAAATGACGGAAAAGGGGTGGACTGATATTTCATTTGTCAGAAAATCTAATTGAAAACTTTTAAGATAGTTTAAAAAATTAAACTATTAATGGACTTTTTTTCTGGATTAAAATATTTAAAAAGACAGCTTCAGTTTTAAACTTTTTTCACCTTTTTCTCGTTTAGAAAGGTTAATTAAATTATGAGTACCAGAGTTACCTATGCACTAAATGGACACGGCCAATTAACGGTACTTATCTGTCGCGTGCCGTTTAACCAATTAGGTAAGATAGAGCTATTTTTTCTGCGTGTTTTTTTCATAATAAGATACATGAACAACAGCAATAAACGAGACTTGATATTTCCGAGTTAAGGACTTTTTTCTGGAAGAAAAATGTAAGTATAAAATTCTCACACAATTTCATAATTCTTAATATCAAAGAAAAAATATTAAGATTTAGTTTGTGACATTTCTTATGCAGAATGCATTTTAAACAAAAGATTATTACCATCTGTATTATTTGTAAGTTTTATAACATTGTGCAAGAACAATTCATATTTATAAACCTTTTCTCACCATTTGTGCAAGTTTGGTTGAAGTGTTTATCATTTGTCTGAGTCATATTTTAGAAATAAGTACATTATTACTTTTGATGTTTAGTTTATTCCTCTCTTAAAAAACTTTTTTTTTCTATTAAAAAATCACTTTATGAGTTCAATTGATCATAATTTTATAATCATTGCAAATTAGAAAAGGGTCACCTTTAGTTAGCAGAACAGAACTGAACAGTTAGCAAAAACTATAATAATAGTTTGAAATCATTCAGAGCATAATAGCCATTATGATGGATAAAAAAGTTCTTATTGTAAATATTGGATATAATATGCTTGTTGATGAATGAATTTAGGACGTATACTATCTTTAATGTGTCAAACAGTGCTTCTATTTTATGGACAATTAGCTGATTTTTTTAATTGCCAATCAGTAAAGGTATTACACGCTCCCCTGATAATCATCTCTCCCTTTGATCAAAAGAAGACTTAAGACATTAATTAACAACTTCCGGTCACAACCAGTCCTTTTATTGATAGAATAAATGTTTGTTTATTGCCGTTAGTTAATATAAGCGCGGATTCGAATCTAAAATTGTGAAAATTAGGGAGGCGTTCAACTGTGCAATGTTTATTTGTGACTGATAGGACTTAAAGGTCAATAGACAAACATATAACAATTTTACTTCATCCAAATAATTATAATAACCACAAATGCAAAAACACAATAAAAACATATAAAATTTAACATGTTAAAAACTGCGGTAACTACTCGATTTTTATTTTGTTGTCGGTAGAACTGATTGGAATTATATCTTAGCGTGAATGCGATTAATAGATTTGGTTTGACTGCAATATCAAACAGATTTTCACGTTGGGATATTCTTTGAACAACAAAAATATGACATGTACATTAATCAGGAAATTGTCTGCTTAAGATTTACATCCAAAGAAATGTAAAAAAAAAAACACGTTAGCGATTTCTATGGGATTTATGCAAATAAGACTTACCACAGGAACCTTAGTTTATTATATACTTTTGAATGAAATACTGAGAAATATTGATGAAATAAAATGCGTATTTTCATTTTCCGTATTATCACCTTTATTTTTCACTGCAGTGAAACATATTTTCCGTAGAAAAAAATCTTGAATATCCTCTATTCTGCATAGCTGTCAAAACAAAGGAATTAACAGTTATTTCATGCTAAAGTTGAGGCAATTGGCAAAACTTATTGGCGAGTTGTCTTACAATCCATCTATCTATTTGAGCTTATTTATCGTCGGTACCTGTTGCCCATATGACCGACGTCCCCTGAAGAGATTAGTTATTTTATGTTGTGGGGGTAGTGCAAGATACAGAAAGCATCCCATTCCAGAGACACCCCTGGTTCTTTTGCATGTGTGTAGCACTGATACATCGGACCTCGGTTTAACGTCTGATCCGAAAGACTATTTAGTAATGTTAGTGGAGGAGCGGGCGATCGAACTCGGAAGCCCTGGTTTACCAGTCCAGCGCGTTACCACTGGACCACATCCGCTTATTGATTACTTTTTATCTGTCACACTTGTGAAAACATTACGTAATTGTTGCTTCCAATTGGCATGTGTCAGTGATAAGAAACTTTAAGAAACTCCCATGCAGTTAAATACTAATTTTGATTTTATATTTATGAAGAAGATAAAAATTATTTTTGATCCATGACTTGTAAATGTACTTTTTAAAAAATATTACAGATTTTTCGCTTTTTTCATTTTTTGGACAGATATATTTTGGGGCTTCTTCTGTTTTATATTTGTTCTTTTAATCATTTTTTTTATCTTTAAAACTTTTCTAAGGTTAATATGCTGAAATGGATTTACATCTATTAAACAAGGGTCGTAGTGAAAACTTTCTTACTACGTATCTCAGAAGAAATTTATCACAGAAAAATAAACATAAAAAGGCCTAAAAAGACAAAAAGATATTTCAAGTGATGTATCTTTTCATACAATAAACCTGACGGAACTTTATACATTTTGTTCATACTCGAAATTATATTGGCCTCCATATTCCATCAGAATTATGTCAAACTATTTAAAATTTAAATATTTCATCATTCATAGAACGTTCCATAATTGAGAAATTGACCGTCGCCACGTGACCCTCCGCCATTAAAAGACTGCTAAACCTCGCTATGATGCTTAAGTTCCGTATAAATCTGTATAACTTAAGCACATTTCACGGTGACATACTGCCTTATATCGCGTGAATTTTGTTGCAAAATACGTATCACTTTATTTTATTATTATTACTTTTTTGTATGTTTTATTCCTGACTTGATCATATTATTATTAACATGAATTATTTAACACATGAAAGACTGTGAAAAAGACCATGGACTGTTCAAAGTGGAAACTTGAGTTGTATAAACTACATATAATTTGTGTAAAACAAAAATATTGAAAGCACGGTTTCATAAACAACAGAACAACTCTGAAAGCTCAAAAATGGACAAAATAAAACATCTCGCTCATCAACCACATGTTCACTCTATTTTAACTAAAACTCATTTTATTCTTTGATACAGTTTCTATTTCTATTTGAGCTTTTTTATCGCCGGTACCGGTTGTCCATCCGAAAGACTATTAGTAATATTAGAGGAGGAGCGGGGGCTCGAACTCGGGAGCCCTGGTTTACCAGTCCAGCGCGTTACCACTGGACCACATCGGGTCCTGATAGAGTTTCAAAAACTACTTGTCAATAAATATGCATTATTTAGCGCTTCTTTAATCATCAAACTGTCTTATGTCATTCGCGGTGTCCTGTGGTGAAGGAATGTGGTTACGTAATACGGGGGTGACATACTGTCTTTGTTTTGATAAGTCACCGTTAATTGTCATTGTCGGTCTTGCTTGATCAGTCACAGGAAAACACTTGAATAACAAAATTTCCTTTTGAGAAAATGCCTGAAGGATATAAAATATGTTTTTTATTTGATTGTATGTGAAACTTAAGAATACAAACTCTTCATTACAAGCAAGATTTTCAAGACCGTATGAAATTTACCTTCTGTTGCCACATGGACCTTTTTCTATTCTTTATTTCTTGCATTTTGAAATCAGTTTGTGCCAAGTATTGATATGTACAACATGTGAGTTTTTGTATGCAGAAAGAAAATAATAGCTGCAAGGAACACGTCTGTAAGATATTGGTCTTGCAATAATACGTTTGCTTTCCTTCTTTTTATTCTTAACATTTTTGTTGTGGATATTTATTGTAATACGGAAAACAAAGTTAATAGTAATAATCCGATTTTTAAAGAAATGTACTTGTACTTTTTAAAAGCAGTTTTTCGTGAAATTTTGACAAAAAGAAGGTATTAAACTACCGGAGAATATCACAAGTCCTTTATTTAACAATTAAATAGATTGAGGTGTCAGCAAAAAAAATAGTAATAGGGAGGTAACCAGGGAGGTACTAATTTCTATAACTATCTATATCCATAGTTACATGTTGAATTTTTGTACTTAACTACTTTCCGTCTAAACTGATCACCTTCCATCATCATTTTAAAAAATGTGTTAACAGTCCAGTTAGCTGTGGCAAGGGATTAATGTACCTCACTTCCTGTTTTGCACGTGACAGGTACGTGCGACTTAGTGCGTGTAATTATTAATTGTTATAAAAATACATATTTAAAAAAATTAAGAGCGGAATTTTGTAAAATTGTCTTAGATGCATATTTTTTGTCGAATATTTAGAGGTTCAAAAAATTGTCCAATGACCTCTAAGAGCTAGGTCAGTAGCTGTTTCAGGGTCAATTAGTAACGCGCTGGACTGGTTATCAAGGGGTTGCGAGTTTATGCCTTACTCCTCGCCTATCTTTACTACTGGACGACTTATCCACCCTCCAAACACAATGTCCAAATTTATACAAATCTACTATTAAAAGTGAAAAAAAAAAGAAATATATCTTTGCCTTTTTCAGGAAATGTAGAGAAAAAATGACAGAGTGAATCTTAACTTTTAATGTTGGAACAATAACCTGGATCTCACATCTGCCCATGCTGAAGAGGAATGAGCCTGTCTATCCACAACATTTTAAATATCTTTATGAACAGCGGGACGGCTCATTTGGATTTCCGATTTCACAAGAATATTCGAAATAGCGGGAGTGAATTTGAAATTAATTGTTTTCTTTCGTATGTTTTCACTAACCGGACAGAAGAATAGGACTAATAAAAAGTATTAAATATTTAATTGGATATCATAGATAAAGAATAACAATAGGGATGAATTTGACTGCAGTTTTTTCTTTCTTAGTCCCGAGAACATTCTAAAGAACTACAATGTTGTTTTTCATTTTAAAGACAACTGAATCATCTTTTCGATCATAAACTATAGAAAAATATAATAAAATTTAGATCACATCATTTCATATTCTTTAGAATGTTCTGAGGTTTTTGTCAGCTTAATGATATCTGAACTTGACTGCAGTATTTTCTTTTTCATTCTTAGAACGTTCTGAAAACTGAAATCTGGTAACTGTTGTGTAGAATCTTATTTCAATATCGAGTGCTAGACTTAAATATGCCCTATGTTTTCATCTTAAAACTCTCTTAGAACGTTCTTCTAAAACTAGCTATAAATGTACCCTAGTAGGACACAAACTGTAATTCGACTTTATACTTTAGAACGTTATACAGTCTTTCATTTTCATTGAATGATATTAAAACTTTACAACAATATCTGTTTAAAGAACGTTCTAAAAGTACATCTGATTTCTGCTCTTTAACAACTATTTTTTGTTGTCGTTCTGAGAACGTTCTTAAGATTGTATCTGATTTCTGATTTTTTTTTTCAACTACATTTGCTGACTTTCTTAGAACGTTCTAACGAATACAATCTGATTTCTGCTCTTTTTCAACTTTTTGTTTTCATTCGTAGAGCGCTCTAAAGAATAAAAATATGATTTCTGTTGTTTTTCAACTTAATGTGTTCATTCTTATAGCGTTCTAAAGAATGAAATCTGGTTTTTGTTATTTTTCAACTTTTTGTTTTCATTCTTAGAACGTTCTAAAGAAAGAAATCTGTTTTCTGTTCTTTTTTTCAACTTTTTCGTTTTATGTTCATGAAACGTTCTTAAAACAAAATTTGTTTTCTCTTATTTTTCAACTTTTTTCTGTTTTGTTCTTCGAACGTTCTAAAGAATGAAATCTGTTTTCTGTTGTTGTTTTTTTCTTCTTCAACTTTTTCTTTCTTAAAACGTTCTAAAGAATATATCTGATTTATGTTCCTTTTTAGCTTATTTCTTTTTCGTTCTTCGACATTTGTCGTTTTTCTTTTTTAGAATGTTCTAAAGAGAGAAATCTGATTTTGCTTTTTTTTTCAACTTTTCTGCTTTACGTTTTTAGAACGTTCTAAAGAATTAAAACTGATTTTTTTTCATCTTTTTTCACTCTTAGTTCATAGAACGTTCTAAAGAATGAAATCTGATTTTGCTCTTTTCAACTTTTATGTACGACGTTTTTAGAAGGTTTTAAGGACTGAAATCTGATTTTGTTGTTTTTCAACTTTTCTGTACTACGTTTTTAAAACGTTCTAAAGAATAAAATCTGATTTTGTTGTTTTTCATCTTTTTCACTCTTAGTCTTTAGAACGTTCTAAAGAATGAAATCTGATTTCTATTCTTTATTGCCTTTTCGTTTTTAGAACGTTCTAAAGAATGAAATGTATTTTTTGGGGCGCATTTTTCAACTTTTCTGTTGAAGAACGTTCTAAAGAATGAAACTAGATTTATTTTTTTTTTTCAACGTTTTCGTTTTTCGCTCTTAGAACGTTCTAAAGAATGAAATCTGAATTTGTTGTTTTTCTAACTTTTCTGTATTACGTTTTTAGAACGTTCTAAAGAATGAAATCTGATTTTTTTTTTCATCTTTATCACTCTTAGTCTTTAGAACGTTCTAAATAATTAAATCTGTTTTTTTTTTGTTTTTCAACTTTTCTGTACTACGTCTTTAGAACGTTCTAAAAAATGGAATCTGATTTCTATTCTTAATCGACATTTTCGTTATTCTTTTTTTAGCATGTTTTAAAGAAAGAACTCTGTTTTTTGTTATTTTTCAACATTTCTGTTTCTAAAAAATGAAATCTGATTTTGTTGTTTTTCAACTTTTCTGTATAACGTTTTTAGAACGTTCTAAAGAATGATATCTGATTTTGCTTTTTTCATCTTTTTCACTCCGAGTCTTTAGAACGTTCTAAAGAGAGAAATCTTTTTTTTTTGTTATTATTCAACATTTCTGCTTTACGTTTTTTATAAATGTTCTAAAGAGTGAAATCTGATTTTGTTGTTTTTCATCATTGTCACCCTTAGTCTTTAGAACGTTCTAAAGAATGAAACCTGATTTTGCTTTTTTCAACTGTTCTATTCTACATTTTTAAAACGTTCTAAAGAATGATATCTGATTTTGCTTTTTTCATCTTTTTCACTCCGAGTCTTTAGAACGTTCTAAAGAGAGAAATCTTTTTTTTTTGTTATTATTCAACATTTCTGCTTTACGTTTTTTATAAATGTTCTAAAGAGTGAAATCTGATTTTGTTGTTTTTCATCATTGTCACCCTTAGTCTTTAGAACGTTCTAAAGAATGAAACCTGATTTTGCTTTTTTCAACTGTTCTATTCTACATTTTTAAAACGTTCTAAAGAATGAAATCTGATTTTGCTTTTTTCAACTGCTCTATACTACATTTTTAGAACGTTCTAAAGAAATCTGATTTTGTTGATTTTCAGCTTTTTCCCTCTTAGTTCTTAGAACGTTCTAAAGAATGAAATACGATATTGTTGTTTTTCAACTTTTTCTGTATTACGTTTTTAGAACGTTCTAAAGAATGAAATTTGATTTTGTTGTTTTCATCTATTGAGCTCTTAGTCTTTAGAATGTTCTAAAGAATGAAATCCGATTTCTGTTCTTTTCAGACTTTTTTGATTTTCTTTTTTAGAACGTTCTAAAGAATAATACTGATTTACGTTTTTTTTTAACTTTTTTGTTGTCTGTTTTTAGAACGTTCTAAAGAATGAGGTATGATTTCTGTTATTTTTCAACCGTTACATTATTCGTTCTTAGGACGTTCTAAAGAATATATATGTTTATGTATATATCTAGTGTAAAACAGATGCTTTTAGAATGTCCTAAGAAAATGTTTAATTGTTCAGAATGTTCTAAAAGAATTAAATTATGTTATGATTTGTTTTGTTATTTTCTGTTTATATGCTGTGTGAATACATGTAGGTTTACAGAAGTGAGATGTTGTTTTGTCTGAACCCATGAAAAAAGCCTATGATTTAGCCTGTTTTACCAGACGAAATTTGCTTAAAATGGGCATTTTTTCGGGACTTGTTGGAAAATCCCTTTTTAAAATGGATCGTGTTATTTCCTTTGCTCACCGTAGTATCGTTAATTCATTGCAATAGGAACTTGAAGCTGTAAGGCGAATTTAAAGCTTTGAATATAAGACTTATGCAAAGTTTGAACGCAGATTTCAAAATAATTTTTGATGAGTTGGTAACCGTAAAATGATTAAAATGTGCCTGTTGTTGATGTTCTCTTAACACTTGACCTGCTAAATCTCTTAAATGGATTTGCCCATCTTTCAATTTGGACAGATCCATTAATTGTTTATGTTTTTTTTTGCTGAAAATTTACCAATGAAAAGCTAATAGTACAGACCGTGCTCAGACTACAGGTTGATCTTGGTCTGAACTGGTCGCAGCAACAACACAATTGCCGCCAGCAAAAGAAGGGTTAATCACTGAGAACCTTGTAGCAACGAAACTGCAATAACTCTAGCGCTTACTAAGAATGTGTGTACTTCTATGCTTGCATGCGGATTATGCTTCAATTCCTAAATAGTTAATAAGCTGACTAATTAAAATAGTTCAGTGTCTATCTTAATTCGAGTGGATTCTTTCTATAAAGGTATGTCACACTATCATTTCCACGACATTTCAAGTAGTCCGTCGATAATAATGTCCACGTTTATTGTGACTGGTTCATCAAAATACACTTTGCCTAAGAAAATATAGGGATCCCCCCTCATTTTTCAATCGGATTTACGGATTTGGTGTGTGTGCTTTTAAATTAAAAGGCAAAAATGCTGCTTCCTGAATGTGTAAAGAAAATATTCAGTTTCATGTTGTGACAAACTGATAAGAGTACGTAATCTACAACAAGAACATGTGCATGAAACAGGGGGATAAAACACGATATTTAAAAAATATTTCTGTTAGATGTTTGACATTATATTGTACAGTACATCTGTTTTAAAACATATTCCTAGCCTTCTTTGAGCAGGTGTCGTCGCCAGCATACACCATTCTACGGTTTCGTTTCAAAATTACCAGTATCAGTTAAATGACATTATTTACCTATTTTCTTTTTTATATGATAATTAAATGATAATAAGAGATTTACTTGCCTCGGGAGGAATGAAGCATACACATTCAGGTTGAATTATCTTTTGTCTTGGACAATTTTATAAAGCGATCGACTAGATTTTTTTAAAGCTTAACAGCCTGTTAAAGTATTAATATATGTGACAAATAAAACACGTCTTGTGAAATGGATATTCATGTTTTGTTGTTTTATTAATGTTTATAATTTACATAACTCTAATGCATACAAGAAAGATTAATTTGTTCCCTGATGTTTAAGAAATGTTCTTTTAAATGTTATAAGGCAACTTAAATTTTAGTCATTTCATTGCTGTTGTTTTCTTCTTTCTCCGTTCACGCTTTAAAGAGACTGTACTCCAGATTTGACATAATTTTTTTTTCATAAATTATATATTTAGATGCCGTGAGATTATAACAACATAATATTTTACTTCAAAACTGATTATAAAAGTCAAAATAGAATAAAAAAAATATTTTCGCTCCAGCCTGATTTGAATTCTGGACCCTCATGTTAACAAAATATTTCCAACGCTCTTACTGTCACCACCATTGCCGCATCTGATATTACAGATATTTGCTTTAAATCTTATACGATATAGTTATACCGTCGCGTTACGGTATAGCACTTTGAAAGGGAAAAAATCAATTTATAATGTAATAATTTCACTTATTTTTTGTCAGTAAGTTATTTTTTAGGCATTAGTCATAAATATTACAAGAAATTTATAATACAAGAAAACTTTCTTTTTTGGTCATCTGGAGCACAGCCCCTTTAAACCGAAAAAAAACGAATTATCAGAATGTCCAAGTATTGTCATTTTTGCATTTATCAGTCGTTTTATTCTGTGAAAAATTCTGACTTACTGAGATGGATTTTTCTCTATGAAAATGAAATATAACAATATTAGTTTAATATACTCTGTAAAACGTACGAACGGGATATTCCTAGAATAATTGATGCCGATATATCCCCCTTCTAATAAGTTATATCTCTGGAAACGTGTGATGTAACTTTATTCTTACACAGTACAATAAACGAACTTGAAAGTTTTTTATTTGTACAGCACAATTAGTTACTGGGGAAAATGGACATGAATTTGAAATCGTATAAGAAACAAACATGCTTTATCATTTTACTTTGTGAATTTAGATATTTATGTTTTCGTAAAGTATGACAATAAGACAAAGTACACATGCGAAGGGAGACCATATAGTCAGCGACATGTCCCTCAGTCAATCCGTCTGTCCGGTTTTGTCCACAGTATAACTCAACACCAATGAAGGGATTTACTTTAATAGTTTTAAGTTTTAAAATTTTGTTAATATGTTATAATGCTTGTTCAAAGCATAACTCTAGAATTATAAATGGGATTTAGTTGATATTTCAAGCGTTTATAAATAGTGTGTACATGAAGTGCAGTTTTGAATAACTGTAATTATGTATTGCCCATTTTCTTCAGTTATCTTCCTTAATTACATTTTTAATGCTTGTCCGATTTCATTCGAAGTACAATTAAAAAAAAACAATTTAGGGGTTTACTTTAAACTTCATACAATTATAGAAGACATTGAGAATAAGTGTACAAGAACAGTACTTTATCTTGTCTAGTTTTCTTACTATTTCCCCTTAGTACATTTTGCTTTTCCGGGGCTTTAAAACTGCTTAAGGCATTTAGTAGGTATTGGGCACTTTAATAGAGGGGAATGGTATGAAGTCTAGTGTTTAAGAACTGTATCTCAAGCTGCCCACGATATTGATTTATTTCCCTTTATAATTTTGGTAAATGTTGAAATGTTTGTCTTTAGCATATTTCTAAAATTATGAAACAGATTGGAACCGAAAGCTGGCTTAGATATATTGCTTGGTGTGTCATCTAGAGGCTATTCTACAAAGATAATTCAAATAGTATGTCAACATTGACCTTCACCTACTTTCTTGTTTTTGCAGCTACAGCGTGGACATTTAAAGTATACTTATAATTGTGCATGCAGATTTCAACTATGACCTTAGGATAAATTGACCTTGACATACTAATCTGCTTTATTTTTGTGCAGCTAGAGTATAGAAATACTATGCTGAAAGTAATCCAGTTTAAACATATTTGTTTCCAATGATTTTCGTTTCACATTTATAAAAACTTTAAAAAATAAAAGAAAAGTTAAGAACGAAAATAATCCAAAAGGAATTTAATTTCACAATGGGTACAGAAGTAGATGGCACGCCCTTTTAAACACAGTTGATGAATAGTATTTAAATTAGATCATACAATGACATATTGCATTGTAAATACATATTTGCTTTAAACACAAAATGATTACCTTTATATATAAAGTGTGTTAGAAAATTATCTACCAAAATCAATCTGAGAAATAACTTTAATAAAGAGGCCCAAAAGCTATTATATAGGGTGTAAGAATTATGGTCCGCACAGAAAAAGAATAATATAAAAGTTTACAAAGGGCACTAACACCAAAATTATGCAATAGAAAGATACGGTTCTTGTGCACTGCACTTTTTGTCACTAAGATCTATCATACTACGAAGTTTCATGTTGATACCTCTTTATAATCTTTGAGTTTTGCGCTGGATAAAAAATAAGGTATGAAACGACAATACCAAAAAATTATACATAAAAGAGAGTTAAATCTTTTTTATGGAAACGCACTTCTCCAGTGTGATCTATTCACCTATCAAGTTTCATGTTGGTATCTGTTATAGTATTTGAGAAATGCGCCGGTCAGAAATATTATATGAAAATTAACAAAGGGCGATAACTAAAAATTACACGATAGATACTTTAGAGAGGTTACTGTTCTTAAACACTATACTTTTTTTCATAAGGTCAACCCACCAATAGAGTTTATGTTTACATCTCATATGTTATTTGAGTTACGCTCCGGACAAAAATTTAAGTATGAAAATTAAGGAAATGGCAGTTACTCCAAAAATGAAGTGCAGAGTGACGATTGTTGTAAACTTCTCTTTCATAAGATCTTTTAACCTATGAACTTATGAAGTTTCAAGTTGATAGCTCTTATAGTTTAAGAGTTACGTTTCAGTCAAAAAATATAACTATGAAAACTTTCTCCGAAGTGAATGCACAGTTATGGTTCTTAAGCAGTGCATTTTTCCTAAGTGAGATCAATCCACTTATGAAGTTTCTTGTTGAAATCTTCATTAGTTTGTGAGCTATGGTCCGGACAAGAAAACCTGACGGAAAAGACGTACGGACTGACGCCGGACGAGGGCATAATAGAAAACAAAATTAGAAGGCGTTTATTTTATAAGTTCGGGAATTTTATCATATTTTCATAACTTTAGGTAGACACAAGAAAGTTCTTGATACTGGAAATGCTTTCGCTTATCAACCTTTCCGAAGATTATTGTAGACATGAGAGATAACTAGTGCAATTAGATTGTATCATGCATAGATTTTGTCATCACCTTTGTGAAAATCTGAAAAAGATTGCTACTTAATGTGCTTTATTGATAAAATATATTAATAAAAGGAGATATAATTACATATGCGATGAACTTGTCATAACTTTAGATAGACATATTATATATATGAGCATGCTCCTGCTTGTTTGCAGTGTAATATCTTTTCTAACTTTATCTCTGATTTCTTTCAAGTCCAGACTACAACGGTCATAAATTTATTAAAAACTGCAAACGAATTTACTTTTCAGAAAAATCACAGACTTCTGATATAAAAATAGATATAGAAAAATTCTGATAAAGAAAATGAAATCTACAGATTAATATTTGGTACAAACAACAGCCATTTATGCGGCCTATGTTACTGTAGATAATAATAATCTTTTCTCTAATGTTTCTTCCAAAATATCAGTCATGAATATTTTTATATATTTGATTGATTGTTTCAAAATTGTCGTTTTGTTGTTTTGAGTATGTTCACGCTATAATTCAGCTAATTATTTGCTACTGTACAGTCATGTGGTTTACACATAATCGGAACATTCAATTATTTTGCTATATTAAAATAGGAAATTGAGGAAACTACGTTCGTCCAACTTCCTTTGCAAGCAGGCGTGCGTGACATTTCCAGATTAGCAAATTCTAAGATTTGGCTTTCTTGTGTGAACATGAAATAATTAGATCTAACAAGAGAAAAAAAAATATCCTCATTATGTAGGAATATAGGACATGCGCGTGTCATACAAATTTTAAGACTTTTGCCAACGCGTTTATGTGGATTTATTCAAATTGGAAATGAATTGAATATACAACTTTGAATTTGTATCCACTTTAAACAATACTAGTATGTTCCTAACATTTCGAGGTATTAAAGAACGATAATTTCTTACTTTTAAATTAGAAAAAAAAAACAAAAACAAACTGACATCGCCAATAACATACATTGTAAAAACAATTTTCAAATATTTGTATTTTGTTTGTTAACAGATTAGCAAATTCCAAGTTTCCTATGTATTTAACAATGTCTCTACTGTTCATTCATTCGAATATCCTGCTCCTTTGTCTCGATTCTTTCATTAACTGATTACATAACCTCATTAAGATATTCAGCTGTCAATCTGATATGCTGTATTACTATACAGGAATTTAACTTTTTTTCCTAATTTCCTCTGAGATAACTTTTAATTAACCTTTTATTATTGATTTCTGCTTCCTATAGAACTGAATTTTATCTGATCGACTCGAAAAACAATCCAAAATAACTATTACGTAAGGACAGTCTCCTTCTAAGCCTTAATGTCAATATGATCAACGGTTTCTTATGAAAATATGAAATAATCAAGCCTTAATAAAATAGCTCTTCTACTGAACACATTAATTCCACGTTTCCGGTTTGTCTATGTCATATGCCACATAGCGGCATACCGACCGATTTCATTAGAAAAAGTTCAAAACGGGACTCTAACCGTTGCTAACAAACGCCATAAACGGACGCCTTATCCATAAAACAAAAAACTTATCTGCGATTGACAGATCATCGACTGTTTGCAATAAACGAAAGTACAATGCACTTCCCAGAATAAACGGGTAAAACAATACCACCTGGTTACGAAGTTAAAAGAAAACTGTACAAATCTATAACTTCTATTATACTGCGAAGCCCCATGAAAACAGTATGATTTTGACATGAACGAGGACTATTACCTTGATTGAATAATGTCACGGAAATGGATTTTATTTTTTCGGAAAAGAAAAAAGTTTAATTATGTCTGTGAATTGAGCGGAAGTGCATTAACTGTGCAAATAAAGTTCAAGAGTAAAACCCTTATGAATTATGCATGGTCACTCAAAAAATGGAACTTGCTATCCCTTTGTAAAAACATTGAATCTTTTAACTAAATGCGTTTGATTATTATTTATTCATATATTTAATTGTGACAAAAAGATTAAAAAAACAAGTTAGCCTAAGATTTGCTAAATTGAGTATATTTCATTATGAACACACGTTTTATGAATATAAACAGCGTATGATTTATTTTGAACGATGTATTTTCCTCGTTCTTTGATATGTTAAAACTAATAAAAAACAATAACAAATAAATATTCAATTTATTTTCCAAATGTTTAAGAATTGTATGTTTAATGTGATCTTTTTAAAGTAACTATTTTCTTTGTTGAGTCTGTTCACGTCTTCAACCGGATTGGTTGTTATCCCATTGTCCATGAAGAGTCATTAAGCAGTGGTTTTACGTGATATAAATCATGAAATTATCAGAAACATCTTTTTTTCTATGAAAAGATGGCAGAGAAATTCGTTGGTTGAATTTCTTCTGTAAACTATGTTTGCATGGCATTCCTAGATTAACTGATGCTAAAACAATTTTTGATAATACCAAATGGCTTTACAATTTTACAATATACGTATTTCTTTTCAAACAGATTATTAAACGAATCTGAAAGCTAAAATAAAACACATCTTAATAATATACTGAGAAATTGATACTTGATTTAAACAGGATTTTTATTTTTCTACTAAATTCCGCCGTGTTGACTTTTCATTAGAATCATATAATGTCTAATATATACGTAAACATGAAATGATTAATGTGTAGATTTGAATGTTCTCTTAATTTTATGAAAAAAAAGCATAGTAAAGACGCAGAAACATATCCAGCGCGGTTCCTGGATTTAATTATTGCCTGTGGAAATTTCGCATCAATGCCTATATTGTTATTGGCTGATAAATCAAACGAATAAGGGAACTGCGAAATCAGACGGGTTCTAAGAAAATTGGACACAGCAATTCTAATTCAATTCACTCTCACACAGTTTCATGCATGACACTTCCAATACATCTTATTAAAAAGGCTCTTGTTTATTGTAGATGGTTCATAAGAAATGCTCTCCGCCTTGGGGATGTGTTCTTTCTATATTCATAAGAAATATGGTAGTTATAAACAGGGTTCATGTTGTTTGAAAGCATGACGAACTAACTCTAGATTAAAACGTTGAGAGACTGTTCCATTTATTTTCTCTATCAAACATTAAATGTCGGTTTTAAACAATCATGGTAAAACAGCTGTCATCTGGTTGCATAAAAGACATGCCTTGCAAACTGATTTATAAATGTGTTATATTTGAAAAGAACAGTATAACACAAACTAATCGACGGACGGAAAATGCAGATCAACTTGATTATATTAGAGTTCTTCAGATATTGATATTTGAGTTAATGATATGAGTCATCACATTTTCCTATCTATCTTGTGAATAATTGTGTAATTTGCGCTTTCAATGTAATCAATCTATTTGTTGACGTAACCGATATACGTGGAGGTTTTAAAAAATGCGTATGCATAAGTAAGTACCTAAAAGATTTGCTTTCTTTTCCTCCGATTCATACATGCAGAATTTCTGTTTGATCTCAACCTATGCTATTTCGTGATGAAATTAATTAAGGCACCCCTTTTATAAATTCCAGTTCCTAACATTGAATAAAACAGCCATGAGGACTGATCTGAAGACTTAAGACGATTTGTCTGAGAGGAAATGAAACAGAACAAATTATTATCATTTTTCAAACAATGTAGTGGAATGATGCATACCCCTAAAATCAAATACCAGAAGCTTTCGTTACGTAATACATGTCATCTTTAAAACTGATAACGCAAAATTCTGTGAATTACCCAATAACGTAAATTCTATGTTTTTTGATATGAAATATGTTTTAAATTTGAAAGGCCATTGATATCATTGATACGAATATACTCTGTGTAATAATATTATTAGTTATACAGATTCTTGGCGGGGTATACGACCGCGTATAGTCTGTTAGAGTTGATAGAACCCGAGCCGCCATATCCACAGTCAATTCTAAAAGGCTAATACGAGACCGTATACCCAGCCAAGCATCTGTATTACGAATTTATAATACCGCAGATTTATTTGATTAACAAAACTTATATTCCAACACCAATCCATCGTGGCGAAAATTATTATTTGATATTCCCCTATCGCGCGTCTTTCCCACTTGATTGTTGTTAATATTTCTGCGACAGCTTCGGAAACTGCCGAACATAAACAGGTATTCATATTGGATAGGAGCATGTCTTTAGGATTCAAATTTCTATCAGCAGTAATGTTTTATATCTTTATTTCACGAGTAATGGGTTAGTTTCCTCACGGTGCATACGGATTTTCCTGACGGTATATACGCGTGTGTATACAGAAGCTCTCGTCCAATGAGATCCATTCGAATTTATTTGCGGTATTATAAAATATAATAAATATAACGTACGGGGAAACTTTGATAACTCGAAGTTGGTAGGGGACAGGTGAAATGTTCGATTTATCGAAGATTTATACTTGTTTTATGAAACTACTGTACTTCTTGTATGTTAAAGCAGAACACGTTCTCAGAAAATCAGTCCATTTACATCAATAAACTATATATAAACTAGAACGAACAATACTATCCAGAAGTCCTCCAGTTAGCGGGTTATTGATGACCGAGTAACGAAAATGCAGTGTAACATTATTCTTGAAAAAAATGAAAGACACTGAATTGAAGCTGAGTTAACCCAAATCCCCCGTTAACGAAGTTTAGCTCTATATTCATTCATTCTCTTACGGACATGAAAGGAAAGACCATCAAGAGCGGGACTCAAACACAGGTCCTCACGCGTCGAAAATCAACACTCTAGACCACTGAGCCAAATAATCGATAACCTAACGCGGTTGTATTTATACAATTATAGGCTAGTTTGCACTAGACCATATCAACAATTCATAAAACACAATCTTAAAAAAATTGTTTGTTCAGGGAAACAACTTATTAAAACCCACTGAACCATGAAATTGTCTGTGATTATGACCTCAAACACAAGAAAGGGGACTGCTTCAAGAATATTATTGCCTTTCTTTGACGATGACTTTATTTTCAGTTTATTCTTTACAGTTTAATATTTCAACACTGACTGACACTAACTGTATAATAATTAAAAAGCTTTCAGTTATGCATTTTCACTTTTGGAAAATATCTTACCATATATCCCCGCCACACAATACTTTAGAGACATTGTTAATAAGATGTAAATGGTAACAGAATACTTTTGACAGTTTGATATAAAAAATCTGGCGAAAGATAAGCCAAACATGATTATTGCTTACTCATTTATCTCGAGTAATGGTGGTATCAGTTTTAAAAGTTAAATAAATTACGTTCATTTGTTTTCTTTTCCTAGTTTCCCCACCTCCTTGTTCTGAACATTGATTTTTTACCTATTTTATTTACACAGTGTATAAAAAAGCTAATTCTACATAATAAAGGAATTTTCCTGCTTCTTTTCGCTGCTATTCTGAAATTACAAGATGAGTGCGGGTTATTGAAAATAAACCACAGTTTTATTCATGAAACATCTTATTAGTATTTAGGTAACTAATCAAAAAAGTTTCTGAAACGTGTTGCATGGATTTTTTACGTCATTAGTTTCTAGAAGGTAATGAAAGATGTAAATCTGTAAGAGAGGATTGGTATTTTAACAAGATTTGACAAGATTTAACAAGATTGTTCGAGAAACAAAGGAGAGAAATAATAGGCAAAAACACCTCAATGTCGCTATCCCTCATTTCTACTTGCCAGTTAAATTGTTTTGAACCTTCATTGTATCGGAAATCAACTCTGTTATATAAGAGGATAGAGGCAGAATTAATGTCAAACGCTTATTACAAATACTCTCTCATGCCCAACAAAATCGCGATAAATAATTTTATTATAAATAAATAAATAAACATTTATTGAGTTGCGTTACCTCCTACTGAATATATGGATAAGTATTCCGAAAGGTTTATAGAAGAAACTACGGAATAAAGAGAAAATGTAAGGATATATGAGAAAGTTGCAAAGCCGTGTTTTTATACTTATGCAAGACAGTCAGATATTTTATCGCGTAATGACATTTGTTATTTGTTGATGTAGACAGTCTTACTAATACTTCAGCTGTTTCATCATTTCGATAATTATTTTGGAGTTCCAGGACTAAACCTTTCCAGTACTTTTTCTATGCCTAAAATATTCATTACTGTTCTAATATAAATCAGTTGAATTAAACAAAAAACGTTCCATAGATATATGTGTTACATACACTGAAAATGCACCTCCAGTTCACCCACAGCGGGATTCGAACCCAGGTCCTCTCCATCTGAAACCAATGCCATACAAAATGAGCCCTGAAGCAGTTAACAAATGTTGTATTTATACAATTACAGGCCGGTATGCACTGGAGCATAACGCACACAGTCTGGTGAAAGTCACCATTTTTGAAAACGAATGGTGTGGTCTTTTTAACAACAGAACTCTTGAAATCATTATTATCATTATACTCATTATCATAATTAATTATTCCAGTAGGGGTGATCTCCGACAAACCCCCATCATATGGACATGAACGTTTGTAACAGAAAAATGCATTGCAATGGAAAAGACCTCAAGAGAAGGATACGATCTTATGCTGCAAAAACAGCTAACGCTATAGACCACATAGACGAAGAATTGATTCCCTGACGCAAGCAATACAAAGATACGGTTCTTGCAACTGCACTTTTTGTCACTAAGATCTATCATACTACGAAGTTTCATGTTGATACCTCCTTATAGTTTTTGAGTTTTGGGCTGCATAAAAAATAAGGTATGGAACGACAACACCAAACAAATATACATAAAGCAGAGTTAATTCTTTATAGAACCGCACCTCTCCAGTGTGATCTATTCACCTATCATGTTTCATGTTGGTATATGTTATAGTATTTGAGAAATGCGCCAGTCAGAAATATTATATGAAAATTAACAAAAGGCGATACCTAAAAATTACACGATACATCCTTTAGAGAGGTTACTGTTCTTAAGCACTGTACTTTCCTTTCATAAGGTCAATCCACCAATCGAATTAATGTTGGCATCTCATATTTTATTTGAGTTATGCTCCGGACAAAAATGTAAGTATGAAAATTAAGAAAATGGCAATCACTCCAAAAATGAAGTGCAGAGTGACGATTGTTTTAAACTGCACTTCTCTTTCATAAATCTTTTCACCTATGAACTTATGAAGTTTCAAGTTGATAGCTCTTATAGTTACGCTTCGGACAAAAAAAAATGAAAAGTGTGAAATTTTCTCGAAAGTGAAAGCACAGTTATGGTTCTTAAGCAATGCATTTTTCCTCAGTGAGATCTATCCACTTATAAAGTTTCTTTTTGATATCTTTATTAGTTTGTGAGCTATGATCCGGACAAGAAAACCTGATGAAAAAGACGTACGGACTGGCGCCGGACGAGGGCATAATAGAAAACAAAATTAGAAGGCGTTTATTTTATAAGTTCGGGGATTTTATCATATTTTCATAACTTTAGGTAGACACAAGAAAGTTCTTGATACTGGAAATGCTTTTGCTTATCAACCTTTCCGAAGATTATTGTAGACATGAGAGATAACTAGTGCAATTAGATTGTATCATGCATAGATTGTGTCATCAACTTTGTGAAAATCTGAAAAAGATTGCGACTTAATGTGCATTATTGATAAAATATATTAATAAAAGGAGATATAATTACGTATGCGATGAACCTGTCATAACTTTAGATAGACATATTATATATATGAGCATGCTCCTGCTTGTTTGCAGTGTAATATCTTTTCTAACATCGACTGACTTATATCCCTGATTTCTTTCAAGTCCAGACTACAACGGTCATAAATTTATTAAAAAACTGCAAACGAATTATCACATACTTCTGATATAAAAATAGATATAGAAAAATTCTAATAAAGAAAATTAAATCTACAGATTAAATTGGTACAAACAACAGCCATTTATGCGGCGTATTTTACTTTAGATAATATTAATCTTTCCTCTAATGTTTCTTCCAAAGTATCAGTCATGAATATTTTTATATATTTGATTGATTGTTTCAAAATTGTCGTTTTGTTGTTTTGAAAATGTTCACGCTATAATTCAGCTTATTATTTGATATTGTACAGTCATGTAGTTTACACATAATCGGAGCATTCAATTATTTTTCTTTATTAAAATAGGAAATTGAGGAAACTACGTTCGTCCAACTTTGTGACATTTTCAGATTAGCAAATTCTAAGATTTGGCTTTGTTGTGTGAACATGAAATAATTAGATCTAACAAGAGAAAAAAAATCCTCATTATGTAAGAATAAAGGGCATGCGCGTATCCTGCATTTTTGTCTCGATTCTTTCATTAACTGATTGATCAACATAGTTCATATAACCTCATTAAGATATTCAGCTGTCAATTTGATATGCTGTTTTATTATACAGAAACTTAACTTTGTTCTAATTGACTTCTTATTAACCTTTTATTATTGATTTCTTCTTCCTATAGAATTGAATTTTATCTGATCGACTCGAGAAACAATCCAAAATAACTATTACGTTAGGAAAGCCCCCTTGTAAGCCTTCCAGCATCAATTTTAATGTCAATATGATCGACGGTTTCTTATGAAAATATGAAATGATTAAGCCTAAATAAAATAGCTTTTCTATTGAACACATTAATTCCACGTTTCCGGTTTGTCTATATCATATGCTACATTGCGACGTACCGACCGATTTTATTAGAAAAAGTTCAAAACGGGTCTCTAACCGTTGCTAACACACTCCATAAATGGACGCCTTATCCACAAAACAAAGAACTTATCTGCGATTGACAGATCGTCGACCGTTTGCAATAAACGAAAGTACAATGTACTTCCCAGAATTAACGGGTAAAATAGTACCACCTGGTTACGAAGTTAAAAGAAAACTGTACAAATCTATAACATCTATTATTCTGCGAGCCCCCGTGAAAACAGTATGTCTTTGAAATGTACGAGGACTACTACGTTGGTTAAATAATGTCACGGAAATGAATGTTATCTTCTCAGAAAATGAAACTTGTTTAATTATGTCTGTGAATTGAGCGGAAGTGCATTAACTGTGCAAATAAAGTCCAAGAGTAAAACCCTTAGGAATTATGCATGATCACTCAAAAAAATGGAACTTGCTATCCCTTTGTAAAAACATTGAATCTTTTTAACTAAATGACTTTGAATATTATTTATTCATTCATTTTATTGTGACAAACAGATTAACAAAACAAATTAGCCTAAGATTAGCTAAATTGAGTATATTTCTGTATTCATGAACACACGTTTGATGATTATAAACAGCGTATGATTTATTTTGAACGATGTATTTTCCTCGTTCTTTGATATGTAAAAACTAAAAAAAAAAACAATAACAAATAAAGATTCAATTTATGTTCCAAATGTTTAAGAATTGTATGGTTAATGTGATCTTTTTAAAGTTACTTTTTTCTTAGGTGAGTCTGTTCACGTGTTCAACCGGATTTGTTTTTATCCCATTGTCCATGAAGTGTCATTAAGCAGTGGTTTTACGTGATATAAATCATGAAATAATCAGAAATATTTTTTTCTATGAAAAGATGGCAGAGAAATTCGTTAGTTGAATTTCCTCTGTAAACTATGTTTGCATGACATTCCTAGACTAACTGATGCCAAAACAGTTTTGATAATACGAAATGGCTTTACAATTTTACAATATACGTATTTCTTCTTAAACAGTTTACTAAACGAATCTGAAAGCTAAAAGATAACACATCTTAATATACTGAGAAATGGATACTTGATTAAAACAGGATTTTTTTTCTAATTTCCGCCGTGTTGACTTTTCATTAGAATCATATAATTTCTAATTTATACGTACACATGAAATGATTAATGTGTAGATTTGAATGTTCTTTTAATTTTCTGATAAAGAAACATAGTAAAGACTCAAAAACATATCCAGAGCGGTTCACTGATCTAATTATTGCCTGTGGAAATTTTGCATCAATGCCTATATTTTTATTGGCTTAAAAATCAAACGAATAAGGGAACTTCGAAATTCAGACAGGTTCTAAGAAAATTGGATACAACAATTCTAATTCAATTCACTCTCACACAGTTTCATGCATGACACTTCCAATAGAACTGATGAAAAAGGCTCTTGCTTATTGTAGATGGTTCATAAGAAATGCTTTCCGCCTTGGGGATGTGTTTTTTCTATATTCATAAGAATTATGGTAGTTATAAACAGGGTCATGTTGTTTGAAAGCATGACGAACTAACTCTAGATTAAAATGTTGAGAGACTGTTCCATTTATTTTCTCTATAAAACATTTTATGTCGGTTTTAATTTAAAAACTTAAAGGATTTTTTTGAACAGGGAAGGTACTCATTCCAGATTATTTTTTTATTTTTTTTTTCTTATTTATTTGTTTTTAACTTTTAAACAATCATGGTAAAACAGCTGTCATCTGGCTGCATAAAAGACATGCCTGGCAAACTGATTTGTAAACGTGTCATATGTGAAGAGAACAGTATAACACAAACTTATCGACGGATGAAAAAATACAGATCAGCTTAATTTTATCAGGGTCTTTCTAATAGTGATATTTGAAATGATTGAAAGTTAATGATATGAATCATCACATTATCCTATCTTTCTTGTGAGTTATTGTGTATTTTTTTCTTTTTTATAATATTAAATGAATAAAATAATAACCGATATACGTGAAGGTTTAACACAAAATGCATACGTATAATTAAGTTCCCAAGAGATTTGCTTTCTTTTCATGCGACTCATACATGTAGAATTTCTGCTTGATCTCAACCTATGCTATTTCGTTATGAAATAAATTAAGGCACCCCTTTTATAAATTCCAGTTCCTAACATTGAATAAAACAGCCATGGAGACTGATCTGAAGACTTAAGACGATTTGTCTGAGAGGAAATGAAACATAACAAATTATTATCTTTTTTTAAACAATGTAGTGGAATGATGCCTACCCGTAAAATCAAATACCAGAAGCTTTCGTTACGTAATAGAAGTCTTCTTTAAAACTGATAACGCAAAATTCTATGAATGACCCAATAACGTAAATTCTATGTTTTTCAATATGAAATATGATGTATATTTGAAAGGCCATTGATATCAATGATACGAATATACTCTGTGTAATAATATTATTAGTTATACAGATTTTTGGCAGGGTATACGACCGCGTATAGCCTGTAAGAGTTGATAGAACCCGAGCCGCCATATCCACAGTCAATTCTAAAAGGCTAATACGAGGCCGTATACCCAGCCAAGAATCTGTATAGCGAATTTATAATACCGCAGATTTATTTGATTCACAGAACTTATATTCCGACACCAATCCATCGTGGCGAAAATTATTATTTGATATTTCCCTATGGCGCGTCTTTCCCACTTGATTGTTGTTTATATTTCTGCGACAGCTTCGGAAACTGCCGAACATAAGCAGGTATTCATATTGTATAGGAGCATGTCTTTAGGATTCAAATTTCTATCAGCAGTAATGTTTTATATCTTTATTTCACGAGTAATGGGTTAGTTTCCTCACGGTACATACGGATTTTCCTGACGGTGTATACAGAAGCTCTCGTCCAATGAGATCCATTCGAATTTATTTGCGGTATTATAAAATATAATAAATATAACGTACGGGGAAACTTTGAAAACTTGAAGTTGGTAGGGGACAGGTGAAATGTTCGATTTATCGAAGATTTATACTTGTTTTATGAAACTACTGTATTTCTTGTATGTTAAAGCAGAACACGTTCTCAGAAAATCAGTCCATTTACATCAATAAACTATATATAAACTAGAACGAACAATACTATCCGGAAGTCCTCCAGTTAGCGGGTTATTGATGACCGAGTAACGAAAATGCAGTGTAACATTATTCTTGAAAAAAATGAAAGACACTGAATTGAAGCTGAGTTAACCCAAATGTCCCGTTAACGAAGTTTAGCTCTATATTCATTCATTCTCTTACGGACATTAAAGGAAAAACCATCAAGAGCGGGACTCAAACACAGTTCCTCAGGCGTCGAAAATCAACACTCTAGACCACTGAGCCAAATAATCGATAACCTAACGCGGTTGTATTTATACAATTATAGTTTACAATAGACCATATCAACAATTCATAAAACACAATCTTAACAAAATTGTTTGTTCAGGGAAACAACTTATTAAAACCCACTGAACCATGAAATTGTATGTGATTATGTCCTCAAACACAAGAAAGGGGACTGCTTCAAGAATATTACTGCCTTTCTTTGACGATGACTTTATTTTCAGTTATTCTTTACAGTTTATTATTTCAACACTGACTGACTCAGGATAACTGTATAATAATTAAAAAGCTTTCAGTTATGCATTTTCACTTTTGGAAAATATCTTACCATATATCCCCGCTACACGATACTTTAGAGAAATTGTTAATAAGATGTAAATAGTAACAGAATACTTTTGACAGTTTTATATAAAAATCTGGCGAAAGATAAACCAAACATGATTATTGCTTACTCATTTATCTCGAGTAATGGTGGTACCGGTTTTAAAAGTTAAATAAATTACGTTCATTTGTTTTCTTTTCCTAGTTTCCCCACGTCCTTGTTCTGAACATTGATTTTTTACCTATTTTGTTTACTCAGTGTATATAAAAAGCTAATTCTACATAATAAAGGCATTTTCCTGCTTCTTTTCGCTGCTATTCTGAAATTACAAGATGAGTGCGGGTTATTGAAAATAAACCACAGTTTTATTCATAAAACATCTTATTAGTATTTAGGTAACTAATCAAAAAAGTTTCTGAAACGTGTTGCATGGATTTTTTACGTCATTAGTTTCTAGAAGGTAATAAAAGATGTAAATCTGTAAGAGAGGATTGGTATTTTAACAAGATTTAACAAGATTGTTCGAGAAACAAAGGAGAGAAATAATAGGCAAAAACACCTCAATGTCGCTATCCGTCATTTCTACTTGCCAGTTAAATTGTTTTGAACTTTCATTGTATCGGAAATCAACTCTGTTATATAAGAGGATAGAGGCAGAATTAATGTCAAACGCTTATTACAAATACTCTCTCATGCCCAACAAAATCGCGATGAATAATTTTATTATAAATAAATAAACATTTATTGAGTTGCGTTACCTCCTACTGAATATATGGATAAGTATTCCGAAAGGTTTATAGAAGAAACTACGGAATAAAGAGAAAATGTAAGGATATATGAGAAAGTTGCAAAGCCGTGTTTTTATACTTATGCAAGACAGTCAGATATTTTATCGCGTAATGACATTTGTTATTTGTTGATGTAGACAGTCTTACTAATACTTCAGCTGTTTCATCATTTCGATAATTATTTTGGAGTTCCAGAACTAAACCTTTCCAGCACTATTTCTATGACTAAAATATTCATACAGTTTTAATATAAATCAGTTGAATTAAACAAAAAACGTTCCATAGATATATGTGTTACATACACTGAAAATGCACCTCCAGTTCACCCAAAGCGGGATTCGAACCCAGGTCCTCTCCATCTGAAACCAACGCCATACACAAATGAGCGCGGAAGCAGTTAACAAATGTTGTATTTACACAATTACAGGCTGGTATGCACTGGAGCATAACGCACACAGTCTGGAGAAAGTCTCCATTTATGAAAACGAATGGTGTGGTCTTTTTTAACAACAGAAATCTTGAAATCATTAATATCATTATCATTATTACTAATTCCAGTAGGGGTGATCTCCGACTAGCCCCCAATCATATGGACATGAACGTTCGTAACAGAAAAATGCATTGCAATGGAAAAGACCTCGAGAGAAGGATGCGATCTTATACCGCAACAAAAGCTAACGCTATAGACCACTTAGACAAAGAATTGATTCCCTAAGCTATACATTAAAAGCCGGTATGCACTGGACCAACACAACTATGTTCCGTTCATCAAATTTGTTTCATGTGAAGTATTTTCCAGCAGATGCACGTACACAATGAGATTTTGCGACCAGTTCCCGTATACGCATATCCGATATCGCTAAAACTGGACATTTTGGATCTTATAAGAAATCCGCACGAAAACGCCTGCGAAATCGAAGCTAAATAAACAGCGGGCACGAACGTTGTTCTTAGTAAAGCCGAACGTCACGAAGCCGTCTGAATGACCTCGGACTGAATGTCACATCGTTAAGTAGCACGCCATTTCGAATGTTCTTAAACAAAAAATCGAAAACGCGATATCAAGGCTAATAACACTTACTTACCTTGGTAACGTGTTGACGCAAGAAAGACGCCAAAATCGCCTTAAGTGGCTTAAGTAGACTTGGCATTTTTTTCTTTCTTTCTTTTGCACGATTCAATTATTAAGTACTAACACGGAACACAATCTTAACATGGTCTTCTTCTATCTTTATTTTAGCCAGAAATACATTCAATAATAAATTCAAAACAGTGTCAGAAAAACAGAAATTTTTAATATCCTCAAACCAATACAAATGTAGTCAGTATTTGGAGAAAAAAGGAGAAAACATATGTGTACCCATTAATATTTAGAAATATTTTATAGTTAAGTGATGAAGTTGGAACATGATGTGTCACGCTATTTATTCAGATCTTGGAACAACAGATATGCAAATATTGTACGAGATTCATTTCCAGTAGTCAATATTTCCAATATATTAGTTTCTTTTTTCGTCTATAACTTTTGTGATCAAATAGAATGTAACCTGCAACATACAATTCACCAACTTAACTCAAATCTGCATAAAACTGGAATCTTGTTTTAAAAGTCTAAGAATGTTGTACCTTGAATATGTTTGTATTTTAGTTATTCGTCACTTAATAAAGGCACGGAATTCGTACAGTTTCAAGAAAGATATGGCAATCTGTGTAATGTGTCTAAGTCAAATGATACAAATTTTCTGCAAACAGTTCAGTTGAAATGAACATCCAAATGCTGCACTATGTTTAAGAACCTTCAAGCTAAAACTGCCATTGAACTGATACCCGATTGTCCAAAAAAATTTTTTTCTTTTGTTTTGTTTTCTTAATATTATTGTGTTCCTAAACTGTATTTATTTATTCTTTCAAAATTCTATTAAAATCCACAGAACCTTGTAGTGTTACGTAAAAACAAATACGACTTGACATTTATTCAATATCTTTCCACAATATATGGTGATTTATTCACAGTCATTATCTCAAACCAGCAGCATGGGGCCGCTAGACGACCGTAACATTTATTGAAGTAAGTAAGGGCTGAATAACTAATAAGGGAGAGACAAACCACTCTGTCTGACAAACTTGCAGAGCAGGAGTGTCACCAACAAAATTCAATTAAGTGACAGTACCACATAATAACTTTATTACTAGATATTGATAAAATGCATCTCTTAATAAATCGAGTTTGTAATTTTACTTTTTAAGAGGAAAAAATTTGGTTCACAAAGCTGTTCATAAGCTGTTAGAGAGAAAACATTTACACTACTTTGAATCAGTTAGTTGTAAGGTGGGTATATTTTATGCATTTCTCAACGCTTGTTAGCTTGTTTCACTTTAGATGAAAGCACGAAAATGAATAACATTTTCTTTTTTTATTCTTGACCAGAAAAAATAATTTCAAATAAGCGGCTCTATCAAGCCTCATGTACCATTTCCGTGTCGCAATTAGGGCTCGTAATTACTCTGTCCTCCTTGTGCGGAAAAAAAAACAAACAACAACAGCAAAAACGGCATTTTCAGAAGCAATATTGTTCAAAATTACAACTTAAGTATATATTTTAAGCAAGCCAATTGGAATTCACTTACATGACTTAACCTAGTAGAGAACGCCGCCGGTGCTAATTTATTCATTCATGTTGTTTACATCACGTGAGCCTGTCCTTAACTGTATTAAAGTGTTGGCAAAAGATGAATGCATGGTGTGTAGCAAATACTTCGATTCACAATCAAATATTTTCTGTAAGATAATTGTACTGAAAAGTACTTAGATTGGGGTATAGGAAAGTCAATGAATGCGTCTAAGCTGTATTTCAATAATGTATTAGGTGGGTATCGAGACAGGCTAATGCTTAAGCATTGCATAAATTGTCAATTTTGCAACAGACAAAGTGATTAAAATCAAGGCGATTTTGTTTCCAGACAAGAAATCAAGGAAAGAGAATATAGGATTTTTTTTTGTTTGGAAATATTTTAAAGAATATCCCTTTTAAATTTATAAATGTCTACAAAATATTGTGGTTTTATTCATATGCAATTTAAATAAAATCCCTTTTATCTACTTTACATGTATAAACGTGTAACAATTTGTGTTTTTAGTATTACAATGCCCTGGCTGTGCATATAAGAATGTGTTTACATTTTAAACGTACTAACAATACAATTTTGAATTTACATCCACTGTTATCAATATGTTCCTAACATATCGAAATGTTAAGGAAATGAAATTTCCACCTACTATGTTAAAGGGAATAAAATAATTTGACGTCTCCATGAACATTAACATTAAGATTTTGAGCTACCAATTTGATATGCTACATTTTTATAAAACACTTTTTTGTCTAGACCTTAACAATGTTTTTTTTGTCTTATATCCTCTGAGTTGATGCTTATTTAACGCTTTGATGATTGATATTTGCTTTAGATTTGAATGCTATTTGATCGACTTGTTAAAACTATCCAGCATGTACTATTCGTTACGAAAATTCCTTTCTTATTCTTCCTGAATCAGTGTAATGTAATTATTGTCCGCCTGTCTTTTTTTAATATTAAATGATTAAACCTCTTTTTTTAATATTAAATGATTAAACCTCCTGTCAGTATAAGTCACCTCTTCTATAGAACACATTAACTCCCCGATTCCGATTTGTCTATGCCATATGCCATGCTACAGACCGGTAATTAGCGGCACACCAAACAATTTCATCAGGAGACTAATCGTTGTAAACCCAATCCCTAAACAGACGCCTTAACCACAAAGAAACGGCTGTTATATGTAACTGTGATTGACGGATCGTCTTTTGATAGAAAATAAATTGTACTATGTCCGTTGTTTGCAATAAATGAAAGTATTTCCCAAATAAACGGGTAAAACAGCACCACCTGGTTACAAAGAGAACATCTATATCTTCTGTCATACTGCTATATCATTTGACAACAATACTAGGTCTGTTTCTTTGGTTTAGTTCTGTCACGGGAACGGAGTTTGCTCTTTTCGGAAAATCAAACTTGCTTAATTATATCTGTAAATTCAGCGGAGATGCATTAACTGAGCAAATAAACTCTAACGTGAAACCCTTTATGAATACAGATTTTTCATGATTGTTAAAAGATAGACCTTGCCACCCATTTGTAAAAACATCGAAACTTTTACTTATATGCCGGTGAGATTTACTCGTTCATTTTATTATGACAAAGAGATTTACAAAACAAATTAGCATAAGCTTAGCTAAACTGCAACTTTGGCGGCATGTTATGCATGAAAAATTTAACTGTTTAATTTTTAACTATGTATTTTCCTTTAAAATCTAACGATTCAGGATTTTAGAATCTGAGTTGTCTGAGCCGGTGTTACCGACTTATCGGCTAACGGTTTACGAAAAAGAGGAGATAGTAAGCCTTCGGATTTTCAACGGTTTATACCGAGTAACCCTCTCTGTCTAACGGGTGCAATATAACATACGAAATGATTTTGTTCAATTCCTACGGGTAAAATTTCAACTTTGTTCGTCCACTCGGAGAAACGAGTGCACCTACGATCGGAAATCGAAATCGGATTTTTTTCTGACTGTGTTTAAGAATGGAATTGGAGGCCATTTTAAATTGTATTGCCTAGTTTACAAAATCTTCTGGACACTCGATTAATTCTTTTTGGTTACTGCTATAGGAAGTTGTAGCTGCTCTTCTAAGCTCTACCCTTTTTTGCAATCACACTTTTTTTATTGTTAAATGCATAATCGTTACAAATTAACAGCTTTTTTATGAAGATATTTCTAGTTTCAAATAATATCAATTTTGCGTGTCATGTTCCTCTTCCAATCGATGGTACATCGTATCTATTCTGTGCAGGAAGCTAACACTTTCAGGCATTTGCATTAATCCTTTGATATTATTTATTTAAAATAATTTTAAAGGTCAATTTCCAAAAATTATGTCCGAGTTCCCTTTTTTCCGTGTTGTCGGTCAGATGTCAACATTAGATCAAGCAATCGTTTTGCAAATGCGGGCTTGAACGTAAATATTTGAACGTTTTTTAACAGAAAATAAAACGTAAACGAAATTACTGAGTTACGTTTAAAAAGGTCAGGTGACAAAAACAGCCATTCATCGTTTCTTGTGGGTTGCTCTTTGCCGTAGATCACGTGACAGGTACTTCAACCGTCCAATCATTCAATTTAGCGCAAAATCTAAATTTTCTCTCTGGACGCGCGTGGGCCAAGTTAAGAAACCAGCCGGTTTTTCATTTAAAAAGAGAAAATCTTTGTTACAGGGACAGATCCTTGTATTTCATTCGATCACATTTATATTATATTGATAGAAGAAATGAGAAAGAAAGCATAAAACTTTTGTCTTGTGTATTCCTTTAAAATTGTTTCTTCTACATCGGTCTTCTTATATTTATCAAGAACTATTTAACAAATGCATTATCGATCTTCATTTCATATCAAATGCACTAGTACTATCGATCTTCATTTCAAAGTTGGTGCAAAATCAATCATTTGGCTAATATCACAATTTTTTGTTGTTTTGTTTGGCATATTTAATTATTCACAGCAACATTTTATTTGCTCGAACGCAAATAGGTCGGGTCGGTTTTCCTCTATATCTAACAATACCTACAATGCGTACATCGGGCATTAATAACCAGTTATTTTCAAAGGGCCAAATAACGTCTTCCTACATCCTACTAACTATTTATTTCGAGTAACGATGTAACTGGTTTGGACATTTAAATATATTACTTTTAGTTTTTTCCTATTTCTCCCCTACCCGACCTCTTCTCGCCCCCTCCCACTCCCCAACCCCTGTATTTTCTCAGTATTAAAAAAGACAAATTCTACATAACCAAGGCAGTTTTCCTTGTTGTTCCAAGTCATTTCGAAATAACAAGATGTCTCACTTTAAGGTAACTGGAAATAAATCATAGTTTTATATTAAAAACATCTTATTAGTATTTAGGTCATTGAACTGAAAAAAATTTATACAGATATGTTGCAAGGATTTTTTAAGTCATTAGTTTCTAGAAGTGATATTATAAAAGATTTAAATCTGTAAGAGAGGATTGGTATTTTAACAAGATTTGACAAGAATTAACAAGATTGTTCGAGAAACAAAGGAGAGAAAAAATAGGCGAAAACACCTCATTACCGCAATATTTCATTTCTATTTGCCAGCTAAATTGTTTTGAACTTTCAATATATCGGAAATCATCTGTGTTATAAGAAGATAGAGGAAGAATTAATGATAAAAAAATAATAAATTAACATTTATTGAGTTGCAATACCTCTTACTGAATATACGGATATATATTCTTAGAGGATTTAAGAAGAAATGACTGAAAAATGAATTATGTAAGAAAATACCTGTATGATGCATGACGCTGTTTATTTACTTAAGCAAGACAGCCAGACGTTCATTTAACATTATTTTTTTATATACACGGCGTTACCTATACTTTAATCATTTCGAGATTTGGAGAGAAGGTAATAGATCCAGAACTAAGCCTTTTGATCCCTGCTTCCAAAACTAAATATTCATTATGATTTTATCCTAATTATTTGGAATTCAAAACGGAAAACTGATTTTTTATAGATATTTGTGTAACAGATTCTGAAATCTCACCTCAAGACCACTCTGAGCGAGATTCGAACTCGGGTCCTCCCGCATTTTAAAACCAACGCCGTACACATCTGAGCCCTGACGCGGTTCTTTATTCAGAGGTTGTATCAATACAATTATAAGCCGATATGCACTAGACCGTAATACACCCCCTCTTGAGAAAGTCAGCATTTATGATAATGAGTGGTGTATTCTTTTCTATGAGAGAAATCTTGAAATATACTATTATTTTTATAATTATCATGACTCATTCCAGCAGGGGTGATCTCCAACGAGCAATGAACGTTAATAACAAAAAAATGCATTGCAACTTGAAAAAAACCTCCAGAGTGGGATACGAACTTATCCCGCAGCGAAACCAACTCTTTAGACCACTAAGACAAACAATTGATTCCCTTGCACAGGTTTCAGAGGCTGTATTTAAACAACTATAGGCCGTTATACACTAGACTATAACAACACAACTATGTATTGCTTATCGGAATTTTTCATGTAAAGCGTTTTTCAGCAGATGCACAGACCATTTCCTTTTTACACGTATACAAAAGAGGAGTCGATAAACTTCATACCTACATATCTTAAAAAAAGAACTAAATTTTTTGTTTTTTGGGGGGTTGGGGGTAACACGAGGGGGCTCCTCATACGGAGAGGGGGGGGGGGGGGAGTCAAGTACCTACATAATTAAAAAAATAATAATTAATAATGAAAGAAAAAAATGGGGGGGGGGGGGTAACATGGGACGGATAAGAGTGTCCCAATGCAGTGGGGGTGGGGGAGAGAGAATACTAACCCATCTCATGTCAGTTTATATTTTATTTCTTGGCTTATGAAGTTTTTTTCCTGTATATAAGTATAAGCAAAATCAAGTGACCCCTTGGTGTGGGGCTAACATTGACCCCAGGGACATGGGTACCAACAATCTTTGCAGGGGTCTTGCTGGTGAAAAAGGGGCATAACATTGCAAAAAATAAATTTGAGGGTTATCTGCCCTTGAGAAATGGTGTTGTCTTAAGCGATACAATTTTAAGCATTACAACTGGAAAGTTTGATGAAGAAATATTTAGAAATGGCATAGTTATAGCCAATGTTAATTTTTCCTGACAAATCAAAGTACAAAAAGGGGCATAACTCTGTCATTTTTGACCGTGACCTACAGATTTTGGCATCATCATGACCCTGTTGTCGTTAGCAATACAATTTGAAAGTTTGATAAGGGAATGTTAAGAAATAGCAAAGCTTAAAGCCAACGATTAGTTTTCGTGACGGACGGACGGACAAAGCGATCCTATGTATCGCCGTTTCTTCGAAAGGGCGACACAAAAAATGATGGAACTTGTCCAAAGAAACGAAAACACATATTCTTAACACATATTCTTTGGCTGAGAGGAGGCGACGAAGACAAGAGTAATTTCAGGTCAACAGAACCGCTATATAGTATAAAATTATTCACGTTTCCCATTTCTTTTCCAGTTCATAGTTTTCATACAGGTTCCCAACATTGTTTGTTTTTATGCATACTGATACTATTTGCACGAAATTCACGTGTTTTGTACTACTGTGTAGGTGTATATTCGGTGTTCTACCAATGTTTCTCACTCGAGGCAGTATTTGACAGAAGATATGTCTAAATACGAGCTTACCGACTTATAGGTGTTCCCTTCCCGCCCTCTCGATGTTTAAGAATATAATTGTTTTTGGATAATATTTTACGTTACTTTATTCTTTCTTAAGAACTATGAAATTGTTTTGTTAATATCGGTTCACTTTTCATTTCATCTTTTTGAATATTTGTTTTCAGATTTATGGTTAGACGGACGTTTTTGGTTTTCTGGATTTATGATATAAGACAATCTACTCGATCCTAGTGCTGTTTACCTGAAGATACATTTTTCAGGATCCAAACAAATTATAGACTTGTATTCTTTCATTTGTGATCAATTGATATTTATTGGATATATTCTGTGTTCACTATTCCTTTACTGTACGTTTATTAGGTTGTTATTTGGACATTTATAAGATGCTTTTTGATTTTTATTCATCAAATGTTAAGCGAAAAGGTTGATTATTATTAAGACATTTGTTAGAGGTGTTACATTTAAATACATTAGATTTGTTTCTTTTTCGCAACATTTTAAACTGCAGTGTCTTTTGAAATATACCATAAAATAATTAGGTTTTAAAATGTTCAGGCAATACTTAAACTTTATGAAATAGATTATTATTGTTATTTTGTGATTTCTGATATTTATATGCAAAATGGTTCGTTGATCGAAACCTGTCAAATACAATGCCTAATTCCTATTTCTTTGTTGTTGTTTTGTGTTGATGATAACAAGGGATAAGTGAATAATTGTTTTACTCACGATACAGAGTGAGTAAGCTCAAACTTCTAAAGGAGCACTTCTAGACAGCATCGTAAATGGCACAGAATAACATAGCCATCAATTAAGGTCGACATTGTGAATCGACTGTTCGCCGTCACTTGCTTGAACGCGGCAACAAGACATATAAAGCTTACCGTGATAACATTTTGACCCAAGAAAGACGAAGACCCACCTTAAGTTGGGAAAACAGCATGTCAAATGGCCTCAGAGATAATGGCACACCTTTCTCTTTTACGGTAAATCTAGGCTGTGCTTGGATATGGATAAGATGCGTTTTAAAGTGTCACGTCGACAGAGAAACGGTACGCCGACTGTAGTAAACGGCAACCTCACTAGACGTGATTCTACAGCTAACACTCTCATCTTTCCTTCCTATCCACACTGACGTCACAAGCATGACAGAGCTAGGCTGCACTCCGCCAAACTTACATCATCTTCAAGAAAATGATGTCGCTGATAGAGCATTTCTTTTTTTTTTTTTAGGCCCCAAAAAGGGTAACCCCATTTATTTTTAAATATATGATACATATACATATTTTCTAGCATTTTCAATAATCTTAGAATGAAAATACAAATACATAAATTTCATTAATCATGAGTAGATCTAAATTTAAATTCATTTTTAAGGAAACCCTCTGATAGAGCATTTCTTGGATGAGCTGGAACGTCGTCTTAACAGACAGCGGGAGCAACATCAGCAACCGTGATCACTGATCCAAACACTTTAAGAGGAGTGGGAGGCAAAACCTCAATACCGTTTACAGAGCATGATCAGAAACATGCGCCTTAAATGCCTTGCAGTGATGCAAATGGTACTCATACCCTTTAATAGACTTGCTACTTTTATTTGACACCTTTGTAATTTCAACTAAAGCTGACACACTGCGAAACAATGAATTGCATATTTCAAGTAGCTAATGGTTGGTAACAAATTTAAATTAGTGGTAACTTTTCATTAACGGTCAACATACATCGAAAGGTTAGTCTCTTAACAACGTTATAAGGCCCAGCTGTTTCTAGACATTTTTGATTTCTTGAATTCAAATGAAATTAAACCTTATGTTTATTTCACCGAAGTTATACAAAAATCAATATATAACTGATTTATTGAACAAGTTAACTGTTTATTTAAAAAGTCCTTCGCATTCAAACATGATTATCCTTTTTACAAGAACACCCTTTAAAATGTCAAAATAATCGAACGGAAAAAGTTACCTCTATAGCAACTTTGTCTATTCAAAATAATCATAATGTACTGATTAAAATGGTTTAACAGCGAAATTATGAAAATATTGCTTTTGATAAGAAAAAAACCTGTTTTTGATGATCGACTTTTTCCGTTTCGACATCGGTAGTTTCCGCCGCAATTTTTGGCTGTGACTTAGATTTATCCCTACTGTACTAGGCAGTAGTGCAGAATTACACACCGTTTTTAAATGAAAAAAATAACATTAAACCACAAGTGAAAGAACCACGATAAAGGTACACTTATAAAATAACATGCTTTAAATTGTGAATTAAATTAAATAATGCGATTACTTCTCGATTTTTATAAGTAAATTCAAACTTTGTGCCGGGAGAACGGGTTGTAATTTTACCTTAATAAATATTTATAAATATTCCAATTTCTTCCATGTTGTGGTTCTATTTAAAACTATCTCCTGCACGTTTTTTAGATGCTGCGTAACACTTCCTCACTTGATGTTTACGTCATAAACAAATTCTTTTTCATTTAGGTGTAGTAAAATTGAAGTGAATTTAGGTGATCTAATGTGTTAACATTTGTTTCACCGGAATGGAAATTCACACTACAGTGTATTTTCACGTTGGGATATTGTTTGAAAAATAATAATATGGCATGTCCATCAAGTAGAAATTTGTGTCTGCTTATAAATTAATATCCAATGAAATGTCAAAGATCCATAAGTCACGCCTTATACTGTAGGATTTATGCAAATTAACCTACCCAAATGGGACCCTTGTATATTCTGCATAGCTGTCAAAACAAAGCAATTAAACTTTTTATGACTTTTTTCAGTCAATGATAAAGTTGAGACAAATAGCAAAATTTTATGGCAAGTGATCATACAAATTGATTGTATTACTTTTGATCAGTCACACTTGTGAAAACATTATGTAATAGCTTGTTCCAATTAACATGTCTGAATGATTTTTAGTTAAGAAGCGTCCATGCAGATACATATTTTAATTAGATAATTAAATGAAATGGATCTATTTATGATGAAAATAAAAAAAATCATTCGACTTCTTAATGTGAACAAATTATTAAAAAAACAAAAAACAATGTGTTTGTGTTATGATTTTGACATAGTTTTTAGGGCTTCTTCATATTATTTGATCTTTGATCATTATTGTTTTGTTTTCAAAAAAAATGTAGAATGAATAAGCCAAAAAATGCATTCATAATGAAAAAAAAATCATAGATCTAGTCAAAGATTACTTACACGTACCTCAGACAAAAATTTACCACAGACAAATAAGCAACAAATCACTGTAAGGAGAATGTTTTTATGGGAAAAAAATCTTTCAATTGGAGTTAGTAAATCAAGTCTTCCAACAAACTGCATCGGATAAAAATAAGCATAATTCTTAATAATTACAGTAGCCTCTATATAATATTGCTCATTGGCTTCGTAATTCCATCAAAATTTCAAATTATTCATTTAAAAAAACCTTCAATGTATATTCATGATGTTAGCTTAACTTGTTCAATTTTGTTGTTGTTTTTTTTTTTTTTTCCTGTATTCAGTCTACATTTTCACTTTCCATCATAATTTTAAAGTTTTTGTTAACAATCAAGGCAGCTGTGTAAAGTGGCAAGGGATAAATGTGCGTCACTTCCGGTTTCGCTCGTGACAGGTGCGCGCGACCTAGTGCGTAAAATATGGGTTTTAATTTGCAATAAAAACATCTTTAAGATAAAAATTACCTGCGGAATTTTGTAAAACAGTCATAGATAGATATATAATTTTAGCTCATATGAACATTTCGAGGTCAAAAATTCGTGCCACATGACCTTTAACCGTTTAACTGTTATAAAAATGTACTTAAGTAAAACAGATTCTCTTTCTGAAAATAAAACGTATTTTTGCTGGTTTGATTTCCCCTACTTATATGCCAGAAACGTGATAAATGTTGAATTGACTAAATTATAGGCAAGGGAGTATGCCTTAAGATTGAATTGTTTAAAATTGCTTTAAAGTTTTTTATTGGTCGAAACCTAAGCAAAACATTCTGTGATATGGTACACTTGTTTTGTTTTTCTCTCTTTCTAACGAGAAGAAATAAAACGGGGAAGTAGCATAACATGTAATAGCTTATTACATTTTACGAAAAATGCATTACTTGCAAATATTTTCTTTGTTTGTTTCTTTCTTTCTTTCTCTATTTCCTTCTTTTCTTTCTTACCATTAAGTGTGTGTAAGATTTTGCAATTCAACTCAAATACGGTGGTACTCTGGTCTCAGTAACGTCATTGAGTACCTATCCTTTTCGCTCTACAGTGCCATTAGCTTTTCATATTTTATATGTTAGTGTGCTTTTGCAGTTGATGGGTGGGTTGAAAATTCATTCACCAGCTGTTTCTTTGTTTTTCTTGAGAAAACAACTGTTGGGGCAAGTGTGAGGAAGGTGCACCAAATAACCTGGTTCAAACCCCCAGTGGTAAATGTGTTACCGCTGACCGTTCCAAGGCGGCAACCAGTGGGTTTTGTTTTTTGTAAATGGTTTGCGGTGTTTTTATTTAACTGATCCATAAATGAATTTATGCTATCTTTTCCTCTACTTTTTGACTGTGTAGGGTAGGGAGGCTGTGTTGTTACTGTGTTTTTCCCCGATATGCGTTTTTACAAATTTTTTATAGATTTAAAGATGTCTACAAATGTTCAGGTTTTATTCTAATGCAAATTAACATACTAGTAATCAGAAATCTACTTTTTATCTGCTTTACCTGTAGAAACGTTTCGAACAACTTGTGTTTTCATTTTTACAATACCCCAACCGTAATGTTTTATGAGCAGGTTTTTATCTTAAATGTGCCATTACAAAAACACATGTTGCTTCGAGGCACATTAAGCTTTTTGCATTTAAGAATTGTTGAAATCGTTTCATTCACCAAAGTTTTATAGCATTAGAAATATGTCATTGAAAAAGGACATTGAAATTCTTGTATATTCAAACATATGTTTACCATTTTATAAACATGAAAAGCACCCGGTAAACTGTTTTGCTGTTATGAGTAGGATCTGTCTCTTAGGAAATGAAATTTGATTATGCTGGTTAATTTCCTCTGTAAACAATGCGCTTGTGACATTCCAGAATGTTATTGTAGATGTTTCCGCCTGTGTGTAGTTATTTCTGCCAGCAAGACATTTTTTTATATTTTAGTATCAAAATCTTGTACCAGTGTCAAGTCACCTTGATACACAAATATCTTCTTTGTCTGTCTCCACCGGAATCAAAAAGGCAAAACAAAAACTGTACTAGCCTATAAATACCAGAAATGAGGTTTTTAGACTTCCTTTGTTTACTATAACTTAAGAACACTAATATTGTTGAAGGACTATTAGACCCTAAGTATAATACTAACGATATATTAATTAAATTAATATTATGCGATTTATGTGCTCTTACGTCCCTTAAACGCCAAAAAAAGTTATACGGGAAAGTAATATTACATATTTAAGCTAATGAAATTTGCAAAATGAAATGCATTACAGATGTTAAGACAAATTTTGGACGCGCCTAAATATATTACAATTTCAAAAACTATTTCATAACACTTAAAACGTACCTATCACACAGCCAGACTTCGTGATCATAAAACCATGTTACGCTCAACTCATTTTAAGAAAGAAACCTGTTAAACTTATCCATAACTAAACGAAGTTGAACAAGAAAATGAAATAACTGAACAAAAGACCAATATAATAAATTCATATAATATATAATGAATTAATTATGTCTCCCCCCACCCTCTGTTGGAGACATATTGTTTTTGCCTTGTCCGTCTGTCACACTTCGTTTCTGCTCAATAGCTAGACTACCGTTTGACCCAGAGCCTTCAAACTTCACAGGATGATTGCCCTTATTGAGTAGGAAAACCCTATTGATTTTGGGGTCAGTAGGTCAGAGGTCAAGGTCACAAGGGTTCGAAGAGTGTTAACCGTTTCCGCTCAATAACTGGAGTTCTATTTACCCGGAGCCTTCAAACTTCATAGGATGATTGCCCTTATTAAGTAGAAAAACCCTATTGATTTTGGGGTCAGTAGGTCAAAGGTCAAGGTCACAGGAACCCGATGAGTGAAAACCATTTCCGCACAATAACTGGAGTTCTATTTCACCCAGAGCCTTTAAACTTCATAGAGTGATTGCCCTTTTGAGTAGAAGAACTCGAATGATTTTGGGGTCAGTAGGTAAAATGTCGAGGTCACAGGGGCCCAAAGAGTGAAAACCGTTTCTGCACAATAACTGGAGTTCTATTTCATCGAGAGCCTTTAAATTTCATAGGGTGATTGCTATCATTGAGTAAAAGAACCCTATTCATTCTGCGATCAGTAGGTCAAAGGTCAAGGTCTCTGCTGGAAGGACACTTCTCGACCATATATATGTTAAAACATGGACTGCATTGAAGCTGGTTTTACTCCAATACATAACAGCTACCACAATGTAACAAATGCTGTCTTCCACACTGCCTTTGATACAAACAGTTTCACTGTGATGTCAGGTGACGTCAACCGTGCCTAGAGTAAGGTGTGAAACTATCATAACCATACATATGTTAATATATATATATATATATATATATATATATATATATATATAATATATATATGACTATCATAACCATACATATGTTAATATATATATATATATATATATATATAATGTTCTTTATACCATAATAAATGAAAGAGGCTTCTGTTTCAGAAAGGTGATTTCTCTTCCTTGGCCTTCCTTCCATCGGGTACAGGGGGGAGACATGCGTTTATCTCAAAAAACATCTAGTTGGTTTAGTTTTTTTTTACTTATTACATGTGTTTATGTAAGATACTGACAACATGTCTGCATTAAGTTTTTCAATCTTAGCTCTAAGGCGAGTTAAGCATGGCAAATGCTTTATTATCATGGAGCCATATAACGTATCCTTTCTCTATCGCCTTGTACTAAAGATGCAAGTTATGAACTAATGCAGCCACGTTAGCCTTCTAGATAGATAGATTGTTTTCCGCCACAGTGGTCCAAATGTAAAACGCAGTATCTAAATGAGAGTTCCTTTTTTAGACAGAATATTGGCTGAGAAAATATTTGCAAAGGATTGTGATGTTCTGTTATTTAGAGTTTGCAAATTCATACAAGATTGTTATTCATGAAAACTGTCAAATACTTACGACTGACCCATTTAACAAGATTTCCAATTACCATATATATCAAGTTGTCCTTCTCTGTCGTGTTTGAGTAGATTTTTTTTATTAATGCAAGTTGAAAACGTACAATCTTTCTTTTTTATGACAAAATATTTATTTGAAATGAATTTGTTCAGTACCTTAATCCTTGTTTTATTTACAATATGTACAGAGGGCGTTTCGCTATATTTATGAAACAGGTTTGAAGTTTTTATAAAATAAAATTAGAAAAGTTTAGAAAAAAATTATCTCTTTACAACTGAATTGAAAATGAAATAACAAATGGCCTTTTTTAATTCTCAAAGAGTGGGTTTTGCACTTAACATTCCTGATAATACACACAAAAATTTATTTGTTAATAAGAGCCATATTAACATGGCCATCACCTGCCGAATGGTTTGCTTAGTTATCACTCTTGTGCACAGCACTCCTCCCCAATGATATCTATCAACCTATGAAGTTTCAAGTTGATATCTCAAACACTTTTTTAATTATTGTCCGAACAAAAATTTAGCATGTAAAATAGCAAAGGGCAATAACTCAAACATATGAAAGGTAGAGTAATCGTGTTAGTGCTCTGCACTCCTTCTAAGTGAGATATATCCCCCTATTAAGTTTCAGGTTGATATCTCAAACACTTTGCCAGTTATACTCTGGACAAAAATTAAGCATGAAAAATAACAAACTATAAAAAATATGAAGGATAGAGTTTATATTTTGGTGCAGTGCACTCCTCCTCAATGAGATCTATACACCTATGAAGTTTCAAGTTAATATCACAAAAACTTTTTGAGTTATGCTCCGGACAAAAATTATGCTTGAAAAATAACAAAGGGCAAATACTAAACAATTATGACGGGTAAAGTTATCATTCTTTTGCATTGCATCCCCCCTCAATGAAATCTATGTACCTATAAAGTTTTATGTTGATATTTCAAATACTCTCCGGACAAAAATGTCGGACGGATGAAGGGATGGACGGATGGACGGAAACTATTACCATATCCCCCGCCGCCTTTTCGGCGGGGGATAAAAAGCGAATTAGTTACTTATTTGTTCTCGATTTATTCTATTGTTAAAACTGCATTTCAGTATTTGATACAATTGTTTCATACAGTCTATATCAAGATCTGATTTTTTGTAAAGTTTTCCTTTAATTCCTCTTGTTTCCAACATGTATTTGAATAAGAGATACATTTTCGCATGATTCTCCAAAACAACGACTGCTAGACACATATTGCAGCGAAATCTACAATACATGTCTAATATCAATTGCTTTTACAACGTTCAGTACCAACCGAACGGACTGAATGAATCAAGATATTTTTTCATCGTTTCAGTACAACACGTGCATAGATCTAACGTAAACTGTACACACAGCTGTTGCAGGCATCATAACATATAACGCATAAGGTTTCCATGCCCTTAATAATTATCCGCTTGAATCGAAAGAAAATAAACTCAAAACCGCTAGTTAAAATGTTCTGTCTTTGTAAGGTATGAGTTATCACGCTACAAACAATGTATTGTTACTCAAATTTATAATTATATCTTATGTTTGCTGCAGAGGCTTGAATCAAAATGAAATGCTTTGACACGTATCTGCTTGTCAATAAATGCGTTATGTTTTATAACTTATCCACTTTTCCTTAACATATATCCTTTCTACTCCACATATTAATTTTGCATAACTTTTTATCAGTTCAAGGAGTTTTATCTCCTGCCCTATCTTTTCGTAACTGTGGTTTAATGACACCGATTTGAACTGCTTACATAATTCTAATTATTTCAATAAATCATCTACTCTGACAATGATGGATGAGTTTGTTTTCATTTAAATGCAACATTTCTTACGAGGGGCACTTCTTTAAAGGGAACGTATCTGGTAATACTTTTCAAATCTGATCTTATGAAACGAAAATGTGTGGGTATAGAAAAAAAAAACATTAAACAAAAGCTCTTATAGAAACGCATAGTTTATAATTATATTTTTGTTGCTATTTGCACCTCCTGTTCAATTAAACCAATTAAAACTAAATCTTATGGAGTGTCTTAAATTATTAAGATTTATGATGCTTACTGATTATAGTTATGAGCAAATATATAAAATAATTTAATAGGTGTGCAAAAGTACAACAGAACAAGAAAAGAAAAATTAAAATTTTCTTAGTAATTAATAAATTCATGTTTGTCGGAAATGTGCCTATCAAATAAGATTCTCTGGCATTCAAAGAAGAGAAATGATTTATTCATATTCATTAATAATTCATTCGTTTTCAAAACCCGTCCGCTCAGTACTTTGCTTTACTTTATGAACTTTGATAAATCAGTTTCGATGAGTGTGACTTCAAGGTTTGTTGATTTGTGAGGCAGTTACTTGTTCTTAAGCTAATAATACAATTATTTAGGAGACAGTAGACACATAATGTATAACGTAAATCAGACATCTAAAGGTTAGTTTAAGAATATCTCATAATCTTAAGAGGTATATTTAAAAAGTTAGAAAGCATACTATTTTTTATAATGCGAGAAAATATTCATCAAATTTATTTATGACGTTTTTTTAAGAGTTGTTGATTATTATGTATTATACATGACAAAAATACATAATAATAATATATAATAATATATAATATTATACATTACAAAAATGTAACTTGTGTATTATTTATGTGTCACATGGTTAACATTGCCAGAAATCACATTGGATAGAATTACTGTCTCTCTCGAGATGACATGAATGTTTTTCTTTAATAATACAATTTAGAGAATTTCAAGAAATGGTGGTTAAAGAAATGGTTTTGTAACTTAATAATTTAAGTACGAGCCTCTTTCCCAACTGTTAGATATTAGAATACATTTCCTGAAACTTTAACATACTGAACATAACATAAATTACTGACGATAAATGTTGCTAAATGACAACGTTGAATTATTTGTAAACCATCCAGTAATATATGGAGACTTACGCCTGCTATGTACTTTTAAAGTTTAATGTCACCTATTATCTTTCGGAACATCTCGGGCGACTTCAATAAGTCGGAAAAAATGTGGTAGGCGCCATATTGGACTATATTATAATGCAAGTGGTGTCTGTTAAATTGAAAACAATTCCTAAAACTTCTACCTATTTATACTTTAAATTAACATGTATTTTCATTTATTGTCTAATACATCAGACAAACACTGCTTGAGTTCTGCCATGTTTGTTTATATTTTTTTTAACCGTGGCGAATTGCCATTTGGTGTATTCATACACTTACATACGAGGTCTTTATACGAAGTTGTCGGAAAAGGCCGAGTTGTTACGATTGACCTATTAGCTGAAGATTCATATTTTGGTGATTTTTAAGCTAAAAATAGAGATGTCAATAAACTTTTTCTATAAAACAATATGCACTGAATTAAAGTGATCGGATATTCCAATTGAATATTTGATGTTAGAAATGTGAAATAGAAACCTTTCATGAATACTTAAAAATCCGATTTCTTATGCTAGAATAGCCATGTCTTGATTGTTTAATATAGCGCTAGCTAGTTATACACATTAATGACAAAAAGGGAAATGTTTCTTCGATTTAAACTCATACAATTTAAGAAGCTTCAATTTATATATAAAAAAAGTCTCATTCATCAGGTGTTTGACAAGCGTTTCTCTCAAATATTTGAACCTTGGAGGAAATTGATGTTATTGTGAATTACTTAAGTTGAATGGTGTGCGATCTGCATTGTTCCAAAAAATACAAAACCAAACATGTTTTCTTCTTCTTCTTCATCTTCTTTTTTTTTCTTCAACACTATTTAGAGTTTTTTTAACTTTCCTCTTCAAGTCAAAGCTGTTTAAGTTTTATTCTTTAAGAACATGGCTGCTTTATTTACTTCTTTTATATATCAAATGTAACTGTAAGAAAAAAAAAGACAGCATTTGTAGTCATTTGTTTGACGGGTAAAATTCCCGTGCCTAGAATAAATTAAGGTACTGGTATTTTATGAGTCACTGCATAAATGAGTAGAAATGACGCGAACAAAAATTACCGGAAATTGCGTATGAGGTTAAAAAAGCTCATCATCAATGAATTAGAAATGTCGGGTTTGTACAAAAGATAAATATACATACGACAAAAACATCTATTTATCGACAACATCCATATTAAATACCAAATACTTCTCACATACCTTGGCTAATCTTTCCCAGTGTTATGATCATCAGATATTGCAAAGACAGTATTTGCACATACATTTTGATGTTTGCGTTTCATTCAAAGACTTACAGGATCCGAAAACTATAATAATGTTTGTGTTTGCTTTGCAGATCATGTCTTAGTCTATGCATTATATAAAAAAATGAAAAACACACAGGTAATTAGTCTGTATAATAAAAATGCTAAATATGCACTATGAGTATATATTTCATAACTTTATGAATATTGGTGTATATTATAAGAGCGAAATATTTATATGGTACTTGTTTTAGCAACTCTATCGTGGAAAAAACTTCATCACTCAAGATTATTATTGTTTTGTCTGAAGGCTGGCATATATAAATATTTATAAAATAACACAATGTCTAAATGAACCTCGTATGAATATAAAGATCTTATAGATTTGTAATAAATGAAAGTCTATAAAAGATTTAAATTCTGGTTGAAGAGAGACATAAGTATTACTTGTGTTGAAAATTCTGCAAGCTGTGAATCTTTACTTTAAAAATACATTTTTTTAAAGTTAAACTAGTGGAAAGGAATGCGGTTACCCGGAAACCTGGTCTTTGAAAATTTTTGATGCTCACACAATAAGTTCTTCATTCAAGGTAGGGTTACACCGTGACATTCTTTAATTGTTTAAATCCGTCCAACTTCACTTGTTAGTAATGTCAAATTATAGATTTTGACAACATACAAACTATTATTGATTGCCTAGGGAGCTATAGACGTAATAAAGGACATACAGCAATAAATAGGTATGTAAACACAAATTTGCGAAAACTGAAAGCTAAAGTTTTAATTTGTCCTTAACAATAAAACGTTTTTTCAACGAATATAGACTTTTCAGATCTCAAAGAATATAGTTACAAAAAAAAAGAAATTTCAAATTAGTCTAAAATCTAAATTGAAAAATCCTGCAAACATAAAATTTGCCCAACTGTTGATAATCTGACGACAAGGCCAATACAGAAGATCTAATGTACTCGGTTTTCGGTTTATATTTTCCTTGAAGTCCCAAAATATTTCTGTGAAGATTTTTCAGACAACTGTCGTTAGGTAGCAACATAAGATTCCAAATTATTAAATAATATCTCATTTATCGGGAGTTATAAAAAAGTTGTTACAAGAGGTTTACTTTTCTGTTCCTATTATAAATCGTTTTTTCAGATAGATAACTTTGCAAAATTGACTTTTCATATCTCTTCTTTTGGCAATTAAAAAAGTACCTTCTTTCAAAAGTTATTTACAATAAAATGTTGAAAAATGTTTTGTTTTATCTTAATAGCCTCTGCTAAAAGCGAAACTAGATTGATACAATATTCTGAAAAAGATTGTATTTGCACATGCAACAAACAGACAAACAGGAACGGAAGAAGCGAGATAGAATCGTTTGTTATAATAATAATAATAATAGTAGTCTGTAATGTGATGCATCAACAACCTAGCAACAAATTAGTTTTTTACAAATGACTAAATATGCATAGTAATAGGAGCACAATCGTATGGAAGTACCACCTGAACGAAGCACTTATGCTTCTTAATTGGCCATTTGTTCATTTGAGATTTCTACAAAAAATATCTGAGAACATAGAATAGTCTAGATATACAATATAACATTTTACTAGAATAACTGGATTTCATATATGAACAGACAAATCATGACCCCAGAACGTCTCTGGTAAAGCAATCAGACACAGACAAATAAATATTGCTTTTTTTGATAATAACAATTTAGATTATGGCTCGGTTATATTAGCAAAGATTCATGCCTCGAGATGAAACTAAAATGGAGAGACATGCCAATCAGCACAGGATTCCTGTTGGTTTTGGCACTTATTTGAACAAAATAATATGACATTGCGCCTTTTGCATTTGATAACTTGAGAATGGACACATTTATTTTCGATGACAGTAAATAATAGCATTGCATCTACAAAAACATCTTATTTTCTGAGACGATGTCCATTAATATCTAGGCCTAAGTGAGGAACTTGCATGTACAAACTGAACTGTGCGTGTTTTGTTGTTCCGTCTCAAGCAGAATAACTTGTGAACAATTTCCAGTGTTGTAAAATCTTACTCTCTTTTTCTCTATTAGTAAGAGTCTGCGGATATTGAAACATAAATAAGACGGGAATTCTGTCCGCAGGTGATTTAGGAAAGCCACGAATGTGTTTGTTAAAAGACGAAACACAGCTTTGATTTATTTCCTTTACAGAAACTATCCCCAGATTTCTGTTTCCCTCTCAAGTGTTTAAAAAAATATTGTGTAATGAAGTTATAGCATTTCCTGGACAAGATGTAGAATTTGAATACATAAGTTTGAACAAGGGTGCCATTTTTACAAATACGCAAGTCACCAAAGCTTTAGGTGAAGATTTGCTCATGATGGATAAAAAGAGGTGTTAGTAGGGAAGCAAGTTTAAGTTTACCTGGTGCTGGATAGTGAACATACATGTTGAATAACCTGAAGATAAATTAGTACACATATGAGTCCAAGAAAGGACATAATTGCAATGAAAATTGACATTCGGACAAAAATGTAAGCATGAATTTATACCAGGTCTGACGAACAGGCTTGAATTTTGCACATGACACTCTGTCTGATAATGATGAACATTTGTACACATCATTATAACAATTCCTCAAAGCATGTGAACAATCATTCTTGTTTCAGACAGGCGTATATTAAGCTTCAGTAGTGAGGTGTTACAAGCAAAAGTGAAAATATGCAATCAAAGAAAGTAACAGTTCATTTAAAACCAGAAGGTTATAATTAAAAACAAGAACAATGTACACATATTTTCTGATGTAATTATTTCATGCACTTTTGATAAATGTGTGAAATGTATGATCACAAGTATATATGTACACAAACAGTATGATGAATTTTTGGCACGAGTAGATCATGTTCAAAGAAGGTGTTTGTCCTAGGCTATGTTTCACTTATCTATCTAGTTAACCATGAACATACTACAAAACAGCAAGATCTTAGAGGAATCGTTTCTGTATTACGTAAATCCAAGAATAGTCTCTATTCGGCAAAGGTCGAAATTCTATAAAGGTAACGTTTATCAATAAAAAAAATCAAAACTGCTTTTAACATTGAGCCAACATGGTTCCTAGTATTGTTATGCATACTTTAATACTGCTGAAGTCTTTCAAGGAATGATTGAAATGCTAACGGTGCTTTAATCATTAGGTGATAACTATAAAAGACATGACATAATTACGTGAGGATATAATATTTTAAAACTAAAAATTGTATAAAGAATTGTAATATCAGTTCCTGTACTTGTTTTCTTTTCCTTATTTACCAAAAAAGGAAGAAAAAAATAAATTAAAACAAAAAAACTGCTTTCATGCTGACCTTTCGTATCGTTCTTTTTGTTTATATGCGATGGTTACGTATGAATCAACGATTATCAGTCAGTCAAAAACAAAGTCAGTTTTTTTCTGGTTTTCAAATCTAATGTATAATTCAGTAACTGAATTGCAATGCTTTAATTTTGCAAAGAGAAATAGATGTTGAACTATTAAGTTTAAATTACTGTTAATTACTTACATATATTCATTAGATTTTTAGTCAAGACTTTCTCAAACAAAACACTTGGTATCATGGTAACCGTAGCCAATTTTTTCATTTAAGTGTCTAAAGACTTTCCTTTTATTGACAAATAAATCGTAACAAGATATTGGATACCATATACCACATATTGATAAGAAAGCAAATTTAATACCTTAAGATTGCATGGAAGATACATCAAGAAATGCATTTATTCAAAATGTTGCTTCTGACATATAAAGATTACAATAAATCATCAAAATGCTGAAAGAAATTACTCAATAACTCTTGTTTTAACTGGCATCGACTATTTTGTGTTGTTTTACCTAAAGTATAAAGTTTCCTATGATTTACGAATAGTGTTAGAGACAAAACCACCTGGCATGGATTATTTTAAGACACCTTTTGCACAAAGAAAAAACAACAAATGTTTCTTAAACACTTTATGTGATATAAAAAATACGTTGCAAAAATATACAGTAAATCAGAAGAAAATATTTTCAAATATTTTACATACATCAATAGATCGTACTTAAATTTCATAATGCATTTAGCACATCAAGTACAGAAATGCTCAAATTCTTTTATTAACAGAAAAGATGAAGAGCACTCCTGTAATTTCATATATTATTGCAAATACGGTGGAAAAAAAATCACTTTTATGACTATTCCCAACAAAAACGCAATAGTGAATTAAGATTAAGGAATGAAGTAAACGCAACAACAACTGAGCTTCTAATAAAATAGCTAAATATTAAAAGAAGGCAACGGGCATAAAATGCGCACTTTGTTTTCTTTATCAGCAATTATATTTCCATAGAACGTAGTGTAGTCTAGACATACAATATAACATTTTTAAAGTACAATAATTCATAGACAGAACAATCAAGATTTCATAAATTTCGCATTCAAACATCAAGTTCAGAGAAATAAATTGTATCTGGGTAATAATAGTATGTATATTTTATGGCCATGCTTTGAATATATTTACAAAGCTTTGAGCCTCGTGTTGATAGTAAAGAAAGAACATGCCAGTCAATAGGTATTTACCATTGTTTATAGTACAAGTATGCACATAGGAATATGAACGTGTTTCTACTAGCATTACATGAACACAAGAAGGAAACATTATATTTGCATCGATAACAAGTCAGAGAATTTAAATGCAAAAGCTGATGAAGGAATGTCCCGAACAAAAATTAAAAAAATTTTAAACCATCACAACTTCGTTTATTTTCTATGAAAGAAGCGGAACCTTAACTGGTCCAACTGTCTATAAAAGTATTCTATCATTGTGACAGACTTCATCTTAAAATCAGATAAAAGCACATAGAACTGAAAAGTCTGACAACTGAAGATAAGAAAATACTTTTTCATTGCACGGATAAGACCGCATGATCAATTGGACGAGATAGTTATCTAGATAAATATTGATATATACGACAATCATTATATTGTTTATGCTTCGTATAAGTTGTTAAACGAAATATATTTTTGTGGATACTTTAAAAAAAATACAGTTCAGTCAGTACGCTATTTGTTTCGCTTGTCTGAAGAAGTATTTTTTTTATTATTATTTTATGTTATTTTATTGCTTGTTTTACTTCATTCTATGTAACTCTCTTTTGCCTGGTCAGTCTTTTATGCAGAGATTTTATTTCTTAAAACTACTATTTTGGATGTATCCTTTACATCACGATATGTTTTCAGTTGTTTCTTACAGCTTTCTTTCAATCGATCGTTTGTTTCTTTTTTTCTTTTATAAATTAACCAATTAAATGTCATAAACTGTAAATTTTAAAACCCATTTTCCAGAAATGCAAATGCAAAGTTTCTCCTTTTTGTGGTTTAGAGACATACATACATACATATCCTCTCTGTGCCGTCATGGGCTCGTGAGGACGTTCAGCAGGTTCCGAGAGTTGTTGGAAAAATGTTTTATGTCAGTTTCTATTAATAGAAATCACACATACTTGCTACAACATATTCTCTGATAGATCAGATATATTCACTTAGTGAAGCAGCGAGTTTTCTCCTTCTGCTGAATAATTGTAGTAACAGCACAAGCTTCAATAGTTAAATGGTCATTGACTGCAATAATATTTTCAGTTAAACAATGGCCAAAAACATCCTAAAGATATCCGTCGCTTTCCTTTTTTATACCAGAAAGGGCATATTAAGTTATGGTCCTTGGCGCCCGTCCGTCCGTCTGTCCGTCCGTAATATAGCAATTTGGTTTCCGGAGAACTTGAGAACTGCTTGGCCTTCAGTCTTTTAACTTCATATATTGTTCAGATTGAGTGTATGATTTCTATTGATGTTGGGGTCAAGGTCACAGTGACATATTTTTTTTAAGTCATTGCCTATGCGTCCGTTAGAAATTTGACTTCCGGAGGATAACTTCAGTACTTTTTGGCCTACAGTCTACAATATGTTTATTACCCACATTGAGTGGATGATCCCTATTGATTTTGAAGTCAAAAGGTCAAAGGTCAAGGTCACAGTGACCTTAACATTAAAAACCATTTCCGCCATATGATTTAACCATCATTTGTTAAAGAGACCTCAAACTTTATATCATGATTGCGCACATAGAGTAGATGCCCCTGTAGATTTTGGGGTCAGTTCGTCATATGACAAGGCCATGTGACCTAAATCTTTAGAATCATTTACACTCTGTAACGCGACAACCATTTTTCATAGAGACTTCAAAATTCATATAATGGTTGCACACATTTAATGAATGACTCCTAGTGATTTTGGTGTCAGTAAGGCATAGGTCAAGGTCACAGTGACCTAAGCACTGAAAACTATTTCCGCTGTAAAACTTTATTTGTATTTATTTAGCATTTGTCATACGGACTTCAAATTTCATATGATGACTGATACATTGAGAAAATGATCCCCATACATCTAAGGATCAGTAGGTCAGATGTCAAGGTCACAATGATCTAAACACTGAAAAGCATTTCTGCTGTACAACTTGGCAACTACTTCCCATACAGTCTTCAAACTTCTTAGGATAATTTCCATTATTTATTACAGGGCCCCTATTCTGTTCGGGGGTAAGTACATAAAAGGTCAAGGTGACAATCATTTAAACAATCAATATTTCTGCACTATAACTTGATAATCATGCATCAGAGCATGAACATCATAACTTCTGAAAGACTGACAATTACTAGTATACAAACTAGAGCTATCACTAAATGTGATTGATACCCCCGCAAGACTGCTTCGGAACTGAGGAAGTTATTAGTAACAGAATACTTTGTCAAAGAATTGAAATAGAGTTAAGGTTGTGGGCAATTAAAGATAGTTGTGGTCTTGTACATTGCATTTCCTGTCATTGTGCTTGACCATGTATGAAGTTGCCTTGAATTCCAACCGGTAGTTTTCAAGTTATGCTCCGGACAAGGAAAACCAAGAAAGGGCAATAACTTTGCATATAGTAAAAATGTAGTTATGGCTCTTGTACACTGCACTTTCTGTAATTGTGCTTGATCACTGTATGAAGTTTCATTGAATTCAAACCAGTAGTTTTCAAGTTATGCTCCGGACAAGGAAAACCAACAAAGGGCAATAAATCTGCAAATAGTGAAAATGGAGGTATGATTCTCAAACACTGGACTTTGTCTCATAGCGCTTGACCACTGTTTGAAGTTTCATTGCATTCCAACAAGTAGATCCTAAGTTATACTCCGTACAAGGAAAACCAACAAAAAAACTAACAAAGGGCAATAACTCTGCAAATAATGAAGATGAAGTTATGATTCTTAAACTCTGCACTTTCTCTCATTGTACTTGACCATTGTATGAAGTTGCATTGAATTCCAACCGGTAGTTTTCAAGTTATGCTCCGGACAAGGAAAACCAAGAAAGGGCAATAACTTTGCATATAGTAAAAATGTAGTTATGGCTCTTGTACACTGCACTTTCTGTAATTGTGCTTGATCACTGTATGAAGTTTCATTGAATTCAAACCAGTAGTTTTCAAGTTATGCTCCGGACAAGGAAAACCAACAAAGGGCAATAAATCTGCAAATAGTGAAAATGGAGGTATGATTCTCAAACACTGGACTTTGTCTCATAGCGCTTGACCACTGTTTGAAGTTTCATTGCATTCCAACAAGTAGATCCTAAGTTATACTCCGTACAAGGAAAACCAACAAAAAAACTAACAAAGGGCAATAACTCTGCAAATAATGAAGATGAAGTTATGATTCTTAAACTCTGCACTTTCTCTCATTGTACTTGACCATTGTATGAAGTTGCATTGAATTCAAAGCATTAGTTTTCAAGTTATACTCCGGACAAGGAAATTGCAACGGACCGACCGACCGACCAACCACCGGGTGGTATATCAAAAATATTATATATTAATATTATATCAAAAATGCACCAAACAAGGAAAAACACTCTTCGGGCCCAGCGGTGCTCTTGTTATTTCTTATCTGTTGCCTCTTTTTCAAATTTGCAAAAAAAAACTCAAGATAAAATAAACTCGAAAAGAATGTTCCCTGTTGGCGTACAGTTGGTAATTCAGATATTTAATGGTTGCTTTGAAGATCATTAAAATGTCTAAGTTCTAAATATGGCATGGGGGAAATACTGATTACACTTAACTATTTAAACGCTTTAATTAATCAATGTAGTATTCTAGTTGTAAATATCTTTAAATTTATTATATTCTATACTTGTAACTTTTCCAATGTTCATGGATATTTTACCGACAAAACTAGCTACTGCTGATTATTTTAAAACACACAGCATTGGGTGACTGACGGTGTTATAACTAATGAACAAAACAGACTTGAACAACGTGCCTGAAAACAGCTACTGTGTGACTTAAACATGACAAAACATCGTCATCTTAGAAAGGTCTTGTAATCTTAATTTTAGTGAGTTATAACTATCTACAAAAGTCACGTCAGTGAATAATTTTATACCCTGTTAGAGCATGTTAATGATAGTGTGTTATGATGATTTTTAATTTACAATCTAAATGTACGATCAAATCGAGTTGTGCTACGAAAAAAACTCATATCAAATCAAACAGGTTTGCTTACATTTCGTTACACATTGAGATATTTCTTTTTTAGATATACATTTGTAAAAATAGAATTGTGAAAAAAATGTGTTACATATTTGAGACTGTGTATTGATAATAACCATTCCTACAATAAACTGCAAATACTCCGGAATAGAGCAAAGCACATTCAATAAGTATTACAAAAGGCCTCTAAATTTCATCTGCTGACTGGAGAATAGAACGTTATTAAACTAAAACAACTTCACTTTGTTTATAATATTTGTTCTGAATACTTCGCTATAAGTAAAGAACCTATGAAAAAATGAATTTGAAAATAGCAATATTTTCACACTTGGTTTTTCTTTATCTATGACTCAAGTGAAATTGTAACGACATTAAAAAAGACTGATTTTATTAAAACAAAATAAAACATTACACAAATTCATTATATGACGTTTTGTTTATTTATAATGTACACACTTGTATCATAACCTAAACACAATTAAAGTGAATATAAACCATCGATAAAAGAGTTGTAGAGAGAATATATTAGTAGGGGAGTTTAAACATTTAATTAAAATATTATAACCAACGGGACCTTTATTATATAAAGACCTTATTCTTAAACACAGACATAAGTATACCACAAGTAACACGATTTTTGTGTCGCCTGCTACGAAGTAGCCGCGACATATAGGGATCACTTCTCCGTCGTCTGTTTGTCCGTCTTTCCGTCCGTCCGTCACAAAACTTGTCAGGACTACTCCTCAGAAACTACTGGTGCGATTTCACCCAAACTTTACAGGAATAATCAGTACCAAGTCTAGTTGTGCATATCGTCGGCATTTTGCAGTCCAATGATTTTGTGAGAGTTATGGCCCTTTAATGATTTTTATTTTTAAAAATTGCCCGGACTACTTCTCTTAGACTACTAAAGCAATTTAAATGAAATGTTACAGGATAGTTCGGTACGTCAAGTACTTGCGCATATCTAACGGGTTTTCGGTTGAATGAGTTTTGGCTGAGTTATGGCCCTTGAATGAAAAAGGCGTTTTGGCCAAATAATGATTTTTGTGTTGCAGGCTTTACAGTAGCTGCGACATGCTAAAAAGTAGCCATGACATATGGGGATCACTTCCCTATCATCTGTCTATCTGTCTGTCCGTCCGTCTGTCTGTCTGTCCATCACAAAACTTGTCCGGACTACTCCTCAGAAACTACTGGTGCGATTTCATCCAAATTTTACAGGAATGATCAGTTTCAAATCTAGTTGTCCATATCTTCAGCATTTTTCAGTTCAATGATTTTTGTCAGAGTTATGGCCCTTTAATGATTTTTATTTTTAAAGTTTGTCCGGACTTTTTTCTGTTATACTACTAAAGCAATTTTAATGAAATGTTACAGGATTAGTCTGTACGTCAAGTACTTGTGTATGTCTTACAGGTTTTTCGATTGAATGATTTTTGGCTGAGTTATGGCTCTTGAATAAAAAAATGCATTTTAGCCTACAAACTGTCCAGTCACCTCTCAATACTACTGTTTAATTGGCTATCATCAGGCGACACGTGTGATCACTGATCGCCCTTGTTTATTTTACATGTACCTTCAACTCGTAAAAGTATTATACAGGTTCTCTTGTAGACACATTTGACAACTACTATAGCATAAAGAATTCTTAAACTCTTGTGGCTGTCATTTCAGATACACCATCTGATGCTCTTTTCCTAAAAATTATTTTATCTAGGCGAATATGTTTTTAATCCCAGTCTCTTTCATTCCTGCCACCGTATTTTTGTTGATTTGACTCCTAGTGTTCAGGTCTTAGTTAGATCAGTGAGTACCTACCTTTTTCACTTTACAATGCCATTAGCAGTTTATGGTTTAAATGTTTGCATTGCGTTTGTATGCAACATTGTTTAGTTGATGGGGGAGGGATGGAGTTAACTCATCAACATAACTTGTATTTGTTTGATTTTATGATAACTGTTGGGGCAAGTGTGAGGTTGCAGCACCCTATAACCTGGTTTAACCCCCACAAACATTTGCCACTGACCGTAACAAAGCTGTAATTCTTCGGGTTCCCATTTTAGCTAATTGTTTGTGGTGTTCTGTTTTAATAGATATATGAATGAATTCATGCTGTCTTTTTCTACTGTTTGACTGTAGGGAGGTTGTTTTTCTGTGTTTTCCTGATATGCCCTTTTTTTCATTTTTTTTTTTAAAGTTGTCCCTTTCTCTCTGTGTGTGTGTGTGTGTGTGTGTGTGTGTGTGTTTATAACGAACTGAGCTTCTTTTATCAAAAAAAGACATAATAATGAATATTTCCATATATAAGACTTGAATTCGACTTCACGTTTCAGTCAATCGTTGTCTGATTATGTGGTAAAGACAGTTCAATGTCGAACATGTACAATCTTGTAAATTTAATTTTAAAAAAAGAAAAGAACTCTTAAAGAAGACAAATATAAATCTTAGAACTAAGAATTGGTGATATCAAGGAATTTTGTTCCTCCTTATCAAACAGATACATTTTACCGTCCTATATTTAGAATTTCTGGAAAATGAGTGTGATCGAATTTAAAATGAGATTAAGTTTACCTATATGGATCTGCATTGTGATCATAAAATTGATTTCAAAACGAAACATTTACATTTGCTGTGTTCTTTGTCTTTAGGTTTAGATAATTTTGGAATTAATCCAGGATCACGCATTAACTTCGTACCATTTGATTTCTGTAACTGATATTTATGATGTAAGCTATCATTACATTCATCGAGTTGAACAAACATATGTACGGAAATCTTATTAATCAAAAAAAAAAGATCAAATCTTATCGCAAAGTCAAAGTCAGCTAATCATTATTTGCATTGCATACTGTTTCTTCGTTTTGTCAGTATCAGCTGTTAAAGTTCTTAAGTGATAACAACAGAAGAGTCCAGTTATTGGACATATTTCGATAACACTTAATACAATTTAATATTTGGTGTACAAGATGTAAATTGTTAGTATTGAAATGAAAAGCATGTGCTATAAAGATATCGATTTTTTTTTCAAATATTTGTTTGTTATAGAATTGCTATTACTAAAACCATCGGTCTAAAAGTTACAACATTATCACATGATGATGACCACAGCATTTTTCTTAATGGTTTAAAAAAATATTCCACAATTTTCATCACTGAATCACTAAAATAAGGTCTGTAAGTATATATGTATCAAAACGTCTCTGGTGTATACCCTCATTTTCTTTTCGATTTGCGTTACTTTATCCAGAAAAGGTAGGTAGTCTTACAACTAAAATAAAGTACATAAACGTTAAATGTAATTCTCCTGAGCAACTGTCAACGGCTTTCGAATAGAAAGTATTTCATTTTGAAGAAAATAGAGGGAAAAAATCACAGAGTATTTCTCTGGTACTTCGACAATCGGATTAAAATTCTACGATGATGTGATTACCACAATATGCTGTTAATGACTAAAAGTGTCATTCAGCATAAAACAGAAATATTAATTATTAATTACAATATTGAATTCATACTTAAGATGATAAACTATAAATTATAGGTTTGTCGATTATAAAAAGAAATTAAAGTCTACCTCTTTGTCAACATATTTGTCTATAAAGGAATATTCATAATATGTCTTCTTGGTATTCATTGATCCACAGGATGACCCTTAAATCTTATAACAATAGGTTTTACCCCAAGAAAATTACCACGTGCTCTTTTGTTATATACTTGTTTGTGGTGAAAATGTAACTGCACTTCTCTTTTAAAGCATGCAAATTTGAGGAATCAGGGATCCATCAATCACCTTAAGAAGACTAAACCACATATTCCAAAGATGAAAGTTTATAATATTTCGGATAAAAGCTTTTTTGTCACGAAGTGGAATCATATTTTCAGTTTCATTAAGTGTGTCTTGTCAGTTTGCCTGAAAATCAAATTGAAATATAAAAATAATCAGGGATAGAACCTATGGACTAAAGGTATTAATTAGATTCCTAATACCCTACCCCAACTATGAAGAGTATTCAACTCCATTAATCTGGGTAGGACTGAGACATTTTCACAGAAAGACATGAGTTCAAACCCTACTCAAGTCAATATTTTCTTTAGTTTTTTTTTAAGTTTTACATTGTTTTGGTTTTATAGTATTTAAATTCATTTTCTTCTTTGTAAATATATTTCAATTGTAAAAAATCTTTTCACCATAGTAAATCGATGAAAAATTGTGTATCTGTGATATCAGTTATCAATGTCCCAAAAACTAGACAAGACAGTTCAAAAATGGAATTTTGCCTATTTGTTCAGAATAGTACATGAATAAAAATAATTGTAGCTTATTTGAAGCCCAGAAGATTTATGTTGAAGTTTACGTTGATAACATCCCCACATCATGAAGTGGATTGGGCAAATTCGTGTCATGTTTATAATCATATCTCGTTTCTTCTCACTGTCGGATTTTCTTTCTTTTCTGTGTGTTTTGTCGGCAGTCAGTAGGTCTTTATAATGTGAATGATTATATACCATGGTAAGTTTTAGAAAAATAAAACATTGTGTTTCTCTTTACTTTATAAAGCCATTAAGATGGGTGAAATTTAAAGTGAATATTATAATTTCTTAAAATCTTAAAACTCACACGGTAAAAGAGTCTTATGTAGTCTATATTTTGTCCTTGGATAGCATTTTTCTTGTTGTATATCTTTCATGAAGTTTTCGACATTTAAACTGGTTTTGAAGTGGTAATTTCCGATATTGTCTCTCATTTTCTCGATTTCCGGACAGTTTTAAAACCATTTTAGAAAATACAAAAGTAGCATAATCTTTCTATTTGGAAGGTTTAAAGATTCGTAGTACCACGTATTTTTTGCTCCAGCTGTGAAAAATTATCTTGTCAACGCAATGAAATAAGCCCATCAATAACGTTCATACAGCCTACAAGTTTGTACTTCATTCACCTGACAGTCACTTAAACTATTTTGTATCTAAACAATGTTATTTTCCATTTAATATTTTTGCTTTTTTATATACAGCAAACAAATGGTATTGAATGACGCAGATGTATAAGCATTCTTTTATAGATGTTACGATCGTTCATTTGCCGTTAACACCTGCCTGTTTGCTTGTTATGATTTCCAACCGCTCATTTTTCTCTAAAAAAAATTAAAACATTATTATTAGTATTTTGGTTAAATGGGTTGTGTAAAAGCACCTGCTTAGTAATGTTTTTCCATTAAATTGACTGAATTTCCTAAAAGAAAAGCTATTGTATTCAAAATGTTCATTCTAGGTACACAAACATTCATATGATATTGCCACTGCTATTATCCAGTAGCAACCAATGTTGCTTTGTTTTAACAGGATTGAATCTATTCTATTTTAGACATTATGATAATTTTTAGTTCGATTTCTTAATTTGCAGTGATTAAAGAACAACAATTATGAATTTACTTTAAATAAAGCAACTAACAATCTCACGACTGATTTTTCGTTGGCTAAATAGTCCGAGACACTTCAAACCTGTTTCTTAAATTGGATAACGATATTTTCACTAAAATTTGTTTTTAAACTAATCAAAAACATTGACGTGCAATTTCGACATTTGCCTTTAAGATTACTTATCATATAGTCAGTGTTGTCATACATTTAACTGCAGTCAGTTTAGTTGTATTTAGAATGTTTCATAGTTTTTCAGTTGTTTTACTGTTTGATTTTTTTGTCAATTTCATTTTATTCGCCTGTTTTATCTTAGAGGTTTTTAGTTGTATTTAGTACATTTCCACCTTTTTTATAAATTTTCGGTTCAGGAACTATAAGTAAAAACTGTCTTATCTAAAATATTCTTTAACTGACTGTTCCTGCTAATAAATAATAATAAAATTGCACTTCATCCAAGAAAATACAATATTGAAATGGAAATTGAAACATAAAAAACTTCCGCTAAAACATCATTTCAAAATATAAAACAGCTCGTAAGAAACAAACTGTCACCTATATTTACATGTATATATATAAATGTAAATCTGTAAAAGATTTCTGCAGCAGGTGGTTTAACGTATTTTTAATACATTAATGCCGCGTAATATGGCTTAAACACCCACTCAGCAGATAATATGTTTCCAACATTTTAAAATGCTTGGCTCTGAAGTCACTATTACATTTTTATTGATGCTCTACAAATTAAACAATCGTGTGTGCCTGTTTTAATCTTGTTTAATCTTGTTTCGTTTGAAATCTTAAATTCGATTTATAAAATTGTAGAACTGACTAGAAAAAAAAAACAATTGCTAATTATCTCCATGCCTTGAAAAGTTAGACATTTTAATATGCTGTTTGAATGGTTCTACAGCTTTTGCAGTCTAATTATCTCGAAGTAAAAAAAAAAATATTTCTCCTTGACCTGAGATATGAAGGTGAAATTATTGAAATTTAAGCTGTTAAGAAAATTACACAGTCATATGTGCTCCATGTTAAATTAGTTCAATTGCTCACAGATTGTTTTTTTCAAATTATATGTAACTGTAGGTTCTCTAATTTGGCCTCATTGCGTGGAGGCATAAATCGCTGCTTTAAGCTTATATTAGATAAGCGAATTGTTGTTTATTTTAACGGTTCTCTTCTTTCTAAATATTTCTAAATGGAAATCTTCTTACTGTTAACCTAGAGTTTGGAATTGGAAGAGAGCATTTTAATGATTAGTTGGTCTAATTAACGCCATTGTTGATTCTGTTTGCTTCAGACACTGGAATTTTTCGACCTTTAGCGTGACTACTAACTACCAACCTAGTAAACTCCAATAGTTTAAGTTATAATACTGGCCATAAACGTCATAAAAAAATTGGCATAACGTGATCATTTTACAAAATTACGTGACGATAAAAATGTTCTGTATACTTGCAATAATGACCATTGCTGTAAAACATTCTTATTTATTACAAATTTCATATGAAATAAACTAACCACATCTGCTTTACTCATAAACAACTAAGAATAACACAGCTTGAGGCCATAATGTTTTGTTTCAATTTAGTTATTTCATCTGAAATAACATAAACAAATTTGTTAGGATAAATATAGTGGATGATTGAAGGAACCTTGAAGTGGTAAATTATAGTTTCTGCCTAAGCAGTTAATTTTTTGCAACAGCAAATATTGAGACAATACAAATACATTCACCATTTGACAAGAAAATGAAAACGCGTCATTTTACCATTATTGTCGAGATAAATTCTGAAAGTTAAAGACCCTTGGTCAGAGGGTGTTTGAGGTATTGGCCAGATGTAACCTTCAGCTGTGAGTAAAATCCCACAAAATAATAAGGATCATCAACAATTCTATAATGTAAAAGGGGCCATAACTGTTGAACCCATGATGGAATCAGGTTGCTTTCGTAAAAAAAGGAGATCTAATGTTTAGGTTTTGTGAAATTTGGTTCAAACTGAATTGACGTTATTAAGAAAAATCTAATTCTAACCTCTATGACATAAACCCCAGTGACCTCAAGCCCAACCCAAAGAAAGAAGTCCAAGTAATGTACCTACATACAAAATATCTAAGTTACCATTCCATAAATGAAGGCTTTATAACAAAAAGTAGAAAACCTATTTCTTGCCTTAGTAACCTTGACCCTAGTGAATGAAAAAAGGTTCATGGACGGTGACTGTTACCCAAATATTTGAAATATTAGTCAGTAAATAAAGGCTTTATAACAGAAAAAACAAAAACCTGTTTTAAGCTTTATGACCGTGACTATAGTGAGCTTAAACCCAACTCGGTGGCAGAGGTCCATTCAAGGTACCTATATATCAAATATGTAAGCTATTGGTCAATAATAAAAAGGCTCCATAAAGAAAAGTACTAGCCTTGTTGACCTTGATCATGACCAGTGAACGGTAGTAGTTCATGGAAGGTGCCTACAGACCAAATATCTTAAATATTTGTCAACAAATGCAGGCTGTATTGCAGAAAGTAGAAAAAATATATATTTAAAATTTGTGGCCTTGACCTTGACCCAGTGACATCAAATCCAATCTTAGGGCAGATGTCCATGTAAGACACCTATATACCAAATATCAAAGGCCAATTTTGACTCAAGGGCCAAGATTTGAACAAACTTGGTAGTTGTCTACTAGGCCAAATATCAAATATATTAACACAAGGATTTTTAAAGTTTTTGTCTATACAAGTCTTTACAAAAATCAAGTCACCCATGGGGCGAAGTTCAGTTTTGATTACAAGAGCATCATTTGAACAATCATGGTGGGTGACTTTTAGATGGTGTTCTATGCAAAATATCTAAGCCCAAGGCCTTGTGGTTTCATAGAAGAAGATTTTCAACGTTTTCTCTATATAAGGCTTTTTCAAATTAAGTGTCCTTTTGGGGAGCCATTTATGACCCAAGGGGCATTATTTGAACAAATTCTGTAGAGAAGCTCTATGTGAACCTGTATGAAAAATATTAAATCCCAAAGCTTAGTAGTTTCAGACTAGAAAAGTTCTGAACTTTTCCCGATAAATGCCTAAATATGCATTAAAAAACTATATTGCATCTGGGCGTGGCCAATTTACACTTGGCAAAGGTCCGCTAGACAATGCTAAAAAATAAATACCTGAGCTCTAGACCATGTGGTTTCAGAGAGTTTTTTCTGTATAAACCTAGGAAAAAACCATGCGGCCCCTGGGAAGAGCCAATTTTGAATCTTGGGCATTATGATTGATTTGAACACACTTTTTAGAGCAATCAATAATCCTACACATGAGCTAAAATCCGTTTCATAATAACATTTAATGACCTTTTTTTTCTTTTTTTAATCTAAACGAAAGGAATTATCTGAACCAAGTTCATGAAGATTTGGAGCAACATATGGTATGTAGTGCTCACAGTGCTCATATGTTTTTCAAATTTGACCCTTGGCATAGATTTCGAAAATCAGATATCAAGATTTAATCTATATTACATGACAATTAATTCATTCAAATCTCATTAAGGTTCAATGAAAAATGCAATTCTACTGTGTAAAAAAGTTAATGTTTAAAGACAGATTGATGCCAAATGATTATTGTTCTACAGCCTATTAAGAAGAATAATATATATACATTCATATACATGTTACTAAAATTGAAAATGACTATCACACAAAAAAATAGAGGGAAACATGTTAGTCCTATATATCGCCAACCTAAACACAACAGCAATAGCAATGAAGGAATTAAGGTAACTTCACTAAATATTTTAGTTAAAGCTACAATAATTGTACATCTAATCCAGATTTCATGGACAGTTCAAAAACAGATTCATGCCCGCATAATAAAATAATTCCTGCAATTTTTGTTTGACATTTCTAAATTTGTATTCAGTCTGTTGTTTTCTGGCGAATTTGCCAAACGAGAAAGTAGGTTATTTTTAACTTATCATCACGTGACAGACATGGTTATATTTCGGCTGCTAACTAGACTTATACGATACGGTCCTGCTTTTAAGTAATCGTGCGTCGCTGTTAACAACTGGACGCGTTCAAGAACTTAGCAAGTTACCAGGAAGTAGAAAACACTGGATATTTCTCGGACTGTCGTTTTTACTTACGTCTGTCTCTCCCTCTCTCTTCATATACACGTCCAGTGTTACAGTAAGCATTTCTAGATTTCCGTCCACTGTCATTTTTAGCGGCGTTAATACTAAGATTCTGTTATTTTGATTTGTAAAAAGCATGAAAAAACGCGTGAAAAATAAAAAAAAAAAACATTCAATTTACAATCGCGTGGTCATGTTTTGAAAACACAAGGGTGTAAATCAGCAACAACTTATAACAGTCTACGCATTGATTGGTTCCTCTAAGAAGTGCTAATTGCCGCACAACAAACAAAACGTCTTATAGGCGCTAATTTTAATTTGAGGTCGCTGCATCACAGACGAAATGCCGACATTTTACACAATTTTAGTTGTTACAGAAAGGGTTATACGTACATTTTATGGATCAAAAACAAAGATTCGATGTATGACAATAAACTTTAATTGACACTACACGCCTGTTAATTGAGACATCGGGTACGCTAATTACCATAGTAACGCATCTTTGCTGGTTTAATCAGACGATGATCACGTTTTTCTGCACGTCTATGCAAGTTTGCTGCGTGGTTATGGAATAGTGCATTATGTTTTTTTTTCTCTTTGTTTTCTTTTTGTTTTTTTACAACTGAAAATTGAAATCCACGAATATAATACCCCACGAAATAGTCATTTTCAGAAATTTTATGCCCAGGTAATTCAATATAAATGATTTCACTGTAATTATGGCATTCCCGCCCTTCTCTTCAATCTCCTATATAATTTTATACACTTAAATTAAAACATTTTCAAACAGATACCTAATTAAAAGCGTTACTTTATCTAAATCTATTTTTCAGAATTTGTTGAAAAAATGATCAAGTTTGGGAGTAGAAAAGTAGCAGCTATTCTCGAATGTTTAAAAAATTTATTCCTTTTAAGACAAATTTCGTCATTATGCCGATCATGTTATTTTTATATTTTTTCTTTTGTATTTCAGAAAACAATTGAGACATCATATTACTTAATCAGCAGAAAAAAAATCGTATTCTTTGTCTGCTTTGTTTACGACATTCGCCGCACAAAAAACGCCACTGGATGACATGATTGCTACTCAAATCTTTGCTCTATTAGCAAGGAAGTGACAACTTGAAGCTTGGTTATTAAATTAAATTTCATTATATAAAAACTAGTGAAAAAAGAAAAAACAACAAAGGTTGAATTTGTGGAATAATTTACAGATGTACCCGTTTAACAGACTTGTGCAAGAAAATTCACTTCCACCTCCACTTGTACTGTAATGTTCCATGTACTTTTTTTAAACCTTGCTTTGTTCATTTGTTGCAGTGTTCTTTTGTCATTATAGTAGGGAGAAAGCTCACGTCATGGCTTACAGATGGAATTCTTTTGAGAAAAGAATTGCATGTGGTTCGTGTATGGCTGAAGGAACGTTCTAGACCTGACTGCCAAATTCATTCAAATTTCGCCGCCCTACCAGTAATAGACGCCACTGAAAAATAACTGTGCTGTATATTTGCATTAACAAGCAACACTTGCTTGCACTTAAATCTAAAATACAGTTGCAGTTTAAAATCACGACTGCACTAAGCTATTTCTTAACCAGTGTTTCATGGAGATTTTACTTATAAATTTAATAAAAATAAAAAGCAATATTACTTTTTTCCGCGTTATTCGTAAACAAAACATGTAAATTCAAAACGAAAGGCTTCCAACATGATAGTCTACAGGGCTCTGCTTACTTAGTGATTAACCCTTCTACAGTTGAAAGCTTTGCTTACCTCTTTGTCTGCACGAGTGTTGCAGGGATTGGAGAGTAAATGCAGGTTTCTAGGGAAATCTTGAAAAGAATGTACCAACTTGATTAGTTTCGTTTACTCCTGCCATCATGTTCTTGTTGACTTGCCTCCAATTGCTCTAGTCTTCGTTAGGTCATTGACTACCTACACTTTTCGCTCTACAATGCTCTTAGCTTTGTATGTTATACATGCTTGTGCGATTTTACATGCAACATTATCAAGTTGATGATTGGGTTGGAATTAATTCACCAAGACAACGTGTACTTTTGAGAACCTGATCGAGCAAGAGTGAGGTTGATGTACCCTGGAACCCTAGAACCTGGTTTAAACCCCAAGTAACAAATGTTTTGTCACTGAACGTTTCAAGGTGGTAACCCCGCAGGTTCTCATGTTCCTTCATTGTTTGTGGCGTCATTTTAATGATAAATATATAAATTTATACTCTATTTTCCTCTCTGGTTTTTGGCTGTTTAGTGACACTGTGTTTTCTGACTGTGTTTTTTTTCTGATATGCGCTTTCCCCATTTTATTGTCACCAAGGCTTCTTCGATACTTTCCGTAATGCGTTTCAGTATCCGTCCCCGGCCTTTTTTATTATAACCGTAATTAAAAAGGGAACAAGTCAGCATCTCCTACCAGGGTTTTCTTCGCCTTAAATGTATTTCATAATCTGAATGGTTATTTTGTCAATGTGTTCCTTCTCAAATTAATTGGAGCCATGACCACTGCTCCAATTCAAAATAAAACATATTTATCGTAATAGACTTTAATTGTTTTATATGTGTTATTTCCCTTGTAAACGGCCTGTCGCTAGAACTGACTTATTGTCCATTATTATGTTATCACTTGTTTTTGAATTCTTAGAAAAATGCATTATGTGTATTGAATAGTTTCATACACAGTAAAATATTTTCTGTAATATAATTGAATGAAAAATAACAGGTTTGGGGTTTGAACAACTTAATGAATATTTCTAATCTATATTTCAATACTTTATACACATAGGTGGATATTGAGACAGACCAATGGTTAGCTAATGTTTAAGTTGTCAATTTTAGCAGATATAAAGTTATTTCGTTAGGCTTTTTAATCAAGACATGCTTTGATACAAGAAGAGAAATGCAAGTAAAGCAAATTTTGAATGATTTTGTGTTAGGAAAAGTGTTTAAGCATGTTCCTGTTAGATTTATAAATGTCTACAAAATACTGTGGTTTTTGTGCGATTAAAACTATTTTGAACCTCCTTTTTACCTGCTTTACTTCTAGAAACATTTTCGGTACTTCCAATACTCTGATTGTAACACTTTTTGAACAGGTTTATGTCTTAACGATGCCATTACCAAAGCCCTGTTGCTCAGAGGGCTATTTAGCTGCTTGCATTTCACTAGAAATTGTTGATTGCTCCGACTTTTTATGACAGTCGAAAATATCTTTGAAAGAGGACATTAAATTTTCATTCAAACAGATGTTTAACAATTTACAAAATTTAATACACAATACAGCATGTTAAAGCCATCAAACGAACCCAGTAAACCGTTTTACTGCTATGGACACTATAATCACCGATAGACTTGTCTCTCAGGAAATGCAATTTGATTATGTTGGTTCATTTTCTCTGTAAACAATGCAATCGTGACATTCAATGATTAGTTATTGCAGCTGTTTCCGCTTTTATTTAGTTATTTCAGCTAATAAGAACGCTTCTATATTCTAGTATGCAAGTCTTGTATCTGTGACAAGTCAATTTAATGCACAAATATTTCATTGTCAGTTTCAACAGGAATTTTTATAATAAAAACAGAAACTATAATATCCTAGAAATACCAGGAAGTAGTTTTAAGTCTTCCTTCAGTGGCATAAACGTTAGAACACTTATATTGTGAAATGACTCTTAGACCCTAAGAATAACAATAATAGCAATTAATCCTCCGCCTTATTTGTTCTTTTATTTTCCTTAAACGCTGAAAAGTATAACGGGAAAGTAATAGTACATGTTACAGCTAATGAAATTTGTAAAATGAAATGCCTTACAAATATTTAGACAAACTTTCGACGTGTCACAATATACTATTATATTTCAAGAACTATTTTGTAGGATTTGAAATATACCTATCACACAAGCAGGTTCAGTGATCATAAACCTATTTTAATGTGCAACTCATTTTAAAAATGAAACCTGTTTATTTTATTCATAACTCAACGTAGGAAATACTTGAATATAAAAGACCAGTATAACTTAACAATAACCATTGTTTTACGGCTTTCCACTTAATACTTTTTTGTAAGATACTGGCAACTTGTCTGCTTAAAGCATGGAAAGTCGGATTAAGCATGACACTTCTTTATTATAACGTTACGAGATAAGGTAGCCTTTCACAATTGCCTTTTACCTAAGATTTAAGTTATAAACTAATACATCCTCGTTAGCCTTGCAGATAAAGGACATATTTTTTCAGTCACAATTGTTCAGATAGAACACACTATCTTTCAGACGGTTCTTTTATTGCACAGAATCATGGCTTAGCAAATATTTGTCAAGGATTGTGAAGTTCTGTTATTTAGATTTTGCAAATTCTTACTGGACTGTTATTCATGAAAACTGTCAAATACTTACGACTGACATATTTTACAAGATTTCCAATTATCATATAAATCCACTTTTCCGTCTCTATCCTGTTTGACTAGAAAAAATGTATAAATGCATTTCTGTTCACAAAAATGGAATACTCCGCATTCTCTTCTATCTTTTTTGATTTCATCTGAACAATATTTACAATTGAATTTTATCTCATCAAGCTATTTTTTTGGGGGGAGGGGGGTGTTACGATCGTATAACAATATAGGTTTCTTTTTTTCCTTATGACAAAATATTTACTAGAAAACTTAAGCTACGGTTAAACCTCGGCACTTTCTAGTTCCTGTTTACTTAACAAGACGTAAAGAACGCATTTCATTATAATTATGGACTTGAGATAGGCTTTGAAGATGATATGAAATGAATTTAGAAAAGTTCTCAGTGTTGACCTCTGTACATCTGAATTGAAAATAAATTGTAAATGGCTTCGTTTGAAATCTCAACGGTTACTCCTGCAAAAAATATATCAGATATTATGCACACAATATTAACGATTTTTTTTTTAAAAATATTTAATTATATACACTCATATCTGTTGTAAGTTATTGAGTTTGAATTAAATAATCAAACATTTCTCACGCTATTCAATTGTTGAATTGCATTTCAGGTTTTCTGTTACAATAAATCTGTATCAAGATTTGATTTTCAGATATTTGTCCTTTTAAGTCCTCTTCTAAAACTGTTTGTTACGAAAACGTTCTTGAGTTAGTCAAATATCACACGATGCTTCACAAACAACGTCTGCTAGACACCATTTGCAGCCAAATCAAAGAAACATGTTTTATTTGTTTGTTTTTACATTGTTCAGTACCAATTAAACGGACCAATGCAACAAATGTTTTAAACGTTTCAGTAAAACAAATGCCTAAAGCTAACGTTAGTAAACTGTACAAAATAGCTGTTGAAAAATTGTAGTCATTTCTGAGGCTTAATGGGCCTTTAAAGAAATATCCGTAAAGTTTTTGTGTTGTATAACCATTGTTTTGTCAAATGATTTTCTAAACAAAGAAACATTGTAAATATTTACAAAAAAATTTAATAGGTCTGTATTATTACTTTTCTTCTGTCGTAACAGTAAAAGCCCGTTCTGTTTTTGAAAACAATTATTGAACTTTTCAGGTAAATATGACGACGTGAGCTGTTAGTAGAGGGAAACATTTTGGACCGTCTTTATTCATAAGAATGTACACAGAACATACTTGACACGTACAGAAAGTAGCGTACGATTTCAGATACTTGAAACAAATAAATTATTTTGTTCATTTTCTGTTTTTCCACATGATTCATACAGATTATTAAAAAACAAACTTTTTAACTTAAGTACTGGATTTATTTTTTTTCTTATTCATCTATCCATTCACTTTAATTTTATTTTTAAACTTTACATCTAAATTCCAATACAAATTAAAGAATAATTGTTCAGTTTTGGTGATAATTTTTCAATTTTTTTTGTTTAACACTAAATATCCAAATCAAGCAAAACAAGCAATACATAGGTGTGCACTAGACCGTTACATAACAAATGACTAAATATGCATTCTAATAATAGCACAACCGGCATCATGAATCTACAACATAAAAGAAGCACTTATGTTTCTTAATAGGCCTATTGTTCAAAGGTGGTTGTCTGCAGTTATTATTTGAGAATATACAACAGTCTAGACATACAAACCGTTTTACTAATCTAACTGAACTTCATATGAACAGAACAATCGAGACTTCAAAGCGTCTCTGTAAAGCCATCCGGCACAGACAAAAAAATATTGCTTTTTGGTAACAACAATATAGATTATGGCCATATCTCGGCTATATTAGCAAAACTTCATGCCTCGGGATGATACTAAAAAGGAGACAAATGCCAGTCAGAGAAGGATTCATGATGGTCTTGACAGTTAATGAACAAAATAATATGACATTGCGTCTTTTTGCATTTAATAACAATAAGAATGAAAGCACTTATTTTCGATAACAGTAAATCAGTGAATTGCATCTACAAAAACGTATTTTTTTCTGATACGATATCTCTTAATGTCTAGGCCTGAGTGAGGTACTTGCATATATTAACTGAACTTTGCGTGTTTTGTTGTTCCGTTTCAAGGAGAATAAGTTGTAAATAATTTCAAGAATTGTAAAATCTTACCAACTTTTCTCTCCAAGTCAGAGTTGGCGGATATTGAAGCATAAATAAGACGGGAATTCTATCCGCTTTGATTTAGGAATGCCAGGAATGTTTTGTTATGAAACGAACTTATATCATTATTATCATTTATTTCCTTCACAGAAACTATGCCCATTTTTCTATTTCACTCTCAAGTGAATTAAACTAGCATTAGTTAGGTTAGACAAGATGGAAAATTTCAAAACGCAAGCTTGACACAGCTTGCATGTTACGTCTTACGTGGACACATTTGGAAATACAAGAGTTGCAAGTTTCGAATGCCTTAATTCTAAGTGTACAACGTAAACTGATCAGTATATAAATTTATGCTCTAATTTTCTCTCCACCTTTTGACTGTGTAGAGAGGCTGTGCTTTCTAACTGTGGTTTTTCCTTATATGCGTTTTTTTGCACATGTTTTAAACTGACACATTGGTTTTATATTAATTATGAAGTTTTAAAAAAGTAAAAGTTTTATCCCTCCTGATACAATTAATAACAATGAAATCGGTACAGGATATGAACTCTATGAATGTTATGTTTTAGTTTATTTACAGCGAAGATTTTCATATCAACTTCAGTCAGAGCATAAGTAAATCGTTTCTCATGACAAATGATGTGAACAGTGTGCTGAGTTTGACCCTGTGTTGTTTTGTAAAAATTGTATGGTTCACTAGATAAATACGAGTATTCTGGCATAGGACAACATTTACTGCCTGCTCTGAGGATCACATATATTCTGTCTTCGAGTTGTCGGCTACTTGTGAATAAATCTGCATGTTGTTGGAACGGTGCGCACAATCATCTTTATTCTGACTGGTTTTCCTTCAGTCTTGAGAGCACGGCAATTCCGTCAGAAAACGTCACTCAAACTGACCTTTCGCATTGCTCTTTTTGTTATTTGATGGTTACCTATCACTCTAAAACGAAATCAGTTGGTTTAGCAGAGCTAACGATCATAATAAATAACATTGTTTGCATGTAGGTATCTGCTATGTGGTATTAGTTTTTTATTGAATGAAATCACATAACGACAGAATGGTGATACCGAATAATCAAGTTCCCAGTGGGATTCGAGCCCGCACCAAACGGCACCAACTGCCTAGCAATGGAAAGTAAGAACGCCTTAGAAGGTTGCGCAAATAACCGGGATACGTGTCCACCTCACACCACACCTGTGACATGCGTTAGATGTATGCCAATACTTACTATATGTACGGGGAGACATTTTACGGCCGGCACACAGCACAAATAGCGCTGTTGTGATAGTTGAATAATAAAGTTCCCAGAGGAATTCGAAACCGCACCGAAAGGCACCAACCGCCTCGCAATGCAAAGTAAGAACGCCTTAGACCACTCGGCCTTCCCAAAAACGCCGAAAAGGTTGCGCAAATAACCAAATATGTCTTAACCTGTGTAAATGGCAGGAAGAGTTGCGACAAGCATCATGACAGAATTTACAGTTCAAAAGCTGACCTGACAGGCTATAATTTTGCAAGGCGTAACAGTCGTTAAGATAGTTTTAATTTCTTTAAAATGCTAACTTATATGCATACGATCTTTGAGCAAGATTTAAATTTTTCAAACTACGAAACTGTGGTATCATGGTAGTCCATGATTTTTTTTTCATGTTTTGCATGTATAATCTTTTTTTTGTAATTTGTATTTTATTTCACACATTTCCATTCTTCAAATTTGCCTGAATACATATAATGTTAATCGTCCTCAAACACAATACAAAAAGTAACATTTCATAGATATCTGATTACATAATTATCAGATAGTGATAATTTTAGCAGCGTAATTGAAACAATACAAAAATCATATCGTTACTCTAAGAAGAAAAATGGAGAAATATGTTTCTGTTCACGATTTTTTTTAAGAAAAAAAATAAAAAGATTAAATTCGGAGAAAAGATAAAGAGCGTTCAGTGAGTGTTTTTTCGGATGTTTGTTTGTTTGCTTGTTTTTTATTTGATTTTGTTTGGAGAGAGAATGTTTAAACAATAAACATACATTTACATACACATACATATATACAGTTTAAGTCCCACAGTTGGATATCTACTACGGTTTGCTAGTATTCTTTATAAGATTTCTTCATTGGAATTAATTTTCAAAAGCAGTCACTTTTCTGTTTACATCTGACACCCTAGGCTTCAGGCTCAAGCGTTAGGCTGAAATCTTGTGAATTCCGTATCAAAGACGATAATATATTCCTAAATGTAGATACTGTAAGCTTTAAAAGGAAAGTTACGTTTCTCGTAATAGCATAGAAACTGATTTCTGATTTTCAAATGCTATGAGCCCTAAAAACTGTATCTACACATGTACATCTTAAAATTTTTTATTCACATAAAGCACATCACATGGTATATGTTCTCGTTTCACGCCTATATTAGAAACCTTAACTCTAAAAACGCTGTCAAATATTGCTCTCCGACGAGAAAATGTGCTAAAATACATATTTGTCAAACAACAACAACTACAAATTCTTAATAAACACTTCCTTTTGTGATTTTTTAAAAAAGTATTTTACTTTGTCAACAATATTCAATAAATCAGACGAAAATGCTTTCAAATATATTTCATACTTAAATAGATCGTGCTTCAGTTTCACAATGCATTTGGCACATTTTATTAACAGAAACGACGAAGAGAACTATTACTAATACTGTATTTTAACATATTATACAAAAAAGTGTGAAAAAACTATTCCCATCGAAAACACAAAAGAGCATTAAAACATGAAGTGAACGCAACAACTACTGAACATCTTAACAAATGACTAAAAATTAAAAGAAGACAACGGACATACAATGGGCACTTTCTTTACCATATCAGCAATTTTATCTCCACAGAGCGTAGTGTAGTCTAAACATACACTATATCATTTTAAGATACTATAATTCTTAGACAGAACAATCAAAATTTCAAAATTTCCACAGAACAAACATCAAGTACAGACAAACACATATTTCTTGTGATAACAGTGTATTTATGGCAAAACTTTTACTAAATCAACAAAGCTTCGAGCCTTATGATGAAAATAAAAAGAAGAAACAAGCCAGCGAATAGAAGAAGACCATTGCTTATGGTAGTAGTATGCACATACGTATATGAACGTGTTTCTATTTTGCATTACATGCATATAAAAAGGAAAGCAATGGCATTGTATTGATAAAACAGAGAATACAAAAAGCTGATTAGGAATGTCCCGGATAAGAAAATTATATCATCACAACTTTGTTTCTGTCGAACAATCTGTTAAGGGTAATTTATCACAGAGGCAGACTTCAGATAAAAGAACACAGAACTAAAAGGTATAACATGCGAAGATAAGAAAATACGTTTAAATCGCACAGATAAGGCTGCATGAGCTATTGGACTATACGGCAATCATTTTATTATGTTTTATGCAAGTTGATAAACGAAATATATTTTTTCTGGATGCCTTACACAAAAACTATAGTCTAATCAGTAGGTTATTCGATTTGCTTTTCTCTTACAAGTGGTAAATTCAGTTTCTTGATTTTTTTACTTCATTATATGTAATTGCTTTTTTTCTGGTCAGTCTTACATGCAAGTTTTCTAAAATTCTTTAAAGGTTTCCTTTATCACGTGAAAACGATTAAGTATTGTTTTATTGTTTCTTATAGCTTTCAACTGTGTATATTTCTTTTTCATTTATAAATTAACGTCTTTTATGTATAAAAGATTATAATACATATTTACTAGAAACTGATTTAACGTCATAAGAGCCTGATTTTTTTACATTAGTCCTGTACTATTAATAGAGAAATTTCTGAATTGACACAAATATGAATATTTTACTCAGTTGTAAGCTGAAAATGTCTTTTCTTTTAGTAACAATTAAGCATGTATCAAGATAGTGTATGTTGATGTTTTTATTGTAAAAGGCTGTTTGCTATTAACATTAGTAAATATTGAAGTTACCCCTATTGTTCTAATGAAGATCAAAACAACTAGATGCTACATGTTTTATGAACAGTAATAGTGTCAATTCATAAAAAAGTTCCAACTCTAATGCATCAATGCTTTTATTTCCTAGTGTAATCAAGATTACTTCCCACTTTTAATGAGAGTTGTTGAAAAAAATGCCATATTTCTGACCGATTCTATGAATAGAAATATATACTTGCTACTACATATTCTCTGGTAGATAAGATATATTCAGTTAGTGAAGTAGTTTTCCCCTTCCAATGAATAATTTTAGTAACAGCAAAAGCTTCTACAGTTAAATGGTCATGGACTACAATGATATTTATAATAGTAAAACAACGGCCAAAACAATCATAAAATTGTGCGTCGCTTCTATTTATTTCTTATTTTTTGTTGCTCTCTTCCAAAAGTTATAAATACGGCGTCGGGAAAATACTAATTGAACTAAATTATTTAAAAACTTCGATCAATTACTGTAGAATTATTGTTGGAGTGTCTACAATGTTTTTTTTTTTTTTTAATTTTCTTTACTTGTAACATTTTGAATGATTTATGAAAAAAAATTACTGACAAAACAAGCTGTTGTGGACTTTTTTTAAGACACATAGTATTGGTTGACTGACAATTTTATCACTAATAAACAAAACAAGCTTGAAATAACGTACCTGAAAACTGATAATATGCGATATACACATGAAAAAACATCGTCATCATTTGGAAAGTCTTGCAATCTTCATTTGAGTGGGTTACAACTATCTACAAGAGTCACGTCAGTGAATAATGTATATATTGTTAGCGCATGTTATTAATAGTGTGTGACGATTATTTTTATATTGCAATCTAAATGTCCGATATAATTTTCAATGGATCAAAGTTGTATATAAAATACTTGTTTCAAACCAATCAGGTTTCCTTTGTTTCCATTATACATTGAGATCTTTATTATATATCCATTTGTAAAACTAAGGAATTTTCAGAAAATGGGTAACATATTTGAGATTTCGTAATTAATGATAATTATTCATACAAGAAACCACAAATCTTCCAGAAAAGAGCAAAGCAAATGCAATTAGTATTTCAAAAAGCCTGTCAAATCCAAATGATGCTTGGAGAATAGAACATCATTTAACTAAAACAACTTCACTATATTTATCATTTTAGTTCTGAATATATTGTCATTTGTAAAGAACATTTGACATTATAAATTTGAAAATAGCATTGTGTTCATAGGTCTTCGTTATGTACGCCTCGAGTGAAATTGAAATGACAGTTTTCAAACAACTTTTTTTTATTTTTAATATAACATTAAAACAATGGACTATATGAAATTTAGTTGAGTTGTATCATAACGTAAACACAGCTAAGAGTTTAAATAATGAACTAATTTTAATTATTACCAAAATGACATATTTTACACGAAGACCTTATTCTGATGCACGGACATTATCCTACAAGTAACTTGATTTTACATTTACTTTCAATTCGTAAAATTATTATTAAGTTTCGCTTGTAGATACAGTTAACGAATGTTGTAGCATAAAGAATGGCGAAATTCCTGTGATTTTCTATTCAGAGAGAACAACCGTTCTCTCGTTAAAAAAATGTTTCACCAAGGCGGTTTATGTTACTGTTTACTTGTGGATAAGATTTTTCTTTTTGTGTATATCTAATTACGAATGGGTTCATTGATACAAAAAAGACATTACACGAAAGGAATGAATAAATATATTCAAATGGAAGACTAGAAACTACTCCTTTTTTACGTTTCAGATAATCATTTTCTTATAATGTGGTAAAGAGGGTTCAATGTCGAGCAAATTCAACTCGTTACACAGTATTGAACATATAATATGAAAAATTGAGCGCCATAAAAATTGTCTTAAAGAACACTGAAACAAAATTAAGAACCTAATGGGACTTGGTGATATCAAGGAATATTGGATCTCCTTATCAAACAGATATGTTTTACTGTCCTTTATTTAGTATTTCTGTAAAAAAAAAATATTTGAATTTGTAATGAGATTAAATTTCCCTATTTGAATCTGCAACGTGACTCTAAAATTGATTTCAGACACAAACATTACCATGTGCTCTGTTTGTAAAATATACTTCTTTGTAAAGTTATGCAATTGGGATGGGGTCAGGGATACATCAGTTACAGGATTCATTTAATAAAAATTAATTTTGTCTTTAGGTTTAATTGATTCTGACAGATATATATATGTTGTAAGGTATAATTATATTTATCAGGGTTGCAGAAATGTTTCTACGGTTATTTTTTCACATTAAAGAACAAAACCTCAACGCCAAGTCGTCGTTCCTTAAACGATTTTCAGCTAATCATTATCTGCTTTGCACGCTTTTTTCATCGTTTTGTCAGTACCAACTTTTTAAGGTCAAAAGTGATTTAAAACAAGAGTCATGTTATTGGATTTATTTTACTTATATTTAATACAGTTTAGAACTTTTTGCAAGTTTTATCGCCGATACCCTGATTTAAGTCATAAATACAATTGCAGTTTAAAATTGCTACTGCAACAAGGTAAAACCCATCTGTAAATTTAAAAGGAAAGACTCCTAACATGATATTCTACAGCGCTCTGCCTGCTTGGCGATTAACCAGATGGATGCTTTGCCTACCTCTTTACTTGCACGAGGGAAGCAATAGTTTTAGAGCTTATGAAGATGTCTAGGAAAATCTTGAAAAGAACGTATAAACTCGATCAGTATCTTTCATTCCAGCCACCGTGTTCTTGCTGATTTGGAGCGGATGAAGTCAGGGATACATCAATTACAGGATTCATTGAAAACATAAAAACTTACCGCAAGGTCGTCGAGCCTTCAAATATTTTTCAGCTTATCATTATTTGATTCCCACGTTTTGTTATCGTTTCGTCAGTATCAACTTTTTAAGGTCTTGAGTAATAACAACCGAAGAGACAGAATATTCGATATAAAACGTTAACATTTGATACAGTTTAATATCCAGTGTACAAGATCAAAACAAATTAGGTATTGCAACAATAAAACGTATATATTTGATATCGACTAGTAAGTTTTTTCTTTAATTACCGTTTTGTTATAGACTTGCTATCATTGAGACCATCGGTCTAATAGTTAATTAATAACTAAAACAATATTTCTAATTGGTAGTATCTTTAACAAAAACACTTTTCCAACCAATTCAGTTGATTCTCTAAAAGTTCCATTAGTATATACGTATCAAAGCGTCTGATTCATACCGAAAGATCTATGTTATATGTAGTCTTACAGCTATATAAACGTTCACTGTAGTTCTCCAGCGCATATATCAACGGTTTGCGAATATAAATTATTCCATTTTAAAGGAAATATAAACAATTGTTGAGCATTTTTTAAATATCATGTCTGGTATTGAATAATCAGATTGAAATTCAACGATTATGTGTTTACCACAATATGTTGCTTGTGTCTCCAAAATTGTCATACAGCAAAAGAACAAAAAACACACATGTATTATTAATTACAGTAATAATGAATTCATAATATTGAGGTTTTCACTACAAATGGTATATTTTGATCATTAATTCCAAAGAAAACAATAAATGTTATCTCTTTTCTACATATCTATGAAGGAATATTCATTATATGCCTGTTTGGTATTATCTTTAGAAGTCCAAAACAAATATTCCACTAATGCAAGTTTGTTATAGTTCAGATAAGATTTTTTGTCACGAAGTACAATTATATTTTTAGTTAACATTATTTTTGTCTAGCCGTTTTGCCAGAAATCTAATTGAGCGAAAAAATCAAAAAGAGCTATAAGCTGTAGAATTTTATTAGTATTTGTAATTGAAATATCCATTTCTTGCTTCTTAGTTTGTTAAACAATCCATAAAACATTGTCTTTTTTTGAAGGCTCTCGTCAATGTCTTGTTTTAAGAGGAATACATACTAACGGTTATACTTTCTTATCTTCTCGAGATTATTTTCAGTGTGATGTTTCTAATATATATAAATTTCCTGGCTTTGTCTGATTAAATATTAAAATATTTGTGAACAGTATTTCCGCCGGAAAACATTGGTGTTTGATTACAAAGAACAATTTAATTTATTTACAATGTACTTCATTTATTTGATATATTATCCTTTCTTCAAAACCAAATAACAATCTGTTTATACAATAGATACAACAAGTTTAATGTTTTTGAGCTAAAATACATTTATGTGTTTCCCACAGGAGTCACAGAAAATTTTGTCTGTCTCCCTTTTACACAAACTTCATTTCATACTTTATAAACAAATTGTAAATCTCAACGGGATAAATCCAATGATTTTATGTGATTTTACATACTTTAGTTTCCAAAACATATTAGTATTTGTGGATATGACCACAGACAATGTAAAACCAATGGCATTTTTACTATATTGAGTCTTCCATGACGTGTTTCACGTTTTATTTGGTTTGTAGTGGTAAATACCGACATTCGATCTCTTGCAAGTATTAAAACCATTTTAGGAAATAGAAAATGAGCATATTTCTTTTACTTGGACTGTTTAAGGATTCGTTGTATCATGGATGTATTGTTCGTTCCAGCTGATTAAATCAAATTATCCTTGTCAACCAATAAAACAACCCCTTAAAAACAAAACTGTAGATACACAGCTTGATGTAGAAGAAGACAATGTCCCCAGGTTCCGGAGAATTCTTTTTATTGTTTGTTTATTTTGTTTCTGGATGCGCAAGTGTCCCCTAGACATCACCTGAGCGCATTCTTTACGCATATATATTCTTACTGTATTTTTTTGAAAGATTTGGGGTTTCACTTTCCTGGTTTTGTCTGTTTGGTTGATTTTATACAGCCTTCCAGTTTGAAATCGCTTTACCTGGTAGACTTTCAAACTAGTTTATGTCCTAAGTTTTATTTTTTTGCAGAGCCTACAAATGGCATTTAATGACGCAGATGAATAGACATTATTTTTTAAATGTTACGTTCGATCATCTGTTGTAAGCACCTGCCTGTCTAATAGCTATTTGTCCAACCTTACATTTTTCCTCTGCAATTTCAAGAACATTTATTATTTTTATTATTTTGATTAAATGAGCTGTGTAAAGGCACCTGCCTAGTAAATAACATTTCTTCAGTTCAAGGAAGTTTCTAAAAGTAAAGGTTCTGTATTTCAAATCTTTGTTGCACAAACATTCATATAAACATTGCCACAGCTATCATCCACTAGCAGTCAATGCTGCTTTGTTTGAACAAGGTTGCTGTACATCTTTGTTACCCTATTTTAGACACTATGGCATTTGTAGTTAGTATCTTGTAATGACCATTTCCTTGAAGATCCAATTGTCCAAAAACTTTCACATTGGCAATAACTTCTTTATTAGTAAGTGGATTTACTTCATACTTGGAAACAGCACCCCTTTGGACAAGGCCTTCCTACTGACCTTTAATTATTTTACCTTGACCCCTGAATATCCAATCGTCCAAAAACTTATATTTGGCTATAACTTCCTTATTAGTAAGTGGATTTGATTCATACTTAAACACAACACCCCTTTGGACAAGGCCTTTTCAGTGAACTATGTTTGTTTGACCTTGACCCCTGATTGATCTTCATCTTGAAGATCTTATTGTCCAAAAACGTTAACATTGGCCATAATTTCCTTATTAATAAGTGGATTTGATTCATACTTGGACTCAACAGCCATTTGGACAAGACCTTCCCGCTGACCTTTAATTATTTGACCTTGACCCCTGAATATCCAATAGTCCAGAAACTATTATTTGGCCATAATTTCCAAATTAGTAAGTGGATTTGATTCATACTTGGACTCAACAGCTATTTGTACAAGACCTTCCCGCTGACCTGTAGTTATTTGACCTTGCCTCCTGAATATCCAATAGTCCAGAAACTATTATTTGGCCATAATTTCCAAATTAGTAAGGGGATATTCATAATACTTAAACACAACACCACTTTGGACAAGACCATCTCACTGTCCTGTATTAATTTGACCTTGATCCCTGAATGACCTTCACCTTGAAGATCCAGTTGTCTAGAAATTTTCACATTGCCCATAACTTCCGTATTAGTAAGTGGATTTACTTCATACTTAGACTCAACCCCCTTAGGATAAGACCTTCCCACTGAACTATATTTATTTGACCTTGACCCCTGAATGACTGGTTTTCAGATCAAAGATCAAAGCACCACTTTCGGGGCCATTGTCATTTTACAGTGACAATTCTTGTTTTTCTCTAAAATCTAATTTTAATTCATCATAAAACATTGACGTAAAATTGCGTCATTTTCTTTTAAGGTAACTAATAAAATAGACCCTATTATATTTCTTTTTTAATTCATAAGAATATAAATCGCTAAATGAATAGTGATTTCACTAAAGTTTGGATTTTGTATGTTCATTTGTTATGAAGAATAAAAGCAATTGATTTCCGTTATTGTACAGCTAGAAATTAAAACAAGAGGGCCATGATGGCCCTAAATCACTCACCTGAGTCTCACTGCTCATGTTACAAATATTGTTATTGGTTTTTAAGGGTGCAAGTTTGAATAAGTTTGCAATCAGTTTGAAGACTCTGGTTGTAATGGTACTCAAACTTTTTGGCAGAAATGGTTTTACTCTACAGGTCTACAGTGAAGGTTCTGGGTGCAATGATACTCCAGTTACTGAGAAGAAACAATTTTCACTCTACAGGTCCTTGTGACCTTGACTTTTGACCTACTGACCCTAAAATGATTGGGTTCTTTTACGAGTAAAGAAAATCATCCTATTAAGTTTGAAGGCTCTGGGTAAAGTGGTACTCCAGTTATTGAGCAGAAACAGTTTTCACTCTACAGGTCCCTGTGAACTTAACCTTTGACCTATGGACCCTAAAAACATTAGGGTTCATCTAACACAATTATCCTATAAAGTTTGAAGGCTCTGGGTGTAATGGTACCACAGTTATTCTGCAGCAATAGTTTCCACTCTACGGATCCCTGTGACCCTGACTTGTGACATACTAGCCCCAAAAACAATTTGGTTCTTGTATTTAGTAAAAGCAATCATCCTATGAAGTTTGGAGGTTCTGGGTAAAATGGTAATCCTGTTATTGAGTGGATTTTTTTGTACTCAATAAGGGCAATAACGCTGTGAAGTTTGAAGGCTTTGGTTCAACTGGTACTTAAGTTATTTAAAGGAAACGACGTATGAAAGACAGACAGACAAACAGACACCCATGGACAAGGCAAAAACAATATGTCTCCATCAGAAGGGCGGTGTTGGGGGAGACATAACAACGAACTATTGAAGGTATAGCCCTTGGTGTTTCAGAGCAGCAGATTTTTAAAGTTTTCCCTATATAAATCCTTGTGTAAAATCAAATGACCCCACGGGTGTGGCCAGTTTTGACCCCAAGGTCATGATTTGAACAAACTTGGTAGAGGTCTACTAGACAATGCTGCAAACCAAATATCTAAACTCCATGCCTTGTGGTTTCTGACAAGAGGTTTTTTTAAAACTTTTCATATATAACTCTATGTAAAACGTTTGACCCCTGGGGCGGGCTTTTTTACCCAGGGGCTATTGTTTAAACAAACTTGGTAGAGGTCTAGTAGACAATGCTGCACACCAAATATCTAAACTCTAGGCCTTGAGGTATCTGAAAAGAAGATTTTTAAAGTTTTTCCTATAAAACTCTATGTAAAATATGTGACCACTGGGGCGGGGCCATTTTTGACCCAGGGGCCATCATTTGAACAAACTTGGTAGAGGTCCTCTTGAAAATGCTACATACAAAATATCTAAGCTGTATGCCTTTTGGTTTCTGATGTGAAGACTTTTTAAACTTTTTCCTATATAACTCTATGTAAACAAGTGACCCCGGGGCAGGGCCTATTTTGACCCAGTGGCTATGATTTGAACAAACTTAGTAGAGGTCCACTGGATAATGCTGCACACCAAATATCTAAACTCTAGGCCTTGCGGTTTCTGACTAGAAGATTTTTTAAAGTTTTTCCTATATAACTCTGTAAAACATGTGACCCCTGGGGCGGGGCCATTTTTGACCCAGGAGCCATGATTTGAACAAACTTGTTAAACGTCCACTGGACAATACTGCACACCAAATATCTAAACTCTAGGCCTTGCGGTTTCTGACAAGAAGATTTTTAAAGTTTTTCCTATATAACTTTATATAAAACATGTGACCCCTGGGGCTGGGCCATTTTCGATCCAGAAGCCATGATTTGAACAAACTTGGTAAAGGTCCACTGGACAATGCTGCACACCAAATATCTAAACTCTAGGCCTTGTGGTTTCTGACAAGAAGATTTTTAAGTTTTCCCTATATACATCTATGTAAAATCAACTGACCCCTGGGGTGGGGTCAGTTTTGATCCAATGGTCATAATTTGAACAAACTTGGTAGAGGTCTACTAGATGATGCTTCATACCAAATATCTAAGCTCCAAACCTTGAGGTTTAGGAGAAGAAGATTTTTAAAGATCCAACTTTTAAAATCTAATTTTTAGCTCCAGTGAACCAGAAATGCAATGGACCAGAACCATTTGAACAATCTTGGTAGAGCTTCATGCAAGGAACATCCCAGTCAAGTTTTATTTAATTTGGCCCTTTGCTTTCAGAGGAGATGTCATCTGAATGAAAAGTTGACGAGGGAAGGACGGTCGGACGACGGACAAAGACTGATCAGAAAATCTCACCCTGAGCACTTTGTGCTCAGCTGAGTTTAAAAGGATATTTTTGCTTAATCTGATGACGATATCCAGCTTTAGTAATGTCTACTATGTTACATTTTTTCGATTGTTTGTTTTAGAGCTCAAAATTATTTATTTACCATTTCGTTTTATTCGGCTAGTATTATTTAATATTTATAATTATTCATTAACCTTTTGTTCACGAACTATAACTAAAGCTGTCTTATCTAAACAATTCTTAAACTCCCTGTTCCCGCTGTTCAAAAAACCGCACTTTATCCCAGAAAATAGATACTGAAGAGGAAACATAAAAGACTTCTCCTGCTACATCATTTTAAAACAAAAAACGATTCGTAAAAAACAAACTGTTACCTATATTGACCTTTACATTAATGTCAGACAATGTTAACTATAATCTTATCAAACCTAGCATTTAGACTTAAAATTTGTGAAAATTGCCTTATATGAGTGTGTCACCTGTCACATTATTCTCAGAAGATTAACAGACCGTTCTTGTAAATTACATAATCGTTTCTTTATATTAGGACAAAGCCCTACTTGGTGTCAGTTATATGACGGTATGTTTTATTAGCTAAATGAACGTAACAAATTCCCCAGTCTTGCAGCCTAGGCAACACAGAAACCTTTGAAAACATGTCGGTTTTACAACTCTATACAAACTTGAATGACATCTTTGATAATAGTGATATATACTTGTACACTGACGTTGTCAATCTCCTTGTATTGATTTCCACTTCATTCTCCGGAAAAGATCTCTGCCGGCACGCATTAAATTAGCTGGATTTCAGCTGTATATACATGTATGAACTTGCCCGAATGTAATGAAATTCAAAAAAGTAACTTGAAAAAAATTTAACCTTTCGTTTATTTACTTTCGACTTTTATCACGTTACATAGTGATTATTGTACTGAAAGGGAAGTAACTGTTGCGTTGAGTTTGTGATGTTGTAACATATCATGTGATTGCTGTGGAAAGTACTATCACATTTTTTTGATGGCGATTAATGTATTGTTACCTTTTCTTGTTTTATTTGTCTAATTCTTATGCTACCTTTGATATGACTTAAATCTTAGAAATCTGACTAAATGAAATGTGTTATTCTTAATAACTGTCAGATTACAAAGCACGTAATCCTCTAAACGTTTCTATATTTTATAGAGCAAATCATATCTATAAAGTTAACATGTTTGTTTAAAAGGAATTATTTTTAAGTTTAACGCAATCTTCATTATAAATTATGTATTCAATCATTAATAGGTTGGGTAACCACTCCCAACTTCCTTTTCAAAATGTTTTGTATCCATTATCAAGCATGTTAAATACAGGGTGAAATATTATGCTATACGATATAAGTATCCTTTGCATTGCAGACGATGCATTCATGAAAAATGGGTAACAGGTAAGATAAAATCTGATTACGGTCGAACATCCAGTGTAACAGATATGCTCCATTCCATTCAACTCCGGCAATTGGAATTACGGCGTATAGATGCTAGGTTATCATTATTTTATAAGATTCATCATAATCTGGTTGCTATCCCAATCAATGACTATTTGACCCCAATGACCCGCTCTGCTCGCCACAGTCACACCCTCTGTTATAGATTAATCACTGCAACCAAGGATTATTATAAGTTCTCATACTTTCCCAGAACAGTGTTTCATTGGAACCAACTTCCCCCAAATGTTGCCCACCTCCCCACCCTAGAGCAGTTCAATGCTGCAGTAAGTAGCATTGAACATGTCTCACCCTAGTTCCCTGCAAATAAGACTTTTTATATTTTTAACCAAAAATTTTATCTTTACTTCTTTCATTTCTACATTTTTATTCACTATAATCTTTCTCTTTTGATCCCGACGCGCGAAACGTCTACGTCCCCGAAAGGGGTTCGACGTCAATGGAAGATAGATAGATAGAAAATTTGTTCCTCCCTGGAGACAATAAATTCTGTCTCTGCAGAAAACATAGAACATAAAAATGACTTATTTGTTTGTAAGTTCTTAAGTGACAGAACTGGACATGAATGTCATGAGTCTCAGTACTGTAAAATCCTTTACAAGCCTTGTCATTAAGAGAATTATGTCAAACTGAATACAAACGTTTATTTATAAATGATCATAATGATGCTTATTTATGTTGAATGATCTTTATTGTTGTTGCTGTTGATGATGCTAAAAGAAACGTTGGTGTATTGTGTATAAGCAACTTTTATGTTGTTCTTTTGTCGTCAGTTTTATGTCTTATTTTAACCTACAATTTTAATCTATACTTTCCTAATAGTTAATATCATAGTTATACCTGTACCTGAAATAAAGTAGGTGACATGTTTTGTGTGTGTGTGTGTTTTTTTGTCCCCCCCATTTTTATTGCTTATTAAAGATAACGAAATTTTCCACTGCATTACCCCCCCCACACACACACACACACACACACACACACACATGCACACACACACGGCAAACCAAAAACGAAAAACAAAAGAAAAATCAACAACAACAATAACAAAAACGGAAACACAAAAATAGTAGTGGAAATAGATAAAACACAAACACGTTGTGTACTCCACGGTAGTAGGTAGACAAGACCATAAACTATGAGTGTGTATAGACAATGATTCAACAATTTTGAAATGATGATACTCCAACCAATGACAATTTTTAAGGAGATTAACTGTGACGGGTAACCGTAGAATTATGTGTAAATGTCGTGTGCAGTTGTATAAAATAAAACGTACTTCTAATATAAAATAGTTCCAAGGTCAAATTGAACAGTATGGGATCAATATAATATTTTCATGGGAAGATTTTACCAGTTTTTAATTATAATTAGACGAAGTTAGATTTCGTTCTTGATATTATTAAATGCTTCATATTAAGGTTAATTATTACGAGATGCAGTTTAACAGTAATTATTGTATCATTATATAATTGTCGTCCCAGATCTGAAACATTAGAGCCTACAAGTCATAGTCTAATATAATCAAACTAGGAACTCTGTAAAATATTTTAAACATAACTCTATAAGAGTAAAAAAATCATAGTTGCATGCATACATCTGGTAAAAACATGTGCTGGTAAGAAGTTCTTCTTTTCCGAAATGATGTTACTTTGCTGCTAAATAAAATGGCTTACCCAAGGTTACACACATGTGTCTAGAATAAAGTAGAATATGCTTCCATTTCTTTACTATTCGATCTTCTGATATCATAAAAGTGTCGCCCACTGCCGAGAATTTTGCTTTTTTACACTACTTTTGATTAAATGTTTAGAAAACTGAAATAATAAATAAATATATAAATAATAAAAACACAAGTGTATTTCAAACGATCGACAGTCGTTTGCCTGACGCTAAGAATGCATAATCAAATATTTTCTTGGTATTTTTCTATATTCAACGATGATATTAAAGTTAACTTTTTTGATATATTTTGGAATATCTATAGGCCCTTCTTTGTTCGAGTTCCGTTTGTCCGTCCATCCATAATTATATTGAATTCAATTTTATGCAGAAAGCGTTTGTTATAGAGTAACGATCGTTCACAACAATGTTAAAGATCATGTTTATTTACTGTTATTCAGAAGTGAAATTGTGTTTATTTCGTGTTAGTACAAATAAGAAATAAGTATAAAAAAGAAGCTGTTTTCATATTGTAAAAGTGTCCATGATATTTATTTTATTGTGCTAATGTTTTCTTTAAAAGTTTGTGGTTGGAATTTACAAAACTTTTCATAACTTTGAACAAAAACTAAATCATGAAATTTTGGTACGTTGTCACAAGTTACAAACATAGCATATGATTAAAATGAAGTTGTTCCGAAATGGCATGACATTATACATAATATGTACAAGTCGCATTATCAGAGCAAGCAGATTTTAAATCAAAGTCACTTACAACAATTTTACAAATGAACTTCAGAGGTAGTTCAGGACTTAATTTCTTAATTTCCACTTGAACACACAAATGTATACAATACACATTACACATGAGGTGGTCTATCATTTTACCTCGTTTTAAACCTCAACTGTTCTGTGGTTGACAGATTATCCTGCTTTTGAACCTTTTTTTTCCATGGCCATTGCATCCGACAGTCTGTACAGAAGAGAAAGGATTGTATCTGCCTAGCTATAAAAAGACCTTCGATATCTAAGGAATTTCGCCACTGGAAATCAAAGAGATAAACAGATGTTTGTCTATCTTTCATACCATTCCATTTGATCTGTCATTTCATCTCTCTACCCTACAAATAACTTGAGAGTCAAGTTACATATATAGCGTTGAGCTGATATGATTGCAACACTACAAGTTAAATATTATTAACTTAATACAAAACTTTACAAATAATCAAGTTCCGAGTGGGATTCAAACCAGCACCGAACGGCACCGACCACCTAGCATTGTAAAGAAAGAAGGCCTTAGACCACCAACACCAACAAGAGCCATGTTACACATGGTTAATCCCCCCGCCTGGAAGAAGCTACCTGAAGGTTGTACTTTCAAACACTCAATGTAATAATGTTTGAAGAAAATCCCATAAAAAATAGGCAAGGTAGAGTTATTGTTCTTGCAAACTGCACTTCCTACCAATGTGCTATGTCAGTGTATTAAGTTTGAAGAAAATCGCTCAAGCACTTTTGGAGTTATGCTTCGGACTAAGTTTTTCAATTAAATCTGATAAAGGGGAATAATTCTAAAAGTAGGCAAGGTAGAGTTATTATTCTTTCACACTGCACCTCCTCCAAATGTGCTCTTTCAGTATATGAAGTTTGAAGAAAATCACTCAAGTACTTTTGGAGTTATGCTCCGGACAAAACTGGAACGGACGGACACACGGACGGACAGAGACCATTTCTAATATCCCCTCCGCCTTTGGCGGGGGGATAATAAGTTCAAGAATTCAAGAACTAGATATACATGTATATGCTTGGATTTTTAAAATGTAAACAAGTAAATCTGATAAAGGGGAATAACTCTAAAAAATAGGCAAGGTAGAGTTATTGGACTTGCACACTGCACTACCTACTAATGTGCTCTGTCAGTGTATGAAATTTGAATAAAATCCCTCAAGTAGTTTTGGAGTTATGCTCCGGACAAAATTTATCAAGTAATTCTGATAAAGAGGAATAACTCTAAAAATAGGCAAGGTAGAGTTATTGTTCTTGCACACTGCACTACCTACCAATGTGCTCTGTCAGTGTATGAAGTTTGAATAAAATCCCTCAAGTAGTTTTAGAGTTATGCTCCGGACAAAATTTATCAAGTAATTCTGATAAAGGGGAATTACTCTAAAAATAGGCAAGGTAGAGTTATTGCACTTGCACACTGCACTCCCTACCAATGTGCTCTGTCAGTGTATGAAGTTTGAATAAAATCCCTCAAGTAGTTTTGGAGTTATGCTCCGGACAAAATTTATCAAGTAATTCTGATAAAGGGGAGTTACTCTAAAAATAGGCAAGGTAGAGTTATTGGACTTGCACACTGCACTCCCTACCAATGTGCTCTGTCAGTGTATGAAGTTTGAATAAAATCCCTCTGGCAGTTTTGGAGTTATGCTCCGGACAAAATTTATCAAGTAAATTTGATAAAGCAGAATAACTCTAAAAAAAGGCAAGGTAGAGTTATTGCACTTTCACACTGCACTACCTACCAATGTGCTCTGTCAGTGTATGAAGTTTGAATAAAATCCCTCAAGTAGTTTTGGAGTTATGCTCCGGACAAAATTGTTTCGGACGGACGCACGGACGCACAGACGCACGGACGGACGAAGGGCATTCCTAATATCCCCTCCGCCTTTGGCGGGGGGATAAAAATATCTGCGCAAATATATATAAGATATAATTGTCCACCTAACACTACTCCGGTGACAGACGTTAAATGTATGTACAAGATTGATATTAAACCCAAGATTAATATAGAATTTTACCGTTGTCTTAATACGTATATACGTTGACAAAAAGAAAAATGAATTTATACAATGCGACATATTGGTTTGGTACTAAGTCGTTCGCAATAGTTACCCGTCGCTAGCTACATGTAAGACAGAAAAACTTTGCAACTGCATGGGTCTTTTGGTGAGATATACTGGTTCAAATGTCTAGATAAGCCTTTGTGTGTTTCTCATTAAATATTATCAAAGCGTGTCTGCCATTACAAATCTGGCATCCTCCCACCTATGTCAGTATTCCTTTTATTTTTATATACATACACTTACAATAAAAAAATCAAATTATATACCTTATCAAGAGAGTAACTTAATTTAAATTTATTTGTCAGAAATGGTTAAATTTGTTTAAAAATGATAAAATGATCAAGTTTACCTGTTCTCAAAAGTTAATTTGAAACAAACGGGGCTTTCTTTTAAGACAGATTTCCCCTTTATGCCAATCATGTTTGCCTTTTTTTATATATTAGAGATAAATTAAAACACCATATTACTTGGGCAGCAGAGAAAAAAATGTGTCTATTCTGTGTATTCTTAGTTTACGACAGCGCCTTTCCTTAGATAATTCAGCTCTTATATTTAACTCGTCTGTTAGCTAACATCAAACGGTTTGCTTTTAACTTGAGTGTCAAAATGTGTTACTGAAAATATCAGGACAAGTTCTTTGAGAATTTATTTTGTTTGCGTCCATGTAATATATTCGAACCCCAGTGCACACAACATTTTATTCGCGAAAGGTATCATCATTTGCTTTCGCAGATATTTCAGTATTGTGTTTAAATCCCATGAAATAACTTTTTTAAGAACAAAAAGGAAGTTTATTTCTTAGGTTTGTTGGTTCATTGCATAACGTCAATTTAATAAACGCACCTTATAATCTAATAAGACACGAAATATCAGGTGATAATATGACAGGTGCAAATGTTTTGCCTGATTTAAAGCCAAATATGAAATTCAATGACAAATCCTTTCACATATGTAACATTACTAAAAAAACGCCAACGGATGACAGATATGGTTGCTACTCGAATCTTTGCTCTATTAGCTAGGAAGTGACATCTTAAAACAGGGTCATGACATTTAATGTCATGATTAAAAAAACTTGTAAGTGGGGATTTTACTTCTTTGGACACCTCTTTGAGCAAACAAAGAAAACAGTCACTTTTTGTATACGTTAAAAATTGTGTGCTGAAATACAGGTCGGATATTTAACTAACAAGTGTAAACCAACCTGTCTGCCAAGTTTAAGGAAAAAAGGCCCAAGCTTCCTCAAAACATTGATCAAAAACGGTTTTCCTGTTTAATGTTTGGCCTTTGAGCTTGTGACCCAAAATCCAAAAAAGAGCAATAGTCATCTATTTTTCATGACCCAACGGACTACCAAGTTTGAAGAACCTTGACTGAAGTGTTCTGAATATCAATTGGAAAGTGTTTTGCTGTGAAATTGTCGCTGGCATTGACAGTTGACCTGGTGATCCGGAAAACAAAATTGGGAACTTCTACTCGATATACGGTAAGTTTGTTTATTAACGTCTTCAATAAAAAGTAAGGTCGCAAAAGATTATATTTATCCTCGGGAAGAAATCATGCATATGTCTCAGTCAAATAACCTATCATTATTATTTAGTGATGTCTAGATGTAATAACATCACAGTGTTTTGAATAAGATGAAGAATATTATATATTCATTTTTAACAATAACCTTTTAGGAATTTACATATACCTACTAGGGGCACTTGGTTTATTGTAACGGTCCTGCCAGTGGTGGAGTAATATCTACTAAATATTATTTTCTAATATTGTTTAAGCGATATACCTTTGTACAGATTACATGGAAAATATCTGCAGCTGGGAGTCTTGAGTATTGTATGAAGAGTATCCCAGCTAAATTCATACGTCAGTTTTGAAAAAGGTTGAATTTTTGGAATAATCTAAAGATGTACCCGTTTAACGGACTTGCACAAGACATTTTAACCTTCTATCCTACACTCCTATGTAATTGCACCATATGTCAGCTAATTGTTTTACAATGTATAAACCTTGCTTTTTCCGGTTTTTGCAGTGTTTTTTTTATGACCAAAGTAGGGAAAAAGCTCACGTTGTAGCTGACAGCTGGAATGCTTGTGAGAAAATTACTGCATGTGATTTGTATATTGCAAAAGGAACGTTCTCAATTTTCGCCGCCATACAATTAAAAGACGCCTCTGAAATATAACTATGTTGTTTCGACAGCCACACTTGCATATGTCAATGCCTTCTTCGTTTAATTCTGAAATGCGTTTCAGTAGTCGCTACAGACCTTTTTTGTTATAACCGTAATTAAAAAGGGAAGAAGTCAGCAGCTGCTACCAGGGCTTTCTTCGCCTTAGCTGTTTTTTTTATAACCTGAATAGTAATTTTGTTAATATATTCCTTCTCAAATTGATTCAAGTTGTGACCATTTTTCCAAATAATAAATAATAAAAAAAAATATGTTAATCGTAGTAGACTTGTTTTGTTTTATATGCGTTATTTCCCCTAGTATCTTCAGAAAAAGAAGTTTCGTGTATCGAATTGTTTCATACAAAATTAAATACTTTATGTGATATAAATGAATGAAAAATAATTGGTTTGTGTTTGAACAATTCAATGAATATTTCCTAGCTGTTTTTCAATAATCTATACAAATAGGTGGATAGTGAGGCAGCCCAGTGGTAAGGTAATGCTTAAGTTGCCATTTCAAGCATAGATAAAGTTTTTCTTAATCCTTCTTAATCAAGACACATTTTGATTCAAGAAGAGGAATCAAGGAATGCAAATTTGAATGATTGGTGTTAGGAAAAGTGTGACAGCAGCTTCCTGTTAGATTTATAAATGTCTACAAAATTGTTTCTGGTCTGTCTGTCTGTCTGTCTGTGTTTGTTGGTCTGTCTGCTTGTCACAAAACTTTAACCTTGACCATAACACAAACGTCCTTCCACTTACAGCCTCAAAAATTCACAGGTACAAGCAACTTGATGGGCTCTATCCGCCAGATTCACTAAGAAGTCACGGGATCAAAGGTCAACGCCCCCCGGATGGCATGGCATTCATTCGAAAGTAGCGCTTGTTTTTCTCTCTTTTTTATTATAAAAAAACTCCTATTTCTTTGCTTTACTTGTAGAAACGCTTTGAACAACTTGTGTTTCGGTATTTGCAATACCCTAATTGTGACACTTATTGAACTGGTTAACTTTATGTTTTTACGATGTCATTTTCAAAACGCTTTTGCTTGAAGGCCTATTCAGCTTCTTGAATTTCAAAACTGTAGAAATCGTAAATTGCTGCGATATTTGTTATAACAATCGAAACATAAATATTTGAAAGAGCAGATTAAATTTTATTCAAATTTTTGTTCTTCCACTTCCTTCAGTGGCCTAAACGTTATAACACTTATATTGTGAAATGACTGTTAATAGGATAATACTAATAATAATTAATCCTTTGCCTAATTTGTGCTCATACTTTCCCTATACGCCAGAAGGTAATATGGGAAAGTAATGCTACATGTTACAGCTAATGAAATTTAAAATGGAATGCCTTACAAATATTTAGACAAACTTTTGACACGTCTGAATAAATTATAATATTTAAAAATATATTTTGTAGGATTTGACATATACATGTACTTATCACACAACCAGGTTCTTTGATCATAAACCTATTTTATGCTCAACTCATTTTAAAAGTTGAAACCTGTTAATTTTATTCATAATACAACCTAGGGAATGAAATATTTGAATAAAAGACAAATATCTTATATTACCCAGATCTTCCTGATGCAGACAATGCCATAATCTTCAAGCATGTTCAGACTTATATATCCGAAACAAAACGATTTCTTTGTTAAAACACAATGAAATGATGTGAGATCTCCCTCATCTCCCTCCTTTTTCTCCTTCATTATATCTTTTTGGCGACTAAGCCAAACTATTTCTTGTATCTTTTGTTCCTTATCAATCGCTATATTTTTGCATGAAACCTTTACCGCTTACTTGTTACATTCATATTTTTCTTTTTTCTTTTAGTTCCTGATTTTTCAGAATACTTAACGTAGTACAAACTCGACACACGTTAAATAATACCTTAAAGGAGAAGAATTTCATAAGACTTTGTCTTCCATTCTAATCCTTTTCTTGGAATATAGAGTATTGATTGTGTGTAATACCACGTATGTTTATATGTTTATTCTAGAAATAAATATGTTTAAACCAAAAGACAAATATAACCTAACTCTAACAATATTTTAGGGCTTTCCACTAAATATATATATATATATATATATATATATATATATATATATATATATATATATATGTGTGTGTGTGTGTGTGTGTGTGTGTGTGTTTATAATACTGGCAACTTCTCTGATTTAAGAACTGAAATTCTGAGTATTAAGTCGGGTTAAGCTTGGCAACAGCTTTATTATCACGTAGTGAGATAAGGTAGCCTTTCACAATCGCCTTTTGCTTATGTTTGAAGTAATTAACTATTGCAGCCTCGTTAGCCTTTTAGATGGAAATCTTTATTTTTTAGTCACAGAGGTTCAAATGTCGAACACACTTTCTTTTAGACGGTTCTTTTTATTGAATACATTCACGGCTCAGCACATATTTGCCAAGGATTGTGAAGTTCTGTTATTTAGATTTTGCAAATTCATACAGGATTGTTATTCATGAAAACTGTCAAATACCTACGACTGACCCATTTTACAAGATTTCCAATTACCATATAAATCAACTTTCCCGTCTCTATCGTGTCTGACTAGAAAAAATGTATAAATTCAAGTTAAGATTCTGTTCACAAGAATGGAACACTCCGCATTCTCTATTATCTTTTTGATTTCATCTGAACAGTACTTACAATGCGAATCTTAATTTAAAATCGAATTTGGGGGTGTTACGAACGTATAACAATATAGTTTGATTATTTCCTCGATGACAAAATATTTATTTGGAAACTAAAGCGACGATAAACCTTTGCACTTTCTAGTTCCTGTTTACTTTAAAAGACGTACAGATTATGGACTTGAAAAAGGTTTGAAGATGATATAAAATGACTTTAGAAAAGTGCCTAATATCTATGTTGACCTATGTACATCTGAATTAAAGAGAAATGGCAAATGGCTTCTTTTGAAATTTCAACAGGTTACTTTTGCACTCTAATATAACGCAGAAAATATTTACGAATTGTTTTATTTAACTATATACATGCATATCTGTTATAAGAAGTTGTGTTTGAATATAGAAGTATCAAACTTGTCTCGCGCTATTCAATAGTTAAATTGCATTTCAGGTTGTCTGTTACAATAAGTCTGTATCAAGGTTTGATTTTCAAAGATTTGTCGTTTTAAGTTCTCTTTTAACTGTTTGTTACGAAACCGTTCTTGTTAGTTAATTATTTTCACAGTCACGATGCTTCTCAAACAACGTCTGCTAGACACGATTTGCAGCCAGCTCCATGTTTTATTTGTGTTTTTACACTGTTCAGTACCAACCAAACGAACCAAATGCAACAAAATGTTTAAACGTTTTAGTAAAACAAATGCTTAAATCTAACGTAAACTGTAAGCTTTACACTAAATGTTTATCCGCTTGCATCGAAAGAAATAAACTCATTACTGTTTCACGATAGTTAAAATGTTGTGACTTGGTTAAGTTAGAGTTGGCACGCTACAATAAATAAATTGTTACTCAAAGTTATATATATCTTATGTTTACGGTAGAGGCATGCAAGATTTGAACTGCATGTAACATAATTCTAACTTAATCAATATTTCATCTACTCTGACAATGATGGATGAGTTTGTGTTGCCTTTGTACAATAATTTAGGAGACAGTAGTCAAATAATGTAATACGAAAATCAGACATCTAATGGTTATTTAAGAATATGTTATGACGATGGAGATTCTGCTAAGTTATTGATACAATCATGAACAGTGTAAACAATTACTGTTTAACATACTGAAACACAACATGAATTACTGACGATAAACGTCGCTAAATGACATTGCTGAATTATTTGTAAACCATCCAGTAATATATGAAGACTTATGCCGAAATAGCCATCTGATATGTATGTTTAAAGTTAAACCAATTGTCTGAAAATTCATGTGATTCTGTTTCTAGAAAAGAACGAAAAAAAGTGTTTTTGTTGCTGTTGTTTTTTTTATGTACCGTAATAGAGTGATTGGATATTCCAATACAATTAAATATTTCATTTTATTAATATTTTACCGAAAGAATCTTTTATATTCTGGTATCTTATGTTAGAAGAATGTTACCTCTTAATTTTGTAATACATAACAATGCAAGGTATTGCTATACATGTACAATAATGACAAGACATGCCTTGTTTGATACAGCTAAGTTTCTTGTTGTTCCTTTGAATATAACTCATACAACAGAAGAAGTTGCAGACTATAAAATATCTCATTCATCAAGTGTTTTGCAAGCATTTACCTCAAATATTTCAACATCGGAAGAAACTGATGCAATAGAAGAAACTGATATTATTGGGAATCTCTATTCCAAACAATATGAAATCAAACTTTTTTTTCAACACTAAAACATATTTTTGTTATGTTATATTTCTCCTCAAGTTACGTTAAAACCAATGATTCATTGAAGAACATGTACAACTGAAATTCAGTTTTATCAGTTGAGCCAATATATAGAACATAACTGTAAGAAAAGGGTCAGCATTTGTAGTCTTTTATTTGCCATGAAAAATGTTCAGAATAAATCAAGGTGCTTATATTTTATAAAATGAGCTTCAGCATAGGTTTCTTGTTCTAGCTGCAGTAACTGAGTAGAAATAACACGATAAGAAACTACAAAAAATCGCGTATTAAGCTAAAAACTCGTCATCTATGAATCTGACCCTGTCAGGTTGTTACAAATTAAAAAGAAGATAGTTACAAACTACATTTTGACAACATCCATATTCAATACTAAATCATTTTTATTTTTTCGGATACTCCTACACAGTTTTAAAATCAGAGAAATTGCATAATGTCTTGTCTATACATTGTAAAAATGAAAACCAGTGCTGGAAAATTAGTCTGTGTGATAAACTGCAAAACCAATGCAATATAAAAATCTGTTATAACTTTATCAAAATACTTTTATGAATATTTTAAGAGGGAAATCGTGCTTCTTTTAGAAAATTTTTCGTGCACAAACTTCATGTCTAAATGAGCCTAGTATGAACAAAAAAGCTCTAATAGATCTGTAATATACGAATTACTACAAATGAATAAAATTTTGGTTGAAGACAGACATATTAAGTATAACTTTTGTTGTGATGAAGTCTGCAAACAGTGAAATTTTACTTTGGAAATACATTTTTTGTTTAAATAAGAGGGAGGGGAGGCGATTACCATGTAAACCTGGTTTGAAAACTTACGTGTTCATACAAACAAATCTATTCAAGGCAATAAACACACCGTTTCATTTATTTAACCGTTCAACTTCTCCTGTTTGTCATGTCAGACCAAGCAACCATACCGACAATCTTACAACCTGAAACTTTCTGATTTGGCAAAACGTTAAATGAACGAAAAGAAGGAAATGGAAGATGTTAAACAAAAAAACGCAACCCCGGAGATAAAGGGATTTGTACATGTCAAAATTCATTTAAACTAGACATTTTAGTGTAAACATGGTATTTCACCAAAACAAAGGGGAGAGCACAACGCTTTGATATTAATACGACTTAAAGAAATATCAGTAAAGTACTTGTGTTGTATAACCATTGTTCTGTCAAATGATTTTCTAAACAAAGAAACATTTAAAATATTTACAAAAAAAGTTTAGTAGGTCTGTATTATTACTTTTCTTCTGTCATAACACTAAAAGCCTCAACTAGCCCGCTCTGTTTTTGAAACAATTATTGAACTTTTCAGGTAAATATGACGACGTGAGTTGTTAGTAGAGGGAAACATTTTGGACCTTCTGTATTTCATAAGAATGTACACAGAACATACTTGACACGTATAGAAAGTAGCACACGATTTCAGATACTAGTACCTGAAACAGTATCACATTTATGTATTATGTTTGTGTTTCAGTTATGAAAAAGATTTGTTAAATTAGATTTGCCAGTGGTACTTATCAGTATTAGATGTTATTATTAATCCTTATTTCAAAAAATTGACTTATCTTGATAATTATGTTGCGATTGAGAAAATAACAAAAAAAATTGCCTTCAAAAGTTATTTACAATAAAGCGTTAAAAAGATATTTTTTATTTAATAGCCTCTGCCAGGAGTAAAACTAGATTGATATAATATTCTGAAAATATTTTCAAATGCAACAAACATATCAGACACAAAAGAACGGAAGAAGGGAGATGGAATCATTTGTAATGAATATTGTAATAGTATTTCATAATGCGCTGCACCATCTACTGTCATAAATTCAGCAATTAATAGTATTTTTACAAATGACTCAATATGCATTCTAATAGGAGCACAACCGCCATCATGAAAATACAACATAAAAGAAGCACTTATGTTTCTTAATTGGTTATTTGTTCAAAGGCGGTTGACTACAATAATTGTCCGAGAATATTTAATAGTCTGGACATACAATATAACCTTTTACTAAAATAACTGCATTTCATATGACCAGAACAATTAAGACTTCAAAAAGTCTCTGCTAAAGCAATCAGGTACAGACAAATAAATATTGCATAGAGATTATGGCCATATCTCTGCTATATTAGTAAAACCTCATGCCTCGGGATGATACTAAAAACGAGAGACATACCAGTCAGCGTAGGATTCTGATGGTCTTGACAGTTAATGAACAAAATAATATGACATTGAGTCTTTTTGCATTTGATAACATTAAGAATGAAAGCATTTATTCTCGATGACAGTAAATCAGTGAATTGCGTCTACAAAAAACCTCTTTTTTCTGATAGTATATTCCTTAATGTCTGGGCCTGAGTGAGCTACTTGCATATAGTAAATGAACTTTGCGTTTTTTGTTGATCTTTTCCAAGCAGATTAAGTTGTAAATAATTTCAAGTGTTGTAAAATCTTACCAACTTTTCTCTCCAAGTAGAGTTAACGGATATTGAAAAATAAATAAATAGGGAATTCTATCCCCATTGATTTAGGAATGCCAGGAATGTTTTGTTAAGAAATGAAATCAGATCATAACAGCTTTGTTTTATTTCCTTTACAGAAACTATGCCCAGTTTTCTATTTCACTCTTAAGTGAACGGCACCAACTGCCTAGCAATGGAAAGTTAGAACGCCTTAGGCCATTCGGCCTTCGCAACAACCCTTAAAAAAAGTTGCGCAAATAACCAGGATACGTGTCCACCTCACACCACACCTGGGAGATGCGTTAGTTGTATGCCAACACTGACTATATGTACAGGGAGAAATGTTACAGCCGCCACACAGCACAGATAGCGATGTTGTGAAGTATGAATAATTAAGTTCTCAGAGGGATGTGAAACCGCACCGAACCGCACCAACCGACTGCAAAGTAAGAACGCCTTAGACCACTCGGCCATCGCAACAACACCGATAAGGTAGCGCAAATAACCAAATATGTCTTAATCTGTTTGAATGGCAGGTAGAGTTGCAACAAGCATCATGACAGAATTTACAGTTCAGAAGCTGACCTGACGGGCTTTAATTTTGCAAGCGGTAACAGACGCTAAGGTTTTAATTTCTGTAAAATGCTAACTTATAGGTATACGATCTTTGAGCAAGATTAAAATTGTTCAAACTACGAAATTTTGGTGATGGTAGTCCATGATTTAAAATAAAGTGTCTGTAGGCGTTCCTTTTATTAAGAAATAAAACGTAACTACATCCCATAAATTGCTAAGCAAGTAAATTAAATATCAAAAGGTTATAAGAAAAGGAACTCAGTGACAAGTTATGCCCTATGGGCCCTAGCGTTATCATCTTGGAAGATGGATTCTTGGCCATGACGTTGAGCAAACGGAACAACATGCCAAACAGTAGTATCACTACTAGCTGTGTTCTGGCAGTCATAGTGATGCCAATCCATACCATAACGGACCCACCCCCATATCGGTCGTGGGCAACCCTCACAGCGTCTGCACCTGGGCGACGCCAAACTCTTTTCGACCATCATGAAAGTTTAGGCTGAATCTGGATTCGTCCTTGAACATCACATGTGACCACTGTTTAATATTCCACCGACGCCGCTCTCTACATCATGCCAAACGTTCATGACAATGCTTTGCTGACAACGGCAAGACCACTTGTGGGCGCCTCGCGTTAAAGACCATCTAAGTGTAGGCGATTCTGTCTGTCTTGAGACATTGACCTCTCTGACATGTCAAAGGCGTAGTTGAAGGTCTGTCGCCGTCATTGCCCTGTTTCGGAGAGCTTGATTAACAACATAGCCGTCATCTCGGACATCAGTACATCTTGGACGTCCACTTCTTTGGATATCAATTAGATATCAAATCACCAACTTTTTGAGAGCGTGTCCACAATCGATAGACAACGGACTGTGAAACATTCAAGTCAGTTGCAGTCTTGGCCTGTGTACTTCAGGTCTAGAGCATATGAATGGCCCGCCACCTTTGACGTTCTGTTAGACGTCGCATGATTCCAATTGCAAATTCGATAGTGAATTTGTGTTTCACATGTACACAACACAATATTCTGAAAGTTTTGCACAACTAGAGTCACAATTACCATGATTTCGGTCAGTGTTAAAATCCGCGTGCTAACCTATGTCTTAAAGTTGCGCGTGCAGCACAAAATTGACTTTGTCAACAATATTCAATAAATCAGAAGAAAATGCTTTCAAATATTTTACATACTTAAATAGATCGTGCTTCAGTTTCATAATACATATGGTACATTTTATTCACAGAAACGATGAAGAGCACTATTACTTCTACTGTAGTTTAACATATTATACAAATAGTGTGAAAAAACTCACTTCTCTGACTCTTCCCAACGAAAATACAAAAGAGCATTAAAACATGAAGTGAAGGCAACAAGTACTGAACATCTATCTAATCAAGTGACTGAATATTAAAAGAATACAAGGGACATACAATGGGCACTCTCTTTGCCATATTAGCAATTATATCTCCACAAAGCATAGTGTAGTCTAGACATACAATAAATCATTTTAAGATACTATAATTCTTGGACAGAATAATCAAGATTTCAAAACTTCCGCAGAACAAACATCAAGTTCAGACAAACACATTTTACTTCTGGTAATGACAGTGTCTTTTGAGGCAAAACTTTTACTATATCAATAGATGAAGACCATTGCTTATGGTAGAAGTATGCACATACGAATATGAACGTGTTTCTATTTGCATTACATGAATATGAGCAGGAAAGCATTAACAAGAACCGTAACTAAATTGAAAGAACTTTTGACTCAACCCTTTTGCCTTTATATATATATATATATATATATATATATATATATATATATATATATATATATCTGCTTAATAATATGATTTCTTTTACAATTATAAGCTCTGTGTATATGTTGGCAATGAAATATGTTTAAACATTAAACTAAGGAAAGCATTAACATAGTAATGATAATAAGTCAGGGAATACAAAAAGCTGATTAGGAATGTCCCGGACAAGAAAATTAAATTATCACAATTTTGTTTCATTTCCTATAAAAGAAATAGCACATTTGCTGGTCCAACTGATTGTTAAAAGTAATTTATCACTGAGGCAGACTTAACTTTATAATCAGATAAAAGAACACAGAACTAGAACGTATGACACGTGACGATAAGAAAATACGTTTAAATCGCACAGATAAGGCCGCATTAACTATTGGACTATACAGCAATCATTATAGTATGTTTTATATACGTTGATAAACGATATATTTTTTCTGTATGTCTTACACAAAAACAACAGTCTAATCAGTAGGTTATTCAGTTACTTGATTTTTTACTTCATTATCTTCTTACATGCAACGATTTTATTTTCTAAAACTCTTTTAAAGGTATCCCTTATCACGTGAAGACGATTAAGTATTGTTTACTGTTGTTTCTTATAGCTTTCGATTGTGTAATTCTTTTTCATTAATAAATTCACCACTTTTTTGTCTTAAACCTTATAATACATATTTACTAGAAACTGTTTTAAGAAAACTCCATCACGTCATAACAACCTAATTTTTATAATTTAGCCCTGTCCTACTAATAGAGACATTTCTGAATTGTCACAAATATGATGTACTCAGTTGTAACCTGAAAACGTCGTTTCTTGTGAGTAACAAATAAGCGCCATGTATCAAGATAATGTAGGTTGATTGTGAAACATGTTTGCTATTAACATCTTTAAATATTGAAGTTACCCCTATTATTCTAAGGAAGATAAACACAAGTAAATGCTACATGTTTTATGCATAGTACAGTCGACTCCACTTATACTTATAACGGCTATAGCGAACTAATTCTGAAATCCCAGGCCGATTCCTTCTTTATTTTATGTTAAATCACATCGCTTATTACACACTCGCTTATAACGAATTTTCGGCTATAGCGAACCATTTTTCAAGTCCCAAACGGAGAAAAAAAACGTAAATTTCCTAGGTTGAAACGAACTGTCATAATTGAAAATCTGGATGCGCTCGATTCATGATCAGTACATAAATACCGCTATCCGATAATTATTTAATCGAGTGATTGCACAGGTATGTTATGCCTTCAGGGAATAAAGATTTTGGTAAAATGTTCTCACAAACTACATGTATTGCAATAATTGCTTCGCTAGTATTAAATGATTTTGTAAAATTACAGTGTAAAAATGGCAACGACATCAAAAACTGGAAATAAACGAAATGCTCAAGTAGTTCAACATTTTGTTTGAATTAAATACATGTATAAATTATGCATATAAACTGTGAAACTTTTGTTAACAATAAATCAAATGCATGTGCATAATATAGTGTACAATAAATTGCCCCGCATAAAATTACCGCTGCCGTAAAATACCGATTGCACAAGTGACCGGTGACAGGTATGCTTTTTCACGGCAAATTTGTCCACCTAAACAAGTCCGCGAAAGTTGTTGCTACTTCGCTTTTAGCGAACTTCGGATATAACGAACGATATTTGAATGTCCCATTGAGTTCGTTATAAGCGGAGTCGACTGTAATATTGTCATGAAATAAAAGTTTCAACTCCAATGCATCAATGCTTTTATTTCCTAGTGCAATCAAGATTAGTTCCTACTAATGAAAGTATGAGGGTAATGAGAGTTGTTGAAAAAAATATCATATTTTTGATGGTTTCTATAAATAGAAATATATACTTGCTACTACATATTCTCTGATAGTTCAGACATATTAACTTAGTGAAGTAGATTTCCCCTTCCAGTGAAAAATTTTAGTAACAGCACAAGCTTCTATAGTTAAATGGTCATGGACTGCAATGATATTTATAGTAAAACAATGGCCAAAACAATCATAGAATTTTCCGTCGCTTTCTTTTTTTTTCTTTTTTTTTTGTTGTTCTTTTCCAAAAGTTATAAACATGGCATCGGGAAAATACTGAACTAAATTATTAAAACGCTTTGATCAATTACTGTAAAATTCTCGTTTGAGTGTCTACAGATTCTTTATGTTCTTTACTTGTAACGTTTTCAATGATTTAGGAAAGATTTACTGACAAAACAAGCTGTTTGTGGATTATTCTAAGACACATAACTTTGGTTGACTGACGATTTTTTAACTAATGAACAAAACAGGGTTGTAATAACGTGCTTGAAAACTGATAGTATGTGATATATACATGAACGAAAATCGTCATCTTTGAAAGGTCGAACATTCTTAATTTGAGTGGGTTACAACTATCTACAAGAGTCACGTCAGTGAATAATTTTATATACTGTTAGTGCATGTTATTAATAGTGTGTTATGATAATTTTTTATTGCAATCTAAATGTCCGATATAATTTTTAATGGATCAGACAAAAATGTATATAAGATATTTGTTTCAAATCAATCAGGTTTGATGCTATTCCATAATACATTGAGCACTTTCTTATTTATCCATTTTTAAAACTAAGGACTTTTCAGAAAATGGGTAACATATTTGAGATTCCGTAAACTTCGAAACCACCAACCTTCCGGAATAGAGCAAAGCAAATTCAACTGGTATTCCAAAAAGCCTGTCAAACTCAAATGTTGATTGAAGAATAGTAAATTATTAAACTCATACAACTTCACTTTATTAAAAATTTTATTTCTGAATACATTGCCATTTGTAAAGAACATTTCACAATATAAATTTGAAAATGGCGGTGTGTTCATAGGTTTTCGTCGTCTATGCCTCGAGTGAAATTGAAATAACAGTTTTCAAACAACTTTTTTTATATTTAATGAAACATTAAAGTAATGGATTATATACATTTGATTGATTTGTATCGTAACGTTAACAGAGTTATAGAAGAATATATAAACAAACAAGTAGTAGAGAGAATCCAGTATAAAAAGAGTTTAAATAATAAACATAAATATTATTACCAAAATGACATATTTTACACGAAGACCTTATTCTGATGCACAGACATTATCCTACAAGTAATATGAGTTTACATTTACTTTCAATTAGTAAAATTATTATTAACTTTCGCTTGTAGAGACAGTTAATGAATATTGTAGCATAAAAAATGGCAAAATTCCTGTGATTTTCTATTCAGAGAGAATAACCGTTCCCTCCTTAAAAAATGATTCACCAAGGCGGTTATTTTTTTGTTTACTTGTGAATAAGTTCTCTCTTTTTGTACGTTTAATTACGACTGAATTCATTGATTCAAAAAAGACATTACACGCAAGGCATGAATAAATATATTCAAATGGAAGACTAGAAACTACTCCTTTTTTACGTCTCTGATAATCATTTTCTAATAATGTAGTAAAGAGGGTTCAATGTCTAGAATGTTCAACTCGTTACACAGTATTGATAATATAATATGAAAAATTGAACGCCATGAAAATTGTCTTAAAGAACACAACAAAATTAAGAACCTAATGGGAATTGTTGATATCAAGGAACATTGGATCTCTTTATCAAACAGATATGTTTAACTGTACTATATTTAGTATTTCTGGAAAATAAATTTGATTGAATTTGTAATGAGATTAAATTTCCCTATTTGAATCTGCAACGGGACTCTAAAATTGATTTCAGACACAAACATTGCCATGTGCTCTGTTTGTAAAATATACTTCTTTGTAAAGTTATGCTATTGGGATGGAGTCAGGGATACATCAGTTACAGGATTCATTTAATAAAAATGAATTTTGCCATTAGGTTTAGTTAAGCCTGACAGATATATTTGTTGTAAAGTATCATTACATTTATCAGGATTACAGAAAAGTTTCTACGGATATTTCCTTAATCTTAAAAAACCAAACCTCAACGCAAAGTCGTCGTGCATTAAACGATTTTCAGCTAATCATTATTTGCTTTGCACGCTTTTTCGTCGTTTTGTCAGTACCAACTTTTTAAGATCAAAAGTGATTTCAAACAAGAGTCATGTTATTGGATTTATTTGCTTACAGTTGATATAGATTTTTGCAAGTTTTATCGCCGATACCCAGATTTAAGTCATTAATACAATTGCAGTTTAAAATCACTACTGCAACAAGGTATTTCTCAACCAGTGTGTTATGGGGATTTGATTTATAAATTAAAGAAAATAAAAAAGCAGTATCAATTTCTCCATTTTATTTGTAAAAGCCATCTGTAAATTCAAAAAGAAAGGCTACCTACCAACATGATATTCTACGGCGCTCTGCCTGCTTGGTGATTAGCACTTCTACAGTTGGTTGCTTTGCTTACCTCTTTACTTGCACGAGGGTAGCAAGAGTTTTAGAGCTTATGAAGATTTCTTGAAAAATTTTGGAAAGGACATATAAACTCAATCAGTATCTTTCATTCCTGCCACCGTGTTCTTGCTGATTTGATGCGAGTAGCGGATGGAGTCAGGGATAAAACAATTGAAAAAATCAAATTTTACCGCAAGGTCGTCGAGCCTTCAACTATTTTTCAGCTTATCATTATTTGATTCCCACGCTTTCTTATCGTTTTGTCAGTTCAACTTTTTAAGGTCATGAGAGATAACAACCGAAGAGACAGGTTATTCGATATATTTCGTTAATATTTGATACAGTTTTATATCTAGTGTACAAGATGGAAAAAAAATAGGTATTGCAGCGATAAAAAGTATATATTATATATCGACTAGTAAGTTTTTTTAATTAGCGTTTTGTTACAAAAATTGCTATCATTGAGACCATCGGTCTAATAGTTAATGATAACCAAAACAATATTTCTCATTGGTAGTATCTTTAACAAAAACACATTTCCAACCAGTTCAATTGGTTCTCTAAAAGTGCTATAAGTATATACCTATCAAAGCGTCGGATTCTTGCCCACAGATCAATGTTATAGGTAGTCTTACAGCTAAACGTTCATGTAGTTCTCCTGCGCATATATTAACGGTTTGCGAATATGAATTATTACATTTTAAAGGAAATAGAAACAATTGTTGAGCATTTCTTAAATATCATGTGTGATATCGGATAATCAGATTGAAATTCAACATTTATGTGTTTACCACAATATCTTGTTTGTGTCTTCAAAATTTTCATACAGCATAAAGCACACAAATTTATTATTAGTTACAATAATAATGAATTCATAATATTAATGTTTTCACTACAAATGGTATATTTTCATCATTAATTCGAAAGAAAACAATAAATGTTATCTCTTTTTCTACATATCTATCTATGAAGGAATATTCACTATATGCCTGTGTGGTATTATCTTTAGAAGCCTAAAACAAATATTCCACTAATGCAAGTTTGTAATTGTTCAGATAAGATTTTGTCACGAAGTACAATCGTATTTTTAGTTACGGGGTAACATTATTTTTGTCTTGCCGTTTTGCCTGATATCTAACTGAGCGAGAAAATCAATAGAGCTAGACACTACAGACTTTTATTAGTATTTGTTATTGAAATATCCATTTCTTGCTTAAATTTGTTACACAATCTATAAAACATTGTATGATTTTGAAGGATCCCGTCAATGTCTTGTTTTTAAGAGGAATACATACTAACGGTTATACTTTCTTATGTCCTTGAGATTATTTTCAATGTGATGTTTCTTATATATAACTCCCCTGACTTTGTCTGATTCAAACTTAAAGTATTTGTGAACAGTACTGTATTTTTCCGCCGGTAAAACATTAGTGTTTGCTTACAAAGTACAATTGAATTTATTTACAATGTACTGCATTCATTTGAAACATCATCGTTTATTCAAAACCAAATTACAGTCTGTTTATTCAATAGATGCAACAATTTTAATGCTTTTGAGCTTAAATAACTTTGTGTTTCTCACACGAGTCACAGAAAATTTTATCTGTCTTCCGTTTACACAAAGTTTATTTCAATACTTTATAAACATTGATACGTAAATGTCAACGTGACAAATCCAATAATTGAGGAAAGCTAGCGTTGTATGTCATTTTATTTGATTTTACCTATTTTAGTTTCCACAAAATTTTAGTATTTGTGGATATGACCATAGAGAATGTAAAACCAATGGCATTTTTGTTACAATATTCTCAATTACAATTCTCAACTATAAGTCTTTTATGCCGTGTTTGAAGTTTTATTTGGTTTGAAGAGGTAAGTATCGACATTCGATCTCTTGCATGTATTAAAACCATTTCAGAACTTACAAATTAGCGCAATGCTTTTACTTGAAATGTTTAAGGATTCGTTGTATCATGGGTGTTGTGTTTGTTCCAGCTGATTAAATCAAATTATCGTTGTCAACGCAATTAAACAACCCCGTATAAACGAAACTGTGGATACACAGCTGGATGCAAGAAGACAATGTCCCCAGTTCTTTGTTGAGGTACCGAAGAAAGCAGACTTTTATCTTTAAATTATTTTTTACTGTTTGTTTATTTTGTTTTTGGATCTGTAAGTGTCCCCTAGCCATCACCTGAGCGCATTCTTTACCTAACTTTTCTCTGTACTTTTGAAAGATTTGGAGTTTCACTTTCCTGGTTTTGTCTGATTAGTCGATTTTTGTACAGCCTTCCAGTTGGAATTCCCTTTATATGATAATCTTTAAAACTAGTGTATGTCTAAAGCTTTTATTTTTTGTAGAGCCTACAAATGGTATTGAATAACGCAGAAGATAGATATTCCTTTATAAATGTAAAAACTCGTTCATCTGTTGTAAGAACCTGCCTGCTTAATAGCTATTTTTTCCAACCTTTCGTTTTCCCCCTGCAATTTCAAGAACGTTTATTATTTTTTATTATTTTGATTAAATGAGCTGTGTAAAGGCACCTGCCTAGTAAGTTACCTTCCTTCAGTTCATGGAAGTTTCTAAAAGTAAAGCTTCTGTTTTTCAAATCTTTGTTACCCTATTTTAAACACTATATTTTTTGTAGTTATTATCTTGTAATTGCCGTGATTGAAAGAATAACAATTATATTTTTTTAAAGAAAACAACTGATAAATTCACGACTGATTTTAATAGTCTGCGAAACTTTGAACCTCTTTCTACAGTTGCATAAAAATATTCCTTAAACACTGAAGAACAATTGTGTCATTTTCTTTTAATCTAATTAATAAAACAAACAAACTAATAAAACAAACACTTTTATATTTTTTTTAATTTCATAATAATTTAAATCATTATAACAATACTTAAAACCTCCGAAAAGGGAAGTTAGTAATAATTCTATGTAAAATTCACTCGTTTATTCAAATTTTCGAACACTTGTCCTTTTTCAAGAATAAAACCAGAATTATGTAGAAACTAAGTTACATCCATTTTCCTAAAATTTCGAAAATGGATGTAACTTATTTTTCTACATAATTCTGCTTTATTTTATAAATATTATATAATTGATAATGTATATAATTATAACAATAATTATTTCAGTAATATTATATTTACTATAATTATAATAATAATATATAATTAGTAATTTATATAATTATTAATAATATGTAATTAATAATATATATAATTTTCGGAAAATTTATATAACTTAGTTTCTACATAATTTTGGGGGTTTTTTTCTTGAAAAAGGACATGTATCCGAAAATTTGAATAAAAGGGTGAATTTTACATAGAATTTATTCGCTATACACCGTATCGACATATTGTATCACGTGACCCGAAACAGGTAAACAGAGAGTTTTCCAGCCAGTATGTATATAACACTTGTATGCATCTAGATTAACAATATTATGAACTTATATCAACATTGTCCAGAAATTACGGAGTTTTACTGATGTGTTCCTAATTGTAAAGCTTCAGGCTTTGATGAAAATGTGTCTTTGCATAAATCTCCCAATGATGAAAAACAAGAAATAATTATGTGATTTTTTAATGCAGCTCCCCATTTTTTATTTCAAGGCAGAAGTCTGTATTTCTAGCTGCTTCTGTAGGTGTAGCATTTCTATATTTATATGGGCACCTATTAATTTCCAACAGTTCAAAGTGGTTATATGATGACCTGTCTAAAATTTTGCTGTCTGGGGAAGCTCCAAGATATGGACAGTCTGGATTTATTGAAAGCTCTGTACAAAACACGTACGCATCATGATGAAATTTGTTCATTATTTTTTTTAGTGTACAATTTTCATGCAGTGTCCTCCTTGTCTCTTCTATGTGAAATTTCTTAAGTTTTTGGAATTATTTTTTAGAAATGCTTCTTTTCGTTGACTTTGATTACTGTAAGTCTAATTTTACGCATCTCATACCATAGTTTAACTAGAGATTGGTTAATCGATTGTTCATCCCCCTCAGCCTAAGATTTATTTAAGTCCAATGACTGCAAGATTTTTTTGCTTTTTTTCATTAAGGTGAGTTATGTTAATGTTTAGATTTGACTGTGTTATTGGTATATCAGAGAAATGTAAGTTATTTTTCAAAACAATGTCAACTTTGCTAGGAATATAGGCTGAAAACTCCAGTTTTGAGCATTGATAATCTTGTAATTGATTGCTGAGTGGGAAACCAGTAGGTGCATCCCCAAATAAGGTGTCATTTGACTTTGTTGAGTGGTCTTCCATGAAATAGACTATGGGAATGTTCCTGTTTCTTGTACTAATACTTTAATGTATAGAAGCTATCTCCTCTTTTGATGGTGTAAGCGTCAATTTACTTTTTTGGCAAATTCGTCATAATAAGGAACATTTCACAGGTTCTTGTTAACGTAACTGTCTGTACGTGGTAGCCTTGGCATAGGTGAGTTTCATCACTGGTTTGGCTCAATTTTCTACCCAGGCGGCTTGTGACAGGCTTGTCCCACTTCTGTGCATGACATATCTGCAGGAATCTCTGTCATTTTCTTTGCTAACCTTATGATTTACAGTGTACAGTAGTTGCAGACTCCTCCAGTTCTGAAAAGTATAAATAAAAAATCAACTGACTATTGTCTCGTTTATTATCATTCTGCATGACGTTTTACATGTAATATTTTTATATACTTGTTCTTTTTTTTCAGGGGGGTGGGGCGTGTTTGTTTGTTTTTAATAAAGATAAAAAAGATGTAAATAGTACATATACAAAAATATCCATTATGCTTTTAAATGAATCACTTAGATAGAAACACAAAATTTTACTTACCCTGTAATACAACTGCATCGTCCATCAAGCAGTTTTGATTCCTTTGCGCAAATCTTTGCGGACAATATATGTGGCGATTCTGCCTTCATTTGACTTCGCCAACATTTTGCTTTGAGGTAGAAGTTTTTTATCAGTTTGACAGACAAATGCACAATGTATTTAACTTTCTATAAAACAATATATCCCTTTTCAAAAGCCCTGGTTTTTCCTCTTTCTTTTTTATAACCAGCAATTACTTTGTATTACAGACAACTTAGGAATTCCACTTATTTTTTTACTCCAATTCATAGAACTACTAGTGGCCATTTTAGATTATTTGATAGGAATGATATTCAAATACAGTTATAATCTGGGATTGTACATTCTTGGTGCTAATGAGAGTATAATTGTTTATTTATTAGCCGTGATAAGCAGTTGATTAACTGTGTTTATTATCTTGGGCATAGTTGTAAACTGCATTCTCTGTAGTGAAGACAGACGAGTGTTTACCTATTTGAGGTCACGTGATAGGTCTGTCGATATGGAGTATATACATAGTGATTTCACTTAATTTTGGATTTTATTTGTTCGGTTTTTGAAGTGCTCTACCATATAGTCCTGAACAATAAAAGCAATTGATTTCAATTATTGTACAGCTAGAAATTAAAAACAGTGATATTTTGGCTTATTCTGATAACAATATCCAAATTAAATAATGTGTTCTATGTTCCATATCTTTTCGATTGTTTAATTGTTTTACTGTTCAAAATTATTCATCTACCATTTAGTTTTATTCGGCTAGTGTTGCTTAATATTGACAACTTCTTCATAAACTTTTTGTTCAAGAACTATACTTAAGACTGTCTTATCTAAACGATTATTGAACTGTCTGTTCCCGCAGTTTATAAAACTACACTTCAACCTAGAAAATATATTTTCAAGTGGAAATATAAAAACTTCTGCTGCAACATCATTTCAGAACTAAAAACGAGTCCTAAAAACAGACGGTTACCTATATTGACCTTTAAAACAAATTATATTTACATGTCAGACGATGCTAATTCTAGTCTTATCAAACCTAGCATTTAGACTTAAAATTTGTGCGAAAATGCCTTATAATGCCTAATATGAGTGTATCACCTATCCAATTATTCCCTGAAGAATTACAGACCTCCCTTGTAGATGGCATAAGGCTTTTATATATTAAGACAGAGCACTTCTTGGTGCCATTTATATGACGGTATATTTTATTAGCTTAATGAACGTGACATATTCTTGTGTCTTGCAGCCTAGGCAACACAGAGACCGTTGTAAACAGGTCGGTTTGACAACTCTATAGAAGCATGAATGATGAACTGGATATTGCTGATATATACCAGTACACTGACATTGTAACATACCGTGTGATTGCTGTGGGTACTATTATGTGATTTCTTTTGTAATTATGTGATTATGCGATGATCATATTGCTACGTTGTTTTGTCTTATTTCCAAACTACAAATTGCTTTTGATGTGATTTTGAATTCTTACGCATCTGACTATTTGAAATATGTTGTTTTTAGTAACTGTTCAATTATTAATACAGAATACGTAATTTTCTTAACTTTTATATACTTTATAGAGCAAATCATATTTGTAAGCATGTTTGTTTAAAAGGATTATTTCTAAATTTAGCCAATCTTCATTATACATGACACATTATATATTACTTTATGTTTACTTTAAACGTTAATTAGACAAAGGTTTCTGCAGCAGGTGTTCTGACGTATTTTAAAACATTTCATTTTGCATTATATGCCTTAAACACCCACTCAGTAGATAATGTGCTTCCAACATAACATAGGTTGTTTTTTTAAAAAAAAAAACAGTCTTGGCTTTGAAGTCACAATTACATTTTTTATGCTTTACAAAATAAACAGTTGTGCCCCTGTTTTAATCTTATTGCATTTTAAATCTTGAATTGAATTCCTAAAATTGTCGAAAAGAGAAAATGAATAACTACTTTTATATCCGTGCCTTGAAATTTAGACATTATGGTTTTTAATATGTTGTTTGAATGTTTCTACTGCAAGTGCAATCTTATTATCTCGAAGTTGAAAAAAAATATCTCTCCTTGACCTGATATTGGATTGCAGAAAGTAAAATTACAGAAATTTGAGCTGTCAAGAAAACTCTCCAGTCATGAAAGCATTAGTTGTACACATTTTTTAGTTCATTTGTAACTGCAGTAACTCTAATTTGTCGACATTGTTTTGGGGGCATAAATCGCTGCATTACGCTAAAATCAGATTAGTGGACCATGTCTGGGAACCAAATTTCTACGGCTTTGGAAGAGGAAATGCTACGTAAGAATTTAATGAAAATCAACTTTTTCATGAATGGGATGAACAACTTACAGAAGAAATATCTACACCAGATGTTAATTGACAAATGATGAACCAACATTCCATTTGTTAAATTTCATTCATTTTGTTTCATAATATTACTTCTCCGGCCACACTAGACGACAGACTAGATACATCATCGTTTCATTGTAAATAATTGATATTTGTGAAATTATCACTAGGACTATGTTAGTTTGATAATTATTATTATTATTATTATTATTTAAAACATGAAATTTCTGTATAAACATCCACCGATCTAACAAAAGTACTTTTTTTACATAGTTTTTATCTAAACATCAAAAAAATTATTTCGTGGAGTATTTAATTAGTTCGGTCCTCATGTCTAAAGCATTATATTTTACATTTCTGAACAGAAAACAGGGCAAATTATAATGTTATATCGTTCAAGAATCTGCATAACATATTAATTTTGCAAAATTACGTAACGATAAAAAATGTTTCTTTTTTATACTTACATAACGGCCATTGCTGCAAAACATTCTCATTTATTACAAATTTCATAAAAAGTAAACTAACCACATCTGGCTTACGCGTGAACAACTGAGAAGAACACAGCTGGAGGTCATATTGTTTTGTTTCAATTTAGTTATTCCCTCTGAAATAACAGAAACAGATATGTCAGGATGATAAAAGTGGATAACCACAAAGGAACATTGAAAGGGTAAATTATAGGTTTTATCTAAACTGATAATTTACTGCAGCAGCAAATATTTAGACAATAAAAATACATTCACCATTGAAGAATGTATTTGTATGGTCTTAAAACAAAATAGGAAGTTAAGAAAAAAACTTTCTTCTTTGTGGCCATTTTATTAGAGTTATTTACTATTTAAAAACAAAACAGGTAACAGGTTAACAAAACTTTTACAACGGATTTAAACTCATTGAAAAAAACTTTAAAATGATCTCATAGTCTTTTTTGGCGATGCCCATGTATAACCATGGATTTTAGTAGTAAATACTAATTTTTCTTGTTCAATGTTAGTAGCATTTTATTATAAAGAAACTGATTAAAAACAACAAGAATATCTTCAAAAAAAGATGATCAGCATAGATAAAGTACAAAAATAATGCTCCATAAATATATAGTCTTCTGACATTTGCAAATATAATCGAATATACTATTTCCAAATAAGTTTAGGCTATAAACAAAATATGTTGAGTTTTACAAAAGTGGCAAAAATTTTCAATGAAATAACCTAAAAATTTGGTCATATTTATTATATAAGTTTCATTTAGTATAAAGTTTTACGGTTTTAACATTTTTATATTTAATGTATGGCTCCATTAATGGCATTATTATTGCATTGTTTTCAGATGCAATTAAACTAACAATTAAAAATTCTGCCTTAAAATTTCATTACAGCAACACTTTTAATTCACGACAATCTTCCTTTCGCAGTTGAAGATTTGTATCGAATAATTTGGATTTTAATACAGCTACGCCGAAAAATATGCACAGGCAAACAGTGCAGACCCAGATCAGATGCCGCAAGATTTGGATCTACACTGTTTGAACCAAGGAATGTCTTCCCTAAAGAGAACTCAAAATTCATACCAGAAACCGTTTTAATTCAGTATGGACTTGTCCAACTTGCAAAGATGACTTAATCCAATAGGTATTAAAGGGTTTTTCAGTATGGACTTGTCCAACTTGCAAAGATGACTTAATCCAATAGGTATTAATGGGTTAACATAATGAGGATTTCAATGTTAGTCGTTTTCCCTATCATTATCAATTTAAATTGTCTCTTGGCAACATCTAACTTGACAATGTTAATTGGTTAACAATTTTTTTGCTAAATGGTTTCTCGTCAAAGTATTACAACATTTCCTGTTATTTTATAAAGTCTGTAACTTTTGTCAATGACAATAGGTTTTATTTCCTTACTATTTTAAATAATTTGAACCTGATTTTAACTATTTCCTTAGAAAACAAATGTTATATCAATTGAGAGAAGTCATATCATTAAAGGTAGTGTCTGGCTTAATAATAATTTCAATGAAAGCTTTACAGTAAGGTTTTTAGTTTCTACTTTAATACGACAAAGCGGGTAGAAGTGAAGGAAGTCTTCTGTATTTCAAATTAACGTGAATTTCTTAATCTTTGCTGTCTTTACAATATTTTTCTTGACTGTCGTACACCTTATAAATATTGACCACTAACATAATTTCTATTAATTTTAGGTCATTCATTTTCAAGAATATCCTCGGTTTCACTAAATCATATTCTGTATTTTACTAAATCTAAACAATAATATGATTGTTGTAAATCACAAAACCACTCACCTTGTATTAAAACCAAACGATCTCATTGAAGACAGGAAAATTTTGTCAAATAGTTCGGAAAGAATGCAAAATTATAGGAATTTGTTCGGTTTTAGTACACATTGGAGGCATTAAGTAATGCCAGAACTCAACGTTTGTTCATCCGTCGGTGTCAGAACTTAACGTCTGTTCATTCGTCGGTGTCAGAACTCAACGTCTGTTCATCCGTCGGTCAATAGTTTAGATCCTCATCACTGAGAAACTCTTGATATGTTTTGTTACTTTTTTATGCTGTTTTGTTTTTGTTATTGTTTTTACTTGACAAATATGTTCATACATTACTAAGTTTTGTTTTGCGTGTTATAAAACTGTTGAAACGTCAAAGTTCTCTTGATATTAGTACCCTTTGCAGTGCAGACGGCGGATTCAGGAAGAATGCGTAAAAGATAAGAAATTGAGTTCTTCCCTGTAGATATATCTCATAAAGAGACACGTTTCTACTTACTGAAGAAGCAGAACTGTAAATGACAAGTCATGTGCCACAGAACTTCGAAACCTTTCACAAACAACATTCGTCATTTATCCTTTTTTTCTTCACGACAGTTACAACATATTAATTACAAACCTTTATTTATCAATTATTATAATGATGGTAATACTAGTATATGTTGAATGATGTTTATTATTGTTACTGATTCGAATGGTGAAATAACCGTTGATGTATTGTTTATTGGCAACCTCAATGTTATGATTGTTTTTGTCAATTTTCTTTCTTATTTTTTATCTTGCAATTTTAATCCATCCTTTCCTAATAGTTAATATTATTGTCACAAATGTACCACAAATAAAGTAGGCGACGTGTAGCTTTTTGTTATTATTATTCATTTAAATATAATGAAATTTTCTGTTGCATCCTCCCCTTAAAAACTAATCTAACAAAAGCAAATAAAAAATAGTAAAAGTAGATAAAGAAAATTGTATTAAAATTGATATACTCTTTACAGTAATAACTTAGAAAGACCAAGGTGATCAATATGATATCAATGTGGTATCTTCAGGAGTAAATCTGACAAGAAATTATGATTAGACAAAATCGTATTTTGTTCATAACACGTTCACATTTTCTTTATAAGGATTTCAGCACCTGGATCAAAGATAAATGTTGTCTGATGCAATCAAACAGTTATTACTGTATGATAGATTTTGTAGACCTAGATCTGAAACTCAAGAACCTACAAGTCGCAGTCTAATTAAGCCTCACCAGGAACACGGAAGAGTTCTGAGCAGGTACAAGCCTAAACATTTAGGATTATTAACTGGTTTTTGAATCAAACCTCAAGAGATGATGGTTGGAACATGTTTAAAAATGAACTTCTTTGTTCTGTTTTTACAGGCGTAAACAAAATCATATTGTTTAGTTAGCACTCGGGGACTTAATTTCATCTTGAACACCTTAAAGATTAGATAAGTTAAGATAAGATAAACTTTATTTAAAGTCGGCAAGGCAGGAACAACATAACATAAGCTCTTATGAGCTTTTAAACCGACTATAAGAATTTAAAGTTGTCTGAGCAACTGACCAACTAAGTTTTATGTATACAATGGACAACACACATAAGCAGGTGCACACATCACGTCGTTCGAGAGCTGAACCGTTCCTCGGGCAACATTTTTTCAAGAATTAAACGGATATTTAAATAGACAGCTGTCTGTACATCCTTCATACTATTCAACATATAAAACCACTTCATCTCTCCCTACCCTGAAATAGCTTTAGACTTAAAGATATCTAGTGGACGAGCTGAATATGATTTTGCACTACAACTGGAATATTACTCAGTGAAAATTGAAACACTATTCGAGATTGATCTCAAATCTAAGATATCAATTCGAAACATTTTCGTCGTTGTTTTCATATGTTTATTATAAGGAATATGAACTAAAATAAAAAATGTGTCGTACTGTGGAGATCTAGATATTTAAATTTATGCATATTGGTTATCTGCGCTCAAGGCATATTAGACAGAAGATGTGTTTTGGTAAGACATATGTAAATCTAGACAAACAATTGTGTGTTTGACATTCAATATTATCAGAGCGTCTGGTACATATTTTTTATATAAATACTGAAGGTAAAATCTGCCATTTTAAATGTGGTATTCGCCCACACTGTTGGAAATGTGGCATTCCCCCTTTTCTCTTCATACGTCTGTATAGTTTTAGAACACTTACAATAAAACATTTGTTAAAAAATAAACAATCAAGAACGCCTGCTGGAAAAAGGCAGCTGTTAATTGTTAAAGAAAAAAAATAACGATGCTTCCTTTTAAGACAAAGTCATCCTGAATGCCAATCATATTGGTCTTTCTTTGATCTGAGATATCATATTACTTGATCAGCAGAAAAAATACTCATTTGGATCCTACTTTGTTTATGACAGTACAATTTATCAAATATAATATCTTTTATTCGTCTGTTATCTAACATTAAAACGGCGATTTCCAACGTTTGCTTTAACTTATGTTGAATCTTGTCACTGTAAATATCAGAAAAAGTTATCTACGACTAGCAATTTCGAGACCTTTTTCACTTCTTCATAATGAGATGAAACTTTGGCACGTTGCTTCTGCTGAGAAGATTAGTTTAAGTTACAATATTTTTGTCCTTGTAACACATCGGAGTACTTTGCTTTTTGTTTATTTTGTAAAGAAAGATACATGATTTGCAAAAAGTAATAATAGTAGTAATTGCTCCAGAAAACAACTGGCCTGGTGTAATAACCCTATACCTCGACAATTAAAATAAGCCGCCCCCCTCCCCCACCCCTGGATTATTATCACTCTGCTCTTGGTTGCAAAGAGATGTATATATGTATATTTTAAATTATTAAAACATTGCTAAAACTATTTGTCGAGCCCAATACAACTGGATACAAATTGGAACATGTTCGTGCTTGCATATTCACCTCAGATGACTCATTTAATGCCACGAGGCTCTCTTGTTAAAGACATTTTTTGCATTCAAGAACAAATCTTGCCATTGCCTATTTAATGATATCGTTTGTATCAAAGAAAGAAATCTCGTTTGTTTTACTTTTCAGTATTATTTTCATTTATGACTGTATAAAGAAATACAGCACTAAGTGTTTGATTAATTGTAATGTTATTCAAATACACTAAATTTAGCACTGCAAACAAGGAGTTGTGAAAATTGCTTATACCAGTCAAGTTCAACTTGGGAGAAAAAAGTGTTTGCCGATGACATAGTATGTAATAAATTATTACTAATAACATTGTCTTGTTAAAACGGGTTTCTACTGGATGCTCAGTTTTAATGGTAAGTTTTCATTATTTACTCTCTCTTACAGGAAAATGTTATATTCCCAAAGAAAGTAACATGCCGGTTTGGCATTCTTTAGTACAGAATACTTAAAAATTGAGCAGCAATTTTGCCTCTCACTACTTAGTAATACCGTTTATGATTTTGTCTTAGACAGATATTGGAAGAAACGCCTCACTCCTCAAAAAATATTCCGAATATAGCTCAAGCTTATGAATCTGAATCGCACCTCAAAATGTTTTACTGCGACTAAAATTGACAAGAATAAATAAATTTCGCAGACTTCATATTTTAAATGTAAATATAATTGCAATTCACAGCAACAAAATTTATAGACTGCACGATAAAATAAATTACGAATACCAGCAGTCAGCAGTTCATTTTGTATGTCTATATATGTCTATATTAGACCACACATCTTTGACATTTAATATTTAATATTTGGTGAAGGAAACCCTGGATGTAAGCATCTTTTAGTTTCTTCTGTGAATCATACACTGGCAGTTTCAACTGCCCAAGAGCATCAGCTAAACTTTGATATACGACAAATAATCATATCTTTTTCACTTCGGTGATTGAAAAAGGTTTGAATTGTTTTGGAACAAAACGCCTTTCAAACATTTTATTCAATCTATTGCAAACTATATGTTCAGTGACCTTTTAATACGGTGTTTCATGTGTATTAAAATTAATCTATTTTTTTATTTCAATAACCATAGGCTACCCATTTATTTTCCCCAGACAAAGTACAAAACAAGTCAATACAATATGTACAGCAAACATTTTCTGACACATAAGTTAAGAGTGTTCATGTCATTTTAGTTGGGAGTTTTTTTCTATTTTCTATTATAATAATTCTAATAGGTATTTAATAAAAAAGAATAGCTGTCTATATTGACATTAAAGACTAATATGGTAATTGCTCTTATATAAAGTTTCACAACTGTTTAGTGTTGAAATGATATCCAGCTTTAAAGTTTAACTTAAACTTGTAACAGGATAGTATTTGTTTTTCAGAAACAATATTTACGTACTTACTTTACATAAATTTGCACACACAGATAAACTCTGTAACATTGTAAACAATTATTTTCATCCAAAATGATACTTAAGAAACAGGATGGAGTAAAATTTTGTTATTTTTTATATATATATATACTTACTTCCGTTTTAAATAAAATATCGCCTTTTGTTTAGGCAGTCTGTATGATTTACTGAATCCACAAAAGAGAGAGAGATGGAAAAATTTAAACAACAAAGAAATAAGGGGGGCCACAAAATGCCTTAAGTATAAAGGTTTATGGTGCAAACTACTAGGGTTTTTGTTGAATCATTATCTTAAATAAACGAATGGAAAATACTCTTTTATGTTGGTAGGGTCTTTCCAATGTTGGTGGATGTCGCAGAGTAAAGGAAAAAAAGTTCCGGTTGTAGAAAGTAATTTCCGTATCATATTATAGAAAACAGAGACTGCTTTTATATATGTTTCTTTTCTGAGATCTTAATTAAGCTCAGGCTTTATAAAATGAATAATATTTTTCCCGTGAATTTTCAAATTCATTATAATTTTATATTTTTCAATTGTATAACTTGCATAAATTTGATGTTTAAAATTTGCTCAACAGACCTTATTTGTTTTCACCTACTGTAACATATATGATATTTAGCCTGTAATATTTTTTTGTTTACAAACGTCATCAAGGTATGTATTACCAAATAATATATCAGACTGGCTTTAAGCTTTAAAAATGCAAGTCTGTCTTTAATATAAGATTGTGGCTGTTGCCAAAATTGTTTTGTCACTTCATACTAAATAAGTGTTAGTGTTTCTTTCTCAAAGTTAGTAGTAGTCTTTATTGAATATGTTCATTTTCTTATGCAAGTCGTTTATTGCAAGCATTCTACTATTTATTCTGTACTGAAACCATAATAATTTTAGATCTTATGTATAATTATGAGCCATATCATATATTGGATTGTTTTAATAGGTTTCTTTTACATCTCTTTAGTCATTTTTCCATTTCTGTAATGAGTTAGGGTATTGTGTTACGTTTTGCATTGCTTTATAAATTGAGCAACAACATTTTTATCCTTATTTATTAAAGATATAGAGTACGGAATATACACATGAATTAATATTTGGTTTGATAGATCTTTGATGTTTTATCTTTTTAAAAATCCTTTGACTGAAGCTAAAATACCCTTTTATTAAAAAATACTTTTAAGGTTAAATGTTGTAGAAAATTCATCAAATATATAAAATTTCCTCTCCTGGATGAGGAGGTCTCCTATGAACAAAATACCACCTATAATCTATCTATTTAAACAAACGGTGGAATTTCTATTTTAATTCCTGGACTGGGCCATTAGTTAACAGAATAATAATGGTTAGTTTTTCTTAATTTTAGATTCAAAGAGAAAGCGTAATAACTGTAAAGAACATTTTTCCAGAAGAGATTACTGTCCAAATGTAGTTTTGTATTTTGATATAATCAGTTCCAAATTTATACATTTGATTTATGTAAGGGCATATGTTTTCAACCAATTGACAGTATTTGCTATCCGAGTACATTAATCTTCTGGGCCATGTAGCTTTTAAGCTGCACATAAAACTTCTAAGGTCTATCATTTTTAATCCCCTAAGCTTATGTCCTTGAGTTATTATGTTTCTCTTGACTTTGTCCATACCATTATTCCAATGAAACTTGAAAAATAGACTGTGTTTGGTTTAGTTTGGTATACTCACAATAAGATGATTCAGTTTAGCAAGGGCATGAGATATTATAACAACTAATCTACCAATAAGAGAAGGTATTTGTTTTGTCCAATTTGCAAATAGTTTTTTATTTCTTCTATTTTTGAATAATAATTCAATTCTATTTTTCGATTTAGAGCTATGGAAAATTTCACACCTAGCAAAGTAAATACTTTATTATTCCAATCTAGATTGTATTCAAGACATAAAATAGCATTAGAGTATTTAAGTGAGCCAAACCAAACCACCTTAGTCTTCCCCACATTTATATTAAGGCCTGAAAATTTGGCATAAAATTGTAAAATCGACATTGTTGCCCTTATAGATTTTTCTGAGCCATCTTAAAAAAAAACTTGTGTTATCCACGTACTGAGACACTTTATATTCTATTCCATTTATTGTTATACCTCTAATATCTTGATTTTTCCTTATCAGTACTGACAGTATTTCAGCACAAAGATTGAACAGGTACGTTGACAGGGCATCTCCTTGACGACAACCCCTTTAAAGCGTAAACCACTCAGATATAATTATGTCCATTAACTTTCACTCAAGATTCAATATTTGTATAGAATAGTTTGGTCCAATATCTTTAAAAAAGTACAAAGTACAAAAATTCTACAACTCTGTGTATAAAATTCAATGACACATTAAAATTTATGAATACACGTACATTAAATATTTTCGTCATCCACCATACAATATTCAAACAAATTTTGGACCTTCCATCGAAACCTTAAAAAGACCTTCCACCAAACGTTTGCTTAGATAAAATATTTTCATTGTACATATATCTGGTTTTTGAAAATGGATAAACTAAACAGCCGTGAGAAGTGTTACAGGATTCTATATTTTACTTCATGCAGGGATCTAAGAAATTATAGTGACCCATGGTTTATATGTATACTCCATTCAGCAATAATTTGGTTTCCATAAATTTAATGCTAACTAAAATTCTAATTTTACTAATCCAACGAAAAAAGAGTCATCATATAACATCCTGTCAATAATTCAATTCATCAATGTAAATTTACCTTCTTTTTGTACACTTAATACGAATGAGTCACTCTATCATGTTCATTCTGTGCTCCATGCGCCTGAATAAGGCATGTACACTTTCTATCACATATTCTTGGCATCTGATCTCAACTGATTCTTAGACGACCAGCAATAACCGTTACTGAAATTGTTGAAAAAAAAGACCACAAAGAATCGCATTCAAATAAATGTGCTATTATTATTTTAAAATTTACAACCTCATCAAAACATGATCTCACGTGATAACTTCTGGACCAAAGCTGATGTTTTTGAAATCGCGGAAACACATTGCATTTCTTTTTGAGTAGTGAAATGTGATTAAATATAAAGAAATTTACACTCAATACGGAAAATAAAATGCTTTCTATAAGCTACCTATTTCAGTCAATCATAAACGAACGTATTTAAAATTTATATATCTGCTTATTGTTCAGGCTGTTAATACAGTGACATTGAAACCCCAGTGACTAATTGCATAAATTTATTAAGATGTGTAGGGAAGCACTTTCTTACCTATGGCAAATAAATCGTACAGCAGGTGCTGTGAATAAAACAGTTTTAAGGAGCAAATCTGCCAAGTGATTTTCTAAGTTTAACTAAATAAAAAAAGAAACATTCACTCTCATCGAGTAGTTTTATTCGAGGAAACAGTTATCTAAACACTGCAGATAGCAGGAGGACAAGTCGTGGAAATAGCTTAAAATGTAAATAATCATTTTCTTCACTGGAGGAAAAAACATCTGTTATTGACAAAGAACGTCAGTAAGACATCCTTGTTAAACATAGATTTCCTGTTAATGCTTAAAAAACAAGTTCCTTTCTTTATTGAAAATCTTTTTTGGTTATTCCCCTTAGGGCATGACCCAGTATAATGGCGAGTTTTCAAAATGCGTCAGAGCGTCTATTGAAAATGAATATGCAACAGGGCGTCTGGAGTTGGAGATTTTTCTGACGCCCTGCGATTCTATTTTCGGCCCGATTTGCGGCCTTAGTTTTAACAATGTGATTTGATTTGTTTCTCTAAATGTTTATTAGCGAAGATAAAAAATAAAGGAAGCTGCATTCAATGTATTGAATCTGATTATTTCATTGTGACAGGAGAATATTTGTTTGTGTTTTTAGGGTAAAATGGTGTGCTTAAATTCAACAGTAACATTCTTTGTAATTTACATCTGACTTCGCATATTTTTCTAAGAATGACAGACATAAAATGGACATTTGTTTACTGCAAGTAAAAACAGATTTACAATTCAGACTTAGCGTTTTTGCAACATTTTTCCCCGGGTAGAAAAATGTAGAAAAACTCTTCTAAAACTGACCGACGCCCCATGGAAATGTTAGTAAGACAAGAAAGCATCCCATTTCATTGACACCTCTTGTTCTTTTCCATGCTCAGTAAATAGCACTGACAAATGGGAACTCAGTTTAACGTCTCCGAAAGAGAACAAGAAATGTTTAGTGGAGGAGCGTGGAGCGAACTTGCTATCCCTGGATTACCAGTTCAGCGCGTTACCACAGGACCACTGTTCCTGCAGGATGCCGGCTTATATAGACAACCTTTTGAAATGTGGCAACAAAAATGTAAATACATTGGTTTCATTTCAAATGTGTAAGTGAATATAATGCACATTGGAAATGTAAGTCTAGTAAAATATAAAAAATGTTATGTTCTCTTTTTAACATTTCATCTTTTTGCTCTATTTAGTATACTTTAATTATTTCTAAAAAAGATGTTCGTAGTTGAGTTCTCAAAGATTATATTTTATAGTATATTTATCATATCCTGTGCTTGTAAAGACTTATACTACCTTATATTTTAATAAAATTACTTTAAGTTACTTTGTTTACACACTGACAATATTTACAAACTAAGAAACATTATAGCAAGAAGACAAATATCAATATCACAAGAAATATTGCATCAAAGTGTGATCGCAGGAAAAATTCAATTATTTTGCAAAACCTATTTGATGCATTTTTTAAGCAGCCAACTTGTTACTTTAAGCTGTTCAAATTTACATGTAATTTATTTCGAGATTTTAATGTTCAGCATAAGGAAAACACTCGGAATGTTAAAATAAATGAGGAGGAAAAGTAAAACTAACGACCCCTTGTTAGAGCCAGTATTGACTGCAGGACATTGAAGGCGTTTATCCAGTTGACAATGCCACTAAGTCATTTGGTTTCAGAGAAGTATTTCCAAGATTTCTAGTGAAAAAAAGAACAATCAGAACCCTAAGCAAAGCTAGTTTTACCATAATAACACTGTTAAAACAAACAGACTTGAAAGAGGTCATACTGTCAATGCTGCTTATCTGAACCCTAGGATTTCTAGCTTTTTTACTCCAAAAAGTGATTTGGGAAATTTTTATTTAACTCTCAGTTAAGGTTCTTAAGATCTTAGTCTCGTGCTTTCTGATTAAACGTCTTTCAAAAAGAACATTTTTCCCGTTGGGTGAAGTTCATTTTTTACCCTTGCAGCAACGCTTAAATTAACATGGGTGTAGTTAAAATGCTATAAACTAAAAACACAGGATCTAGGTCCAGAAGTTGTGGACAAGGGGATTTGCAGTTCTTTGACAATTAAGCCCTTGATAAAAGTACTGAAACTTTTGAACACATGGGCACGGTTTATACAAACCGGCTGAAGATTTAATATTTTAGCTTCGGTTGAGGACATGAAAACTTCTTACACATGTTTCTAATTTTAGTCCCATGGACCGGAACCATTAAAAATTAGTATCAGGCAGCTAATAGATAAGTTGTTTCGGGTGTCATTTAAGAAGATGTTTAGCGTAAATTGTTGGCCGATGGGCTGTAGGATCGACGAACGAAAGGTAATAACATATACTATAAAAAGCATCTGGCAAAGGTTATCTGAACATGCATTGTCTTAAAGTACTACTGAAAGAAAACAAACAAATAGGGAACTTATGATATAAATTAATCAATTAACCCCTTTATCCGGCATTGTCTATTTGCTTGGCTTATTGTTGTTGGTTTCATTCTGTTCTTAAAGTAAAATCTTATTGTCAATTGACATGTGCAGACAATCATACGCTCCCTCAGCAGCTAAATGAATACACTACCGTTACTTCACATCGCTGCTTTAATAAGAGTAGATTTATGATATTGACCATTACAATGAACTTTTATGTAACCAGTGAAAGTGCACCAATATCCCCAAAACCGAAAAATCTTTAAACCATTTTTCATTGGTTTAAACGATTATGTGATTCCAAAAATTATAAATAAACGGGTGTTTTCTGACAATTGTGTAAACACATCTCAACAATTCGTTTACGTAAACATCTTAACAGCAATTTAACGTCTAAAAACAACCATACCATCATGACTTTAACCTTTTTGATAGTTTTACTGGTTTATTTACGTATACATATTAAAAATCACTTTGAAAAGTGAAAAAACGTAAGTATCATGCAGACATGCATTGTTTGTTTACATTTTGGGTTGTCAATTGTATGTATGGACATTCCGTTGTAAGCTAGTCACTGACTGGCTGAAAAGTAACTGTGGATTTCCCTGTCTAAAAATAAGAATTTCGTTCTGAAAATTGAATTTTAGCAGAGGTACGAAAGTGAAGCATTCGACTAATGCGCAGGAGAGTAAGACAATCATTACACGAGAGAAAACAAGAGGGTCATGATGGTCTTATAACGCTCACCTGAGTATGACTGCTTTTTAAGTTGTTATGGACCTGGTTAATTGACCTCAGATGACCCAAATTTAAACTTGACCTAGAAATTATGGAAAAAAACTATCTGACAAATTTCCAGGATATTTGGACTGAAAATTGTTACCTCTAGAGAGTTAAAAAGGTTTTCCATAATTAGGCTCTGTGACCTTGTTTTTGAACTTACATGACCAATATTCAAACTTGAGTTAGAAATTTTCGAAACAACCTATCTGACAAATGTCCACGATATTTGGACTGAAATTGTTATCTCAAGAGTGTTAAACAATTTTCCATATTTGGGCTCTGTGACCTAGTATTTTATCCCAGATGACCCATATTCAAACATGAGCTAGAAATCATCATAGCAACCTTTCTAACGAATTTCCAGGATAGATGTTTTTGGACAGAAAATGTAGCCTCTAGAGTGTTTACAAGGTTTTTCCATATTTGGGCTCTGTGACCTAGTTTTTGAACCTAGATGACCCATTTTCGAACCTGAGCTAGAAATTATCATAGCAACCTTTCTGACAAATTTCCAGGATATTTGGACAGAAAATGTAGTCTCTAAAGTGTTAACAGGGTTTTTCCATATTTGGGCTCTGTGACCTTGTTTTTGAACCTAGATAATCCATATTCAAACTTGAGCTAGAAATTATAAAAGCAACCTTTCTGACAAATTTCCAGGATATTTGGACAGAAAATGTTGCCTCTAGAGTGTTTACAAGATTTTTCCATATTTGGGCCCTTTGACCTAGATTTTGACCCGAGATGACCAATATTCAAACTTGAGCAGGAAATCATCAAAGCAATCTTTCTGACAAATTTTAAGGTCATTTGGACTGATAATGTAGCCTCTAGTGTTTACAAGTTTTTTTTCCATATATGGGCTCTGTGACCTTATTTTTGATCCCAGATGACCCATATTCAGACTTGAGCAACCTTTTTGACAAATGTCAAGGTCATTTGGACTGATAATGTAACCTCTGGTGTGTTAAAAAAGGTTTTTCCATATATGGGCTCTGTGACTTAGTTTTTGACCTAGATAACCCATATTCAAACTTGAACTAGAAATCATCAAAGCAACCTTTCCTACAAATTTCCAGGATATTTGGACTGAAAATGTTACCTCTAGAGTGTTATCAAGGTTTTTCCATATTTGGGCTCTGTGACCTAGTTTTTGATCCCAGATGACCCATATTCAAATTTAAGCTTAGAAATTATCGAAACAACCTTTCTGACAAATTTTCAGTATATTTGGTCTGAAAATGTTACCTCAAGAGTGTTTACAAGGTTTTTTATATTTGAGTTCTGTGACCTAGTTTTTGATTCCAGATGACTGATATTCCAAAATGAGCTAGAAATCATTGAAATAACCTTTCTGACGAATTTCCAGGATATTTGGACTAACAAAGTTGCCTCTAGAGTGTTAACAAGGTTATTCCATATTTGGGATCTTTGACCAAGATTTTGACCCAAGGTAACCCATATTCGAACTTGACCTAGAAATCATTGAGTCAACCTATCTGACAAATTTCCTGGGTATTTGGTCTGAAAATGTTACCTCTAGAGTGTTAACAAGGTTTTTCCATATTTGGACTCTGTGACCTAATTTTTGATTCCAGATGACCCATATTCAAACATCAGTTAGAAGTCATCAAAACAACCATTCTGACAAATACCCATGATATTTGAACTAAAAAAGTAGCCTCTACAATGTTAACAAGATTTCTCTATTTTTGGCCCATGTGACCTAGTTTTTCATCCATATGACCCATATCCGAACTCGTCCGAGAACTTAATGAGACAAAAATCCAGACGAAGATTCATGACAATTGAGGCAAAAATGTGTGACCACTAGAGTGTTAACAAACTGATTGTGGACGGACGGACGACAGACGGAGAACGGACGTCAGACAAAAGGCGATCACAAAATTTTGTGTAACGGGGGTTGAATATATTACATTGTTATTATACTGCAAACACAATTGAATCTATGTGTCATAGAAGTGTGTACTCTTTTACGGAAGAGCTCAGAGCTCTTGCAGACGTTACACCTACATATATTGACTCGTCATTTTACAATGACCACAGTAAATAGCAAGTCACACTTTTGATATCACTGGTAGATAAGATTTTTTTTAAATTTAGAACTGGATCTCGATACCCAACGCTACACATGACAAATTATACAGAATAAGTACGCTTTTCTACTGAACAAGTAATTTGATTGTCACATTTATTATCTCAGATCTAGAAGAGAAGACAACGATGACTGTTATTCAAGAGAAATTTGTCTTACAAGGAAGCCTTATTAATTTCTGTGTCACACTCGCAGACAGCTTCTTCCGCTGCTAGTAAGGTTAATCACTTATTTCAGAAAAGATGACAGGCACATATAAGTACATCAGAGTTTGTAGTAGTTTTCTTTATAAGGTTGATAATTTTATTTCTAAGATCTGCTAACTCTGACTGGTGCAATTTACAATACCAGAATGACATTTTTTCATACCGAATTTTATTTTAATCATAAATTTTTGTTGTATCCCATGACAACAAGAAGACGAACGGAATTTTTGTTTATTTTGTTCGATGAAACTGGTTTTGCACAAACGCATATTCCGTTATGGACGCTTTTACATATTCCCATTCACATTTTATTATTTGTGTATTGCATGAATAAAACACTGGATTAAATTCTTTTGTTGTTATTGTTCTTATTATAATATCAACACGGGCATGTTTTCAAAAGTGATGATACATCGATTAAACTCATCGGTTGGAGGTTCTCAGATATAAAGTGTTTGTCAGACCAACCGTCTGAGTGTCTACTTACCGACTGATTTATTGACACGTGGTGGACCTAGGTACTAAATACCTACAGACATTATTAGAAGGGTACAGTAGAAGTGTCATATATTCATGTTTCGTTTTTGAATGTCTTTATTTTTCAGTTTAAGTTGAATGTGTGTTCTCGTTTGACAGCTGTCATGGAACGTGTTAAATGTCTAATTAGGACAATCATGTATGATTCAGGCTGCTTATATTATTAAATACATTGAGTGAATTGGAACATTTTATGGTTCAGATTAGCCTGTATTACTAAAAGCCAGAAATGAAGAAAATACCTTTTTGATGCTTAATATCTAATAAAAACAGTAACATTTATTGTTTGATATGAAATTAATTGCTTTCTGCCAGATAGAAACTGTAGAACGTAAAACTGTCCTAAGCATTTTCACAAATTACTAGAACAAGCTTAATGTTCTTAAATAGTAACGAAAATATACCTATTGGTATCGACACAGAGACAAGAAAAAGCCTATGACAACATTTTGTACACGTAAGGTGGTGACAAATACCATTAAAACTGACAATTATAAGAAATACTGTCTCACAGAGAAACCTCATTAAGTCATCATCATGTCAGTCGATGGATGCTGCTTTTCGTCTACTGATACAATTCAGTATGTACTTTTGTAGTAAATTCCTCTAATTTTCATCTTTATTCGTACTTAAATGTTTTTCTTAACCCACAAATTTTATTAGCTACCTTTGATTTTGAAAGTGTTACTGCTATGGTAGATTGTTTCACAGTTGCATTAAAATGAATCAGTTTAGTTCAATGGTATAAAAAAAATAATATAAAGAGACAGTATTTCGAATTTGCATTGTTAAAATCACCCACAACACCCAGACAACTCCAATGCCACTAGGAAACCATCTGTAGGAGAGTAAATGCACTTTGAGAATATATTGCATAAGAAGAACATGTTTAAAAAAGGCCTTTTCTCAACATACTCTGTAATTTCAGTTATCCAAATAACATTAATTATATATTATATATATATTATATATATATATATATATTTATATATATATATATATCTATATAATTTTGCTCACACTGATTCATCATCATCATCATTATCATCATCATCATCATAACAAACAAGTTAAACCTCTCTTTGTTGCTTTCTGTCATTTACTTACTGGCCACTACAGAGAGCTTAAAGTTGGAATGACCTCCCTTAACCGTCGCATTTCATCACAGTGTTTGTAATGTTTCTACTGTGAAACAAACGAACCAACAAAATAAAAATACGTCTAAAAGTGTGCATTGTTAGCATAAAATATGGGTTACACACAGTTAAATCGTTCTTAGCATGATAGCAGGTTTGTAAAATTGATAATGCGCAAAATACGTGTTTCTGAACTAAAGAAAATAAAAAATGAAAAACCTTAATGAGAAAAAAAAATACATAAAACTTAAAATTCAACGACATCGATGGAAATTAATGGAACAGACTTTGCTAATTCGCTTAATATTAGAACTTTTTGCAGTTTTCATATTTTAGTCAGTCACCCAGTCACGTTCTAAACTATTTTTATTACTGCACTACTTGCGATTGTTTTTTATGACTGAACTATTTTTCCACCCAACACACTGCATCTTTGTTATTGTTTCATGTATTCAGTGAGGTAGGAGAAGGATGTGCCCATATATTATATCTATTAAACAAAATTTCGGTTCCTGTCTTATGTAGATCTATCTCAGATATAAGCGCATTTTTCACATTTACGGTGTACACCTGACAATAACACAATGTATGAAGAAAGTCATCATGATGAGGCGAGAAATATCCAGAATATATCTACTTTCGGGTAGCATATGTAACAAATTTCGAATTACGAGATCACCCCTGTAAATGGTTCCAACTTGTGGATACGCCAGTGTGGGCGCAGTAATATATTATTGTTAAAATTGACGTGTTTCGATGCCTGGTTTTTTATTTGCGGTTCTAAAAACTGTAGGCTGTCGGCGACAGTTTAAAAATGAGAGTATTGGAGGCGCTTGTTTACAGTAAGGCATTGCTTACGCATATGTATTCTTTTTAATATACTTATATTTTGTTCTTGCACTAACGACGATATAATAAGCAGACCGTTTGTTTCTTTTGTTAATGTAAAACAGAAAATTCTGTTACATACTTTCACGTACGCATCTGTTATGTCATACAAATAACTAAGTTTGAACACAAATACATCGGCCTCCAGCTGTGTTCTACTCAACATTTAACAATGTACGAGTGTCAACAATGGGTATTTTAATGTATATGTATATGAAAGGTTTTACCATTTCGTTTTTGTCTGCAACAGACATGGATATTTGTTATATAAGGCATTGTTATAGAAGCATTTAATTATGTTCATTTATGTAATTATTTATGTGTTTTTGTTTTTTGTTTTTGTTTTTTTTTTTTTTTTGTTTTTTTGATATCATGAATAAAAACATAATTAATTCGATTTTTTTTAAAAGAGGATTTTACACCAAAATCCTCTTTTGGGTAAGCAAAAACGCGATTTTTAACATAATTTTTTACTTGATTTTAGAGCAAACCGTGGAAATTTCCACGCCATATATCAGAAAATAGCACAAAAATCTGATGAAATAATGCCGAATTTCTATCGTGCGTGGAAATTTCCACGCCCTTATTCAGAAAATAACAAGAAAATTTTAATGAAATATTGCCAAAATTCATTCCCCGTGGAAATTTCCACGCTTTATTCGACATGCTAAAAAGGTTGGATAAAACACAACAACACACTCTATGAAAAAAAATATATATTTATTTACAAATTGTGTACAAAAACTTAATAGTTTTGGCCAGCTCTACAAAACTGAAATCTAACGAAGTGAAACATGTAAGCGTGGAAATTTCCACGGTTGAGATAAATATAATTGTAAATACAAAAATCATGACAAAAATATAAAATTTCAAGCGTGGAAATTTCCACGCCTTTTTAAACTATTATAGAATCCATTTATTGGCGTGGAAATTTCCACGCCTCGTATGAAATATGTAATGAACAATTTGACACCGTTGAAATTTCATGTTTAGTGATAACAAAATTAAAGTAATTCGATTAAAAATCAAAACTGAAATGTAACTAGTGATTGAAATGAACAAGAAATGAATCAGTAAATGTAAACAAATTTGAAACATGTGAGAAGAAGTATCTTACCGTGGAAATTTCCACGCCCCTTTCAAAAACATTTTTTTCCCCTTTGAAATAAACCTTTGCACAAAAAGTGAAGCGTGGAAATTTCCACGGCTGCCTCGTCAATGATTGCAACAAAGTTAGTAAAGTGAAATATATGAGATTCAAAGTAAGGCTAATTTTAATCTAAAACAATACAAGGTAAAAATCACATGACATGAAAACAAAAAATTTGAAGCGTGGAAATTTCACGCCTTCCATAAATACTAAGTCAAGTGGTAAATAATTTGATACCGTGGAAATTACCACGCTTATGCATAACAGGAGAATATCAAGCGTGGAAATTTCCACGTCTCTCATATAATGTAATGAGTTTGATACTGTGGGAATTTCCACGCTTATGTATAACAAAGTTTAAGTAGTTCAATAAAATGTTAAAACAAAAAGTACAAAAGGTGAAGCGTGGAAATTTCCACGGCTACCTTGTAAATGATAAATACTACGTGAAAACTATTGAAATAGATGAGACAATATCAAGCGTGGAAATTTCCACGCTCTTGCGAGGCGGCGTGGAAATTTCCACGCCCACAAAATTTTTCTATAAAAGTAAGAACGTAATGATTCTTTTGATGCCGCGAAAACGTCCACGCTTGTGCATAACAAGGTACATGCAAAATTAATTCAAACAACAGTAAAAAATAAAATATAAAAGTCGCTCAAGATAAAAACAAAATTCAACATTGTAAGTTAGTGGCAAATATCGTGATATGCCAAAAAGTATAGAAATTCAAGCGTGGAAATTTCCACGCTTATCTTTTTTAAGTTGTGAAATGATTCCATCAAGCCAAAATAGTTAAATAACTATGTTAACCAACTGAAATGCATACTACTACAGGCGTGGAAATTTCCACGCTTCGAAAAAAAAAATAGCACTTCCCCAACTGAATGGACTGAAAGGTAAAAAAATATGCATAAACTATTTCAGGCGTGGAAATTTCCACGCTTATCGTTGCTTTTCAGCTGTGAAATGGTGCCATTGAATCAAATCGATAACCACACGAAACCATGTTAACCAACTGGAACACATACTACTCCAGGCGTGGAAATTCCACGCTTCGAAAATAATCAAAAAATTGCACTCCTCCAATTAAATGAATGAAAAAAGGAGAAAATAATAAGATATTCATATTCTATTTCAGGCATGAAAATTTCCACGCTGGTCAATAATAGTTAAAAACGATTAAAATATTTTCAGTTCTAAGTGTGAACAAAAATAAATATCCTGTTAAGAACAAATCATGGATATTTCCTCGTTCCTTCTTAACACATAACTTTTCAGTATAATAGTAGATCTCTTAAAAAACGTTCACGCTTATCAATACTTTCAAGCTATAAATTTAAATATCCAAAACAAAGCTTTAACCACTTGAAAAAACAAACACATTTAACAGACGTGGAATTTCCCCACTTCTAAATAAACAAGGGCGATCAGTGATCACATGTGTCGCCTGATGATAGCCCTTTGTATTGAGAGGTGACTGGACAGTTTTTGGCCAAAACGCCATTTTTTATTCAAGGGTCATAACTCAGCCAAAAATCATTCACCCAAAAAAACCCGTCAGACCTGAGCAAGTACTTGAGGTACCAATCAGTCCTGTAAAATTTCATTCAAATTGCATTAGTTGTAGAAGAGAAGTAGTCTTGACAAACCATTAAAATAAAAATCATTATAGGGCAATTACTATGACAAAAAACATTGAACTGGAAAATGCCGACGATATGCACAACAAGACTTGGTATGATCATTCCAGTAAAGTTTGGATGAAATCGCACCAGTAGTTTTTTGAGGAGTAGTCCGGACAATTTTTGTGACGGACGGGCAGACGGACGGACAGAGATACGATGGAGAAATAATCCCTTTATGTCGTAGCTACTTTGTAGCATGTTGTGGCTACTGTGAAGCCTTCAACACAAAAATCATTAATGGGCCAAAAAGTCTTTTTCATTCAAGGGCCATAACTCAGCCAAAAATCATTCGACCGGAAAACCCGTTCAATATGCGCAAGTACTTGAGGTGCTGATCAATCCTGTAACATTTCGTTTAAATTGCTTTAGTAGTATAAGAGAAGTAGTCCGGACAAAGTTCAAAAATAAAAATCATTAAAGGGCCATAACTCGGACAAAAATCACTGAACTGGAAAATGCCGAAAATATGCACAACTAGACTTGGTACTGATCATTCCTATAAAGTTTGGATGAAATCGCACCAGTAGATTCTGAGAAGTAGTCCGGACAAGTTTTGTGACTGACGGACAGACAGACGACGGAGAAGTGATCCCTATATGTCGCGCTACTTTGTAGCAGGTGACACAATAATACTCTGAATTAAATGGAATAAAATATACAAAAAGATTAACAATGTAACATGCATAAGCTAATTTGAATTCCACTAGATCTATATATAGTCCTCATATTCGGAATGCAACACAATTTGAACTCGGCATAACTTGACTTATATCAATTCACCGTTGAAAAGAAAATAAGGGACTAATGACCAAGTATATGTATGAGATGAACCTAATATATGTTCAGTTTGGGGGTTAAAAAAATTGATTTATCTCAGTTCTCTCCCTTCGTTTCAGAACAGGGATAAAAGCCGTATTGTTGCCGCATTGTTAGAAATATTCATTGAACTCTGAATCCAACTGATTCTTCAATATCACGATTCATCTCACATGATACTTTGCTTCAGCCTTTGTTTTCTGACCGAGAGCCTAAATTAACAATATTTTGCAAATAACTATTTGACTTTGTATTGCTGGAACTTCTCCGTTTTTTATGTCCGATGGTTTATTTAAAACATCCATATTTAAATTGTCTTCTTTATATATCCATGGTCTGTAACTTTTGGCACTTCACTGTCAGTTTCCGTACTTAAATCTCTGAAAACAAATGACAAAAATAAGTCAAAATGCTGTAGTATAAAACAGTCTATTCAGGGAAGAAAAAAAACAAACAAACAAAAACCCAAGTGCATTTTGTTTTTATGAAAACAGATCACAAACAAGCTTCCACGAAAAGATCAAATGGATAAGTTATTAAATTACAAGAAAATATTTGTGAAAAAAATGTTCATCAGTAGGTAGAATTCTGTATAAACTAGAAATACGTTCCTAGGACCTACCATATAGTAACTTATTCCTATAGGGGCTTGTTTACTATTTCTTTAGAATTATCACACTGATTTACAAAACAAAAACTAGATGTATGTTGTGAAAAGGGCGATTTTGTTAGTCCCATAATATGTCTGTATTTGTTATCTTCATGGACAGTAAACTGCACTTGTTTGTGAATTTTCGGTTTCCCTTTGACATTTCAGCGATATGTATAAACCGTTAAAGCGACAGACTAATAGATAGGAAGAAGGGAAAGTCTAGTTGTAATTTTGAAGTACATATCTCAACTTAGGTATTGGCTCATTTTTTGTTACAGGAGCGCTTCTAACAGTCTAACAATGTTTATTATCAGTAAAACCTTTACGCCCTTAGTCAAGGGGTAGATATTTAGTTTATAATTTATCATTAATTTTGACGTCTAATAATAACAAGGTTGTCTGGCTAAGTGGTCTAGCTCATTTATCTTAATTTTATTGACGAGGGCATAGGTTCGAATCCTGTTGAAACCGAATTATTTTTCTTCCGTTTTTACGATGAATAGACCGTTCCATAATTGATAAATTGACCGCCGCAATTATGAATGTCACGTGACCGTCCGCCATTAAAGGACTGCTAAACCTCGCTATGATGCTTAAGTTCTTTATAGCTCTGTGTAGCTGTTTAGCTTATTTCAAGGTGACATACTGTCTTATATCGCGTGAATTTTGTTGCAGAATAAGCATCTGTTTATTGATATATTATAACTATTTTATATGTTATATTCCTGACTTGAACATATTATTACCTATTTAACACATGAAAGACTGTTAAAAAAGACCATAGACTGTTCAAAGTGGAAGCTTGAGTTGTGTGAACCATATAATATGTGTAAAACACAAATAATTTTGAAAACACTGTTTTCCTTTTCGAAAGTTGAAACTATGATTTCAATTATTTGAACAAATCTGAAAGCTTACAAAATGGACAAAATGACAAAACTTAACATCTCGCTCATCAACCGCATGTTCAGTCTATTTTAACTAAAACTTGCTTTATTCTTTGATACAGTTTCAAAGAAAACTTGACAATAAATATGCATTATTTAGCATTTCTTTAATTATCAAACTGTCTTTTGTCTTTCGCGGTGTCCTGTGGTGAAGGAATGTGGTTACGTAATATAGGGGTGACATACTGCCTTTGTTGTGATAAGTCACCGTTAATTGTCATTGTCGGTCTTGCTTGATCAGTCACAGTAAAACACCGTAGTAACGAGATTCACTCTTGAGAAAATGCCTGAAGTCTATAAAATATGGTCTTTCTTTTTTTCTTGATTGTTATATGAAATTTAAGATTATATATTCTTCCTTACAAGCAAGATTTTCAAGACCGTATGGAATTTAGCATCTGTTGCCGAATGGACCTTTCTATACTTTTTTTCTTGCACTTGTGGAATCTGTTTTTGCAAAGTATTGATATGTACCAGATCTGAGTTTGTGTATGCAGAAAGAAAATAATAGCTGCAAGCCACACGTTTGTAAGATATTGATCTTACAATAAAACGTTTGCTTTCTTTCTTATTTTTAACATTATTGCTGATGTTATTTCTTGTAATACGGAAAACAAAATTATTACGACACCTATATAACTGTACCCTTTTGGTCAAATATTTTAATGATAGATACATGTACTTTTTAAAAGCAGTTTTTCGTGAAATTTTGATAAAATAAAAAGAATTGATCTACCGGAGAATATCACAAGACCTTTAGTTAACAGTTCAATAGATTCAGATGTCAGCAAACAAATCATTTACAAATATACTTTTTTCAGTTAGAAGACCTAGAGATAGATCTTTGCTGATATTTAATGCTCATGTGGTTTATATGAATCTGTTTCACTTGAATACAACGTCACATTAACATTACAGCTAAAAAATTGGACTTTTTCTAAGGTCTGCATTACAAAACTGCTTCAATCTGTGCAGTCCCTTAATGGCGGACGCAATGGAGGTAATCAGGTAGGTACTAATTGGAACGGTCTATAGAAGCAAAAAAAAATGTTTTTTCTATGTTTTAAAGAAAAAATGATTAAGGTATATTCTGTGAGTCTGTCGCTTAGCTAAGTTCAGATTTTCACAAAATTTGCTAAATTGTACCACTGTAGACTGTTTAAAGATGAATTCAAGTTTGAAAAATATCTAGAAGTGTTAGGAAATGATGTTTGGTTTACTGTGTATATATTATGTTATGTATGTACTTGTCAGCTTGTGGCCATTTGTACTTTGAAAATTGTTAATTGGCCAAAGGTATGATATATGCCGACTTGGCCAGTAAAAATTGAAACTTTACTTTTATTGTGCATCTTGCACTGACGGTTTATTGTCACTACTGCATTTAAAAAGAAGGATGCGTTAAAATGTTTGTCATTCTGCATCACTGTCTTGTACCAGCGGGATAAATGTTCGTCACAACTAAGAACAGCTGCGGAACGTACCGTTGTCGTGAATTGTTCCAACATGTAGAAGCTATAATACTTTTTCTTCTACTTCATAAAAAGGCATCTACTGCTTACTGTTTTACTTAAAGGTCATGTGACACGCATTTTTGACCTCGAAATTTTCATATGAGCGAAAAATATATATCTAACTATGACTGTTTTACAAAATTCCGCAGCTAATTTTCATCTTTAAGATGTTTTTATAGCAAATTAAAATCCATATTTTACGTACTTGGTCGCGCGCACCTGTCACGAGCGAAACCGGAAGTGACGCACATTTATCCCTTGCCACTTTACACAGCTGCCTGGATTGTTAAAAAAAACTTTAGAATTATGATGGAAAGTGAAAATGTAGACTAAATATAGTAAAAAACCAAAATTGAACAAGATAAGCTAACATCATGAATATACATTGTAGATTTTTTAAATAAATAATTTGTAATTTTGATGGAATTACGAAGCCAATGAGCAATAGGCTAGTTTAATCAGGGTTATAGAATTAAAAGATACATCAGTGAAAATATCTAGACTAAGAGATATTTTTCAAGTAACTGATCCAAAAAGATTTTGAACATGCTTATTTTTATCCGATGCAGTTTGTTGGAAGACTTGATTAACTAACTCCAATCGAGAGATTTTTTTCCATAAAAACATTCTCCTTACAGTGACGTGTTGCTTATTTGTCTGAGTATATTTTGCCTGAGTTACGTGTAAGTGATCTATGATTTTTTTCATTATAAATGCCTATCTTTTTTTTTGGCTTATTCATTCTACATTATTTTTTGAAAACAAAACAATAATGATCAAAGAACAAATAATATGAAGAAGCCCTAAAAGCTATGTCAAAAAAAACACAAACACATTTTTTTTTTAATAATTTGTTCACATTTAGAAGTTGAATGATTTTTATTTTCATCATAAATAGATCCATTACATTAAATTATCTTATTAAAATATGTATCTGCATGGAAGCTTCTTAACTAAAAATCATCCAGACATGTTAATTGGAACAAGCTATTACATAATGTTTTCACAAGTGTGACTGATCAAAAGTAATACAATCAATTTGTAAGATCACTTGCAATAAAATTTTGCTATTTGTCTCAACTTTATCATTGATTGGGTCATAAAAAAGTTAATTACTTTGTTTTGACAGCTTTGCAGAATATACAAAGTCCCTTTTGGGCAGGTTAATTTGCATAAATCCCACAGTATAAGGCGTGATTTATGGATCTTTGACATTTCATTGGATATTAATTTATAAGCAGACACAAATTTCTGCTTGATGGACATGCCATATTTTTATTTTTCAAACAATATCCCAACGTGAAAATACATTGTAGTGTGAATTTCCATACCAGTGAAACAAATGTTAACAGATTAGATCACCTATATTCACTTCAATTTTACTACACTTTAATGAAAAATAATTTGTTTTTGACTTTAACATCAAGTGTGGAAGTGTTACGCAGCATGTAAAAACGTGGAGGAGATAGTTTAATATAGAACCACAACATGGAAGAAATTGGAATATATATTAATATTTATTAAGGTAAAAATACAACCCGTTCTCCCGGCACAAAGTTTGAATTTACTTATAAAAATCGAGAAGTAATCACATTATTTTATTTAACTTACAATTTATAGCATGTTATTTTTATAAGTGTGCCTTTATCATGTTTCTTGCACTTGTGGTTTAGTGTAATTTTTTCATTTAAAAATGGACGTGTTATGAGCAGTGTAATTCTGCACTACTGCCTGGTTCAGCAGGGATAAATCTACGTCACAGCCAAAAATTGCGGCGGAAACTACCGATGTCGAAACGGAAACAGCCGATCATCAAAAACACGTTTTTTCTTATCAAAAGCAATATTTTCGTAATTTCGCAGTTAAACAATTTTAATCAGTACATTATGATTATTTTGAATAGACAAAGTTGCTATAGTCGTGTCACATGACCTTTAAAGCAGACTGAAGCTTTATAGTACATGTAGAATAAAACACAAGTCTCGGAAGTTGTTATTATTACTGTGATCGTAACTTTAACTTAGACTAAATGACTTTTAAAATTACTGTTCACCTTTTTTACAAAATGAACAGGAACAACATTATACTGCCTTTAACGTGCAGCAAGAAGGAAGAAAACGAGGCAAAACAGCAGTGTTACTGCACAAAAATAATCAAATCTCCGCAGGTGTAGAATTTAACGTAGTGCTGAGTGATAAAAAATGTACCTACCCTGACACATCCTAAAAGTCCATTCAATCGAGTGTATTTCATTATTGTCGTTTTGAAACTCGTTACACGGTTGCTCAACTCCAGTTACACACTACACACGACGCGTGGTGACACAGCGGGAGGTTGTAATTACTGAACGGGGTGGCGGGACAGATATTCCATTTCTCAGATTTATCAAATTGAAAACTGCAAAGATTTTGAATAAAGAAATTGAATTATCTTTTATTAATGAGATATTAACTAGAACGACTTTTAGTTTTGAATTCCTTTCATATTTCCCCGTTTTGAAACGGTGATTAAATGTTTGTATTCCGGGCTTACCTATTCACAAAATGGACATGACCCATAAACGGTAGGTGTCTGTCGCGTGCCGTGTAATCAATTAGTATGATACAACTCGGGACTACACACAATACTTTTGTGCCTGTCTTTCGTTAATAAGACATTCAAATAGAGGAGAATGAAGTAAAAAGAAACCAAAATCCTACAGTTCTAGGAGTGAGGGCAGCTTGTATGAAGAAAATGTAAGTTGCAGATTTCTTGATATTAAACTTTAAGACTGACTTATTGTGACATCAAAATGATAATTTTAAAAATATTTTTTTGCTATGATTTTTTTGTGGAATTCCTAGTAAAGAATGTATCAATTATCCTAAATCTTACTTTTATTGTGTAATGTCTAATACATAATATTCCAAAAACTGATTAAAGATTTATTAACTTGTTATCACCACTGTTGCAAGGATGTATAAAGATTTTATCAGTTATTTAAATCAGACTTTGAAGTTGTTATGTTTGAATAAATGAAGTTGTTTTTCAAAGCACTTTTTTTCGTTTGAAGGAAATTCAGCGTGAGTTAAGTGATAATATAATCACTACAATTTAAAGAAACGCCATTTTTTACTTCTGAATAAAAAAGGATAACATAAAACATTACAATTTGCCATTATAATAATTACCTTTTCAAGGATTAGAAGAATTGAAAGTCTTATGTGTTAGACGATTGATTTAACTGTCAATGAATAAACCAATAAGGCGTTCCAATATATTCATAATTGCCTACTGCCGGTCACAGTCAGTTTCTTTATTCGTAGATTTTATGACCATTCTTTACAGTGAGTGAATTAGGGCGGGGTAATGTTCGAAAATATGCAAATTAGGCAAAGATCTGGTACTGCTTTATTGAAAATTACATTGTCCATTCAACTGTGGAATGTATCCTTTTATGACTGAAAGATTATCAGACGCTAAAAAATAAATGATGAAATAAGTGAATTATTAGTTACCGTTCTTCTTTATATATGGTTTAATATACTCCATGATTTAAGATACTCAGTATCAGATCTTCAATTAACAATTTAAGCATTTGTTAATAATGATCTTTCTTTTTTCTTTCTATTTATGTATTTTATTTTGGTGTCCATTTAAATCTAAGCCTTCTGTTAGAGGAGATATTATTTCTGAGAGTGTAATTACATACTTGAAATTATATTTCTGCTCATTTCAGGAAAGAAATAGAGAGAAAAAATGACAGTGTGATTATAAACCTATAATGGCAAGACGAAAACTCTCAGCTCGTCGTCGGTGAGTCTCTCTGAAAGAGGAATGATCCTGCTTGAAATACCTATACAGATCGGCAAGAAATCTTTATTCAGAAGAAACAGCCAAGAGATAGAAATGTGTAGACTGTAGACATAGAGTGAATTGCTTTTCTGTCCATCCATTTTGAGATCATGCATATGTTTTTATTTTATATTGGACACATTTATATATAATGCAGAAAATGAATTTGTGCTACAGTACTGCCAAAACTAAGCTTACTTTTCTTACTTACCTACTTACTTGTGTATTTAAGGTGCACTAGTTTTATTTGTTTTCCACAGCACTTGAAATAAGTGTATTTCAGTTTCTTTTTTAAAAACCCATACAGGGGCGCATTTTAAATATTTATGTAGGATAAGTAAATGACTTAAAACGGGTATTTGAATGAAACTTTGAGTAACTGTATTCATTCTATTCATTTATTTGTTTATAGAAGCTGACGGTAATATCGATAATTGATGGATGGATGAAAACGAAGGAAAACCCGATGAACTAATGACAAAATGATCAAGTTAATAAGTTAAAAATCGACAATTGTAACTGATGAAACAAAGAAAATAAAACTAATGTAATGAAAAACAAAAACACCTATTAGTAATTTTTTTTCTTATTTGCGGTTAGAATAGAGTATGCAGAACCATCTGAACTGAATTATTTTTTTAGTTTAATTTCATCGTTTTATAACATAATGTTACTTTGTATTAACATCGACGGGTTATAGTATTTCACCTGGCGTAATGTAATAAGGCATGTTCTGATAAAGACTTAACGAACATGGCAATTCTTTTTGCGATTATATTTTTTTCGCTATCTAACTTGTTGAAAATTCGTGGAAATGTCCACGATTTGTTTTATTACCTAATATTTCATTTTCACAGTTCCATTATGAAATACATTTTAATTGTTTATAACTCTTTTATCTTATCTTAGTACTACATGGTTTTATGATGTTATAGCATTTGCGATTAAAAATTGTTTCTTCGTAAAAAAATTTCGAAGTCAAAAATTCGTGTTCCATGACCTTTAAGTGTAGTAAGATTGTAGTGAATTTAGCTGACCTAATATGACAATGACAATGACAAATATTTTATTCGGCATTAAAGTACATAATACATTTATAGCCGATAAATGTATGACACTGTAAAATATGTTAACATTTGTTTCACTGTAATGGAAATTCACACTATTTTCACGTTGGGATATTGTTTGAAAAATAATATGGCGTATCCGTTAAACAGAAATTGGTGTCTGCTTATAAATTAATAACCAATGAAATGTCAAATATCCATAAATCACGCCTTATAATGTGGGATTTATGCAAATTAACGTACCCAAAAGGGACCCTTGTATATTCTGCATAACTGTCAAAACAAAGCAATTAACACTTTTTTATGATCCTGTCAATGTTAAAGTTGAGAGCAAAATTTTATGACAAGTGATGTTACAGATTGATTGAATTACTGTTTTTAATCACACTTGTAAAAACAATATGTAATAGTTACTTCCAATTAGCATGTCTCAATGATTTTTACTTTATTAAGCTTCCATGCAGTTAAATACTTTCATGTAATATATCTATTTATGATGAAAATAGAAACCATTCGACTTGTAATTATTAAAAAACTTTTTCTTTATCGTTTAATTGAGTTCAAGTTGAACATTCAGTGTTTGAAATGAGAGCGGGAAATTTCCACGGTTTGTTCTTTATCTTTTCATAGTTAAATTTTATATCGTATTTTGATCATATTCAACTCATAATGAGAAGCGTGGAAATGTTCAAGCCTGAAAAAGTTTATGCATATTTCATTATTTACATTTTTGTATATTTTATTCCTTTTAATTGAGCAAGTATTATTTTGTATTCTTGAAGCAGGGAAATTTCCACGTCTGTTCCATGGGTTTATTTTTCAAGTGTTCGAAGCTTGTTTCGGATATTTAACTTTTTTGTTTTGATTGCATAACTTTATAACTTGAAAGTATTGGTAAACGTGGAAATTTTTAAGAGATCAGTTATTATACTTATTTGATTTTTTTTAGATCAGATCAACACTTAATGAATACATTAAACTATCCTTAAATGTGCATAGAAATGACCACGCATGAAAGATAATGCATGTTTCTAAGTTCAGTTATGCTATAACATTTGAAATTTGGAATAAGTTCTTTCATGTTAAAATAACCGAAATCGAAAAGTTATGTATTATGAAGGAATGAAGAAATGTCCTCGATTTGTTCTGAAGAGGAGATATTTATTTTTTTTACACCTGAAATCTGAAAACATTTAATCGTTTTTTTTCCTATTAATGACTAGCGTAGAAATTTCCATGCCTGAAATAGATTATGCATATCATATTTTTTTTCTCTTTTATTTTCCTTTGTTATATCATTTAATTAGGGGAGTGCAATTCTTTTATTTCCGAAGCGTGGAAATTTCCACGCATGGAGTAGTATGTGTTTCAGTTTGTTAACATGGTTTCGTGTGGTTATCTATTTGATTTGATGGCATCATTTCACAGCTGAAAAGCAACAATAAGCGTGGAAATTTCCACGCCTGAAATAGTTAATGCATATTTTCTTTTTTTTCTTTTTTGTTCTTTCAATCCATTCAGTTGGGGGAGTACTATTTTTAATTTTCGAAGCGTGGAAATTTCCACGCCCGGAGTAGTATGCATTTCAGTTGGTCAACTTAGTTATTTAACTATTATGATTTGATGGCATCATTTCACAACTTAAAAATTACGATAAGCGTGGAAATTTCCACGCTTGTATTTCTGTATTTTTGGCATATCATGATATTTGCCACTAACTTACAATGTTAAATTTTGTTTTCATCTTGTGAGACTTTTATATTTTATTTGTTACTGCACAAGCGTGGAAGTTTTCGCGGCATCTAAAGAATCATTACTTTCTTACTTTTATAGAAAAGATTAGTGGGCGTGGAAATTTCCACGCCGCCTCGCAAGAGCGTGGAAATTTCCACGCTTGATATTGTCTCTATCTATTTCAATAGTTTTCACTTAGTAATTCTCATATACAAGCTAGCCGTGGAAATTTCCACGCTTCACAGTTTTTACGTTTCGTTTTAACATTTAATTGAATTACTTAAACTTTGTTATATATATAATCAAAATCGTTACATTATATGAGAGGCGTGGAAATTTCCACTTTTTGCAAAGGTTTATTTCAAATCGAAAAAAACAGTTTTTGAAAGGGGCGTGGAAATTTCCACGGTAAGATACCTCTTCTCACATGTTTCAAATTTGTTAAAATTTACTGATTCATTTCTTTTCCATTTCAATCGCTGGTTACCTTTCGGTTTTAATTTTTAATCGAATTACTTAAGTTATGCTTAAGCATGAAAATTTCCACGGTGTCAAATTGTTCATTACATATTTCATACGAGGCGTGGGAATTTCCACGCCAACAAATCGATTCTATAATAGTTTTAAAAAGCGTGGAAATTTCCACGCTTGCAATTTTATATTTTTGTCATGATTTTAATATTTACAGCTATATACATCTCAACCGTGGAAATTTCCACGCTTACATGATTCATTTCGTTAAATTTGAGTTTTGTAGAGCTGGCCAAAAACTATTAAGTTATTGTAAATAAAGGTTATTATTATTTTTCATATAGTGTGTTGTTTTGTTTTATCCATCCTTTTCAGCATGTTGAATGAACCGAGGAAATTTCCACGGGGAATTAATTTTGGCAATATTTCATTAAAATTTTCTTGTTATTTTCTGAATAAAGGCGTGGAAATTTCCACGCACGATAGAAATTCGGCAATATTTCATCAGATTTTTTTGCTATTTTCTGATATATGGCGTGGAAATTTCCACGGTTTGCTCTAAAATCAAGTAAAAAATTATGTTAAAAATCGCGTTTTTGCTTGCCCAAAAGAGGATTTTGGTGTAAAATCCTCTTTTAAAAAAAATCGAATTAATTGTATTAGTGAACTTTGTTTTTACTTTAACATTATTAGATTATCCACTTCGACCAAGAACATTTGTTTGTAATCTTACAGTAAGTGTTTTTCCCAAGGATAGGAAACCTAATTTGTTAAGACAAACTGTTGCAGTATTTACGGAAAACTATTTGTTCTACATTTCGTGACCGGTCGTACTTTTCTCTGTTACTATTCTTATTACAAATGACTATTTTGTTAAAGGATATATGCAAAAATAAATATTTTTAAAGATCAGTTATGTTTCTCTCTAAGGTATCATTTCATTTGGTAGAAAATATTTCGCGACAATCAGTCTATTATGTGTTTTGTTGAGCGATACGTGGTCATGTGTCCTTAATGTTTAAGATATCTTGTCTCATTTATTTTTATTTATGGCTTTAAGAAGACACCACATCCTGTTTTAAGATTAATTCTAACGCTATTCAGATCCATGTAAATTTAGCATTGCAAAAGAGGATTTGTGTAAATTGCTTTTACATTGTTAGTCATCGATTTCCTCTCAGGAGGCAGAAATATCTGTCGGTGACATAGAATGTAATTAGACTAGTTCGTAAGAACAAGGTCCTTCTCGATATTAAGTTATTGATGTTTTTTTGCAGTGTATATTGAACGTGACAGAGTTTCTAGAAGGCATTAATCTTAAGTATTTAATGAAGATGCTATATATTCCGAAAATGTAATATAGCAGTTTAGTTTTTTCTTATTTCATTTTTTTCAAAATCTAAAATATATTGTATTAACGTATTAACCATTGTGCGCCTTGCTTATCAAAACTGCTGATTGTCGCTGATTCAAACAAACTTTAACAACTCACCTGTATTGTTTAATACTTATCTAATTTTTATCTTAATGGTTCCAAGTGCTTTGAATTTTTCCCAAAATGTGTGTTATAGCTGCTCTTTTTCTGTATAATGTCAGAACACAACTTTTATTTAACTCAAATCATACATATGACACAAGAGTTTACAGTACAATAAATATAATATACATAACATTCATGTGACATGGTGCAGACGTACATAACATTATAACTTTTTCTAATTAAGATCTATTTCAGTTTTATTTATTTAAGAGGAAAAAAAGATTTTAAAAAAAAGAAGAAAAAAAAAGAAAAGGAAAAAACAAGGGGGGATGTATTACCGCCGTTATGAGAAACAGACTATAGGTTTGGGGATTTCCCTTTATTTTGATTGGCTAATTTTTGCCTGCGCTAAAAAAATATCAGTACAACCGTGTCACGAATTGGTGTCATTATGTCAGTACATTGTGTAAAAAAAAACACACACACAGGTTTTACACATTGTGTAAAAAAAACAGAACATGTGTCTAATGATTTTATTTTGTGTTGTTTAAAAAAAGAAATATATATAATTATTGGCTATATTTAAATTCTTTGTAGCTGCATAGTTTTATAAATTTCATTATTCTTTTGGTGGATATTTGCAAAAAAGAAGAAGGAGAAAAATATATATATATAAAAAATGGATTTAGATCTGTAGAAGAATGAAAAAAAAAACAACAACAACAAACAACAACAAAAAAAAAACCAGTTAACTGTCAACACGGAATAAGGTAAGTTGTTTGCTACTTTTTATGCTGGAGGATTAGTAAGTATATTCCTATCTTCATTCTTGAAGAAATGATAAGGAGAAGGGGAAAAAGATACAAACAAAATATGCATCAATTGCAGCAACAATAAAAAAGAGACATTTATCATAATTAGATGAAGTAACTGCATCTTTTTGAGAAGGCAACAACAAACAAATGTTTACATAATGAATCCCAGTAAATCAAATATGCAAAGTACTTTTAAATGGTAGTGGCTAATGTGTCTATGGCTTAGTAAAGTGTTGTAAAATTATTTTAATAAATTTACAGATGTTTTTTTGTTGACTAGGAGATTCAGTGGTTAACAGTTCTTTATATTTAAGTGTATTGGTTCTGGTAAAGTAATATCTTTTAATGAATTTTTTCCTATCTTCATGAAAGTATTCACATTTCAGTAAATAATGCATTTCATCTGCAATGTCTGTACTAGAGCATTTAGGGCATTTCCTGTCCCTAATGTCTATACCTGCCCATCTTTCTGTTTCATTTGGTAAATAGTGATTAGATAGTCTGAATTTTATCAACAGTAGATACTCAGGTTTTCTAAGTTCCAGTAAATATTTCTCTAATGATATATTTTCTTTAATGATAGAATAGTTTAAACCTTTTGTTGAATGTCTTAAAGATGCTTGCCAATTTTGTAGGTTTTGATCTAATAACACTTGCTTAATGACATTTTTAATATTTTTACTTTGAATGCGATGCTGATTGAACCAAAAATCCAGTTTACCAGTGTCTTCCAGGATGTTTTTGATACTATTTACCCATTTTGACTGAAAGTTTGGCAGGTTTAACATAAAACTGTATATTTTAAATGCTAGCTTATCATGATTTCCTGTAATTAATCTGTTCCAATAACTGATCATCCTGCATTTTATAATTATATTTATTGGGTAACGACCTAGCTCTGCATATAGCATATAATGTGTTGTGCTTTTTCTCAAATTAAATAGTTTTCTTAAAAATTCTGTATGTATTTTTTCAAAAATGTTGCTGTCTTCATATCCCCATACTTCACATGAATATGTTATTATTGGTAATATAGTATGATCAAATAGATTAAGAATTAGGTCTACGGGTAAGTTAAGGTTATTTATTCTTTTTTGGAGGAGGGACATAGCTTTTCTTGCTTGTTGTGCAAGATGCTTCCTAGCTGTTAGGAAGCTGCCAGATATTGAGAAAAAAGTACCTAGATATTTATAGTTATTTACTATCTCAAGGGGTGCATTTTCAAAAGTGAAAGAGAGATTACTATTTGACCTTGACCCAAAAATCATAACTTTTGTTTTATCTCTATTAACTTGTAGATTCCATGTTTTACAGTATAGGGAAAAATCATTTATACAATTCTGGAGAGACACTGCACTATCTGCCACAAGTATAGTGTCATCAACATATAGTAGGAGTAGTATTTTAAACATGATAGCTACATTGTTTTCAGGATCTTTGAATTCAATGCCACAGTGACCCTTTGACTCTAAATAGTTTTCAAGGTCATTTAGAAAAATAGAAAAAAGTACTGGGGATAAATTCTCACCCTGGCGAACTCCAGTGCTACATGGGAAAAATTCAGAGTTATCGTTACCATTATAAATACATGATTTAATATTTGTGTATATATTTTTAATAACTCTGAAAAATTTACCATTGATGTTATTACTAATTAACTTTCTCCATAATCCTGTGCGCCAGACTGAATCGAATGCCTTAGAGAAGTCAATGTAACAAACATAAATTTTCTTTTTGTAGTATCTTAATATTTCAATTAGACTGTTCAGGGTAAATATATGGTCAGTTGTTGAGTAATTCTTTCTAAATCCAGCCTGATTTTCAGACAAAATATTGTGTTCCTGAAGAAATTTTTCTAGCCTAGCATTCAGTACAGATGTGAATAGTTTGCTAAAGCAGCTTAACAGTGTTATTGGGCGATAATTTTCTGGGGCAGATGGGTCTCCTTTGTTCTTATATATAGGTATTATTGCTCCTTCAGTCCATTGTCTAGGGATTATACCAGTTTCAAGTATGGTATTAAATAAGGAGGTATATAGATGAATCATTTTACCTTTTGAGTGTTTTATATATTCATTGATGGCATTATCAAGGCCAGGTGATTTGTTATTGTGGAGTTTACTGATGCAGGTATCAATTTCCTCTTCTGTTATTGCACTATTAAGTATATTATCATTGTTTTCTAGATCTATATTATCAGGGATGTCCCCTGTGTCAGACTCTTGCCTAGCATTTATATTTTTAAAATAATTATACAATGAATTAAGTGAAGTTTTTTCTTCAGATTTATTCTTTGTTTTAACTTTATTAAGGTATTTCCAGTACTCCTTTGGTTGTTTTTTATGCATATTCCTGAGTTTATTTTCATTATTTTTATTGTATATATTTATATATTTATTCATAGTAGACTTATATTTTTTGCATGCTAACTTAGCACTCATTTTGTTATATTCTGAAGGGTGCCTCTTATACTTTTTATGTGCTTTATTATAGATTTTTCTAGATTTTTCACATTCAGTGCCAAACCAGGTCTTCTTATTGGAGCGTCTGGGTTTATGTTTGGGACTATTTTGTAGGAAACTTTGCTCCGCACTATTTAACAAGATACTGGTAATTTTGTCTGTAATTTGATCAATTTTCAGCTGATTTGTTATGTGATTATCAGAATTGAGTTCGTTTAGTAATAAACTTATTTCATCAGTATTTACATTTGAGAAAAAAGTTTCTACATTTTGCTGGTCCCATTTTGGTTTTTGTTTGTTTATATCATCTCTTGTTTGAGATTGTATTCTCTTAGATTTAACTTGAAACCTTAAGAGGGCATGTCCATCTGAGAGTAAGTTATCAACTTCAATGACTTCAAAGTCTTGTAACAGTTTATAAGCTGGAATTGAGGATATTAAGTAATCTAAGACAGATACATTTCTGAATGTCATTTTACCTATGTTTTTATCTTTACCAAATCTCCCATTGATTATAATTAAATTATGATTTTTACATACATCTATTATTTTATATCCATGGTTATTTTTCTTTTTATCTTGCGATTTTCTCTTCAGGTGTATATTCGATGCTTCCATTATGGATTTTTTATCAAAATAATTAGTAGTTTCATCATCAAGGTTAAAAAAATCAGATAAAAAGTCATCTTTTTCTGAGTAATCTATGAGCTCTGCAGTCTGAGCATTCATATCTCCACAGATAAATACATGATCATATTCACTACATATATTAGATATCTCAGCCTCAAAAATCTCAAACTCCTCATCACTATAAAATCTAGAATGCAATGGTGGTATGTAGACAACACCTAAAACAATATCTGTACCAGAACTAGAAAATTGACTTCTAATCTTAAGCCATAATACATATTCTGATGGACTATCTATTACCTCAACATATTTCACTATATTTTGATAAATATACCGAGCCCTCCAGATTTTTTATATATTTTTGCATTCTAGGTTTATTTACAAATGTATAATTGGCTACTTCTAGTATATCATGTTCATCTAACTTTGTCTCTGTTATAAGCACTATGTCATTTTCATTAATTAGAGATATTACTTCAGGGTATGATATACGTCTTTTAAGGCCACACACGTTAAGAGCAGCAATGTTCAAAACATCTTCTTTTATACTTGATGAGTCTATATTGGTAACATTCCCCCTACTGTCCTATCGTTTTGTAGGTGCAGCAATATCACAAGGACCTCCAGTAGCTACATCGATGCTATTCGACCGCGTATTTTTTTGACTGTTAACGATAGTCTGCATTTGTAGCATTGATCTACTATATTCATCAATTTCACTTTCCGATTCTGTTGATGCTTCAAAATTTGTTTCAGTGGAATCCGATCTGACTGACTCCATGGAAAGAGCTGCAAACATGTTACAAGATTTATGTGGTAGGTAATTTTTTGGTGTCGGTGGTTTCTGTTGTATTGCGGCAGGAATACTAGTAGGTGTTACTTTGGGATCAGGACAGGTATTTGGATTTCTAGAGTTTCGCATGATTTATGCCCAGTCAGGGAATTAATCCTGTACAACTTTCCCTTTTACTATTAACTTGGTTGGATATCCAATGAATACATTTTTCCCTATTTTTTGCCTTTTCCTCTTTGTAACGGCCCCAAAGTCTGGAACGTGCTTCAACAATTTCTCTCGGATAGTCACGATTGATTCCGTAGTCAGTGTCCTTCAGTTTATACGCGTTCTCAAGTATATTCGAAATATCTTGTTCATTTTCGAAACAGACTATAACTGGCCTATTTCTATTTGCCTGCGGCACGCCTACACGATACAGATTGTTTACTAACATGTTTTTCGTTTCAAGTTCAAGGTCATTGTATATAATAGATGACACCTTTGCTTCAAGGTCTTCATTTCTTTCTTCTTTAATACCACGAAAAACAAGGTTCATTTTTCTGACTTCTTGCTTCATAATCTATGCTTTTATATTCCAAAGTTTTTACTCGTGTTTTAGTACTTTCGGCCTCTCGAGATAACGAACTCACTAAATGTTCCACTTTTTGCACCCTTTCAGGAATATTGATTATGTTATTTAACATGTCAAAGATTGTGATAAGTTTGTCATCAGTGTTCATTTGTGTGAACTCTTCTTTAGAAATAGATCTAGTACTAGAGTTTGATTGGGCTGGCTCAAAGGTTCCTCCAGTAGAGCGCCTCTTACGTTTATTCTGCTGCACTTGCCACTCTTGACCATTATGGCCGCCATTACGACCGCCATTCTCATTGTTACCTTTGTTTTGGGTACCTTTCTCATTTTGTTGAGATTTTGCCTTATTCTTCTGATTTTTCTGATGTCGGCAATCTTCACCTGGTCTTAACTCATTTTTTCAGACAATAAGGCGTATTGTCATTAAACTCAGCATTCATTATCTTCTGTTGTGCACTTTGCAAAGTCAGCCACAGACCCTGAGCCCATGACCTGTTAATTTCATATATAAGTTCTAACAGACGTTGTAGGGTTGTAGGCTCGAAAAGGGCACTGAAGGTTATTCAAGTACTAATTATTATTACATAAATCATAACAAAATAATTAAAACACCTTATTTATACATCTTTACTGTTTTCCTGCCTCTTTTTTACATTGCAACCTAATTCTTTGGAAAATGTCTTTCCAAACTAAAGCTTTTTTTCTTCTTCAGGCGTGAAAAATTTCTATTTTGTAGGAACCCGGGTTAACCCACGTTAGAACCACTATTTATCGACCGTGTTGGTTTCGAACATTTCATACTCATGAATAATTATGTTCAGTGGTTTCCAAAATCTATCCATTCTCAATCTCACCCAATTAAATTACTCGTTACATTTTTAACACGTAGCTGTGTTTAAAATTTTGGGGAGTACGTTTATTTAAACATCCTATTTGACTTTATAGAACAACCTTCAAATTGGAAAGGGTTTATTTGTAATACAAACTATCGCTGATTGATGAGTTCCTTCTCTTGTACGATTACTATGAAAATGAAAATTGTTGTCGGGAGTCAGTTGTCCCACGGTACATACAGTAGTTGTACAGAATATGTACCGGTGATACAGACATTGTATGGCTTTTTTTCTGAAATCATGTGCCAACAATGTTTATTCTTTGAAAAAAAGGGGTAGTTCACAGATTGTCAAGGATATTATTATTTGCACCAGTACACCAATACACCCTGAGTTTTACGCCATTAAATAAAAATTGAGACATATGTTCCTTTTCTTTAAAGGACAAATTTTCAGGAATAGTATGACCTGCTTGATAAAAAATCTAATGAATTCCATCAGTCACATGTGATATTTGTACTTCATTAGACTTTACACACCTGTGACATTTATAAATATAATGAAATAATTTTTTTCAGTGACTGATGCACAGTATGATTTATAATTCAAATGGAAAGAAATTAACTTTGATATATGAAAAAGTTCGAATTTTCTTTGAAAAAAAACTTGAATAAAATTGATATGTTTTTTTAATTGTCTGCATTTATATCATTTTATATGTGGGATTATTTTTGTTACTATTAACTAAAGCATTGAAGAACGGTGATAAGCGAAAACTGTTTAATAAGTATTTTAAAAGATCTCAGTAATTGACATACACTGTTGACAAGGGACTTTCTTGTTGGACAGGGACATATACTAATTGCTATAATGGCTTTCAGTTTCTTAGATTGGTCAAAATGACGATTTTTGTAATGTTCTCTTACTAAACTAGTAAGTCAATATGAAATCTTATAAGCAAATTTTGCTCAGTAGGCTCCTGAAAACGTACCTTCCAATAATTTCCATAGCATGTGACTTTGTTTAATCTTAATGTCTTATTTAACGTGTTACAGTGATCAAGCGCAATTGAAATGTAGTATTGCTATTGTAGTTGTTGTTGCTGATACCGGTGCCACTGGCGTTGCTGTTCCTTCTTCATATTCTTTTTTCTTCTTCTTGAACTTCTGATTAATGGCTATGAGAAACTAAATCGTTTCTACTGTCCTTACAATTGATTCCATCATCATCATCGTCATCATCATCGTCATTATCATATTAATTTTTCTCATCACAATCATCATCATCATTATAAGTTTTATCATCATTTCGGTATTTTTATTATTTTCATCATCGTTACCATCATTATGATCATTATAATATTGAATTGTTCAGATTACCTATACTTTTCAGAACAATTCTGTAAGTCATGCTACATGTGTTAAATTATGAGAGCTATTTCGTTTAGCGCATTTGTTCGGAATAATGAAATTCAGTTAGTCCCTTGTTCTGTGTACATTCAATAATTATCTCCCTTTAATTTCGCAATCCAGTGTTAAATTGTGAGAGCTATTTCGTTTAGCGAGACAATTTCGATGCATTTGTTCGGAATAATGAAATTCAGTTAGTCCCTTGTTCTGTGTACATTCAATAATTATCTCCCTTTAATTTCGCAATTTTTCTACTTGTTGACTTAGAAAACTAATCGAGTAAGAGGTGTTCATAAATTGGAAATGCCCGCGCTTGTGTAATTCGTGACATCGAGGCTTTTATCGCTCGAGAGCGGGTATTTCCATTCATAAACGCCAATGTACGAGGTAAGTAACCGGCTAACAAGACGTAATAATAAAAAAAAATCCATGTCCATTATTTCTTTTTTTTTTAGCTCGACTTTTTTTGGAGAAAAAAAATCGAGTTATTGCTACAGTCATGGTGTCGTTGCCGTTGCCGTTCCCGTCCGAAAACTTTAACATTGATCATAATTTGTTTATTCCTTGATGGATTATCTTTTATCTTCATACTTGGACACAACAACCCTTTGGACAAGACCTTCAAGATGACAAGACTAAACTTGACTTTGACTCTTAAATTACCTTCAAATTCAAAGTCAAAATATTGAATTTTGCTAAAATTGGCCATAACTTTATTATTAGTAGGTGGATTCTCTTCATGGTTAGATACAACAACCCTTTTGACAAGACCTTCAAGTAGACTAGATTAAACTTGACTCATAAACGACCTTCACTTTTAAGGTCAAAATATTGAATTTTGCTAAAATTACCCATAACTTTTTATTAATAGGTGGATTCTCTTCATGTTTGGGCACATCAACCCTTTGGACAAGATCTTTAAGTAGACTGGACAAAACTTGACATTGACTCATAAATGACCTTCACCTTCATGGTCAAATTATTGAATTTTGCTAAAATTTGCCATAACTTAATTATTTATAGGTGGATTGTCTTTAAACTTGGACACAACAACCCTTTGGACAAGATCTTTAAGTTAATTAGACTGAACTTGACCTTGACTCATAAATGACCTTTACCTTGAAGGTCAAATTATTAAATTTTGCTAAAATTGTCCATAACTTTAGTATTTATGGTTGGATTTGATTTATACTTAGATAAAACAACACTTACGACAAAACCGACATGTTGAATAACTCAGATATGACCATGACCTTAAAATGACCTTGACTGTCAAGGTCAGATGATTTAATTTTGCTTAGATTGTCATAACTTTCTCATTTATTTATAGATTTGATTCATATGTGGACTAAACAAAATTTATGACAAATCCGACATTATGATTATTTCAAGTTTGACCTTGGCCGTTAAATGACCCTGACAGTCAATGTCAAATAATTGAATTTTGTTAAAACTGGCCATAATTTTGTTATTTATGGTTAGATTTGAATCAGAATTTGACAAAACAACACTTATGACAAATATGACAAGATAAATTATCCAAGTTTGACCTTAACCTTAAAATTACCATGACCGTCAAGGAATAATAATTCAATTTTGCTTAAATTGTCTTAACTTTGTTGTTTATGGTTGGTTTTGATTCATAATTGGACAAAACAACAATTTTGGCAAAACCGACATATTGAATAACTCAAGTATGTCATAACCTAAAATGGCCTTGATCGTCTAGGTCAGATGATTGAATTTTGCTTAAATTGTCATAACTTTGTCACTTATTGATGGATTTGATTTATACTTGGACAAAACAATACTTTTGACAAATCCGACATTTCGATTCAAGTTTGACCATGTCCTAAAAATGACCTTGACTAGCAAGATCAAATTATTGAATTTTGCTAAGATTGGTCATAAATGTGTAATTTATAGTTAGACTTGATTCATACAAAACTTACATGCTGAATAATTCAGGTATGACCTTTACCCTAAAATGACCTTGACAGTCAAGGTCCCATTATTGTATTTTGCTTAAATTGTCATAAGTGTTGTTTATTTATTGATTTGATTTATACTTTGATAATACAACAAAACCGACATTTAAATTTATTATAAGTATGACCTTGACCTTTAGATGACCTTGACATTTAAGGTCAAGTTATTGAATTTTGCTTAAAATAGCCATTTTTTGTTATTTATGGTTTGATTTGATTCATACTGGGACAAAACAACACTTATGACAAAACTGACACATTGAATTATTCAACTGTGACCTTGACCTTCAAATGACCCTGACCATCACGGTCAAATAATTTAATTTTGCTAATATTGGCTATAACATCATTTTTAGTTTTTTTTTTAATACTTGGACTAAACAACGCTCATGACAAAACCTACTTGTTAAATTATTCAAGTATGACCTTAACCTTTAAATGACCTTTACAGTCAAGTTCGAATTATTGCAGTTTGCTAAAATAGCCAAACTTTTGTTATTTATGGAGAGATTTGATCTATACAGGGACAAAACAACACTGAGAATAAAACAAACGTGTTGAACAATTCAAGCATACCTTGACCTATAAATGACCTTGACATTAATTAACTTGGCTATATCTTTGTTGTTAATGGATGTAGTGTCTTCATGCTTGGACATAACTACCTTTTAGACAATACCTCCAAAGAAGGTTATACTGAACTTGACCTTGACCTTTAAGGTCAAATTTCTGAATATTGCTAAAATTGGCCATAACTTTGTTATGTATAATTATATTTCAAAATGATGTTTCACTTAAAATCCCTTTACCACAATGTGCTTCCTCTGATGTGTTTGCCTTTGGAAATAGGAAAAAGTCGAGCGTGGCCCCCGTTTGCGGTGACTCTTGTTTAGACCAATGTTATTTGTATCAGTTTCAGAATAATATTCTGTTTTGTAAAAAACCGTGACATTACTCCATTAAACCCGATAGTTTTAAGACATTTTAAGTAGCTCTGCCCTAATAGTCTTCGGGCTTATTTTGAAGAAAATCAAATTAAAGGAATGTGAAATTTGGCTAAATATAGCCATGGGACTAATAGTTTACATTTTTATTCTTACTATTGTAAGAATACTAAGAACAGAAAAATGTTGTAGCTGTTGTTGCTAGCTCCGTTGCCTCTGGTGTCGCCTTAAGTGGGAGTCAGTAAAGAGAAACTTAAGATTATCCATGAGATAATATTTTAGCATCTGCATTTATTGTCATTACCTTTTCTATATTATATAAACATGCATGTCAAACGCTTATTTCTAAGTAAAAAACATTTCATACGCCATTACGAAGGTAACTCAGACAAATATTTTGCAGCATAGTTATTCAGTTCTGTATAACGTATCATATTACCCACTTAGAAGATGTAGTATTCGAATGTCATGTACTTTGATTATTCTAACTGAAGCCACCCATAAATTTTACATGTTTTTATTCATTAAATCAATGTTGAACATCTTATTTCATCTCACTGCCTTTGGAACGTTTATTATATTCAAATTCAAATTCAAATATCTCTATTCACCCAGGTATCATTACAATACATAAGGGGCTTTTTACAAAATATTATTTGCAATTTAAGTGTTCCGGTAGTGAAGTCTGAAAAACAAATACATTTTAAACATTATTTCGAGTTTAGGGAGTAAATGATTAATTTAATAATAAACATTTTAAAGGGTATTGGGGATCAGGTGAAAATATGTTAGCATCCACAGATTTGTAATAGTTATAATCACAAATATTATAGTAACGTGGAACACAACTGGTAAGTGCCTTGTACCTTATTGCGCACTCTGATAATTTTGTTTACTAAAAAACTGTAAAGCGGTTTTTGTTAAAGAAGACCACGTGCAATTTGAGCTAATCGCGCAGTAATAGTCAAGACAACCCATGTGGAGAATTTAAGTAACCTACATTTGGTCAATACATTAGTGCTGTGTATATTTCGCATTCAATTTGGATACGTTAATTTTATATTTACGGAACTTAGCCAGAATTTACGCAATAAGGTACTGTCTCCATAGGTATTGTGAATATGATGCAATTTATAATTTGACTTTAGAAAACGACTTTCAGTAATTTTGTCAAATGAATATAAAACTATAGTGCCGTCGCGGTACCCGACATCTTTATTTTTCAGTTTTGGTGGGTGGGTATCAATAATTAAATCAGATCGGTTGGACATCGGGGAACTAGTCTATAATGTTATATGACATGTTATAGTTAATGACACATATAAATAGTACTTTCAGACGGTAATATTGAAAGTATCAAAGATATTCAATATTGTATCATATTTTAAAATTCTATATTGGTAACATCAAATTAATTATTTTTTCAATGTTTTCAATGGCTATATTTGTAATGATTGAAAACAGGCTCAACGTACATGCTTTAGCAATATTGCTAAACAATTGAGAAGTATTTTAGGTACTTTGTCGGACTCTGAAGTAACTATTTGTTTGAAATTAAAATCATTATCTTCAAGGCAAAAATTTTATCAAGATATGTTGCCTTTGTTCTTTGAATTTTTCGCAACATAGTAAATAATGTTTGTTAATGCCGATAGTGTTTTCTGTACAAAGTATGCATCGTCTGTTTTCAAAAGCCGTCCCATCACAGCGTCCCGTTTCTACTGGAAAATGCGTGTTATTTGTACGAAATTTAAACATTAATTCACGTTCGCATTTAGGTAAAACTATTAGATAGTTTTCAATATTATGAGTTTCTGTACAGATTGCATAAATTCTGGCGTTGTTGGATGATTGAGATTGCGCATTTCATTCCTGATAGTAGTGGTCAATTAGGACTTGTTTTATATTATTATCATCAAAGTAAGGAGTATTTAGAAAAGGATAAAGTAGCCAAGTGTCTGTTCTGCCGCTAGATTCAATGATATTCTTAATATGTTTCAAGTGACATATGTGTTCAAAGAGAACGGAAATTTTATGGTCATGAAAAATGTTTGAAACATTATATATGTTTAAAAATATTTTAACTTTCACCAAATAATAACATACTATTGTTTTCTTCAAAGTATACAAAACATTATCATACAAAGTTTAACTGAAAATTTATAAAAGACTGGGCTAGTCAAAAAAGATTTTATCATTTTGCAACTATGTTCAATAGGAATGAAACTGTTATGCAATCATTTAATTTAGCTATAACATAAACATTTTTTTTTGTTTTTCTGTGATTAGAAACAAGTGGTTAATGTATATTTCAAAACAGTGATGGTCACTTTGAACACATATGTCACTTTCAGCCATTTAAATTCTTGTTCTGGTTGTTTGAGCATATATTGATAAATTTTATGAGATAATTTTGAATACTTGTCAGTTACTAATCTATTCCAAAAAGATAGCATCCTACTTTTAATCAATATTGATATCGATATTACACCAGTTTCACTAAATAACATATATTTAGGCGTTGATTTTCGAACACCAGTTAGCTTTCTGAGAAGCTCACACTGAACTTTTTCGATCATGGCTTATGATTAAAAACCAAAGATTTCAGATCCATATATAAGAATTGGGAGAACTTGATGTTTTCTGCTTTCTCTGAGTTAGCATATAGTAATGCCTTTGAAAATGCGATTGCAGTCTTCGAAGGTTATTTAAACATTGATACTATATCGCATGTTGCATGTTACTTAGTACAAAGTAGCCCCCCATCCCACCCCACCCAACCCCAACAAAAAAGAAACAAACAAAAAACCTGGAGCCGCCACCTACATACCTTGTAAAAAATAATTGACCAAGGACCAAACATTAAACTGATAAAATGCTGCAGAAGAGATGCCTTTGAAAGTTACTGATCGATATCAAACATATCATTTTTTTTTATCAGCCTCGATCAATACAAAACTATCTTGTAGAAATGGGGTACAGTTGATAATTATCATTAATTAGCATCACTCTTTTAAAAGCTTACAGTCTGAAAATATGAGAAATAAAAACATTGAACATCTAATACACCGATAAAATTTCACCTCACACTGAATGGGTTAAATTTATGATTCTTTAGGTCAAAACTATCTAGAATACATACTGTAGTTGTGTTGGGTTATCAAAGTTTTATATTCAGCGCATCTTTATGTGTCATTTTTAAGAAGTAATTTTAAGACTGCATTTCAGAATAGTTTCGTTGATTTATGAAAGAAAACAAATAGATTATTTTATTTGATTGACTGTTTGTACTTTTATTGAATACAGCATAATTTTCTTCAAATTTTATCATACACGTGGAAATCTTGACACAACAACATGTTGAGTTTAGAATACTATAGGTATAGTACTTTGTATACGCGGGGTTAAATTGTAGAACGGTGTGATAAGGCTGTAAGTTAGGTACAAACATGTGACTGATATTCGTAGGATATTTGAACAAAAAGACTTAATATTATTGCAATGTTTTCGTTAAAATCAGCAGTTTTATGGGGCATAATAGCCTATTTTATATATAACACTTTACAGTCGTCGAAAGAATCACAAGTTGCTAAACAAGTTAACAGTACTTATGACTACATAATTGTCGGTGCTGGATCGGCAGGATCAGTGTTGGCTTCGAGGCTTTCCGAGGATTCTCACGTGAGCGTTCTTCTTATTGAGGCCGGTGGTGAGGAAACGGACAACTCGACTTTTTACGACATCCCATTGCTTGCCCTACTTTTGCAGCAATCGCAATCGGACTGGGGATACTTTACTACGCCTCAAAGAAAGTCTGGAATGGCGAGTATTATTGGCAATAACAGACATTACTGGCCACGCGGCAAAGTGCTCGGTGGGACCAGTATGTACAATATTATGCAGTATGTGAGGGGAAGCAAATATGACTACGATGAATGGGCAGCAAATGGGTGTACAGGCTGGAGTTATAAAGATGTATTGCCGTATTTCTTAAAATCTGAAGACGTCTTAGATGAAGGATTGAAAAATTCTGAATATCACCATGTTGGCGGGCCTCTAGGTGTGAGTAAAGAAAATGTATACTCAGCTTTGTCTGAAAGGTTTATAAGAGCCGGGAAAGAGTTGGGATATGGAGCTGTTGATGATTATAATGGTGAGACCCAGTTAGGCTTTGGCACTAGCCAAGTTAATGTGCGGGATGGGGTTAGAGCAAGTACTGTAAGAGAATTTCTACGTCCAGCAATTACACGTGCTAATTTAGATGTTCTTGTTAACTCGCATGTGACAAAAGTAAATGTCGAACAGAAAAAGGCAACTGGCGTTTCATACATCACAAATGGTGTGAAAAAGATAGTGAATGCAAAGAAAGAAGTTATATTATCAGCAGGTTCGATTGGGTCGCCACACATTCTGTTATTATCGGGCATTGGACCAAAGCGCCAGTTACAGAGTATGAATATTCATGTGGTTAAGGACCTCCCAGTTGGTGAAAACTTACAAGACCATCTGATGATATATTATCCATCAAATGCAAGTTCAATCGTAGAAGGCATCCGTATTTCTGAAAGGGAAAGTGTATTGTCTATGATGCAGTATGCCCTTTTTAAATCAGGTCCTTTATCAACAACCGGTCTCGTGGGTACAGCATTTATCAGGTCTAAGGAACAGACGCAAAAATACCCGGATATTCAGTTTCATATTGTCGTTACTCAACCTGAATTAGACCGCGCCGTTGTAAATAAAACATTTCTGCGAAACGTTTTCAGCTCTGGATTCAGAGAGGGTCTAACCCTTTTACCAATTCTGTTGCATCCTAAAAGTAAAGGCACTATCACGTTAAAATCATCCGATCCCTTTGATTATCCGAATATTGATCCCAATTATTTTGATCATCCGGATGACATAGAAGTAATGAAACGAGCGATAAAACTTGCAGAAAAAATACTTGAAACAAGTGCTATGAAAGAAGTAGGGGCGAATTCAGATAATTTTAAAAATGCAGATTTTTGTGCAGCTCATGAATACAAATCGGAGGAATTTTATGAATGTTTGGCACGGAATTTAGCCTTTACTGTTTACCACCCTACAAGCACATGTAAAATGGGAAGTGAAAAGAACGCTGACACTGTTGTTGACCCATCCCTTAGAGTAAAGGGAATTAGTGGACTGCGCGTGGTAGACGCCTCTGTGATGCCAAATATTGCATCAGGGAATACAAATGCACCAACAATTATGATCGCAGAGAAAGCAGCAGATATGATTCGTGGCATTGACTCTGAGAGACATAAACTATAGTCTTGTAGCAAAATGACTTTAATGTAAATATTAGTGCAAGAGTACTCATTTTAATTAACCAATATATGAAATTATGCTCTCCTTTCCACTCTAATTTTTGACTGTGTGGGGAGGCTGTACTTTCCTACTGTGGTTTTTCCTGAATGTGTTTTCATTTTTTTATATGCAGACTAGTGCTTGCAGCATAGTTGCATATCTGAGATATGTTGCTGTTATTGGAATGTATTGACGTTAACTGACCTACCGTAAATGTCATCAGTAAAAAATACTGCAGATATTTCGCGACAGGATATTCATGAATGGTCTATCTAACATATCCAGTCGAAGAGGAATGAAAATTGTAGTTCATTTTGATATATTAAGGTAAACTTATAATTAAAGCAATACAAATGTTGTTTGTTTTTCATTTTACACGTTACAAGACATAAGTTCAATTTTTGATTCTAGTGTTTTCGGGTTGTGATAATCAATACTGCATTTGAGCCAAAACTAGTTACAGTGTATTACCATGTACATTTTAGTGATACTCTATAGTTTTTTTTTTTTTTTTTTTTTTGCTTATTATGAACCATAAATCATCTTTTTCGGGGAGAAGTACGTGAATTCACCTAAAGGATATCGTAGATAACGCCGTCCGAGCCTTGGTCCATGATCAGTAGCAGTGGCTTACCAGCATTGGTTTTGTACTTGTCACTTATTACTTCTTTCGCTTCGGACTTTACAAGAATATATTATCAGCTTTTCCTGAGAAAATTAATTTAAAATTAATCCCTATCCCTCATGATGACTGTTTCTGGGGTGCAAACAACCACTCAAGCCTTAAGTGTGGTATGCTGAAAGTATAGACAGTCCTTCGACATGTTTGACTTATGACTTCATTTTCTTAACACTGAGTCATTTTAGATTAAAAGAGCATACAATTCAGTGTGGTAAATGATTACTCGTAAAAAGAATTTATAGATTTTGATCAGTGACAAGTAGAAAATAACAGAAAATTATTGAGTCGTTATAGTTTATAAAAAACTGATGAATCGATTGTTTTTGAATCTGCATTAAAGTTTCCTGTAAACTGGTCATTTGCTGCAAACGATTTTCATACAGTCTATTCTCGTTTTTGCAAATTCGGCGATGTTTTGTAAGCCCGTTCTAGAGACTATAGGTCTCAACGATAAGTTCTAAGTTTTATATCTAAATACTTATATTAAATAGACATAATATCAAGAAGAGTCTAATAATCTTCTTTTTCTTCGTGAACGTCTTATTCTTGGTTATGAGACACTATAGGTAAATTGTTTCTACTGTCATTGAAAGTTCATCATAATCATCTTCATCTTCATTGCAATTCTACTTTTTAGTCATTGTAATGTTATGATTATCATCATCACAATTATCGTCATATTGTTCAAATTACAATGCATTGCCTGAACAAAATCTTACAGTTTGCTACCTACATTTGATCATGAGATGTTGCGCTTGTTCAAGGATAATAAACTTCAATTGATCTCTTGTTTTGCTGCAGTATGTAACTCTCTTGAGTTTCTTCAGTCAGGACAACAACATACAAGTGATAACCTGACGGGATTTTGTAAAATCCCGATTTTTGATAACAATTATGGCTGACCCGATTTTCACAGATAAAAAATCCTCGATATTCAAAAAAACAACTGTGTGTCAAATGTCTATGTCTCGCACCCTCAAGTCAAGTCAAAGTGAAAAAACGTTTATTTGTCTCATTTCATGTTTAAACATGACATAATGAGGTTACAAACATGGATATAATCTATTATTATGAGGCTCTTAACAAACGTATACAAATACTCTTCTCAATGTAAAAAGGTAGTGAAATTTAAAAAAAGAAGATCTTTAGAATATGTGGAGTCCAGCTAATAAACAAAGCTGCATCTTACATTATCATTATTTTATATATATATATATACACACATAGTTACATACATATATACATACACATACATATATACATATACACATACATACATATATACATACACATACATATACATACACACACATACATATACACATACACAGCTGTGCGATAAAAACAGTGCATTACCAATTATACATGGGACATTAATTATCGACTTAAGATGTTAGATAACGATAAATGTGAATACCTGATTTTTTGGTTAAAGGTTTATTGTGACAGAAATACTGTAATTAATGCAAACAAGAGGTAAACTAATTATTTATTATTCGGGATGTTTAATTTTAAAAACAAATGGGAAGTTCAGTTGATATTATATTTTGCGAGTTTGATATGAGTAATTGCAAGTTTTGTACGATGGAGGTTAAATACTTTGGTAATATAGAATTAATTATAGTTTACGAAAGAAGCCTAAGCGAAACCTTTCACCTTGTAAGGACTCAGGTAAAAAAGTAAGGTTCAAAAAAAAAAAGAAAAAAAATCAATCTTAGTGGGAGTCTGAGTACAAATGGGTAACAAATGTTCCAAAGGTGCAGATTTATTTTGCAGATGGTGCAAACTTGAATTCAAAATATGTTATGCTGGAAAGAATGACCTCACAAAACATGTGAACAGTGATAAACACAAGAAGACAGCTGAATCTCTAAAAAGTACTCAATGAGCCAAATGTTCTCCAGAGTAGAGATTGATGGAGTAACTCATGCCGAGACACTGTTTGCATACTTTGTGACAAAGCAGAGCACAATATACCTTCCTTTGTAGATGACCATTTTTCAGACTTAGTCAAAGAAAATGTTTCTAGACATTGTCATTGAAAAAAAATAGAAGCAACAGAACAAAAACAACACACATAGTTAATCAGACAATGAGACCTTACTATCACAAGAAAGTGCCAGCCTTGTGTAAAAATGAAACATTTTCCATTGTGACTGACGAGTCGAACGATAAAGGAGATGACAAAATGTCAATTGTCCTGCTAAGAGTTTATGACCAGGACATTCACAAAATCTCAACCAAATTTCTTGACATTTCAACTTGAAACATAAGCACTGGGGAACATATTTTCTGTTGCCTGAACGAAATCTTTCTGTAAGTATCAAAGACGATTTTTCTAAAACCTTAAGTCTATATTTGTAGGGAAGAGAGCTGCTATCTACTGAATATTTTTTAAATTATTTTCATAATCAGCTTTCCTGTACATAGTCTTTACTTATATTTCAGCGATCGGAATACACCCTGGAGCATCTGTTTAGGTTTCTCATCAGACAACTGTACTGTGATGATAGGAAAGAAAAACAGTGTTCTGTCTAGAGTAAAGGAAGCTAACCCGTGTGTGTGTGTGTGTGTGTGTGTGTGTGTGTTAGTGCCATCTGGCTAACATTTGTACCCAGAAGGCTGTGAAGACCTTACGACTGCCCATTGATGAATTGAATGTGGAAGTTTACTATCATTTTCATCACAGGTAAGAAAAATAATTTCATTAAAATTACCGTTGACAGATTTACACACTTAGTTTGAAATAAGTATAAAACAATTGTTTCAGTATAATTATGATATAGAAATTGAATGATATGAAAAAATTGTATGACTACCGGTATGATTAAGTCCATGAAATTCCTAAATGCAAATTAGTGATATTTCAATGCTAAGTGTAAGAAAATGTACAAGGAATTCAGAACTTTACGAACTAAGACTGTTTGAAAATCCTGAAACATTGCCAGACAAGATGATTGTCCCTTGAAAAGTGTTTCACGCCTGTTGCACAAGCGGCGAGCTTTGCAATCATACTTCTCCAGTCATGATGATATTGAAAAACCAGGACGTATCCAGCGTGTTGCAGACTGATTAGCAGAACCCCTTATGTGCCTTCTTCGAGTTTGTGCTGCCCTTCTTAAATGAGTTCAACGCAACATTTCACGTATGTAGTGGTAATTACAGTTAAATTCTCCACAATGTTATGAAACAATATAAAGTTCTTCTAACAAATAGCAGATGCACATCGTTTTTAAAAAAAAATTTTGACATAAAAATTTTTTTTTGATAAATTATATATTTAGATGCCGTGAGATTATAACAACATAATATTTTACTTCAAAACTGATTATAAAAGTCAAAATAGAATAAAAAAAATATTTTCGCTCCAGCCTGATTTAAACTCTGGACCCTCATGTTAACAAAATATTTCCAACGCTTTTACTGTCACCACCATCGCCGCATGTGATATTACAGATATTTACTTTAAATCTCATACGATATAGTTATACCGTCGCGTTACGGTATACCACTTTGAAAGGGGAAAAAATCAATTTATAATGTAATTATTTGACTTATTTTTTGTCAGTAAGTTATTTTTTAAGCATTAGTCATAAATATTACAAGAAATTTATAATACAAGAAAACTTTCTTTTTTTTGTCATCTGGAGCACAGCCCCTTTAAGCTCATTTTATGTGAGACATTATACGACATCACATTAACAAATATTTATCTCGGTCGGGAAGCTTGAAATCTTAAAAGTGTCTGGAAGCACAATTCTATGGATTCAATTTTTATCAAGTATCTTTAAAAAGATTAACTGAAAATGGGGATTATTTGATAAAGCGTACACAATGCGTGTTGTAATAGGATCTTTTCATCAAACTCATTTAATGACATGTGTCTCAGGGTTTAGTGTTCCTTCAAGGTGACCTGATTAAATGACAAGCACATTTCAAATTTTGACATTACTTTTTCATTTCTTTATGCATTTTTTCGATATCAGCACATACCTTTTTTGTCGCATGTCCTTATCATTGGTTATAGACAAGTGCCATTCACCTTCAATGCTAAAATCTCAGCAGATTTCATTTTTGAACAAAACTTTTTCATGTCTTCATACATTCCTCCCATAGCTGTTTATTGTCATTTAGATCTTCTAAACACCTTATGTTACCAGTCCTGTTATGTTTACGTTTTATTCCACCGGGGGCACAGTGATTTCAAAATACAGTTTGTTCCCTTCTCACTTCAGTGTCAGTTTATACATGACTTACTTTCAAAGTGCACTGCGCCGACCATCTTTTTAAAAGATAGTTCTTGTTTCGTCAATAGCCTTAGCTGTTATGCGCGTTCAATATTTGCCAATGTTTGAAAGCTAAACTCTTACGGGGCATAAAATTTGTACTGTATCTACGCCGATCATCTTTTTTCTCTTCTTTTTTTCAAAAAGATATTTCTGGTTTGTATAGGTTACAAAACTAGTTGGTGTTCATCAATGGAAACTATCTGCGCTCGTGTGAATCGAAGGGAGCGAAGAAAGACGTATAAGATTTACAACAGGCTAAAACAATATTCTTAACAATTGAAATTGCCTTAATGTCGCTTGTAATTGGTCATTTGGAGTTTCTTTTAAGAGAAACGCCTCTCGCCTCAGATTGTAGTTTTAGTGTTCAACTGTCTTCTTGTACAGTATGTAATACATAAGTTTTTGTTAATATGCGCACAATTTATATGTTTAAGATGTGGGACTGTGTTAAAATGTTGTGCACTGAACCGTGACGTTTCATTTTTTTAACCGGATAGTGTGAACACATTTTAGTTTATTTGTTCAACACAGACTGTATACGGACACGGGACAATAAATTAACATTTACGATAACTTAACTGTCGAAATCTGTCTGGATATTAAAAACTTACAAACTGACCACACCACGGGAGCTGGTACTAGACGTTAAGATGATTATCGATGTTTGGAATTTACGTTTAAATCTCTCTCTCTCTCTCTCTCTCTCAAGTTTTAATTTTCAATCTTATTTTTATCTATGACTATATAAAGAAATGCTTGATTGATTGTAATGTTATTCAAATCCACTAAATTTGACGTTGCAAACAAGGGATTGTGAAAATTGCTTAGAACAAACAATTCCTCATGGAAGAAAAAAGTTTTGCCGATGACACAGTACGTAATTACACTGTCTTGGTAAAACGGTATAGTACTACTGAATGTTCCGTTTTAATGCTAAGTTATTTACTGTCTCTTACAGAAAAATGTTATATTTCCCGAAGATAGTAATATGCCGGCTTGGCATTCTTTGGAAGAAAATACATACAAATTGAGCAGCAACGGCACCACTCACTACTTATTAATACCTTCTATGTTTTTTCTCTGAAATGAAGAAATATTGGAAGGAATGTCCTCACAATACAGTCTAAATCCTCAAAAGATATTCAAAATATAGCTTAAGGTCCCCCTCCTTATGAACCTGAATCAAACCTCAAAATGTGTTAGATCCGAATGGACTTTACTGCGAATAAAATGGGAAAGTAACGCTGTTTATTACATATAAACGTATCTCAAATTCACAGAAACAAACTTTACCAATTGCTAGATAAAACAAATCGCGAATATGAGCCGTCAGCAGTTCATTTATATGTCATTAGTATGTATCATTAATTTTTACACATCTTTGACATAATTAAATATTTGGTAAAGGAACCACTTGATGTAAGCCTCTTTTTGTTTCTTCCGTTTATCTTAAACAGGCAGTTTCAGTTGCCCAAGAGCATAAGCGGAACTTTGATATACGATAAATAATCTTATCTTTGCCGCCATGATCGAATAATGCTTCAATTGTTTTAGAGCGAAACGCATTTCAAACATTTTATTCAATCAGTTGCAAATCATATGTCCAGAGAGACCTTTTAGAAAGATGTTCCGTGAGTATTGAAAATCTATTATGTCTGCATAGTATTGGGCTGTTCATGCAGTTACACTGAAACCCTGTCGACCTTTTTCCTGTGATCCATTGCATTACTTTATTAAGATATGTAGAAAAGCATTTTCCTTCCTTTGGCAAGAAAGTCATACAGCGGAAGTTGTGAATAAAATTTAAATTGAAGGAACAAGTCTGCGAAGTGTTTCTTTAAGTTTTACTAATGGAAAATTTACAATTACCAAATGGTGTTTTCCTAGAAAACAGTTAACTGAACACTGTAGATAGCAGGTGGAGGAGTCGTGGAAATAGCTCACTATGTAAGTAATCAAGTTCTTCCCTGGAGGAATAATTTCTGTAATTGACAAGGACCGTCAGTAAGACTTATTTGTTAGACCGATATCCCCTGTTACTGCTTAAAAACAACGTCTTTCTTTATTTGAAACCATTCTTTCCCTTCAAGCTATTCAAATTTTCATGAAATTTATTTCGAGATTTTAATTTCCAGCATACTGGAAAGCACACGAAATGTTTTGAAAATAAATGAGGAGGAGGAGAACTAGTGGTTCTTTGTTAGAGCCAGTAATGACAGCGGGGACTTTTAAGGGGTTTGTGCAGTGACAATGCCACAAAAAAGCGCCCTAGGCGATATTGTTTCAGAAATTAAACGAAAGTGTTTAGTATTTCCAGCATATCTATGAAAAAAAAACAGTCAGGCTCCTAAAGCAAAGCCATTTTTACCACAATAACACAGTTTAAAGAAACAGACACGCATGCCAGAGGTCTATTAATTTTATCAATGCTGCACGTAACTGAAATCTAGAATTTCTAGTTCGTGACCAAAACAAAGAATTTTAAAGAATGTCTTTATAAACTCTCTGTTAAGGCTCTTAAGCTTTAAGTGTTGTGGTTTCTGACGAGTTTAAAGGATTCATTATATAACATCTTTAAAAACAACTTCCCCTTTGGGTGGAGATCAGTATTCACCCTCGCGACAACGCTTAAAAACATGGTTGTGGTTAAAAGTGTTAAACCAAAAACCCAGACAAGACGATTTGCAAATCTTGACAATATAGCCCTTAACAAAAGTACCGAAACTTATGACTACATGGGCACCGTTTAAACAATTCGGCAGAAGACCACATCAAAATATTTTAGCTTCAGTTTAGGATAGAAAGCTTCTTTCAGATGTTCCACATTTCAGTCCCATGATCCTTTGAGTCCAGCGCACCGGAACCATTTGATAAATTTGATAGAAATAATATAAAGAAGAAAACAGATGTTTTTTCGGGTGTCATTTAAGGAGATGTTGTTTGGCGTAAATTGATGACCAACGGGCGGTCGGATCGACAAACGAATGGTAATTACAAATACTATGAAGACTGACTGACTGAAGTTGTTCGAACATTCATTGTCTCCATTTACTACCGAAAGAATGAAAACATGGAACTAATGATATAAATTCATTATTTCAATCCTCCTTTCAGCATTGGCTGTGTGCTTGGCTTATTGCCTTTACTGTTGCTGGTTTATTTTATTCTTGCCTTTTTTGGCGAACTATTTACTTTTTCCTCGTTTATTGAACAGGTATGCTATGAACAATGAAGAAATATTATTCACAACAAACACAAAGCAAATATTTCATCACTACTCAACACATTTCTTTAAGGTCTACGGAAAAATTATGTCTTTAACTGGAGGACATCAAAGACTGTGTTTTTTGTTGTTGTTTTTTTTTTTCAAGAAATACAATTCTCATTTCCGGCTGTTCTCCTTGAAAAGAAAAAAAGAAAAATACAAAAACACACATACATACATGATAGAATCTCAAAGGTGACTTTTGTTGGGAGTCAGTTTTAAATCAGGCAAAACAATTTACACTTGTCATTTAAGTATTGATTTTATTTGTATCATGTACGTTGAATTTTGAATAAACTGAAGACGAAAGATATCTTTAAAAATAACGTAAGTTTATTTCTGTAGGATATCTTACAAACCTAATATTATTAAAAAGGCCACACAAATAAGCATAATATATGACATTCGAAGACACAAATTTAACGGGAAAAATGTGATGTGCAACGGGGATTGAATATATTGCATGGTTGCAAACTCAACTGAAGTTACGTTTTATAGAAGCATGTACTATTTTATGGAAGAGATCTTCACTTACATATATTGACTTTATCATTTTAAATGACAACATTAAATATCAATTCACACTTTTGATATCACTGACGAAATGGTAGATAAGATTAAAAAAATTTAGAACCGGATCTCAATTCACAACGCTACACAAGACAAATAAGACAGAATAAGTACTTTTTTCTACTAAACAAGTAATTTGATTGTCACATTTATTATCTAAGATCTAGAAGAGAAGAGCGCTAAGACCGGGATTCAGGAGAAATTTGTCTTTTACATGAAAGCCTCATTAATTTCTGTGTTACATTCGGGGACAGCTTTTTACCGCTACTGGTAGGGTTGATCATTTATTTCAGAAAGGTTGACTGGCAAATTTAAATACATCAGAATGTGTGCTCAGCTGTTCTTGGAAATATTTTATTGTTAGCGTCATATGAATTATGCCATTAAGTACGAAGTAAAGAGGACGAATATTGCATTTCCGGTAGCAGATTTGGCAAATTTGTAATTAACTTTCAGTCATTACATTATTATGACGTTATTGAGAAATTTCAATTGATAAACAGAAACGGTTACTTAGATTTTTTGTCGAAACTGTAGAGCCAAATCAGGAATTCTATAATCTATATAGTTACGTGTCTTGTTTCTATGTCATTCTGCATTCATACATTCTTACAGTACTGCATCAATACGGCACATCTGTTTTAATAAATATATCTTTCGTAAATGTATGTAATAAAAGAGACTGTAATAATGTGATTATCTATGGTTTCACAAAAGTCTCGTATAACTAGGTGATATTCTGTTTAATGTTTAAAATGCATATAAATTGCTTCAGCCAAACACCTGTTGGTTTAGTCACAAACTGCTTTAGATTGGTTTCGTGATTCTAAATAGGGAATGGTATAAAAAATCAATTTTAATTTGACGAGTTTCCATGTGTACACTCCTGCAGGGACTGTTGCGCCTTTTTTCTTTATGAAAAAAGGTAAATATGATTTCACTCTGTTTCTCACAGAGTGTCAAATGCAATGATAGTAATCAGAGATATAGGTGAAAGGGTATGGTATTATAGGCGAACGACCAAAGAATATGGGATAAAACCTGGTCACGTGCTAACATATGCATTTGTTTTGGACATGGTAAACCCTTTATTCTAAATATACTAAATTCTCAAAGTACTAAATTTAAAGTTTTGTGTATTACAAGGTTGATAATTTTGTTTCTAAAATCTGCTGACTCTGAAGTTGGTTATTTTTACAATACCAGAAAAACATGTTTTATCAGACCAAATTTCATTTCAATTATATCTTTCAATTATATCCGGTGATACTAAGAAGACAAATGAAATGTTTGTTATTTTTGCCATGTTTCTTATTTTGCATAAACGCATATTACTTTCGTACGCCTTCACATATGCCCATTCACATTTATTTGTGTATTATGTAGATATAACACTGGATTAAAGTCATATGTTGTTATCGTTCTTATTATAACATCAACTACAGGCATATTTTCAAAATCGATGATACACGTCAATTAAAGTTATCACAAAAAACAAGCAACAAACAAACAAAAAAACAACAACAAAGAAACAAACAAAAAAACAAAGCGGTTTCAGGATCTCAGATCAATCGTTGTCAGACCAAACGTCCGAGTGTCAGATCCACTGACAGACTGATTGACCATGACGGACCTGGGTACTGACAGATATTGTTGAAATGGCATAGTAAAACCGGAACCGTCACATATTCATGATTTTTTAAATGTCCTTATATTTCAGTTTAAGTTGAATTTGTGTTATTCTTTGATTTTAATGCAAGGTCTGTATATTTATTCATAACTGTATATTTGTTCTTGTTTAAAGGCAGTTAAATATAAAATCATATTTTTCTGGTACAAAACACTACCCATTTCCTGCACAGAGTTAGGTTGTTACTGGATTAATTTGCAGTTCTCACTCTTAAAATATATGCAAAACATGTATAGTATGTAATAATTTGTCAGTTGTCTTGAAACCTGTTTAATGTCTTATTAGTACTAACTGTTATGCTTTAAACGGCTTTAATTGCTAAATACCTTAAGAGGATTGTAATATCTATGGTTCAAATATGCCTTTAAATCAAACGCCAGATAGGGAGTGTAATAATTATGATGGGAATGACATTTAATTTCAAATACGTTATCAGAACTGTAATATTTATTGCTTCATTTGGTTGTCGTTGCTTTAAGACAGATAAGGGCTGTATCATATAAAACTGTCCTAAGCATTTTCACAAATGCTTAGAACATGTTTTATGTTTTTAAATAGTAACGGCAATATGCCTATTGATCTCGGCACAGAGACAAGAAAAGGCTATGGCAACATTTCGTACACGTAAGATGTTGACAAGAAAAACCATTAAAACTGACAATTATAAGAAAAAGATATCTCACAGAGAAACCTCATTAAGTTGTATGTCAGTCTCGATGGCTGCTGCTTTTCTTCTACTGATACAATTAAGCATGTAATTTGTAGCACTTTTTATACCAAACCTGTTCTTAACATATAAACTTTGTCTGCTACCATTGATTTTAAAAGTGTTACTGCTATGGTAAATTGTGTCACAGTGTACGAGACAAAGTTCGCATTAAAATGTATTAACTGAAAAGTTTATTGTACAAATAATATAAAGAGACAGTATGTCGAACTTGTATTGTTAAAACTCCATGACGACACCCAGACAACTCCAATGCCCCTAAATAACCTTTCGAAGGAGAGTAAATGTACTTTCAGAATGTTAAGGAATATATATCGCATACGAAGAAGGGTTTTTGTCAACAGACTGTAATTTTAAAGTCATTCTGGTTAATGTAAAAAAGAAAAACTTCCCTTTCTGATTTTAACATTCATAGCTGTTATGTCGTAAAAATAACTAAGGTTGAGCCTTCAGCTGCGTTCCATTCAACATTTAACTATGTATGAGTATCAACAATGGCTATAATAATGTTTATGCAAATTTTTGCTTTGCATTACGTTTTCCTCTGCAACGGATTGTTATATCTACTTAGTACCTAGTCATGTAAGATGAAAAAGCAATTTTTGGCATAGGGTGAGTGTGTGTGTGTGTAGGGGGGGGGGGGAGCAGTTAAGAAGGATGGGGGTGGGCAAGAGGGAGTTACTCATTCAATATATATTTTTAGGAGGAGGGGTCTGGTGACTGGTAGAGGGGTTGAGGGTGGATGTAGAATCAAGTACTTACGTATTAAAAAAAACATGGGCGGAGGGGGGATATACCATGCAGAGGGTAGGGGAAGTACCTACCCATGCCATGTAAATAAACAGTTAAGTTCTAGGCTAGGGAGTGGGTGTGGGTTACTCATGCCAGAAAAAAGAAATGGAGGGGAAGAGTCTGATGGGGAGGGGGCGGTCAAGTACCTACAAATTAAAAAAATTGTGTGTGTGTGTATGTTTAGGGGGTAACGCGGGGGCAAGGTAAGAGAAATGGGACCCCTGAGGGGGGCAAGGTAAGAGGGGGTCCCCGGGGGGGCAAGGTAAGAGGGGGGTCCCGGGGGTGTCAAGTACCAATATATTTAAAAAAAGGAAAATAATGGAAAAAAATTGGTTTGGGGTCCCCACCAAATTGGATGGGGGAGGGGGAGTACTGATCTATTTATTTCAAAGGTTAAGAAGATTTTTCTCTATATAGGAGAAAAAGAAATTATTTTTTGGGGGATGGGGTGGGGGAGGGTCTGATGGGGGAGAGCCAAGAAGGGGGTGGAGGAGTCAAGTATCTACATATTAAAGAAAAGTTATAATGAATAAAATATTTTGGTTGGTGGGGGATGACGCGAGTTGAAATAGGGGCATAATTTTGCAAAAATAAATTTAAGGGTAAACTGCCCTTGAGAAATTGTTTCGCATTTTGATAGTGAACATTTATCTTAATTTGAAGTAAATAGCTTTGATAGCTTCTGAAAAATGGACCTTAACGAAAAGGTTAACCAACGCCGACGATAGGGTCATGACAATAGCTCCACTGTTTTTCTTCGAAAAGTGGAGCTAAAAATGAAGAAATTACTATAAATTAACCATAATTGTACCAAGCTGTATAGCTGATTTCACTCAGGACATATAATTACATCAAAATATTTGTAAATGGGTGTAACACATTCAATATCATAATGAATTGTTTATTTACACAATAATTGGCGACCATTTTAAAATGGCGGACGTCACTCCTTATGCTATTTCTAATTTTAGAACTTTTAACACCAACTCAAAAATGTTAAGAACCCGAACCCATTCCGTTTTAGAGGTAATACCTGATGAAATCTTATGAATATAGAGAAAAATATGATTCAACGGGAGATAATCAACATGTTCTGTTGGTTTCATGGTAAAAGTTTCAGCTGGACAACAAGTGCCATTCAATAGCATACACCCTAAGCTTCAGTGCTATATACATGTACGTCTACAAAAGTACCCACAGGGGGTAAGGGGGGTTGTGGTAGATCTGCGTCTATATTAGGCATTTTTATTGAAGCATTTGATTACTGTGTTCATTAATGTATGTAATCGACCTCGACCTGGAAAATCTATCACAAACACATGTAGTTATTATTTTTAAGTTTTTCTTACAGATACGAATACAAAACTTATCAAGAAAAAAAACAGTTGCAGTTCAGTATTTACAAAAAAGGTTCCATTTCTGATCTTACTTTTCTCTGTTATCATTTCTAACGGAGTCGTCTGGTCATTTGTCGGTTTAATTTTAGGTTTATACAGGTGGAATTTTACACTTAAGTGTTTTAATGAACTGTTATTTTTTAACGTTATATAGAATGTACATATCGAGAATAATAAAACGGCAATTCAAAAAATAGTTTGCTCTGGTATTGGTTCTTTCACAAATATTAGATTTTATCCTGTCAATTATTCCATATCCGATCCGATAAAGGGGTGCCGTATTAATTTTGCTTTACACGGCACATGCCAGATAAACTATCTCACTTAAGATTCTAACCTATTATTTTCTATGTATAATGTCGAAAAGACACACCCTAAAATGTAGAGTATTCCATTCTCTTTAAAATCATATAAATGAGAATGACATTGAATGAATCACAAATAAATGGCAAAGTGTCAGTCAAAAAGTCTGAGAACAACCTGTAAACTGAATGCATTGTATAATAAAGTTGTTGTAAACTCGTTTGGACAGTTAGACATTTATTATAAATGACCATTTCTAAATGTACATATGCCAAAATGAATATATTTTGAACATAAAATATGTCTCTCTCTTCACTGTTTCGTCATTTTCTAGATGATGAGCAGGTGCAATATTTGATATTATTATGAAGAGCATTGTATTATCGTTTTTTTTAGGAAATGCTCTCTGGCCTGGTAAATACGTATGCCAATCAGTTACTGTCCTACTCGCCTCTTTGTAATTTACAAAAAGATTTATTTTGACTAAAATTCATTTCATATACCATTATAATAGTGATTGTTGACTAAATGTATGAGAAACCTTACTATCGAAACAAAATCATGCAAAGTACAATGAATAAATAAGAAGTTAGATGAATTTCTAACATTATAATTCTGAGTCTCTGTAGATAGCTTGTTTTATCTTTACTGTTCACAAAATGTTTGAGATATTGTAGGTAATATTGTTATTACAAGTAATTGAATAAACCCTTAACTTGGATGTTTAATTAATCATTAAAACAAATCCGTTCACACATTTTAACATTTTCATGACATCTATAGGTACTTTAAAAAGCGTCCAAATTCATTACTCTAACATCATTTTCACTCGCCTTCAATAACGTGTTGGTCCACCTCTGTTGTCGCAACAAGCTATGCAACGACGTTTCATACTCCCAATAAGACGATTGATGGTGTGCCTAGAAATTCTGTCCCACTCTTCCTGCAGTGCCGCACCGAGCTCATATAACGTTCTGTGTGAAGGATCACGTTTTCGGACACATTTTCCAAGAATGTCCTATACATGTTCAATAGGTGATAAGTCGGGGCTCAACGCTGGCCATGGTAAAGCACTGATATGTTGCTCTTCCAGGAACACAGTGAGAAGTTTCGCCCTATGGGCCCTAACGCTATCCTAGAAAAATGAATTCTTGGCCATGGCGTTGAGCAAACAGGGCAACATATGCGAAACCAACATGTTGTCACGTTAGTACTGGCCAGTCACACGGTCATGGCACACATTTAGCTGTGTTCTGACAATCATAGTGATGCCATTCTATACCATAACGGACCCACACCCATATCGGTCGTGGACAACCTTGGCAGCGTTTGTAAAACGTTCATCTGGGCGACGCCAAATTCTTCTTATTTAATCACGAATGTCTAGGTTGATTCTAGATTTGTCACTGAACATCACATGTGACCACTGTTTAATATTCCTCCGACACCGCTTTCTACACCACGCAAACGTTCATGCCGACGCCTTGCTGACAACGACAAGACCACTTGAGGGCGTCTAGCGTTAAGACCGTCTGAGTAAAGGCGATTTCTGATTGTCTGTCTCGAGCCATTGACCCATCTGACATGTCGGAGGGGTTGTTGAAGGTCTGTGGCCGTCAGTGCTCTATCACTGAGAGCTTGATGAACAACATAGAGGTCGTCTCGGACGTCAGTACATCTTGGACGTCCACTTCTTTGGATATCAATTACGTCACCGGTTTTTTTATAGCGTGTTCGCAATTGACAGACAACGGACTGTGAAACATTCAAGTCTGCTGCAGCCTGGGCCTGTGTGCTTCCGGACTGGAGCATACAAATGGCCCACTAACGTTGACGTTCTGTTAGACGTCTCATAATTCCAATTGTAAATTTGATTGTGAATTTGTGTTCGACATCTGCACAAGACAATATTCTGAAAGTTTTGCCTAACTGAAAAATCTGCGTGCTACTCCTCATGTCTTAAAGTTGCACGTGCAGCACAAATTTGAGAGAAATTTCTATACTTTAGTGACTCCACAGACTACACATGAACAACCATTGTAAAAATGTACTTGGTGATTGCCTATAAAGAGTAGGTTTCCCATATCATTAGTAAATAACATTATATCCCCTACTTTTTGTATATGTTTTAATAACCGTGGCGTAAATGTGGCTTTCAGTGTTTTCAACTAAAATTTAAATCAAATTTATTCACTCAGTGCATCATATATGATAAAAACATAAGGTATATATACAGTAATTCTTATCCAACAGCAGTACATAGCAGATCAGTTACAGAGAACAATCATAATAACGAGTTTTTACTGATAAACCTTCCATTGATCAGTGTCATTTTATAAATTTGTCAAGAAGTTTTATTTGGACAGGTAAAAACTCCTTTTATTACAAAGAAAAGTATTAGGAGGGTCACTCTTCCCTTTTGACTTTAGCTTCAGGCAGAGATTAATTCCGTTAATTCATAGCCTGTCATTTAAATAGATTTATAAACAAAAAAAAATTTACAAATGATAATATAAAATCAACACAAACTGAAAACCTTTTTGTCTGTAATCCTACATCAATGTTGTTGTATAAAAAAGATGCAGGCATGAAGACATGATAACATGTTTGACTGCTACTTTGAAAATCAGTCATATGTCGAAAAAAAGAGTCGGTGTTTTATTATCACTACCTTTTTTATTATTATTATTATTAGTGTATCCATAGAAGTAAAATTAAACAACCTTTCTTTAAACTGAAACAAAAAAAAAAACAATATCATAAAAAAGATGGAAAAAGTATGTTTTCAGCTCCATTTATTTCTTTTTTCAGAAAATTCAATAAAAGATTCTTCCCATTTTAGGGTGAAGAATTGTCAAAAGAACGTGACATTTTGAATACCTTTACATTAGGTGTTTAAGGCCATTGTCTCAGCACGATCGTGTCAAGATTGCCAGCGGTGATAAAAGATCCGAGATATGCAATGAATAAAATCGTCCTATTTATAGCTAAAGAACACGTCGTAATCAAGTAAGACGGTATTAAAGGGTTTACATTAAAAATTGACACTGAATTATAAACAAGATGTAACTCTACAAATAAATCAAATAGACAAAATATTCGTTACACTGCACTTGTTTTCATGGCCATACTACCTATCCAGTCAGTACAGCGATATATTCCAGTAAAAACAGAAATAAAGTTTTACACACGCTGTTTAATGTCAAAGTTTTAAGTCAATACATTTAAGAATAATGCACCGAGCAAAAATGGCACACGAATTTTTTTTTTTGAGGCCCCAAAAAGGGTAACCCCATTTATTTTTAAATATATGATACATATACATATTTTCTAGCATTTTCAATAATCTTAGAATGAAAATACAAATACATAAATGTCATTAATCATGAGTAGATCAAAATTTAAATTCATTTTTAAGGAAAGCCTCCAGATGATAACAACTTCATTTGGACTAAATAGATGTAAAATTTTGTTTAGACCTTTAACTTAACACTGGCGAAAACTTTTTAATTGTCTTCAGAAATTGCTTTGCTAGAAACGAAATAGGCATAGCAAACTTTATTAAAGGCCAACAAAAGGAGAACCACGAAAGAAAGGAGACTATTCCTTATTACATAAGTTTTTGCATCATTATATAGATTAATGAAGAAAACAAGAAGATAAGAAGTTCAAAGTCAGGTTAAAATATATACAAATATAATAAGAGATGGGATGGCAGTACTAGATGGAAGGTTCACATGAATCAGTTTTAAAAAATTTATCATTATTGGTCATTAAAGATTTGTATTTGCCCCAAATTTTGTCAAACTTTTGTAAATGATTTTCCTTTTTAGCTATATACCTCTCTGTTTATATAATAGTGAAATTCTTGTCTTATATAAGTGTATGCTTGGTAAAATGTCCTGAAGTTTACAACAATATATTGTGTATTTAGCTAACAAAATAAAGTTCATTATTCCTTTATCAAAATTTTCATTTCCTAAAATTATATCCGATGAAGACCAATTAGTACAAATATTTGAACATTTTGTATTTAGCCAATTTTTAATTTCTCCCCAGTAAGGCACACGAATATTGTTCCGGACAAAGATGGCACAAGGACAGTCGGACACCATCTCGGCGGGGAAACAAATTGGGTACGATAACATGAAGATAATAATCGAGTTCACAATCTCTTATTTTCATAATCTCTTATTCAATCTCTATTAAATAGTCAAGTGACAAGAAACAATTTCTGTGTAAATTCCAGGTGGGCTATTTTCCGAACTTATGGTGTTAGTTTTGAATTGTATAAAAAGAAAATAGCTTTGCTGATAGCTTGCATCTGTTTAAAATCACGACCATACTTCATTTATAAGCCCAATCCCAACTTATGTAACAGTTTTGGCACTACTGGAAAAAGATAACCATCAGCAGTCACATTGGTTGTGTTATCTAAACACCTAGGACATTCATACATACTTGGTGTAAGCACCACCTGATGTCAAGTAAGTGTTAGTTTTTCCCTGGAAACCAAGTTTTCTGGATATTCCTAAAAAATGATTTTGTTTCATAAAAAATCGGTTTTTGTTGCAGTCAATTCAATTTTCCACAGAATATTTACGCGAAAACCATTAGTAAGGTTTTGTCAGGGTGTTTTGAAATCTTATTTGGTACGTATGGTTTAGCAAGTAAAGGGGCAGACAATTTAAGTAAATGATTCTTGCGACTAGTGTCGGATTTTCCATGGCATGATTTTATGTTTTATGCAGCAAAACAGTTCTCTGCGTACTTTTGCAAATAAGTTATGCAATAAATTATGTGATGAAAACGGAAATATCTTTAATCTTACACTTCAGTGTCACCAAGTGAAAAATGTGGGTTTAACCGTGATGTTATCCTTTTGAACAATACATTTAGCATTGCAAATAATGGATTTTTATAGTTGTTTTCTCTGGAGACGAAATTGCAACAGTAATTGACACAGAACATAAATGTAAATTTCTTGTCTGAAAGGAATCTTCTATGACTACTTCAAAACATAAAGTTTTTAAGTATGTCAGACTTTCAAATTCATAATTTCGGGTTTCAAACGCCCTGCTTCTACTATGGTTGTTTGACCGGGACTTCAGTTAAGATCAGTAAGCTTTCGAAAACATACATTTTGCCAATTGCGAAGTAAACTATTACATACCAATTTTAATATTACTTTTTCTCTTTTTGATAAATGTGTTTAATAATGAGGATGTGTGACAGGGTTGGTTTCTGTAGGTTATTTCTATATTCAAGGGAGACAATTACATTTGAATTGTAATTCTGCTTTGCACTGTGTTATGCCCCTTGGAGTCATTACCTGTTTTTATAAAATCTTTATAAAACTGTTGATTGTCGCTGATTTAAAGACAAATTAAAAAACCATACAGCCCAACACCTGTATTGTTTAATGTTTAAAGACTTCAAATGCTTTGACAGTTTCTTGAAATGTTAACAATGTTTAGACAGTTAGAAATACTCTATTTCGATATAATGTCAGCAATCTTCACGTGGTCTTACCTCATTTTTTTTCAGAGTTAGGCGAATTATCATTAAAATTATCATTTGTCATCTTCTGTTGGGCACTTTGCAAAGTAAGCCAGAGACTCTAGTCCCATGACCTGTAACTTTCAAATAGGTCCTACAGACTTTGCAAGGCAGCAAGTACAAAAGGACATGGAAGGAGTGTTCAAGTTCTTATAGTGATATATTAATTAAAACGAAATAATTAACTTATTTAATACATTATCACTGTTTCCTATCACTGTAAGTAAACTAAGCACAGCATTAAACATTTACGGAAGTTTAAAATAATTGTTTATAAGTAGCTGACGAGAATGGGTATTAAAATTAAAAAAAAAAGATATTTCTGATAGGAAGCTTGTCACATAAGTAAAGTGCAATCAAATCCGTTTTGGGACTGCCGTTAAATCTTTCATGTAATGAAGTGCAGAATGTTATCTTATTACAACCCAAAGCTTTAAATAATTCCCAAGGTAACAGGCATGTTCTCTCAACACACTTCTCTGTCTTTTTGGTTATTAAATTTGTATTTCCTTTTAATCTAAAAGTAGCTAACAGTACCTGAATCCTCATCATAAAACAGTTAAATGATTGTGTAATAATGGCAATTCACTATCAGTCATGCATAAAGAGTACTCAGTTTTATTCACGACAGTGCAGCTATGCAGCATCTTAACAAAAAAATAATGTAAGTCTTACCATATATAATTTAACAAAGAATTGTTTATAATGTAATCTACTACAATCGAAATTTCAAGCATGATGGGCTGACGATGAAACAAAAGAAAATGTTTATACATCTAGAAATTCTAGTTGTCATCGTGAAGAACATATCTAAACTAAGTTACTGACTCATTTTTTGTTACAGAAAACATCAAAATATAAAGTTTTACATACTTTTATCGGTAAAAAATTTACCCCGTTAGTCACAGGGTAGATATTTAACTTATATCATTAATTTTAACCAAACTTGATTTGTCTTTGTGGCTCAGTGGTGTAGATCGTCGCTCTGTATTTTACTGACCGAAAGGGCGTGGGTTCGAATTAAGTTTTCGTGGTGTATAGAAGCATAATATTATGTTTTTTTCATAGTATATTAACTTCTCTTAAATTATAAAGAAAAAAATTAGCTAAATTTTGTGAGTCAGTCGCTTTAAAATAAATGCCTTATTTATAGTATTATTGAATAATGTTATTTTTATGCGATCTGTCTTCACTTAAACGAAGAAAATGTTGACACTGTTTTATTTCAGATTTCCTTTTTTTGTTATTGCTTGTATATCGTTATGATCATTATCATCATTTTTTTCGTCTTTTATTGTAAAATTTGAAAACATCTGCATAAAAGACAACCTAATATGACTAAGTTATATAAGGAAGAAAAGTCTGTGTAAGAACGTATATTTTGTTCATTTTAATCACTATGATCGATCGGTATTGAAAAAAGAATTTAACAAATGTGACAAATGTATCAAACAAGATACATGTATATCGGAAAGAATATAATTGTTTAATTTGGATATGACTTTTTTCTTAAAGTTGCTTATTCACATTTTGTTGACCACTGAAATTATTTTATTTAGGATCCTGACCAAAACTTTGGAGACTAATAAAAATAATTCAAGGTACTGTGGGAGGCAAATGTTTAATCTTATGCAAAAAGTAAACTCTAAAACTATGCAGTTTTGAAAGGCGTTAGTAACGCTTTGTGCTTGTTTTTTGTGTATTTTGGTCATTAACACTGTATCACTGATTCCTCAGACATGTCACTGCATTTTAAGTGAAGGACGGTGATGAAACACTCACTTAGAACATTTCTTTATAAAAATCGAAGGTTTTTTTTACACAAAATCTGTGAATAAGCACCTTTAATATGTCAGATGCTATATTTGTTCTTCGTGTTCTAAAGGATCTATGCAGTCTCTTAACCCTCACCTAACTTTAAACAACCACCTACACAAAAGAATCAGAAACTGTTAGAAATTAAACCTAATTATGTAAAACGTGACCAAATATTAGATTAATAAAATGCCTCAGTAAGATGCCGTATTTGTTATTTTCATTGAGTCTCCATAGAAAACTACCTTGCAGAAATGGAGTGAACTTAAAGATATACTATGCTCAAATTTCAGATACAAATAATCATTACACCTGTGACCAACTACACCTTCTCTGTGTAAATATGAAATAAACATGTTTGAGAAGACACAGAGTAGATATGTTACGTTTAAAACTTTACACAATATAGGTAAACACCGTATAGATACATAGTGTCATTAAAAAAACTGGCAGTTTTTTAGGAAAGCACCAACATAACATGACCTGTATTAATGAATGCATCTTCCCATACATAGTGTTTGCATTCTAGTAGCCTAATTAGACATATTCAGTAAGAATTTACTAGATTTCAATCAATTTCTGCAATAAAAGTATTTTATGCAAAGATGGGCATTACGTCGAAATATTTTTCTTTAAAATAACTCTTTCTAGCTCGACAAATGCGTATAAATGACTCATTGAAGTCGCCCGAGATGTTACCGCACTGTACTGTATTTAGTACATGCTGTGTAGTGTTACCATTTTTTTTTACAGTCAGCACATATTGATCTGTCATAATAAGGAAGTAATTTTAAGACCGCATGTTAGGACTGCTTCGATGCTATACAAAAGAACATATAAAATTTTAATGCTTTTCTTTGGTAAACTGCTGATGTTTTTATCGTATACAGTACAATTTTCATCAAATTTTATCGTAGATCTGGAAATCTTAGCACAACGACATGCTGAGTTGGGAATACTATAGTTGTATTTTGTGTTTACATAGGATTAAATTATAGAACGCTGCAATACTGAATAAAATTTAAGACTACATGTATAATGTAAGTACATAAGAATGTTAGTGATATTCATTTGATATTTGAACGAATGGACTTAATAGTCTTACAATGTTTTCGTTAAAATCAGCAGTTTTCTGGGGCATAATAGCTTATATTATATATTACATTTCACTCTCTTCGAAAGAATCACAAGTTGCTAAACATGTAAACAGTACTTATGACTACATTATTGTCGGTGCTGGATCGGCAGGGTCAGTTTTGGCTTCGAGGCTTTCCGAAGATTCTCACGTGAGCGTTCTTCTTATTGAGGCCGGTGGTGAGGAAACGGACAACTCGACTTTTTACGACATGCCTTTGTTTGCCCTTCTTTTGCAGCAATCGCAGTCGGACTGGGAATATTATACCACGCCTCAAATGAAGTCTGGAATGGCGAGTATCATTGGCGGTAACAGGCATTACTGGCCTCGGGGTAAAGTACTCGGTGGGACGAGTATGTACAATAATATGCAGTATGTAAGGGGAAGTAAGTATGACTATGACGAATGGGCAGCAAATGGATGTACAGGCTGGAGTTACGAAGACGTTTTGCCGTATTTCTTAAAATCTGAAGACATCTTAGACGAAGAATTGAAAAATTCTGAATATCACCATGTTGGCGGGCCTCTAGGTGTGACTAAAGAAAGTGTATACTCAGCTTTGTCTGAAAGGTTTATAAGAGCCGGGAAAGAGTTGGGATATGGAGCTGTTGATGATTATAATGGTGAGACCCAGTTAGGTTTTGGCACTAGCCAAGTTAATGTGCGGGATGGGGTTAGAGCAAGTACTGTAAGAGAATTTCTACGTCCAGCAACTACACGTGCTAATTTAGATGTTCTTGTTAATTCGCATGTGACAAAAGTAAATGTAGAACAGACAAAGGCAACTGGTGTAACATACATCAAGAATGGTGTAAAAAATACAGTGAAAGCGAAGAAAGAAATTATATTATCAGCAGGTGCTATTGGGTCGCCGCACATTTTGTTATTATCGGGGATTGGACCAAAAGACCATTTAAAGAATATGAATATTCATGTGGTTAAGGACCTACCTGTTGGTAAAAACTTACAAGACCACCTATTGTTATTTTATCCGTCGAATGTAAGTTCAGTCGTAGAGGGCATGCGTATTTCTGAAAGGGAAAGTATATGGCCAATGGTGCAGTATGTCCTTTTTAAATCAGGCTTATTTTCAACAACCGGTCTCGTTGGTACAGCATTTATCAAGTCTAAGGAACAAACGAAAAACTACCCGATTTAGACTATACCGTAGTAAATAAAACATTTCTCCGAAACGTTTACAACTCTGGATTCAGAGAGGGTTTTACTCTTGTACCCATACTATTGCATCCTAAAAGTAAAGGAACTGTCACGTTAAAATCATCTGATCCCTTTGATTATCCAAATATTGATCCCAATTATTTTGACCATCCGGATGACATAGAAATAATGAAACGAGCGATAAAAATCGCGGAAGAAATACTTGAAACTAGTGCTATGAAAGAAGTAGGGGCAAATTCAGATAATTTTAAAAATGCTGATTTCTGTGCAGCGTATAAATACAAATCGGAGGAATTTTATGAATGTTTGGCACGGAATTTAGCTCTTACCTGTTATCACCCTACAAGCACATGTAAAATGGGTAGTGAAAAGAACGCTGACACTGTTGTTGACCCATCCCTTAGAGTAAAGGGAATTAGTGGACTTCGCGTGGTAGATGCCTCCGTGATGCCAAATATTATATCAGGGAATACAAATGCACCGACAATTATGATCGCAGAGAAAGCTGCAGATATGATTCGTGGCATTGACTCTGTGCAAGACATAAGAAATCGTCTCGAAGGAAAATGACTTTAAATATCAGTGCAAGAGTACTCCGATAGCTGTTCATCTGTTTTAATGCTTTGACTTGTGTAAGCCTCTTATTTCCATAAAAATAGATAATAATACTAGTGCTAATCTGTACAAGATACCTACATGAAACTACTTTCTTTGATAACATTTGATGACAAATAATACATATAGGCTTAACGGATAAATTATATTTGTCTGTGCTTAGTGTGTTTATTTTGTGTAGTGCATTGAAGTGTAAATTTCATAATTTAGATAGACTGACATTTTTATTTTGAAATAATGCTATATTAACAGCATGACTTTTAGAGTTTGTGATTTGTATGCAGGCTAGATAAGTTGCTGTAATATTATTAATATTCACTATAGTGAAATGTAGTGACGTCTGTTGACCTAGCGTGAATGTCAGCCGTGAAAAATACTACAGGATATATACATGAATGGTATATCTAATATAGTCACAGTCGAAGAGGAAAGAAAATTGTCGTTCATTGTGGTATATTAAGGTAAACTTATATTTAAAGCGATGCAAATGTCTTCCATTTTACAAGTTACAAAACATAGGTTCCATTTTTGGTTCTAGTATACCCGGGTTGTGAAAAACAATACTGCATTTGAGCCAAAACTAGTTATAATGTACAGTCATGTACATCCATAAAATTATACAACAACCTCTTTTGCATTTAAACATACTTTCTTTTTCATTTACTACACTTCTGGATGAAAATTTACCACGTTAAATACGGTAAGGACAGTGTCAATATTGAAGTCTGGATTTTTTTCTTGAAATTGTGTTCTCTATGAATGAATATTTGATGGACGTTTGTTCAACCTTGGTTCAACGAAGAAAAAAGTTACAGTTTTATTCTGGCACCAAGTCTCCTAGAGGCAGTTATTGTTAAGAGATGTATTTTGCGCTTATGTTGCACAAACTGGACTATTTATTTACCCCCAACCCTCCAACCCCTCAAAAAATAAAGAAATACTGACTTAACTGATAGTCAGTGATCTGCTAGGCCATTTCTAAACCAAAGAGATTGATACTCTTTAGGTATACAGAAGAGGATGTACCAATGCTACTCTTTAACAGACATTTTTGGCATATCTTCTGTTATTTTGGATAAAACTTGGCTTTCAAAATGGCGCCCTTACGGCCGGAGAAAACAGAAATATCTCGTGTTGCAGCGCATTGGTTACCTTTTTTCGAATCAGCTGTAATGATTTGTATTTATATAACCTTTCTACTTATTGACATAGATGTAATGAACATTTGAGTCACTTTTGCATTTTTTTCTCCTATAATATTGAAATAATGGATTTCTGAAGCATTAATTTCTTGCGTTTTTCCATAATTTTTGCATATTTTCTTCGAAATTGAAGCACAAAGCCCTAATAATGCGCATCCGTACTCAGAGTTAACATTTCACTCCTGTATTTTACTGAAAACAGCATAACACTGACTAAAATTTCAGCAGAATTTAACAAAAAAGCATTTAAATGGCATTTTCTTCAAAATAAAGGGAAGTAATTCAATGACTTTTTAACGTTAATTTTGAAATTCCGTAGCTGTAATAAATAAAACTAGTGTACTTTTTTAAACTGTGAATTCTGTAGTACGTAGTATGATTTTTATCGTTTTATAAGAACAGAAAAACTGGAGACATATTTTATAACAATGATAAAGTATAAAGTATATACTAGAAAATCCATACCTTGAAACTTCTACATTAACTAGAATTTCAGTTTGCGTGATATTTCCACAATCTCTTGAATCTTCTGCAATTTTATGATTTATCTGTTGTATTTTCTCATTCCTCGTTTAAAGGCGAAATTTAGATGAGAAAGCCTAAAATAGTGCACCGTTTTCAAGACTAAAGCAACAGCTAGACGAAACTTTCTTTTCAAATTAACCGCCCCTGTTTTCAAGGCCTGTGTGACATTTCAGAAAAAAAAATCTTCAAATCATCAACGATTGACAAGAAAAATATCAATTACACATAATATGCGTAACAAACGCAATAAAATGCCAAACTGTTTCATTTTTACAAATAAATATTACATTCTAGCAGCAGAATATGACAGAAACAGCCATTTCAGTCTATCATACTATCAAACTGGGTTAAAACAACCTTCAGAGAGACTTTGGTGTAAAAACAATCCAACTAAATGCAAATATTATCGCCGTTCCTGGACGGCGATATATACAATTAACAAGATTTGAACAGTTTTGCCTGTACACCGCCTGCCTTTAGCCAATCAAAGCGAATAATTTCATATCACATGATAACAAAATGGACGTCAAAAATCTTCAGCAAGGGGTGTGTAAATGGACTCGCCCAACCGCCATGTTTGTCGGGTTATTTATTCTTACAACTGAAAAATACCATCATCAATGTACGAACTCAGTACCAGTCTTCAGGCTCTTGCGGGATAACACAAGATAATCGCAATATTTTTTGCTACATGTCATTTCTAACTAGAGAATGTAGTCTAAATAGGAGTATGTTTTGTTTGGTTTTTCCAAAACTTGCACTTAAAGAAAAAAAATTAAATGCTTGCTTCCGGGCGATTCTAATCAGAAAACAAACTCCCCGTAGCGGTTACTTCCCCTGATCAGTACAGTTAAAGTTGCGGTGCGAGGAGTTTGATCAGGATATATCCGTGTTTTATATATGCTTGTTTAGGGTCAGGGCAATATCGTATTTTTTTATTCTGTTTAAATTTTACATGTAATATTCTTATGATATTGAAGAAAAGTATCTAGCTTATGTTAAGTAAACATTTTTTTAGTAATAAATAAAGTAAAAGCTACGCAAATAGCTAATTAATTATGCGTAGACCGGTTTACAACAAAGCAATATTTACAAGGTTTTTAATGCTGCAAATTTTAACATGATGTATAAAGATATTGGAATGCTTTTCATAAAGAAGCCAAATCATCCGCTTTCAAAAATAGCCCAGCTACAATAAAAACTGCAATGTATACTTCATCTGCTTTATTATTTCTGTGTGAAAATTATCAGATATAACTTCGCTTTTCACTGCAAAGCATGTTATAAAATTATCAAATCAATGAATAGCGAACATGAAATACATTCATCTATGGATAAGACGTCGTACATGGCTGAACGGCGAATTCAAGCATTTTTGGAAATGCTAATACTTGTTAATGCAAAAATTTATCAATCACCAGCAGAGAAACAACCCCATTGTTGTTATTTTTAGGTTACACACAACTAAATCAAATCCTACGGCATTTCAATGTGACATCAAGTCCCATTCTCACTTTACTAGCTTCTGAAGATGCTACCTATGCAGATTTCTGGAAAGAATCATTCATGAGAAACAACTTCATTCCGATTTTTTCATAGCATGACCTATCAACGTTTCCGGTACATCGGCTCGAAGGAGATCACCCGAGTCACTTCGATATTTTTATTACAATCTGTCGAAATTTCCTGTTTATTTTAAAACGCCAAAAAATAATCAAGAATTGTCCGTCACACTTATGCTTAATCTCAATTTGTTCTTCAATGAATGCGTTGTTTTCAAGTAAAATGATTTTCAGAATAACCTTTCCATTTTTCACCAATCACACAGCTTTGTCATCTTATAGCTCCGCACAAACCCTGCACAAAATTGACTGGTTCTCGACAGCACGGATTTGGTGGTGTGTAACCTAAAGCGATAATTCATTGTTGTATTTGGAAAGTCTAAATTTGACTGAACCTTCAGCAATCTTTATCAGAGAAGAGTACATGAGTTCACTTAAGGTATTTGATTCCTCATACCCTACCTCCATTCTGAGGAGTATTCAGTTCCATTTATTTGTGTAGGATTGAGACATTTTCACTGTAGGGCATGGGTTCAAATCCTTCTCAAGCCATTATTTTATTCTCTAGTTTTTTGCAGTTTTACATTTTTTTGGTTTAACAACAATAATTTTTTATAAAATTTAAGTTTTAGCTGTGCATATAGTCAGGAGTTTCTGGTCGGATTATTTTTGGCAGTGTTATGGGCCCTTAGTCACTTAATTAATAATTTTTACTATAACTTCTATATTAAAATTTTGTCCAAGCTACATCTCCAAAACTACTTGGAGGATTTTATTATATATAAAACATCAGTAGAGGTTGGGAATAAAACAATATTGTTCGTATTCAATGCCAAACTCACAGCTTTCTATTTCATTGAATGGTTATGTCTTCAACCTTCATATAAGAATCTGAAGCAGAAAAACTTTACTTTACCAGTTACCTTCAGTTCATGCTCTATTTTTTGTCTGATCTCTTTTCCACATGCATATTCAATTATATATTTACACCAGTTTCATTTCAAAGCTAGATGTCGGGGGCATATGTCAATTTCCAGTGACAGCTCTTGTTTAAAAAAGCTCAATTTAATGAGGGCTGACGAAATGTTTATTAGTATTCTAATACCTTAAGAATATTGTAGATAACGCCCCATGACCGGTACAGCAACGACGGTGGCTTACCACTATTTATTTTATACAAACTGCTCTCTTTTCATTTTGATGTTTCTAAATTTACAAGCTTGGTTTACATTTATACAACTTACTAAGATTATTTACCCGCTTGTTAAAGTGAACATGGTGTAAATAAAGTCAGTGATCGCATAGTTACTGTCCTCGATAAAGACATATATTTATATATCATTTTATAAATCAAACTGTTTTAGTGATCTTATATAGTATGACAAGAATCAAAACACATATTAAAGCATAGTGTTTGAGTCTTGCAGTATCACTAGTTCTGGTAACAATATGCCTGTCCTTATCATTAGCACATATCTAATTTCAGCTCACTCGTTGTCAGCTGTCCTCATGACCTTTGGTCGATAAAAGCTTTAAAGACATGTTTGTGATGATGGTCGAAAGTAAATAACATCTAACCAGTGGTGGCAGAGATCTGTGTGCAGGTATGAAGGGGAGATCACTGCGAAGATCGCCTTTCTCCGGTAATAATGTTTTAGTATTTTTCAACCCTTGAGCTGATATAATAAAATGCATAACTAACGAAGCACCTTTAATATGGCGGGTCCGATCGATTTTGAAAATTTGCTATTGACATGCAAAGACTTTCAACATAAGGCATCTAATAAACACTTGAATAAGCAGTTTTATATTGGACAAATTGTTCATTTGCAGCTCCGTTGCAAAATTACCGATGAAACTCTGCAAAAATTTAGAACCCCGTATCCACCAAGAAGCCCCGTCTCTTTGAATGTTCTTGCAAACCTTAGACGTCAGCTTTCAAATTCGGTTGAGGTAAAATGCACTGTTCGAGGTGCAAATACGAAACATTGTCAAGTGAGGGAAGATTGTCAGGGTTCTGATTTTACAAATTGTCACGTGATTAAATGCATCCATAATGGTAGTGAGAAAGAGACTGGGGTAAATTTTGTTCTTTCAGATAGATTTAGCTAAGATAATAATTTTGGGTACCTTTATTTATCAAAAAGTCCAGAATAACTGGAAAGACTATTACAGAAAAACCAGTTAACAGGTTTCACTTATTGTTCTATTTTTCACGTTTAACTGAATTTTTACCGTTTCTTGTAAAATGCTATTGAGTTAAAGGTTGACATTTTCACTGATTGACTGAATGTCTATTTTAGAACAAGATTCAGCAATTCACAGTTCTTATTTGTTCAGTGTTTTTCGGCGTCAGATATAATTCTCGGCTCTTTCTATTTATATTTATTTCAAGATTGGATTTGATTCTCTTCTGGAAATAATTTTAGAAAGACGCTGAAACTAATTGACTCAAACTTTGAAATTTCTCACATTTTTCTTCAAAACCAGTAGTGTCATCAGCATTTATAATGTCGACTTCCTGTTAAATTTTCTCTACGAACATGTTTTTGTCTGATCAACAGCTGCATCTGTCAATCTTTGATTTACTTTTTGCCTTGAATGTCTTGTGCAGAGAATGTGATGGGAATCTGAAAATGAAGAGGTTATTGCATTCACCATTGCCTTTTCATCATCAGTCCCAATCACAAACTTGATGTATCAATGCCTGACAGTTTCATTTTGATATGTGCCATTATATAGTCTTTCCAGTTATTCTGGTCTCTTTGGTAAATATACCATAGGCACCGATAATTTCCATTTCAGTGAATTAAGTTGAGTTTTAAATCATTTTTTTTACATAGTTAGGGGAAAAAGTTTTTGCAGCTTATGTAAATCTCACTTAAATTTCAATCCAATACTTCAGCAGCTAATGTGAAGTTAAGAAAACCAGTCCAAGATGAGTTTTACAAAGAGAGAGATTCATAGTTGGGATCGAGAAGTTGGGCTTCTCAGGCTTTTATGAGATCTTATGAAGAAATGAGTCAAAAAATCAGCAGTCCAGAATATTTCACAATGAATAAAACTTGATAAATCATACATAGATTGAAAGAAAAGTCATTTACATTTCAGAGCCACTAAAAATTTCAATTAACCATCAAACATTATTTGTTTTCTTGTGATTAAATTTAGTGAGATAGTTGAATTTATTAGAAATTAATATACAGATTGTAGTTGTGTTTAGTAAAACCTAAAATGAAATAAATACATGTACATGTAATTTTTTATATTTTGCAGACAAAAGAAGCCTTTTTGTCAGAGGATAAACAGTTCTACAACATTCCTCTTGATGTTAAAATCCCAGACATTCCAAGTGTCTATAAAAAGGCAGAAATTCATGTACATGTGAGACCGTCAACTAAACTGGGTCCACGGTGGCTCAGCAGTCCAACCAAACCAGAGTCTCCTGGTTTTGATGATTCAGAGTTGTCTACACCTTTGACTGGTAAGATTGGTATGTGTCAGAGTATCTCCTGATTTTCTTTGATATTGCTAGGACAAAAAAAGCATGGACCTTCTTTTCTGTCACTCTTGTGCCCCTTACGACAGGACTTTATTAAACTTCTGGCAAATAGCCAGCAAGAGATTAAGCATCACTGAATGTTAATACACAGTGCTTATAAGATATGAGTCAGCACCATTAAGATTCCATTGCAACAAAAGCAAAGAGTTTTTTTCTGGTTTTCAGGTCTAAATAGATGTATGCTTTTAAAATTTAATGTCTATTAAAATAATAATAAAATCAGTGTTGCAAAAATAGGTGATAAATGAAATGCAACAGTTTCTCTAAGCTCGGTACAATTATGCATGTCAAATGATTTATTAGTGTTGTATCCAGGATTAAAAAAGGGCATGGTGCTGTGAAAAAGGGGCAGGGTGCTACCAAAAAGGGGCAGGGGGCAAATATGCGTCTTTTGCTAGCAAAAGGGCATTTTTCACCATACACCGTGCATTATATTATGCCAAGCATCGTCTCTTTATTATTATTGTTATCATTAAAACTATATAGTGTTGTAAAGTGTGAATCAAATACAGGTATTTGTTTTATTTAATTTACTTTTTAATCATTGTATAACTACTAGTATATGTGACTGAAAACAGACAAATACTGCAAGAAACTTCTAACAGCTTTTATTTTTCTAATCTCTCCATTTCATACAATCATGTAGATCATTGCTACATGTAGCATTTGAACATTATACACATTCAAGTAACACAGCATACTATAACATAATGCACAGTAACCTTTTAAGACTGTTTTTATCTACTTGTAATCAGTTTGATGTTTTAATGTGCTAATTCTGACAATAAAACAGCAAGAGTACAATCTTGTATAAATTGAAATCGTAACCGAAATTAATTTATCCGAAATATCATACACTTATCACGATGGTGATAGGCCCTATGCAGTGTTCAAATGATAAATTGTACAGAAAATAAAATAGTATCAAGACAAATAGATGTTTCCTTTGCAGTCCTATATATCAATTTATTTCTAAAGCGCCGTGGCTTACATATTGTAGTTAACAAAAATATGTGTGTGTGTGTGACAAAAATATCGGCGAATAAACGTTTATTTTCAATTGTTATTTTGCCAAATGCTTAGTTCTATTCTTATGTTTTATTTAATTTATTCTTGATTTATGTTCAACAAGTATCCTCGGTCATTAAAACAGTCAAGACAGAATAAATATTTGGCAAAAACAGCGCTACGCTGGAGTTCAAGTAAATTAGGATCGGAATACTCGTTCGGTTTTGTATCAACGGTTTTATATGACAAAATTATCAATTACAGTTCGATATGTAAATGACCGTTTAATAGTCCGCTCGTTAAAACTACATATATAGGTGAAATGTTTATTTCTTATTACATTTATAACGAACGAACTTTCCTGTGTTTTGGCGCAAAAACGCATGTGCGTCCTAAAAACATGCATTTTGACACAACCGATACCAATCTGGGACGCTTAATTGTGAAAATTGACTCATGTATAGTTTTTTTGTAAACAAACACGTTTCATATTTAACTTCTGAAGGCTAGAAACAGACTTGTTTTAAGATCGGGGAAACAGTGATTCGTTTTCGCTGCTTTTGCCCGTTCCTTTTCTAACTGAGCCAACTTTCGTTTTACAGAAGGTATTGTATATGCAGACAGAGATGTTAGTGCTTCTAATTTTTTGGTAAGAATGACTTTTAATGACAAATTGGATGGGTGGACAATTAAAATCAAAAAATCAAAAAAGACAAATGGTTTTATTAAGTTCTAGTTCATTTTTCACAAGTTTTATTGTGTTTACAAATAGTGACGACAAACACTTGTTATATTCCCAATCAACGAAACCTACATCATTTGTCATCTGTATTGTTTAACTAATCAATTCATCACCTTAAATAACAAGTTTTTGTTGTAAAGACAATCCAGACATTAATCCGCTAATTGATTGGTAATGATACAGGACCCAGTGCACGCTTGATTATTGATTTTTCGGCAGTCGCTGTAGGGTATGTGTACATGTGTCGCTGCGTGTCTTGCTAATTAGAATACACAAGTAAGTTAGGAAAACATAGACACTGAATAAACAAAGGCAGAATTTGTGGTGATTAACATTTATGATTAAGGACAGAAGGGCGCTAGTGGGAAAAGGGCAGAGTGTTAGAGATTTAGGGCAGAAGGGCGCTCTTCAAAAAGGGCGGGGCGCAGCGCCCCGCTATCACGCTATAGATACAACACTATTTATGGAGAACAGATCTGTTCTGAAATACTTTTTTGGATCACAATCGATCCAGTGTTACAGTGGGCACCAAGCTTATTAAAAATTACCTATTAATGACAAGAATTGTCTACCTACCCCTAAAAAAAATAGTTCTAGCATTTCAAAGGTTTTGAACAACATTTACATACTGAGAGGTGATCATTTTAACTATATAGAAATTACTAATTCAGTACGTTTCTTACTACCATGGTTTTAGAGAAAGTTGTTTTTAATTTTCTATTTTTACAATTTTCTGTCTAATGTTCTATATAGCCCAGTGATCTGTCATTGCTATTTTTAGAATATACATAATTCATCATCTGCTACCTTACTAATGTGTGTTCCAGTCATGACCTGGCCTAGTTACGCAACAATTCAGTTTTTAGAAGATATTAAATCATTGTTAGTCAATAACCTTTATAATTTAACATTTTGGATTTAAGGAGCATTTTTTCAAAGCAAAGAGCATTAGAGCATTTTGTTTTAATTATTGATTCATCTGGTTATTCTTGCATGGTATATTTTATTTATCCCGAGTTGGCAAAAACGAGATTACAAAGTATGAAAATCATGTGCAGCACGTGACCAGTTTTCAAGAAACTTTAATGTTGATTCAAAGACAGTTGATCCATCAGTTTTTTGTAAACTCTGAATTTTTTATGTAGCCTCTTATTGTAAATCTTTTTAGGAAAATGATTGGGTGAGAAGTCCTAAATGTTGATCTTTCTATGAAAAATTTGTCCTGAGAAATTTAAGTACCAGAATGCATTTTCATGTTTTGTTTGGTCCTGTTGGACTCTTGGTTTGACTGGAAAGCCTAAAGTCATAATCAAAACTTTATTACGTATTTGACAGAAAAGTAGTTTTGTTACTATGAAAAGTTTCCTTTTCAAGAAAATAAGATTGTCTACCATGTGTTTCTTTGCTTTTTCTCAGGACATAATTTTAACACCACAACTTGCATGTAATACAAATTATAAAAATGTAGGTATTCACTTGTCTGTATTAACTCCATAACCTGCAATTGATAGCAATAAATAAGCTATATGTGCCATGGACAGATATTCTGAATATGGCTTCTGAATCAATTTATCTAATAGCCAGAACTGTAGATATTCTTTCTAACTCTTTAACATTGTTGGTCCAGTGGTAGCCTAGGCAGGAATTAAGCTTTCTTACAAACTACATCAGGCTGGAAGTTGGCGTTTTTTTTATAAATTGCCTCAAAGAAATATTGCATAGCCACATGATGAGCAGAGTGTTTGAATTCTTTGAAATTCTAAGGTCAGGGTCACACCATTTTCATTTTAGCCATCTGCTTATTCACAGCTACAGTACAGCGCAAGCAATTTTTCCACTTTCCGCTCTGTCACCGCGGACACTTTTAACGGCTAGCGGAAAATCGCGGGGGACATGCTATAGTCAGCCGCGGTGACAAATCACCGCGGATGGGTAGTAAAAAAAACCCGCAATCCGCGGTGAAAAATCACAGAGATTTGCCGTGATTAATTCGGATATACCTGTAAATGTTCACGTAAATGTACAACGTAATCTTCTTTTAAAAAATCAATAAGACTTACAATGTTACTGTTGATTTTAATCAATAAAATTATTTAATTAGCTCGGCGATATTAATGTACATTTACCGGGGAGAATCACATCACAAAACAGTTCAATAAAAAAAGTTTCAAGAAAACGGAAAAACGATCCAAAACACGTCACAAGGCAGCTTTTTGTGTTCCGTCCGGAATCTATGAGTTCAATAGGATGCCTTTTGGTCTCAAAAATGCACCTATGTCATTTCAAATGTTAATGACTAAAGTTCTAGGGTCAATCTTACGTTGGCGCCAGTAAAATTAACCAATTAAAGATTTTATGCGCCAGAATTAAAATTTTTGCGACCGACAGCGGGAACCCTGTAACAGTCATGATCAATATGTTTATTTAGGTGAATAAACATGATATAGCACTTGAGGAAATTTCACACGCAAATCTTGAAATTTTGTAATTATTTACATACGACAGGTGTTACGTCGTTTAAATACATAACATAAAGGGGTGTTGGTCGTTTCGTCAAACTTATTTTTCTGTACAAAACAGGTAGTTTGTTCGTCAAACTTAATTTTTAGAGTAGATAATTACCGATTTTACCGAAGTGTCAAACAGATGCAATTACATGCAAACAGACTATTCACGTTAAAGCTGTTCACATTAAACGTCGCGCAAAGGTATCGCTGATTAATTGTTTGTCTTATCGGTAATTATACAAATTAGATTATTATCTCGCTAATTAGGTTGATTGCACATTCATTTTAATGAATCACAAACACACTTCAGCAATCAATTATAATTTTATTTCAATAGGTGTGAAATACTACATATTATTAATTTGACGAAACGACTTTTTGCTTGCTATATAAAATAAGTTTGACGAAACGACGGTTTGACGAAACGACCATAATTCACGTAAATTTTTTTTCCTTTAAAAAATGTGTTTGAGTTCGTTATACTTTACAGACGTACAGTAATAGAAATAAATGTCCCCGTGTAATAAATAAATTAATGGTCACCCGAGAGAGCGAAATACCGCTGCAATATTTCACAGTGATCCGCGGCGACGATATCCCGCAGCGCAAATTTCACCCGATCGAGTGGACGAGCGGAAAGTCACAACTGTTGCGGGGACATCGCGGTGACAATCCACCCGTAAAAAAATCGCGGGGATCGGTGGACTTTGGAAAAATTGCTTGAGCTGTACTGTACATTAATTTTGCTGATGACTCTTGTGACTAGTATTTTGTGACTATTTAAATAGACTTTCATGTGGTTTTGTATATAATGAGATGCATATGAAGGAAATGTTTTTTTTATCTTTTACTGTGTACAATGTTGACTTGCACCCTTTAATCTAGTAAAAAATACTAGACAGATATTTTCAATCAATCCTTTGTACTCCTCTGTCTGAAGCACGAGGTTTGGAGCAATTTGTCACATCATGTTTCATGTGTTAGGTGTTGTTTTGCCTTTTGGGGGTAGGATTGGGTGATCTTGAATGACTGCTTTTCTGTTTTTTGCAGTTTCACAAATTGTGAAAATAATCCATCCACCAAAACTGTCTATGAAGCAGAAGTGTGTTGGCAATGAAGAAATGATGTTTCTTGAAGGTTTGTTCAACATTAAAAGTTCTTTTTCTTCTGTTTTGACAAATTTTGGTTTAAGAGTATATATGTATGACAAATATGATATCTTTTTGGTTTAACACTACATGTATATCATGAGTGTGAATGGTTCATACATGTATAATCTTTGAGGTGTCATCTGTTTAATCTGAAATATTTTTGATGTTGCAGCTTTGTGACATATAATAATTATGGTAAAAAGTCACATGGGATTCTTAAATTCTTGGTATAAATCCTACATGTGTATTGTCAGACACTTTTGCTCGAGTTTAATGTTAATTGTTATTGAACTGAATTTATGTAAATTGAAATATCAGGATGTTTGAATTCAAGTACATAGGAAATGTGGAAAATAAAAAACCGTGAAGGTCCTCTGTATATTTATAAATAATGTGATTTTGTTTTTTTTCAGTGAAAAATTCATCTTCCTATCCAGTGAAAGTGCTTGAGTGTTCTGTATTACCAGAAGCTTGTCCAAGATCAGCTCTGGGCAGTCAGTTTTGCAGTAGCCGCTTCGATACAAGGTTTGGATTTTTTGCAGATATCTTTTTTTTTCAAGTGACTTTACAGTATAAACCAAAAGAGTGCTGTCTACTTTTTTTTTTTAAATGATTAGAAATTAATTTGCCATTTTCAGCCTTATAATTCCTTCACAGGTTTTTATCTTCTGGGGCTACTGAAATGAGGAAAAGCCTTGGCAAGGCTGACCATGAGAAAAATAGTGGGCTTGCAAGAACTTGTCAATTGCATATCATGTTTAGTCCTTTTCTGTTCATCATAATAGCATGTTAATTTTAGTTCAACTTGAAAGAGTTTGAACAGTTGTTTTTATTTTGCAGGAGTGTATGTGTGTTCCATGCTAGTATGGTAAAAATGGTCCAATCAGATGAAAGTTTGTTACCTGTATACCTCAGACCTGGAGAGTGTGTATCTTTCTGTTATACACTGAACCTTGTACAATTTGAGGCCAGCTTTTCTAAAGATGTAAGTACAATTTTTGGCAGATGCATGTAAGAACTATTAGTTAATTCATTATAGAAAATATTACAGTTCTAAATTAAAAAATATGGTAAAATCATTTTGAAGAGCCCATTCAGTTTTGGTGGCCACCTGATTTCAGTTCTGAATGTTCATAATGTGATATGGTAATCATTTTGAACATTGATTTAAATCTACTTAAGATCTACTAAAGAAACTCTGTAGGTAAATTCATGATTAACTGATAATGCCAAGCATTATATCCACATGTATTTCAGGATGCTACTCTAGAAGCTCGCGTGAAATGGAACATTCCAAATCCTGGGGACAGTCAGTCAAACACACCTGTGATTACAATATACAGGTAAGTATTGGAGTAACTACGGTATTCACCAGTGCATATATATATCTTAGTGTACAAAAGTGTCAAGGGTAACATTGTGCTAAATCAAAAAATGATTATGCTGAGAACCAGTACTCACCCTTATTGTACAGGTTTTATTTCATTAGGGAAATTTAGATGAAAACTTTATTTTGTAGTTTGAAGTAGGGTGCATTATAATGTTATCATTTGTGCCTGCTTTCTTTTAAAAGGAACTTTTAGGCTTCCCTCAGTCTTCTTACTTTGTTGTTTTATATTATGGTTTTGTTCTTTCTATAATGATCACGTAGTGTACAAGTAAGCATGTCTTCTTGCAACTGAACAAAGTCCTTCACAAGACTGAAGAATTTCTGAATTTTTGAAATATCAGGATGTAAAAGTTAAGATAAGAGGAGCCGGGAGGGAGGGGACTGAAATTACTTAACTCTTAGTGATAAGATTGTTGCATATCTTTTCATTGTTCTTCCATGACCATGGGGTAAATTGATTTTTTTTATTGAAATATGGTAATTTTTTGACCTTATCTTGGGTCAGTGTGAACAGTAATATGGTAACTGAAAAAGATTGAATTATAATTGTTAGCAGGAAAGATCCCAAGCTGGTTTCGAACTTGGCGACCGTAGATTACTCAGTGGTCTATGTACCATGTTGCCAGAAGGGCTAGCTGATAGGGAAATGAAGCAGAAATGCCATATTTTACATCTGCTATATTATTGTAAAGTCATTTAATTTTTCTTTCAGGCTGCATACACTTAAGCTGAGGAAAGGATTGTTTGTTGTGTCTGCAACTTGTGATGATGCATTTGTAAAGAAGGGACAGAGGTACAGTTACCCCCTACCCCTCTCCCTCTTATCCAGAAAAGCTTAAATTTCAGCATCTGTATGCATATTGCCAAAATCAGCTACTTTTCAGAAGTTCATATTGTTATATGTCTTTGCTAAAAGGAAACAGTTTTTTGAGAGACATACATTTATTGAATTACAATTGTTTAAGAAAATAAGTCTGTCTTTTTATTTTAGTTTCTGTCCTAGAGATGTTTCATTTAGATCATGTTTGTTGTTAACCCTATAATCTGAAAGCATCAATGCATACTGGGTCTGTTGTGAATGATTCAGTTATTAATCTTCCAGAAAAATTTCTAAACTGTCCAAATGTTCCATAGAGAATTTTTGTGTATCAATATATCTTTCACAGTTTCCTCAAATAACATGCTGTTTTTCACAAAATGAACAGGCCCGGAACCGTTCACAATTTTGGTAAAGAATGCCCTGATAATATTTTTATTTGAATATATTTTAATGCCTTTTAGTTTCACAGTGAGTTACACAATTCACAATAGGCTACAAGATTTCCTGTCAATCAGACTATACTGGAGCCCAGATCTTGCAGGTAAATAACTGTTTAAATCTGTGTGTTGTAATTGAATGTTTAACAGGCAAATGTTCTCCCAGATTTCAAAGGAAATGGCTTTTTTTTTCGAAAAAGTACTAACTGACATTATTTTTGATATAAAGCATTGCAAGACTGAAACAAAACAAACATGTGAAGCGGCATGACAAAATCAACAATCTGGTCACTTTGAGAAAATGACATCAAAAAAAGTTGGTGTCATAAGAAATTAACAACTTGCACACACATGATGTTTTCTAACTTCTCTGAATAACCATTAAGTGCTGTCTTTGAAAAATGCATCTCTTCGAGGATTACTGAAACAGATGTGAATCATACAACAACCTAGCAACTATATCGTAAGTTGCATGATTTGTAGTATGTCATACAAGTTGCCCACGATAGGAAATGATCATTAGAAATGTTTTATATGCATTGTTCATTCCACTGTTAGTGAACCTTCTGGTAGTCAAAGTCCAATTAAAATTTTATAAAAGTAAGTTCAAAATAGTATATTATTTGAAAGTGAAAAAACATCAAAATGTAAAATTTGACCACTGTTGATAATCTCACAACATGGCCCATATATTGTTCCCATATTATATTTATATATATACATGTATATGCATAAACCCATTCAGAGTGATAATGTTTTATTATCAATTCTTACAGATGACAGCTGTGAATCTGTGAGACAGTTTGAGAAGTTACAATCCAGTTTGATCTGCCATGATCCTAGTGTACAGCTTGGGTAACTTCTTTCAGCATAGACTGTTGTAGATGGCATGTAGTGGTGTGATTCAGTTTTTGGCTTCATTCAGTTATTCTCTGTTGTAAGTGCCTTGTGTGTTTTATTTGATTTTATTTATTTTCTGTTGTTTTAGGGCTACCTTTCTGAGAGAACCTGATTTGAAACAAACTTATTTTGTAACATTAATTGTATTAACAGCATAATTTCTTTTTCAGTATATGCAAGTTATACACAAAGACAGTATTTAGTGTTCCTGGTGTATATTTGGATGTGCAAGAAAAAATGCTGTACATATTTCATACATACTACAGTGAAATGAATTTACTTTACCTGGTGTAAACTTCAGGAAGCACACACACCATGCTATAAGTAATTTATACTGTCATAGCATGGCTGAATATACCTGCATGGTATGTCTGAAATATGCAGCTGAAGAACAAATGAAATTGCTGTTTTCTACAGTATAAGAAAGTAATAAAATAGTTTCACCAAAAATGCTCAAATCAATTGTTTCTTTAAGTTTTTCTTTCATCTCTACATGTTTTCTTTTCATCTGTTGTGCTTGTTTATATTTGAGTTTTGATCAGTAGTTGTTGACACCTTTGCAGGGCTCTACAAATTTCTTTAATATTGAATTGTCCAGGACAACTGACTTTGGCAAAATAGAGCTGTCCCAAAAACAATGTCAGATGTCCAAGCGACAAGTATAACGTTTTGGATAAGCATTATTAGTTAAATCGGCTTTTTATTTTACAAAGTCGATTAAAAACAAATAGAAACACTTTTAAATTGAAAGATGCTTTCATAGATCTTTAAAAAATACCTCAAACTTTTCAACAGAAATTGAGTTCAACTTTAAAAGACTATGACAGACAGCAAATATGTTGATTTGTTGTTATTCAACTTATTGTTTTAAAGGAATGTACTTTTGGCATCAAAATTCAATGACTTTTTGGTGGAATGTCTGGTTACCTAGGGGATGTGTTTCCATTTTCACCAGAATTTTATTTGAACAAGTTACAAACAATTTTTAAGATGTACAGTATGTTGATTCATTATAATTGTGGCTTAATTTCTAAAGTAACATATGACAGAAATATTCAAGTCTTAGAGAAAAGGAAACTTTCATTGAAAAAGAAAAAAACTGGTACTTATAACAAAATCATGACCACTTATCTTAATTAATCAACTAAATGTTGTAAGTTTGCCTTGTAAAAAGTCTCCAAGACACTGTTTTCTATAAATATCAAAATACGACAGGGTAGCGGAAATATATGACATACGGAATTTTTCCGAGATTTTCACTCGCTGCTTCATGTTTAATGAACTGAATATTCGCTGGAACTGGTTGCCTTCATTTTGTTCAGTTTGTCTTAAATCTGCTTTGCTTTTTCACATAAATAAATCCGATAACTAAAACAAAAATGCCATAAAGAAATTTTGCTCTTTTTTGTGGTTCCTTGTCTAAAAGCTTAGAATAACATTGTCAAAGCTTTGATGTTTAACCTTTTGCCTTTGGAATTAAGCATTCAATGAATGTGTTAAGACATTTATTTGCTTGACTTATTTTTAAAGTGACGCAGTACCGAATAATCAATATCCATAGTAAATTGTAACTAGAGTCGTGATTGGTCGACTTCTTCAGCTCACTGCTGTCACTTCTCTATTAGGGCGGAGCTAATTTAATGCCAGTCAGTTGGAAATCGATTGCATCATGTTGTTTATTCAAGTGGGTTGTTTATTTGAGCAGTTCCGAGATTTATGACTGTCAAAATTAGAGTTTTCCGGGACAAAACTTTAGTACACAGTCGTGTCCGAGAGCAAGTTTAGAGCTGTCCTGGACATCGGACTATAGAATTTGTAGAGCCCTGCTTTGGCTGAACTTCTGATAATTCTGTGCATTTAGTTGTATGCATTTATAATTTATCAATATTTTTCAACACTGAAATCTAATGACCTGCTGTAATGTAAGACCAGTTCCTTTGAACTGAGGTTTGACAAAAAAAATTTAAAGTCCTACTGCTGTATTTAGACTGCATAAAGGGTGGGTTGCATTAAGTAAAGTGCAAAGAGTTATGGGTAAAGGTCACAGGCTTTTTTAATGTTCCTGACCAGTGAAGTTTCTGAACATTTCCTTTTTACAAAAACATGCATATGGTATGGTCTGGTTTACAGTATTGCATTACTGAAATTGTTAATTTGAAATATTAAAGTATGTTTAAAAACTAAAAACAAAACAAAAAACATGTATATAGGTTCCTAGTATCTAGGTAGAAAATGTGTTTGGTATAGATTGTGCAGAAGGGTCACAGTGGTGAAGAAAAAAGAGCTAGGTATAGCACCCTGCCTAAATTTAGTATAGTGGTCAAAGTAATACTGAGTCTTTAAAAATATTCAAATTGCACTTTTGTTTGTCAGGTAACAAATTATTTATCTGTACCTAAATACAAGTATATTAATTAAGGTTAAGTTTCACTCCCATCAGGTTTTAATTATAGCCTGTGGTAAAAATCTGTTTATAAATGGGCAGTCATACTGTTAATTTACAACTGTACTGGAACGTTAACTTTCATTTAAATGCTTTTATATGTGGCTGAGAAGTGAAAGGGTTTTTTTTTTTTCAAACTTCTAATATACATAATTTCTGAACATTCATTTCATTTCCAGCATTTATCATGAATGTGGTGTATCTTGGTGATTTTGAACTCTAATTTAACTATTATAGCCTTATATAATAAAGGTATAGAACTGAGTCAATGTAAAGGGTATGTATAAATGAGAAAGGTTTGTTAGAAATTTTTGTATGAAACTTCCTTTTGAAATCGAACATTGTGTTTTATGTACATTTCAGGCCCTGCCAGTATGGTGACACTGTCCAGGCTAAAGTCTCATTTAGTGCTGTCTCTAAAGGGCTTTTTGAGGTATGTTATGTTTATTTTGTCTGCCTCTTTAAGAAATAGCAGGTAAAACTGTTTGCTTTTACCCCTGAATATTCTTATGTTCAAAAGCATTACATGTAAAAGGTAACAGCGGTAGAAGAGAATTGACATCAAAGAACAAGATTAAGAAGAAAACACTCTATTAGCAGATTGCATGTTATGGCATTAAGTGTTCCCTTTTGTGTTTACAAAATCATTCTCCAAGCCTTTTATTAATTAGAAAACAAGATAGAAGCTGAGTGAGTTTAAGTATTGTGTGTGTGCGAGTGTGCGCGCGCTTAGTAATGCGTATGTAAAGCGCGATTAATTGAAAATGTGAGCTTCTTGACCTAAGTTGGTATGTTCTGCTGTTAGGTTTGCAAGCATATGAAGATCAACTTAAGGTACCTTATACCAGGATCAGATAACAATTCTCTAGCCAGTCCCACAAGCCAATCTTCAGCTGTGTCAGGTTAGTAAAAGTTACTCCCCTTTAGTCTGCATTTTAGTGAATTACTATTTTTAAGGTAAAAAAGATATGCCAGAGTGTGATAATTAACTAGTAATTTAACTGTTTAGAAAAGTGTGAAAGTTTGTAATGTAACAAAATATACTTCACTTTTATTCTGTCACGCTTTTTTATTAACTCTGAATCCATGAACAGTAGGGAGAGAAACACAATCACAGTTTGTATTTGGCTGTGAACACTAAATGTTTATTATTCTGCTTATATATTAGCCATGAACGACCAAATGTGGTCACAAAACTCTGATTTAATGGAATACTTGTCCTAGTGAATAAATAGCTAGATTTTTCCAAAAGTCTTGAGAGTTGTAGCCTTTGATTTAAGAAGAGAATACAAAAATACCCTATTTCACTCACTGAGTTTAACATGTTTATCATCAAGATTTCTGGCTTATATAATATGGTCAGTAAAAAGCTATTGAATATATAATGGAGATGATAACGATTTGAAGTCATGTTTCCACATAAAGAAATGTCTGAAAGCAAGAGAGAAATTCAAATACTAAAATGTTCATATAATTGCCAATTGCAAAACAACTATGGAACCGTCTTTATACTCAGAAGTAATATAGTATTGCTCATGGCCATTATGAGTAAGGAAAATGGAAAATGTGGGGAAAAAAAAACTGAGACATGAATTTTGTGTTTATAGAAGATTTATCAAGCTTGGTACTGGATCATGTATGGCGAACCAGCAGTGGAACTGGTTCTTCTATCTCTAGTCAGTGTCAGCTCTCAGATGGCAAAATGATCTCCTCAACTAACAAATCACTGTCATTTGATGACCTGGTTCCTAATGTTGATGAAGACACAGAGCTTTTCAAGAAACCAAGGTATTGTTAAATGATGCTTTTACATAACTGAATTGTTTTTGAGGACATAATTTTGCTCAATAAATTGAATGATGCAAAAAAAAACATTATATGAAGACAGAAGAATACAATTCCTGCATTAGACTTTTGTATTTGCTCGAATAGTTCCATAGTTGACAGTTTTTTATCATTCATTCTACCACTTTAAATGACCTCAGCATTGTAAAATTAGTACATATGGATACTAAGTCATAAGCAAAGTACATGTATATTGCAGCTGGACATTTTTAGCTCACCTGAGCACAAAGTGCTCAGGGTGAGCTTTTCTGATCGGTCTTTGTCCGTCGTCCGTCAGTCCGTCCGTCCGTCGTCAACTTTTCATTCAAACGACATCTCCTCTGAAACCAATGGGGCAAATTTAATGAAACTTGCCTGGGATGTTCCTTGCATGAAGCTCTACCAAGATTGTTCAAATGGTTCTGGTCCATTGCATTTCTGGTTCACTGGAGCTAAAAATAGATTTTATAAGTTGGATCTTTAAAAATCTTCTTCTCCGAAACCACAAGGCCTGGAGCTTTGATATTTGGTATGAAGCATCATCTAGTGGACCTCTACCAAGTTTGTTCAAATTATGTCCCTGGGGACAAAACTGACCCCACCCCAGGGGTCAGTTGATTTTACATAGAGTTATATAGGGAAAACTTGAAAATCTTCTTGTCAGAAACCACAAGGCCTAGAGTTAAGATATTTGGTATGTAGCATTGTCTAGTGGACCTCTACCAAGTTTGTTCAAATCATAGCCTCTGGGTCAAAAATGGCCCCGCCCCGGGGGTCACGTGTTTCACATAGAGTTATATAGGAAAATCTTAAAAAAATCTTCTTGTCAAAAACCGTTAGTTATAGAGCTTAGATATTTGGTGAATAGCATTGTCTAGTGGACCTCTACCAAGTTTGTTCAAATCCTGTCCTCTGGGTCAAAAATGGCCCCGCCCCAGGGGCCACTAGTTTTACATAGAGTTATATAGGAAAATCTTTAAAAACCTTCTTGTCAGAAACCGTAAGTTATAGAGCTTAGATATTTGGTGTGTAGCATTGTCTAGTGGACCTCTACCAAGTCTGTTCAAATCCTGGCCTCTGGGTCAAAAATGACCCCGCCCCAGGGGCCACTAGTTTTACATAGAGTTATATAAGAAAATCTTAAAAAATCTTCTTGTCAGAAACCGTAAGTTATAGAGCTTAGATATTTGGTGTGTAGCATTGTCTAGTGGACCTCTACCAAATTTGTTCAAATCCTGTCCTCTGGGTCAAAAATGGCCCCGCCCCAGGGGCCACTAGTTTTACATAGAGTTATATAGGAAAATCTTTAAAAATCTTCTTGTCAGAAACCGTAAGTTATAGAGCTTAGATATTTGGTGTGTAGCATTGTCTAGTGGACCTCTACAAAGTTTGTTCAAATCCTGGCTTCTGGGTCAAAAATGACTCCGCCCCAGGGGCCACTAGTTTTACATAGAGTTATATAGGAAAATCTTTAAAAAATCTTCTTATCAGAAACCGTATGTTATAGAGCTTAGATATTTGTATTTGGTGTGTAGCATTGTCTAGTGGACCTCTACCAAGTTTGTTCAAATCCTGGCCTCTGGGTCAAAAATGGCCCCGCCCCGGGGGTCACTTGTTTTACAAAGAGTTATATAGAAAAAACTAGAAAATCTTCTTGTCAGAAACAAGAAGGCCTACAGTTAAGATATTTGGTATGTAGCATTGTCTAGGGACCTCTACCAAGTTTGTTCAAATCCTGGCCTCTGGGTCAAAAATGGCCCCGCCCCGGGGGTCACTTGTTTTACATAGAGTTATATAGGAAAATCTTAAAAAAATCTTCTTATCAGAAACCGTAAGTTATAGCGCTTAGATATTTGGTGTGTAGCATTGTCTAGTGGACCTCTACCAAGTTTGTTAGAAAAATGTCCCTGGGGTCACTATTGGCCGCGCCCAAGGGGTCACAAGTTTTAAATAACAATATAGAAGAAAATCTTTAAAAATCTTCTTGTCTGAAACCACAAGACCTAGAATTTTAAAATTTGGCATGAAGCAAGCTTTATCAAGCTTTTTCAAATTATTGGAATAGGTTAAACGTCACGGGGGCTAAAAGTAGATTTATCTACTGTACCTCATAGAGCCTTCATTTATAGACCAATATCTTTGATATTCAGTATAGAGGTTCCTTGCATGGACCTCTACCCATGGGTAGGGTTTGAGGTCACTGGGTCAAGGTCACCATAGCTTATAATAGATATTTCTACTTTCTGTCATAGAGCCTTTATTTATTGACTGATATTTTACATATTTGGTTTGTAGGCACTTACATATTTTCAATTAAAAAATGAAATACTGCTTAACAGCAAACCTACAGCCAAAGTACTCAGGTGAGCGATCCAGGGCCATCATGGCCCTCTTGTTATAAGGAAAGCAGATTTCTTTCATGCTTTTAAATGTTTACAATGATATAAAGGAAGATGGTATTCTGATAAGGTGACTGTGTCAAGGTATTCTGATAAGGGGACTGTGTCCAGGTATTCTGATAAGGGGACTGTGTCCAGGTATTCTGATAAGGGGACTGTGTCCAGGTATTCTGTTAAGGGGGCTGTGTCCAGGTATTCTGATACGGGGACTGTGTCCAGGTATTCTGATAAGGGGACTGTGTTCAGTGAAATTGTCAGTCTAATGTTTGAAATGTTTATTTGGCTTGAATCTGGCTTTTACCTTGTGGACTGTTCTCATTGAATTGGCAAGTTAACTGAGGCAGATTTAAAAACATCCATGTCATATTTATAAACATGATGTCATGACACAAATTTCAGCAACATGTCGGTAAAAAGTATTTAAAAAAAACCTTGAAGTAGATAAATTGACTGTTGTTTTTAGTAAAGGCTGTACCTTTTTTATTGTGAACACTAAAAAAAAATAAAATTTCACATTTTAAATAGCTCACTCAATGAAACATATTCCAGTTTTCGATTGAAACAAACACTTATCCCTGTGTGTAATATGTTCATTTGAATTATATGAAAGATATAGCACACCCCTCATAATGTGATAAAGGAACTAGTTGGGCAGTTAATCCCCTTATATGGCAGTGTATTCTGTATGGTAGCAAAGGATACTTTGGAGACAATCATGATAGTCTGTATTTTTCATATTAAAAATACAGACTATCTTCAAAATTTTGTACCAGATTGGTAATTTGAATTTCAGGTCTGATAAAACACCTGTTTTACCAAAAAGGGACCCCAAGCTGAATGTGATGTCGGCATCTAAGTATGAACAGATGCTTTTGAGTCCAGGAAATTTCATCAAGAACTCATGTCAGATATTGGTGGAATGAGTAAGCAGACATCATGTCAGGCTATACTGGATGTGTTTGGTTCATCATGTCGGGCTATACTGGATGTATTTGGTTCAATATGTAACAGTTTTATAGCTGTAAAGATTTATAGGCTCACCTCAGAACATGGTGCTCAAGGTGAGCTTTTGTGATTGATCTGTGTCCATCATTCACTTTCCACATCTGTCTTGTGATCATATAAGGGGCAGCAATTTTAACCTTTTCTTTATGATCTTGGTCAGAATGTTAGTCACAAATTTCAGGCAAACTATTTTATTGTGTAGAAATACAGTTGCAAAATTTTCCATGTCACTAAACTGGTAAACTTGTCCTGGTATGTATCTGGATATCTAATCAAAGTTCAAAATTTACACATCTCTGAGAATGCTCAGTTATAAGATACATGTATACGACTTACATTGTAGGAAGCATTATGTGCATGGCAGATGTTGCTGTCAACATTTTACACCTGTAACAGTATAGCTTGGACCGATATTAGGGTTGTAGTAAAAAAGTGTTTTCAAAGAAATCTTCTACGTTTAGTAAAACCTAAGAGTTCAACTTATTATTTAAACAGATTGGTATTCAGCCTTTGAAGTTCACATCTTCTGATAAAAATATTCATCTTTTTTTCAAACAATAGGTCAGACAGCACCAAGGACTCTATTTTTTGGTGTACATGATAATCTTCTGTTTTATTCAAAAAAAAGAAGCCTCAGAATAAATGATCTGTTTCACATTTTTGTCTTTACATGTAAGTCTCACTTCTTTACACTCTTTCTGCTTCTTTTTAGGGAATATAAGTTCCCTGGACTTTTGTGGGTTTTTTTTTTTACAGTATCTTCACATGGTCCTACAAACCAAGTTTATAGAAAACTTTTTGGTGATTTTAAATATATTGCTTGTTGATTTTGTACAGTTTTGCCCGTTAAAATAGGAATGTTCTGGAAGGATTGATTTTGACGATTCTGTCGCAGAAGAAATAACTGGTGTGCCAGAATAGCAAGTTCTTTATCGTCTTTTAGCTTTCAGTATGTTTCTAAAGCTGGCTTCCAGCTGCTCGCCACTCAGGTTGTGAAATGTTATGGTTTGTCTTTACTACCAGGGACTCCGTTGTCTAATAGTGGTGCTTTATATACCATATACTTTATGTAAAAATAACATATGACCGTTGACATGGGAAAAAGGGAGACTTGAACAGTTTTTATACTATTGAGGACTGAAGTAAAGGAAAATATTGATAGCCTGAATTTCTTTAATTTGCAACCTTACGGCCACCCATAATGCATTGCGCAAACTCAACTTGTGGTGAAAATTGTAAACAAGATCTTCATTCATGACTATAATAAAGTTTGTCTTTTATCAATATCTTGTTCAAATATTTCAATGGAGTTTCACACAGTTTTGCAAAACAATAACATTTTATCTACATGTGCCTCAGTCATCAAAATATGAGCTAAAGATGCCTAAAAGTACGATAAGAAATAATAAGTGTATCTGCTGTAATAATGCTTTAAAATCAACTTTTTTTGTCTTCTAGATGTACAGGTATGCCAGCATACAGAGTAATAACATATTTAACTTATGTAGTAAACAAGGTTTATTTTTACAACAACACAGTAACATTGTTCATATTTCTGTACGAATGTTCATTTAAGGTACCTTCCTAAAAATGTTACTATGTTGATCATATCGCATTCTATGCATATTGTAATGATACTGTTAAGAATCACTTGCATATCACTGGTATTTGACAGTTGGTCAAATAAGCACACACTGTGAACACTGGTTCAATTATATCGTGCATGTTCAAGTGCACTTTCTGTTCCTGGAAGTAAAAGCTTTTAATCCTCTGAATAACTCTCTCCACATGAATTTGTGCCTTTGAAATGCATTTGGAATGGCTGACCTCTTTATGCATCGTTTGATACGTAATTCACTGTAAAATTTCTTGTAATACCAACTAAATACTAATTACTAGTCATTATGTTTATAGTTAGAAGAAGTGTTTTTCCTTGCATCAAGATTTAACGAGCAGTCCAGTGCAGTCCAGAATAACTTTAAAATTCTCAACTTTTTATGACTCAAAACACTCTACCTGATCAGTAGTTGAAGATTGCATTTCAAAGAGCAGTTTCAGTTTCTCATTCAGTAAATTTGTGTGATGTAAGAATACTTGAAACGTGCTGGGGTAATGTCTAATGTTTTGGCAAGATCTTCATTGAAGTTGACAGTCTTTAGTTTCACAAGGACTGTAAACAGTTCTGCCTCAAATGTCAGCTTCCTTTCTGAGCCTCTTTTGTTTGTGACTGTCAATTTGCCTGTCGATTGGCCTTTCCAGTAGCATAAATTCCCTCCATCTGTGCAGGTTGTCAGGTATTGACATAGTACCTGGAAAACTTCATAGTTTGGCAAGTTTGTCCAAAATTGAAATTTTTCTGGATTGCCCTTAATGTTCTCAAGTCTCAGTTGCTTTGATTTAATTTCATGATTTGATTGGATGCTGACGGCTTAATTTAAACTTGGTCATCATCTTTGAATGATAAATCATATAAGTGATTACATTGTTATCTCAGTGACCTTACCTGCCAGCTTTGTTGTTGGTTTGACTTGTCAGGGCTTTTCATCAGGAAATTGGGAAGAGGCCCTGGCCTTTCAAATTGGGAAAATTATGTGCGATAATTGTTCATTTTGAGAAAAAAAAATATATTGAAAAATAACAAAACACTTTTATGCCCTGCACTTGTTACAAGAGCTCGGAATACAGAGTCCCTGTGAAACTCGTCAAGTTTCATTGACAGATAGTTCCAATAGTTTCCATCAAAAGGGACATGGATTACAACAATCTTTTTACCATCAAACACAACCAAGTCACATTGTGTTATTCCTGTTACACCCGTTTGGCCTAGAATTTGTGTAAAATAACTGTTTTCAGATGTTTTTAGTTTAATACTGAGTACTGAATACTTGAAACATCCTGGGGTAATGTCTTATGTTTTGGCAAGGTCTTCATTGAAGTTGACAGTCTTTAGTTTGGCCTTGAATTTGTGTAAAATGACTGTTTTCAGATGTTTTTAGTTTAATACCGTCTCCAACAACTTGCACAAAACCTAATGACTCTATAGATATCTGGTTTTGTCGACAAGTGTATATGGGCAATTTACTTCTAAAATCTCTTTCTATGACAGTCACATGACACAGTTCTGTCTGGTGAGGCTCCCAAGAAAGGGTATTTCACTGAAATTACAAGTCCTGATTTTTCTACCTGGCCCCACCTGTTGAATTTTGGAGGCTTCAGGAGAATCAGTCCTTTTCTGTATTTAAACCAATGTGATGAGCTTGATTGCTCTTTGGTGACTTCTTCAACTGTGCACCTATAATATTTCACAGAATCTCAAGTTATTTAGTCATTATTTGGTACTTTTAATGTGTCTGCAAGTGTTGGTGGATTTTTGTTTGTCTTAACCTCACAACACTTGGCTGGAACTATGAATAAATCATTCTCACTAATTATGTCTGATAGATGACTAGTACCTTTACAGATCGGATGAGAATGAGCCACTGGGTGTTCTGCAACTATAGCAGGAGTATCAGCTTTGACCCATGGCAGGTTTGGATTGACTATGCCCAGTGTATGATGTAACTCAGTGAGTTGTTCAAAGTTCAATCTCTGTTTATCTTCTGGCAGAGAGTTGTATGTAGCTGCACTGAATGTTTGCTCTCGGTTCTCCTTACCAGGCACCTTCGTTTTTAACCTTAACACTACTAAGTTTTGTGGAGGCAACTGCTGGTCCTCCTTGTACACTCCACTTACATAATATGTCTATGGTGGAAGGTCCATCTGGCAGTTCTTTGTAACCTCTGCCAACAAAGTCCTCCACTCCAAACAATAGTCCGGCTATATGCGTACATGCCTCCCCAAGGCCAGCAACACATGTACAAGAAGCTCCAGTAGGACCAACACTATCCTTGAATACCACAATAACATTGTACTGAGTACTGAATACTTGAAACGTCCTAGGGTAATGTCTAATGTTTTGGCAAGATCTTCATTGAAGTTGACAGTCTTTAGTTTCACAAGGACTGTAAACAGTTCTGCCTCAAATGTCGGCTTCCTTTCTGAGCCTCTTTTGTTGGTGGCTGTCGATTTGCCTGTTGATTGGCCTTTCCAGTAGCATAAATTCCCTTTATCTGTGCATTTTGTCAGGTATTGACATAGTGCCAGGAAAACTTCATAGTTTGGCAAGTTTGTCCGAAATTGAAATTTTTCTGGATTGCCCTTAATGTTCTCAAGTCTCAGTTGCTTTGATTTAATTTTTATGATTTGATTGAATGCTGACGGCTTAATTTAAACTTGGTCATCATCTTTGAATGATAAATCATATAAGTGATTACATTGTTATATTAGTGACCTTACCTGCCAGCTTTGTTGTTGGTTTGACTTGTCAGGGCTTTTTATCAGGAAATTGGGAAGAGGCCCTGGCCTTTCAAATTGGGAAAATTATGCACGCTAATTGTTCATTATAGTAAAACAAAATATATTGAAAAATAACAAAACTCTTTTTTCCCCTGCACTTGTTACAAGAGCTCGGAATACAGAGTCCCGGTGAAACTCGTCAAGTTCCATTGACAGACAGTTCCAATAGTTTTCATCAAAAGGGACATGGACTATAACAATCTTTTTACTATTAAACACAACCAAGTCACATTGTGTTATTCTTGTTACACCCGTTTGGCCTTGAATTTGTGTAAAATAACTGTTTTCAGATGTTTTTAGTTTAATACTGTCTCCAAGAACTTGCACAAAACCTAATGACTCTATAGATCTGGTTTTGTCGACAAGTGTATATGGGCAATTTACTTCTAAAATCTCTTTCTATGACAGTCACATGACACAATTCTGTCTGGTGAGGCTCCCAAGAAAGGGTATTTCACTGAAAGTACAAGTCCTGATTTTTCTACCTGGCCCCACCTGTTGAAATTTGGAGGCGTCAGGAGGATCAGTCCTTTTCTGTATTTAAACCAATGTGATGAGCTTGATTGCTCTTTGGTGACTTCTTTGATTGTACGCCCCTTGGCAGAATATTTCACAGAATCTCAAGTTATTTAGTCATTATTTGGTGCTTTTATTGTGTCTGCAAGTGTTGATGGATTTTTGTTTCTCTTAACCTCACAACACTTGGCTGGAACTATGAATAAATCATTCTCACTAATTATGTCTGATAGATGACTAGTAACTTTACAGATGGGATGAGAATGAGCCACTGCTTTGTGTTCTGCAACTGTAGCAGGAGTATCAGCTTTGACCCATGGCAGGTTTGGATTGACTATGCTCAGTGTATGATGTAACTCAGTCAGTCGTTCAAAGTTCAATCTCTGTTTATCTTCTGGCAGAGAGTTGTATGTAGCTGCACTGAATGTTTGCTCTCGGTTCTCCTTACCAGGCACCTTCGTTTTTAACTTTAACACTAATAAGTTTCGTGGGGGCAACTGCTGGTCCTCTTTGTACACTCCACTTACACAATATGTCTGTGGTGGAAGGTCCATCTGGCAGTTCTTTGTAACTTCTGCCTACAAAGTCCTCCACTCCAAGCAATAGTCCGGCTATATGCGTACATGCCTCCCCAAGGCCAGCAACACATGTACAAGAAGCTCACATAGGATTACCACTATCCTTGAATACCACAATAACATTGTACTGAGTGTTTTGGCAAGATCTTCATTGAAGTTGACAGTCTTCAGTTTCACAAGGACTGTAAACAGTTCTGCCTCAATTGTCAGCTCCCTATCTGAGCCTCTTTGATTGAATGCTGACGGCTTAATTTAAACTTGGTCATCATCTTTGAATAATAAAGCATATAAGTGATTACATAGTTAACTCAGTGACCTCACCTGCCAGCTTTGCTGTTGGTTTGACTTGTCAGGGCTTTTCATCAGGAAATTGGGAAGAGGCCCTGACCTTTCAAATTGGAAAAATAATGCGTGATAATTGTGGGGGGAAAAAAATCATTGAAAAATGGGAAATAGTGTATGAATTTTAAATAATAATAATTATTCTTCTAGGTGGTATTACTGGCACTGTCAGGCTTGACTTAAACTTTTTTAACCCCATAGTCGAATAATGACTGAATTTGAGTTCATAGTAATTTTGGGCATATTGGATTGGATAAACATAGAAATAAAAGATATTCACATATTTTTTATTATACCCCCAAAACGGAATTTGTGGGGGTACAGTGTTCGAAATAAATCTGAAATCAAACTTACCCATAGGGCAATTTTGAGGCGATTTCAACTTGCCCTTCTTTATTTTAATTTGCCCTACTTTATGTACGTGGAGAAACTCATTAAATCAACATGAAAACATACTGGAAACTGGTTAAATTTATTTAAGTTCTTGTAATAAACTTTATTAATTTTATGTAATGTTATGATTACTGATACTGTAACTTCGGTTCATAAGTCATACTATCAGCACAATCATTCACCACCCATTCTTATTGCACAGCACACCTCACTGAATTCCAAGAATGCTCTTTCAGCACACTCTAATCTTTCATTAAAATTCTGTTTATTTTCTCTCACACCACCCTCATTCATTTAAATGTTGTAGTGTTTTCATAGCAACAGTGGCAGATGGGTCCTTCTTTGCTTTTTCAATATAGACAACTTTCAAATGTGCTTCAGACTGTTCATGACTTTGAAGGCAGTTCTTCCTGAAAACGGTCAAACCCATTACAAATGGCCCGGTATCTTCGTATATTTTACAAATTTGCAAGTCATACAGCCTTCCTTAAATGACAACCAGGTAAATTAATTGAGCCAAGACATAAAGAAAGATCTGTGTCTACTTTCCTTTTGATATTTTGACTTACTTTCATCTTCATTTGGCAAAGACTTCTTTTTTTTGGCTGGCTGTACATAACTTTTTTGAAAGATTGGGAACGTCGCCATTTTGCTACATTAATCTTGACAATTACCTAAAAACGAAATCTGATTGGATCACTCAATAAAGCTGAACCAGTGAAAAGTCGGTTTCAAATTCGTAACAAAATATTTAGCGGAAAGCGCAAAAAGACCGAGAAATAAGCGTAAAGGATACAAAATCGGCGTAAAGAACAGAATTTTTTAAGGTTGCCCATCGGACAACTTCATTGACATTTTAACTTGCCCTCTATGAGTTTTTACTTGCCAGGGCAATCGGGCAGGCGGCTATTTCGAACACTGAGGGTATATAGGAGACACTCGGTGGTTGGTCGGTCGGTCGGGGTTTACCTTGTCCGGAGCATAACTTGAAAACTACTGGTTGGAATTCAATGCAACTTCATACAATGGTCAAGCACAATGAGAAGAAGTGCAGTGTCCAAGAATCATAGCTCCTTCTTCACTATTTTTAGAGTAATTGCCCTTTATTGGTTTTCCTTGTCCAGAGCATAACTTAAAAACTACTGGTTGGAATTCAATGCAACTTCATACAATGGTCAAGCACAATGAGAGGAAGTGCAGTGCCCAAGAATCATAACTCCATCTTCACTATTTTCAGAGTTATTGCCCTTTATTGATTTTCCTTGTCCGGCGCATAACTTGAAAACTACTGGTTTGAATTCAGTGCAACTTCATTCAGTGGTCAAGCACAATGAGAGGAAGTGCATTGTCCAAGAATCATAACTCCATGTTCACTATTTGCAGAGTTATTGCCCTTTGTTGGTTTTCCTTTGCATGTAAGATAACTTAAAACTACTGGTTGGAATTCATTGCAACTTCACACAGTGGTCAATCACAATGAGAGGAAGTGCAGTGTCCAAGAATCATAACTCTATCTTCACTATTTTTAGAGTTGTTGCCCTTTATTGGTTTTTTTTGTCCTGATCATAACTTGAAAACTACTGGTTGGAATTCAGTGCAACTACATACAGTGGTCAAGCACAATGAGAGGAAGTGCAGTGTCCAAGAAACATAACTCCATCTTCTCTATTTTCAGAGTTATTGCCCTTAATTGGTTTTCCTTGTTCTGAGCATAACTTGAGAACTACTGTTAGGAATTCAATGCAACTGCATACAATGGTCAAGCACAATAAGAGGAAGTGCGGTGTCCAAGAATCATAACTTCATGTTCACTATTTGCAGAGTTATTTCCCTTTGTTGTTCTCCTTTGTATGTAGGATAACTTGAAAACTACTGGTTGGAATTCAATGCAACTTCATACAATGGTCAAGCACAATGAGTGGAAGTGCAGTGTCCAAGAATCATAACTCCATATTCACTATTTGCAGAGTTATTACCCTTTGTTTTCTTTATTTGGAGCATAGCTTGAAAACTACTGGTTGGAATTCAATGCAACTTCATGCAATGATCAAGCACAATGAGAGAAAGTGCATTGTATAATAGCTAGAACTTCATCTTCACAATTTGCAGAGTTATTGCCCTTCCTTGGATTTCCTTTTCCAGAATATAATTTGGAAACTGGTGGTTGGAATTCAGTGCAACTTCATACAATGGTCAAGCACATTGAGTGGATGTGTAGTGTACAAGAGCTATAACTCTGTCTTCACTGTTTACACTTTTCACAGTTATTGCCCTTTGTTAGTTTGCTTTGTCTAAAGAATAACTTGAAAACAATTTTTTTGGAATTCAGTGCAACTTCATACAATGGTCAAGCGCAGTGAGAGGAAATGCAATGTACAAGAACCACAACTATTTTTAATTGCCCACAACCATTACTCTTTTTAATTTTTTTACGAAGTATTTTGTAACTAAACTGATAACTTCCTCTGTTCTTAGTGGTGTTTAAGGGGTATTAATCACATTTAGTGATAGCTCTCGTTTCAAATATATGTGTGACAGGGTGGATTATATGTTAATAAAATGTTATGAAAAGACTTTTATAATAATAATCTGTTTTGTCCAAGCCAAAGGACTCATCTGGTGACTTCAGGCTACCACAACAGTTTATTTTTTTCTTCACTGTTTTCACTGTCTTACTTAAGTCCTAAAGAAAGTTCCTAGAAGTCTATTCTATAACCAGTTCTGTCTCATAATACTTATTTCTTAATTGAGTTCTGAATTTAAGCTGCCTTTAAATTATGAAAATTGGCATGGCAACCATCCTTGCATATTGCAAACAGCACAACTGTAAACAATGTCCTTTCTTTTCTTTTGTGATATTTGCATATTCTTCTTGGACCTGGGAGCCTACTGTTCACATGACCGTTGATATTTTCTTCATCAACCAGTACACCTTTACGTCCAGTGTCAATTACTGATCGCCTGCTCTTAGAATAGCCTCCAAACAGGTCATGAAGGAGATCCTGCCTGAAAGTCCAGCTGGTTATTATGCTCCTTGTTGGTCAGTCTAGTTGAAGTAGCCTGGTACAAGCTGAAAGAATTAACTATAGCTCAGCTCAGACAAAACCAAAAACTACCGGTATACCACCTCCACTTCTTGAAGAATGGTATTTCATCGGAACTGGTCATTTATGTCCTCACCTCCCATAAATTTAAACTTTAACTTTAATTCTTTAAAGAAAAAACAAAGTGCGGCTGATGAAGGTGAATAACTTCTCTACCAACTCTTCTCTGGGCATCTCTGCTGTCTTTTGGGTCACTCAGAGTGGACAAATGATGCACCAATCTCTTATCCATCCATGCAGAGGCTGTAAGGTTTGAATCCCCATACAGAAGAACCTTGGAATCACCTTGTTTGACAACATCTCTTTGTTTCTTCAGGTCCTTCGGGGATCCTACATGAATTTCACGGATTGTCCCACAAGCATAGAGCCCAACATGAAGGAGCCCCTGAAGCAGTGGCATGCTGTTAAAGAAGTTATCAAAAAATACCCATCTGAAGGTTTGACAGATGTGTTCTGTTAATGCACTGTACCACATTGTACCCAATGCCGTGTTCTGTGTGGTTTCCTTGTCGACCAAATGCACATCAAATTTAGACAGGTAGGCAGACCTAGCTTTGCACAGCTTCCAGACTTTCACACCTCTCTTTATCAGTTTGGCTGGCATATAATAGGGGGAAGCTAATTGTCCTGAGAACTTAATCACTACCTCTTCTACAGAAACTTTTTGAGACAATGTGTATCCCCTCAAGAATGCATCAGATACTGTATTCCTAGAAAAGATTTCGCACTTTTTAAGTTAGCGTTTTTCGCGTCAAGCATAGATCCGCGAATTTTTTCAGCCACGAAAATGTCATAACAAAAACGCGAACATTTCTAGCTTTTTCTTAACTTGAAATCCATTGCCAGTCAGTGATCTTGTATCCATAAATCCAAATTTACACAAATACATACACGCATTCACAAGTCTGATAAAATAATAATTCAGTCCATTTCCTTTTATTTTCCCTCTATTTAGGTTATATTTTTTTACACAGTATTCAAAATTTACACCGAGGTACAAACTATAGAAAGCAAACGGTAAACTGATAATTTACAAATAAACGTCGACTGTTATATGCATATTGGTTAACACGGGGGTAACACAGTGGATTAATTTGTTACAACACAAAACCGTTATACACAGTTTGCATTACACTTATTGTTTTTAGACACTCATTTTCATTTACAGTTACCATTTAATAATATTCTTTGATTTTTCAGGTGTAAAGAATTTACGTATCGACATTTTTGCAACCAAGTCTGTTATGATTTCAAATGAGAATAAATAGCTCGGAAATTTGTAAATCGGTATAACTTAATCCTTTCGTGAAAAGGTAGATATAAGTAAGAAGTGTTCACAAAGTGTCCATGAGATTAGACATTAAATAACGAGTTGTTGAGTGAAAGTAAATCGGGGACTTGAAAGTACAATAATGTATTTTTACCGTAGCGACTTAATATTCGCGGAGTTCGCGGTCGTTATGAGTGCGCGAAAGTTTGTCTCCGCGAAAATGTCATTGATCAAAAAAACGCGAAAATTTGTATCTGCGAACATTTCTAGGAATACAGTACTACTTGAATAACTTCCCTGATCTAATACGATTTGTCATAAGCTGGCTCACCCTGAATTAATTCAGCAGCTGAACCGAACCAGACGCATGGAAATACTGAGATATCTTCTGAAATATGTTGCATGTCATGGCTTCCTGAACCCCAGGGATACCTATAAATGGAACAGAGGACCAGAACATATCAGCTTCAGGAAGCTGGTTGATGCCTATCAGGATGTTAATATCAAGACATGTCTGGCTCTGATGACAGAGATTTTTGCTGTCATCTTCCAAAATCAACAGGTTTCCTTATCAAGTCAACTGGAAACATCAATCAGAAATAGTCAAGAGGTGTTGCACTATTACTGTCAAAGCCATCTGAAAACTACCTGGTATTTTTACATTGATTTTACAAAAGCAATGTAAAACTGATCCAATAGTAAGTAATTTAAACCTAAATTGTAAAAAAAAGTCAAACTTACATTAACATTTCATCGTTTGTACAGACTTGAAAAAAGTCCTTTAATTTATGCATTGACCTTAAAAAGACTTTTAATCAAACTTAGCTTAAAAAGTCTATGAATAGCATGGATTGTGTTCGGGGACCCCTTGAATTATACAATGCTCGCAACTGAAACTAAAAAAATTATAGATAGATCTTTCGATGGAAGAACTTTCCTAGCCATATCAAACTTCATTTCAATACCACAGGTATGTTAAAATGGAAAAGTTTTGGTATTCCGCTGGAAAAGCACTTGTTTTCCAGTTGAATTCCATTGTATATTCCAGTAGAAAATGTAACAATACCATTAAAAAGTACCAGTGGAATACCACCTGAATATCAGTGGAATTCCATTTGAATAACAGCAGAATGCCAATGGACTCACCCCTAGAATCCCATCTGAACACTAGTGGAATTTCTTCTGTATACCAGTAATATAAATTTATCTTGAATTAAATTGTTTGACACTGTTAGGTATAGTTAAATAAACCAATATACATATATATAGATGTTTTTTCCTTTATTTTCAATCAGTTTGCATGTTGATGAATTGTCAGTCAAATGCTTAAATCATACAGTATGATGATTTCAAAATGTATCTTACAAATGTACATTTGAGTGGTGCAATGCAGGATTACGTCAATAACTCATTACATTAATTCCTGAAAGCTGGCTTTGGTAAACATTTGCACACACAGACTTATATATTATTATGCATGCAGTTTATGTTGGATAATCTCTGGTACCAAGTCATGAAATGCAAAGTCCAAACACTTCTCAACCATGTTGCGGACAAATTCATCATCATAGTACACAGTTATGATAACTATGTCTTTGTTAGTATACATCACAAAGTCACAGTATGGTTTCCCACATACAAACATCTGAAACTGTGCTTGTGTAAAGTACCTGCGATTTTTCCTTAAATTCATCTCACTGTCAAGACAGAACTTGGGATCATTTATTTCCGAGAGTAAAGAATCTCTATGTTTGTATGTACTTGTGTATAGTACCTGCGATTTTTCCTTAAATTCATCTCACTGTCAAGACAGAACTTGGGATCATTTATTTCCGAAAGTAAAGAATCTCTATGTTTGTATGTACTTGTGTATAGTTCCTGTGATTTTTCCTTTAATTCATCTCGCTGTCAAGACAGAACTTGGGATCATTTATTTCCGAGAGTAAAGAATCTCTATGTTTGTATGTACTTGTGTATACGTACCTGTGATTTTTCCTTAAATTCATCTCGCTGTCAAGACAGAACTAGGGATCATCTATTTCCGAGTGTAAAGAATCTCTATGTTTGTATGAACACTTCACTTCTAATAGCCCATCTCCATGGCACAGACAAGATCTTACACCATCTGGGGTTGCCGTAAACATTGGAAACGAACAGTCAATGAATAGGCCACATTCCCTTAAACAAAAGTTATCATGAATATCTTTCATTTTTTGTTCATACATTTCCTTAGCTTTTCCTTTGTATTTCCTCCCATATCTTATTGCCTCAACGTTTGACAAGTCAGTGTTGTTGTACTTCATGACTTGTTTCAGCACTCTGTCCCTACAAGTACCTTGTTTCATCACAATAATGTCATGCACAACTGTTGCAGTTATCCTGCCTTGCCTTTGTCTATGCCAGACAGGACGGTCACTCTGCGCTCGTGTCATTTTTTCTAAATTGCTTGCGCCTCTGTGGCTGTAAAATCTCTAACAAAACGATAGCATTTCTCCTCCAGCTCCTCTCGGGTTAAGTCTATGTTCTCAACCTCAGCAAATCTGTTCAGCAGCTGAAATGTAAAGAGAGTAATTATTACTAAAAGTTGAATGTGAAGTCAATTATCTGAATACCAACTATTAGTTATTAATTTTTATTCACATTACAGTCTACACTAATTTAATCAAAGTATGACTTTTGGTCTTCAGTGTGGCATCTGACCTGGAATATTTAAGTCTTAACTGCTGTGTGTAGACTGAATTGTAATAGTCTATACTGCTATATAGATTTTTATTCACATTATGGTCTACACTGATTTAGACAAAGTCTGTCTTGTAGTCTTGAGAGTGTCGCCTTATCTGGAAAATTATTCTACACAGCTGTCTGTAGTGTAAATTGTTATTGCCTTTACGGCTGTGTGCAGTCTGTTATAACAGAGTATGAAATAGTCTCAAACCTTCAACTACAAGGACCGTGAAAGAATTAATAGTTTATCAAATGAGCTCATTTACATTGTTAATAACGGAACTACTATTAATGTAACAAACTTATTGGTGGGAGATCCTCATCATCAGATGCACTGTCAGTATCCGAGTCGTTCTTGGTAAGTATACAGGCCGTAGGGCAAATACGTTTCAACTCCTTTAGTGCAGTTACTTCATCCACATCGTCCATCTCATTTGTGACTTGTGCAATACGTCATCGCTTCTTCCCTTGTCCGTGTTTGCTTTTACAGAAGCTAATGTCTGTTACTGGCTGAGCTTGAACCTGAAGTTGATAAAAATGTGCAAAAGGTTGTGGTAGACTGATAGTCATTTGACAAGTGACTGATCTTAGATGGTTTGATCATCAGTACAGTCATCTGTGTTTTATTTGGTATATAAGTCTTCAGAGATAAAATACCATGCCCAATACCCTGGAAAAATGCAATAGCATTGCTGCAGAGACACAAATATTTACCAATATACTAATGATGCCGTTACAAACACATGACAAATTCTGATGTTATATATGCTGTAACTGAACTAAATAACATAAATTTGTAACATCCTGTATTGCATTGATTACAGACTCAACACTGTTGGACAGCATATACTGTAATGTAAATGTAAGGAACTGGATATGTAAACTGAACACATTCAGTTCATTCTTGATAACTCAAATTCGTTTAATGAAACACATTTTACTGTCCAAATTCTAATTTTCCTGTTTCACTTAGTTTTATTCGAAAATGTTTATATCGAACTTTGGCTTTGTCGAATTGTTTGCATTGGTCCCATCTACTTCAAGTTAACAAGTTTTACAATATAATACATTCAAATATAGGTACCTTCGAACAATAGAATCTGTTCCAACGGCATGCAGCACTTGTTTTGCACTCCTCATTCAGTCCTAACTCCACGGCTTCTGTCACTTTAAACAGAACTGCAGCAATATGACTACAGGCCTCGCCCAAACTGAAAATATAAAAGATTCAAACTTGTGAAACAAAGCTTTGCTACATTTATTGTTGTCCAACAAAGCACTTAACAAGTAACCATGAAATTAGCCAGGGATAAAGAATTCTAATCTTTAAATAAAGCCGAAATTGTACAAAAACAACAAACGTAAGCTCCAAGAAAGCATTTTTTTCACCGACCGTGCATATGTTTGCTTATGGTGGCCTTACTGTGGTAGGAGAATGGAGAAAACAAAACTTTACGATTTGTTGACCGACTATCGCACATATTACCAATTCCTTGGATCAAACCCGAGTTGCACTTGCGAGAAGCTAGTGCACCTATCCTTTCCCTAAGCAGACAGCTGTAAATGTTTAGTTCAAACTTCTAAACAAAGCAGATTTCCCTCCATATCTCTTAACATGAGGTTATGATCCTTGTTCAATTATTGACATATTCAATAAATCCTTCTGTGTCTTGCTCTTAAAATATAGAACTTCCATTTATTATATATAGGTAAATAGCAGAAAACTCACCCAGCTTTGCAAGTACTAAAATCTGCTTTGTTTAGAAATTGTATTTACATGGCTACCATTTCTATAACAATAGAGATTGTTCATGAAAGCTTATGAAAATGAAACGCCTTCAAACATTCACTGTAAAATTTGAATATATTTCTGATCAGGACATTTCAAATAAAGTTAAATTTATATGAAAAACAGCTTGTGAACATTTTATAGTGATAAACAAGCAATCTCCCCTCAGACATCTAAAATTATCTTAATGCATAGATTCATATCAATACTTGGGTTTATATATCCTAACCAGTATAAATACATGTACCCTACACTGAATACAATTTTAGCCAAACCACAATACAGTTCCCAGACTTATACATCACTTCAGTTAGCACACTTCTTTTTTCTTTTTTCATTTTCTGATTTGATATTTATAACTGCAGGTTTAGGAACCATGGGCTTTGGACAAGCACTTGAACTATTAAGACAAAATTGTCTAATTTCATCATACAGATACCACTGCCTAGAAGGATCTAATCCTTTTGGTTCTATTTGTACTGGTAACTGACATGCACCGGGAACTTGGGGATTTTTCTTCATGACATTGACTTCATGTCCGTTGTCAGTGGAATACTCCTTCAGTAATACAACACCAGGCTTTTCACTTGTCATGCTGAAGTGGTGATACTTTTTCAGAGAAGGGATACACTTGAAAAACTGACTCAGATATACTAACCAATAAAAAAATATGACTGGTTTTTCAGTATCCTTCACAAGCTAAGGGTATATTATGTCTATTCTTTGAAGACTGAACAATACATGCAGCAACTTGATCTAAAGTTTCCACAGAACAATGCATCCACTTAGCTTTGAACAATCCAAAATGCCAATCTGGGTTGAACTTTGTATGTCCAGCTTCCATTAGGGAGAATTCAACAGACTTGTGCAACCCTGTCATTGTTCTCCATAAGCCATACTTACAGATAAATAGTTCATGCTTTTCCTGTCTTTGATTTAACAGTGATGAAGATTACTCCATCATTTTAAAACATTTGGTAGCATTCATTTTATGTTAATTTTTGTTGATGTCATGTTCTAAAATGTCTGAACCAATTTTTGGTTAATTTGCCCTCTAAATTTGATAAAGAAAGAACAGTTTTCTTTCATCTGTTTTAACAATGTGAAAATAAAGCAAATAAAAGGTTAGTTGACTAACATCCTATATATTTGGTTTGTAAGTAACTTGCAAGGTCTTCTAACTTTTTCGTCATAGAGCCTTTATTTACTGACTGATATAAAGACACCTTGCATGAACCTCTACCATTCACTGGGTTCAAGGGCGCCAGGTAGATATCTCTACTTTTGGTAATGGAGCCTTTATTTATCGACCCGTATCTCATATATTTGGAATGTAGGTACCATGTATCACACTCTAACACTGGGGGTGGCTTGGTTCGCATGGGTCAATGTTACAGAGGTTAAAAATAGATTTTTTGTAAATTGAATGCGAGCATAACACCAAGACAATTATCGTAGTTTTATGCTCGCATTCAGTTCAGTTTAAACCAGACTTCCACTAAACATTTATTAACAGTATATATCCTTCCTTTTCCTGAACCAACCTGATCCCATCATAGGTTTCAAAGTTATAGCCCATGATCAGTGGGACACAACTGAGCGATTCAGGGCCATCATGGTTCTCTTGTTTGTGTTATTTCATAACATGTTTCCAGTTTTTGTGTGTTATGTCATTCAGTTGTGATATTGGTATTTTGTATGTACTTGTATTATGCATCTTGTCTGTGACATGCTGTTTGCTTTTTCTTAAACAATAATAGATAATAAATAGATATTTCATGTTTACTCTTACACATGTTTTAGTTTTTGTTGTGAAAAAAATACCTTGAAACTAGAAAACAGACTTTGTTCCAGTTGTTATTGACTCAATGTTTAGTCAAAGGTAGAAAATATCTATGTTATTTAACAGCTTTTTATGCTCCCCAAAGGGCGAGCTTATAGTTGCCACTTTGTCCGTCCCGTCAGTTCGTCCTTCCGTCATAATTTTGTCCGGAGCATAACACAAAAACTATGAGAGATATCAAGACCAAACTTCATTGGTAGTTAGATCTTATTGATGAGCAGTGCAGTGCACAAGAACCATAACTCTTGCTTTATTAATTTTTTAGTTATTGCCTTTTGAAATTTCTCATACTTATTTTTTGTACGGGGCATATCTCACAAAGTATAAGAGTTATCAACTTGAAACTTTATAAGTAGATAGATCTCATTGATGAGCAGTGAAGTGCACAAGAACCATAACTCTTGCTTTATTAATTTTTTAGTTATTGTCCTTTGAAATTTCTCATACTTATTTTTTGTCCGCGGCATATCTCACAAAGTATAAGAGATATTAACATGAAACTTTATTGGTAGATAGATCTCTATGAGCAGAAGTGCAGCGTGCAAGAACCGTAACTCTATTTTGCATAATTTAGGAGTTATTGCCCTTTGTTATTTTTCATACTTTAAAAAAAATACATATTAAACAATAGCCCTTTTGGAATTGGCATTTATTCGGGGAGCATCCATCGGTTCCACAAATTTTTTGTATATAAATGCCTTCAGCGGTTCAGTAGATCGTGGTGTGCTATATTGAGGTTCTTGGGTTCTAATTCCGCTGGCGTCATGAGTGTTTTCTCCCTTTTTCATATTGCATAAATGCATGAAATTATGTTTTGAAGTAGTCTTTTGATTTATCTTCACTTTTTAAGAACATACAATGTATACGTATGCAAAAATTTTTGAATCATCAGCCTTAAAAACTGAATTGAATATTTCTTCATGTACGATTTTAACATAGCAAAATGCTTTCGCTGTTTAAAATCACTATAACTGGGGCATCAATGATTTTTTTGACATGATAAAAATCCTCACATCACTTTTAAAAGGCCACCATTATAAACGGTCCATTACTGACACCTTTTAACATGAAAACTGCTTACATTCAGTCGAATAAGGCCGTCATTAAAACGTAACCATTAGCGAACCATAAAATACAAAAACCATTGCAAACATCACTCCATTTATGCTGTCACTATATTCCGTCAACCAAAGAACCTTTCAAGGATGAGATCCTTGCTTCAACTGGGCCACCAACGAATCTTCGAACATGATAAGTCTCTCGCTATTACCTAGCCACCAACGAATCGTTAAACGTGATAAAAATACTCCCTTCACTCTCAAGCCATCTAAGAACCTGCAGCTGTACACAAGATAAAATGCTTACCTCTCTAGTAATGCAACACCTATAACCAAGCCATCAACAGACTTTCCAGCAACAAAAAAAATGCTACCATGTGTGCTTTCTGTACCAAGCCACTAAAGAACCTTTACACAAATAAAGCCGTCACTATTAAGACCACAAACATCATCATGCTAACATAACGTAAATAAGACTGTCACTTTGACCGGGACACCAACAAACTTCTAAATATTATTGAAATGTTTGATACACTGTTTAGACCGTCACTATTACGGAGCCGACACTGGACCTTTAATAAAAATTAAGTGCTTAGATCATTCAAATAAAGCCGTCAGTTTAACGGAGCCACCAATGAAACTTAAATTAAAATGAAATTGTAAAGGTCGTCATTGTAAGCGGGCCACCAACGAACTTTTCAATCTGATAAAACAATTTTAAATTACTAAGTCCGTCACTACAACCAGGCCAGTGAAGTGACAGGAAAACAGCTGCCAAAGTGGACAAGGCGATCGGTAAAACCGACATATGCTCCCGAAGCAGGAGCCAAAGGGACATGTACAAGGCAAGAACATACAGGCAAAGTCATAAAGTGGGCACATTTTATTTTTCATAAACAAATAAAGATGTAAAGTGAATATTTACCGATTTATCTTTTTCAGTCTGCAAAGGAGATAATTCAAAATCTGGGGAAAATTTAGATATGCTTTATGTGCCCTGCACTCATTCTCACTGCCATCTACCACTATGTTAAGTTTAAACTAATCAGCTACAATGTCTAAGTAAAGCTCCAGACTACATTTTGTAAAAGGCAGGTTATTCAAAAACCTGGCAAAACAAAGTTACAGTTCCCCCTCACTGCACTACTGCTCAATGCTATGTACAAGTGTGTGAAGTTTAAAGTAATTATCTCATATAGTTTTCTAGTTATGCTCCGTACAAGTTTTTTAAGGGGAGATAATTCAAGAATGGGGCAAAATAGAGTTGTGTTTCTTTGGCACTGCACTCCGCCTCAATGCCCTCTACCACTGTGTGCAGTTTAAACAAATTATCTCCAAGGGTTTTCATGTTTTGCTTCGGACAAGATTTTTCTAAAAGGGGAGATTATTCAAAAACGGGGCAAAATAGAGTTATGGATCTTTGGCACTGCAGTCCGCTTCAAAGCTCTCTACCACTCTGTGCAGTTTAAACAAATTATGTCCAATAAGGGTTTTCAAGTTATGCTCTGGACAAGATTTTTCTAAAAGGGGGGATAATTCAAAAACGGGGCAAAATAGAGTTAGGGTTCTTTGGCACTGCGATCCGCCTCAATGCCTTCTACCACTTTTTGCAGTTTAAATAAATTATATCCAAGGGTTTTCAGGGTTATGCTCCGCACAAGATTTTTCGAAAGGGGAGATAATTCAAAAACGGGGCAAAATAGAGTTATGGTTCTTTGGCACTGCACTCCGTCTCAATGCCCTCTACCACTGTGTTCAGTTTAAACAAATTATGTCTAAGGGTCTTCAGGTTATGTTCCGGACAAGATTTCTCTAAAAGGGGAGGTAATTCAAAAACGGGACAAAACAGAGTTATGGTTCTTTGGCACTGCACTCCACCTCAATGCCCTCTACTACTGTGTGCAGTTTAAACAAATTATTTCCAAGGGTTTTCAGGTTATGCTTCGGACAAGATTTTTCTAAAAGTGGAGATAATTCAAAAACGGGGCAAAATAGAGTTATGGTTCCTTGGCACTGCACTCTGCCTCAATGCCCTCTACCACTGTGTGCAGTTTAAACAAATTATATCGTAGGGTTTTCAGGTTATGCTCCGGACAAAACAGGCGGACAAGGCGGCACCTATATAGTCTCCCTTCGGTGAGCATAAAAAAATGGTTTGAACATTGTAGAGCATGTCTAAAATAATGTGATGTCTTTCCAAGATATTGTGAACGTGTGTCGCGTTCGCTGTTTACCGTGCATCGTTTTTAATTGGGTATGTTTTTTTGTTTGTTTTGGTTTTCTTTTCCAACTCCTGGTGCTTTTTATAGAATGCTACATATATAACCCTTAAAATATTTTCTTATTGTAAAAGATCGTTCCTGTAGCCGTCACAGCTATAAATTGAAATATTCATAGATAACTATCATATCTTCAGCTACTTATATCCATTTCGAATGAAAATCTTTACAAGCATAATACTAAGGTGACCCTCAAGCCTGAAAAAAATGGATACTGTTTATACGAAAATGAAAATAGCAATAAGTTTTACAATTCCTTAAAATTTTGGATAGCCAGTCAAAATATCAATTACATATAAAGATGTGACTTAAGTCTGAAACGTGATGTTAATTCAGCATCCTTAAGACTTAACAAAAGCATGTTGTTACTGTCCAAATTTGATAAAGTACTTGAACATATCTTCAGAACAAGACCTGAATTATCACCAAGTTAAAGACATAAGTCAGTTCCTTTTAAGAAACTGAAATAACAATGAAATAAATTCACAAATGCCGATACAAACATCATAACACACAAGTCTCAGACCGTTGAGATCACTATATATATACATGAATGAGATTCAGTACAATGTGCAATAAAGAGAAGTATAATACGTAAAAGGTAAGTTATCAAAACATTATAATTATGTATGAGTCACTATATTACACCAACGGCAGTACGTCATGACCACAGCATAATTATGTAACGCTTGAAACTAGCATAAACTGAATAAACTGAGGAATTCTGATGATTGGGTACAAAAGTTCTCAGAGTTTTAACCAGATTCTAAAAGAGTAACAAACTCAGTATGCCCGCAGGGCTACCAATTCATGAAACTTAATGTTTCAAGTGTCCTTTGCATCCAGGAAGTTAATTCGTGAAAATAAACCAGCATCCCGCGAACTGTTGTGCACCACCCGTTCAGAGGTACTTTTCTAACTAAAGTCTGCTGAAGAACCATGATTGCATAGAGCTAGGTTATCGACACTAGAAAAAAAAGCAGTGAGGATTAAATGTAGTTTACATGCTTTTTGCAAAATAAGTGTGATGCTACGCACCGTACTCTGGCACTAACAGTTTGCACGACATTTTGTGCAAGTATTGTCAACTGCGACCTTTTCAACAAAAGTTTAGTGGTCAGGACATTTTTGACAGTTTCTTCAGACACAATGCGACCTTACTTATTGTCTTTTGTTGTAATGAAAACAACACTGTGCACGTCCGATATATTCTTACATGTGAAAATTTGGTCTTTGAAGACTATACACATTTTTCACATGTAAGAATATCAAGCAATCCTAACCACGTCTAGAAAAATTTCAATGAACGTCATCTCATTTGAAGTATTTTCGTCAGTGACCGATCCAAGGCGGTAACACTCTGGTTCTCATTTTCGATTATTGTTTGTGGTGTCGTTTTTGTGCCCCCGGAGGGAGCATATTTTTTTGGTCTGTTTGTCACAGAATTTTAACCTTATCCATAACACGGAGGTCCTTCTACCTACAGCCTCCAAACTTCACAGGTGCATGCATCTTGATGAACTCTACCCGCCAGACCCACGTAAAGGTTTTGAAGTCAAGGGTCAACGCCCCCTTCCCCCCTCCGGGGCCATAGCGTTCATTCAAACTTAGCGCTTGTTTTAAATTGTTCTATAAATAAATCTTTACTATATTTATACCCCCTACACAACGAAGTTGTAAGGGGTGTTTACTGGAATCCGCTTTTCTGTCCGGCCGTCGGGTTTTGTTTTTCCGGAGCCTAACTCAAAAACTGTTGTAGATATCAACTTTAAACTTTATAGATAAACAGAAGTCATTGAGGAGAAGTGCAGTGCCCAAAAACCATTACTATTTTTCCATAATTTTGGAATCATTACTCTTTGAAATTTTTCATACTTAATTTTTGCCCAGAGCATAACTCAAAAAGTATTGGAGGTATCAAATTGAGACTTCACAGATAAATAGATCTCACTGAAGAGAAGTGTCTTGCTCAAGAACAATAGAGTTATTTCTAGGGATGGGAACGAATACTAATATCAGTATTCGGATATTCGCTTATTCGAATATTCGTTTTTTTTTCAGTTCAGTCAGTTACCCAAATTTTGGTATCCGAACATTGGTACTGTTTTATCACCTGTACGTTGTCGGAGGGGAAACAACTATGTATTATCTAGAAATGGCGTAGAAATGGCTTGTTTTATGGAAGTTTTAAATACCTGTGGCAAACTGTTAATCCGTAACGATTGCCCCTGCCAATTATGCATTGCAATTTTATTGTTAATTGGATCGTTTTTGACACGCGGTTAAAAAAAACACAATACCAAATAGATTGGGGTTTTTGCGTAATCAGAATGCTTTCATTTATAAAAATTAACGATGCTTTATTTGAAAAAAAAATCATTTTAGAATATTCGAGGTTGATTTTCAGATTCGAATATTCGGTGGATTTTCGAATATTCGAACATCCGTTCCCATCCCTAGTTATTTCCCTTTGTGTTTTTGGTCTGCATCATAACTCAAAAAGTATAAGTAAGATATCAACTTGAAACTTTAAAGATGGATAGATCTCATTGAAGAGAAGTGCAGTGCTAACATGTTCCGACATATCAAGACCTTACTGAGAAAGCGGCTCCTGGGGGTTTTGGCGCCAGGACAGCGGCAGTTTTAGTTTATCCCCCCGCCAAAGGCGAAGGGGATATTAGAAATGATCTCCGTCCGAGCGTCCATCCCAATTTTGTCCGGAGCATAACTCCAAAAGTACTTTTTTAAAAAGCGATTTTCTTCAAACTTCATACACTAGCAGAGCACATTAGGAGGAAGTGCAGTGTATAAGAACAATAACTCTACCTTGCCTACTTCTAGAGTTACTCCCCTTTTATCAGATTTACTTGAAAACTTTGTCCGAAGCATAACTCCAAAAGTACTTGAGCGATTTTCTTTAAACTTAATACACTGACATAGCACATTGGTAGAAAGTGCAGTATACAAGAACAATGACTCTGCCTTACCTACTTTTAGAGTTATTCCCCTTTATCAGATTTACTTTAAAAGTTCTGTCTAGAGCATGACTCCAAAAGTACTTAAGGGATTTACTTCAAACTTAATACACTGACAAAATACATTGTAGGAAGTGCAGTGTGCAAGAACAATAACTCTACCTTGCCTACTTTTAGAATTATTTCCCTTAATCAGATTTACTGCGAAAAAATCAAGAGCATAACTCCAAAAAGCCTTATTCTTTTTCGACTTACTTGAAAACTGTACTCAGTATGACCATAACTATACGGTTTTTTAAGGATTTCCTCTCACCAAGTAAAATGTACGAAAGCACAGCCTTCAGACAACATGTGGCTCTTGTTTTCTCTACTTTTTGGCCGTGTAGGGAGGCTGTGTTTTTTACTTTATGACCTAAGTTGTCGACGGGAAATTGATTGAATTTCTGAGGTTTCGTCACAACCGGTTCGTCACACTTATTTTATACAGTGACAGAAAAGAGGTTTCGTCACAATGATATTATAGAGTAATTCACACCTATTGTATATTGAATGCAATCATAAAATATTGATTATTAAAGCAGTAAGCTATTAATGCACGGGTGTTATTGAATTATGATGAATCAAACTGCGGCATATTTAACATAATTAGTGTTGATTAAGGTTAAAATCAAGCAGGAAACAGTAACAAAAATATATACTGAATATTTTTTAATTTAATAGAAACAGGGGTTAAAATGATGCTGGAAACAGTACCGAAAAGATATTGAATATTTTTTAATTTAATAGAAAACGGCTAAAAGATTGCCTTTTTAAGAAATATCATCCAGAAATAACAACTTTAGTATTTAAATTCTAAGCATCTTCGAAAACATCTTTTATTTTGATGCATAAAAGATCATAAAAGAACAAAACATGACTCAAATTTGTGCAATTATTGCAAATTAAAATTATATTATAAATGTTTCTAAAAACTAGATCAATTAAGACATTCAGATCATATAAAATAATTGCTTGTCATTAACACCTTGTCGCCGTCGGCAGTTTTCTATTACCGTATCTACTATATAAATTAATTGTGACGAAACCTCAACCTGTTTTGTACAGAAAAATAAGTGTGACAAACCGGTAGTGTGACGAAACCTCCAGCACCCAAATTGATTCATTCATTAAATCACTGGTTATTGCAGGAATAACGAACGACAACTCTACCTGTTCACGTATTTAAACCTCTTGATTTAGTGTTTTATAACCTATGCAGTGTTGACAAGCAAGACTTCTTGAATGATTTAAGTGGATGTTTTCATGTAAAATGTCCAACAAAATAGCTGAAATTTACGAACAGTTAATCAGTCACAAAGATGCACTGTGTGATGCGATCAGGGTTTTGAATGAATGCCTTGTGTGTTTTGTTAAAATCGTGTCTTGCAATGGTGACTGTCCCTGCAGTTTCTCTGAAGCTTGGTGTCAAACCGAAAGAGTAACTTCACCAAGTATTCTTTACAAAGATTTGTTTGACGTTGGAATCCTGACACATTTTCTGGATACAGGCGTTTTACCTGACGTCAATGAGAGCCAGAAAAATGGATTACTGCATGCCTTCCGGAGACTAGCACAATTTATGGACAACTACAAAAGTACCCAATGTTTTTACAGTGCTTCAGATTTGATCCATTTTACAGTCTGTTCTAAAAAATAACCAGACATTCTTTTATACGCAGGAACCATTTTGTCAGCAGAGTTAATTTTACAGAATCTTAAAATTCAATGTAACACCTTATCTACAATTCCAGTTATGTACCATATGTACTCCTTTTGACACCTAATGTACCACCTAAATAACATTCATATTATACCCCAAGGGTCCTGAGATTGATCCCCTCCTCCACTATCATTACTAATTCTCTTTCAGATGAGATGTTAAAGAACCATGAGTGTCTCTGGAATGGGATGCTTTCTGTATCTTACATTACCCCCACAACATAAAATAATCTCTGCAGGGGCTGGGTAGTGAAAATAATTTGTGAGGTCTTAAGCAAATTCTGTGATATTTACAGTATGGGTCAGAATCTCGCTATAACGTCCGCGGAGGAGAGATATTGACCCATCAAAAAATTACACAATATCTCGACTTGCGTACAGTTAGTTGGACTAGGGGCTGGGCAACTGTTACCGATGATTAATAAAGTCGGACAAAATACCCCAGTCTAGCATTATATTGAGTGATAATTTCTTTGTAGACATCTTTTATTTTCTGTCACTGCCAATCCAAAGTTTATTTTATTCTTAGAGATGTATGTATGTGGATATATAACTTTTACTGAGAAGTAGAATCTATAAAAAAAATCAAAGCATTCTGTCTATTTTTATAACCCATAATAGATTATTCGATACTGAATATAAAAAGGATTTATGTACAGCTATTAAGAAAATGTGTACTTTTTAGTTTTCAGTATGTACATGTATCTAATATAATTTTGGTCAGATAACCATTCTAATTAATCTAGAAATATATTTCAAACTGATTGAAATACCATCACTATATCACAAATATGTGGTACAGAGGTTGCATAAGTGGTACTTAAGGTGTTTCATACATAAAGTGACACATTCTACAAAATTTGTGTCTGTTCTTTCCTATCTTTAATTTAACATAAAACTCATCTTTCAAAATTTACTGTTTGAAAATATAAAGATTTTAATTTGAAATCTTTTTTTACATCCTGAAGGGAGACGTGTATAGTTTTGAACTGTCCATCCGTAAGTCTGTCCGAAAACTTTAACATTGGCCGTAACTTCCTTACCAGTAAGTGGATTTACTTCATACTTGGACAAAAAAACATTGGACAAGATCTTCCCCTTGACCTATATTTATTTGACCTTGACCCCTGAATGACTGGTCCTCAGTTCAAAGGTCAAAGCATCACTTTGGTGGCATTGTCATCTTACAGTGACGGTTTTTTGTTGTTGTTTTTTTATGATGGTTAAGTAATATAAGTCAATGGTAAGAATGAGCTACATGTACTAGTGAAATTCAGTCATAAATGTATCATTCTTTTGTCCTGACACTGTGTGCCTATGTTTACATTGTTGAAAATATGTTCTCTTATGGTGTACATTGGCCCAAGCTCAGTTAACAGGTGAAAATGACAAACGTTTCTATCTGTTTGACCTTATTTATCATCAATACCATTTGCCAATATTACTGATGCCCCTAAGCCCCTTGCAGAGGTTAATTATTTTATGTTTTTGGAGATAGTGCAAGGTACAGGCATACCTGCCATACGTCCCGGATCGTCCGGGATTGTCCCGGAAATCGAGGGCCCGTCCCGGAGTCCCGGAAAGACATCCGATGTCCCGGAAAACATGAAAAACGCACATACCTTTGATCAGGCCAGTCAAATTTTTGACACGCCGCTAATCCTTTAATTATTTGTTGTAATAATATGTTCCGATTCAGTGAATACACCGCGTGTCATTGATAACCAATTAACAAATGACTGCTATCGGCTATCGATTTATTGACTTGCGCTGCATTAATTCATTTGTAAGATATCTGCCCCTGAATTAAAAAAAGGCGCAGTGCTCCCCCTTTCTTACGCTTCCGGTTTCGTTTTGATAGCGACATGGAGAATTTACTGTCGGTAAACTGTGACGTTATGATATGCACATCCCATCGGTATATTTCTTGCGGATTTTGCACTCGTTCTGCAGGATGATCGATCAGAAAATTATACTCGTCCTCCTACCTTCTCCACTCGTAAATACGAGCGAACGTTTTTTTTAAGTGGTTGAGAGGGGTGGCAGAATAATCGTCGGGTGGTCTGACCGATTGAGCTTGCAACATTTCTGCAAGCCTGTCAATTACTATGCTCTTGCAACTAAAATTAAAGCTATGAAACTGATGGTACTGATGTGTATTTGAAAGACGTTCACGGCTTTTCCCGCCAAAAACGGAATCCCGTCCAATTTTGTATGCTGCCAACGGTAGGGCATTGAAAGTATATGAATAGTTGTATGTCCCGGAAAATCGGCTCAAATCCCGGAAATTCGATATCAAAATCCCGGAAATGGCCAGAAAAATTATGGCAGGTATGGTACAGGAGTCATCCCATACTAGAGACACACCTGGTTCTTTTCTGTTATTTCTTTAGCCCTTCGTAAATGTAATTTTACAACTGAAAATATGTGTAAAATTTGGATGTAATACTATGACATGTTGTAAATAATGTACATACTTTTGAGAGGCCAAAGGGAAGGTTGGAACCATAATACATGTAGTGAAGTTGTCCATTAAGTAATGACGGCAGTTTTAGACATGTCATTTTGACAGGGCACCTGCTTCCATTTATGTTTCAGGTGAATTTTCGTCATTTCTAGACATTAAATTATTAGACAAAATAATCAATTTTTTCAAATCTCTATCGATAATCGATCGACAGAAAAATATCAATGATACATCAATATCGTTTCTATCGATGACAGCTCTAGTGATAAATGATAATTTATGAAAATAATTTTTAATGTACATGTACTTCCAGAAAGGTTCCAAACTAAGAACTCTGTTACAGAAAGTACCTCATTAATAGAAAAAGATACATTTTAAAATATTTTGATAAAAGGCTATCTTATATATTTTTATAGAAGTGTAATATATAACTTCTGCTCCATTGACTCTAAATTTCTTACTTGGCAAAGACCTTGACCTACTGACATGAACTTTAGCAGTGTTCGTTAATTAAGATACTAAACAAAATATTTTTAGATTACAAAGCATTTGCAACCCTTCAAAGCTTGGTTGTAAAACAATTTATACAAAGGATGTTGCTGTATTTTGTCACATGTGGTTTTGTCAGTAATCACAATTCAGAATATACACTCTCATGCTTCATGATTCTCCTTGCAAAATCCAAAGGAAACCTACATTCATTTCTTGGGGAGTCCACACTTACTCTATGCAAGAAAAGTCTCATGCCTTGCTCGGTAACATGACATTTTTGATCAACACCCTGAACTTACTGTATGAAACATGAAAATAGGTATCAGAACCAGTTTTGGTCACTGTCCGCCTGTTTCTGTGGAAGATATTTAAAAATTTTGCCTTTTACTATAATTTCATGCGAAATCATACAATGTAAGTTACTGGCACTTTACTCTCATTATAGTTATAATGAATTGATAAAATAGTCAAGTATAGTTTGACTGCACACAAATCATCTAAAGGGTCTGTGGGATTTTCTGCAATTTTAAAATCTGAAAAATAATAATGGTCAGCTTTTGAATGACTTGAACATTTTTGGCAGTTGCAGTTTGTTTATATGTTTGATTAAAAGGAACATTTTCAAGTTTCCTCTGTGAATGGTTCATTGGAGTAAGGTCAGCCTGCTCATTTCTGTAAAGAAGAAATCCTTTTTTTCAGAAATAGATGATATCATACAGAAGCAAGCAAAACTGAGTGTTAGAGAAATTGAGTGGACTGGAGTATTTGGAACTCACCTTGTTAAGAAACTTTCCATTTCCCGGGATATGAAAATCAGTGATGTTGGTTATGAGAAGTACAGGGTATGCCCTTGTGGTTGTGGTGAAGAATTAGTGTATGGAGATACCAGTATGGGTGAGTTGAACTGACTGGACCAGCTTACATGATTTGCAAAACTGTAGTCATTTTGGCCTCTTCTGACCCTGCAGGGGCCAGTATTTGGACAAATTTTGTAGAGGTGTAGTAGACAATGCTAGGTCTATAGGCTTGTGGTTCTTGACAAAAAGATTTTCAATGTTTTTCATGTATAAGTCTATGTAAAACATGTGATCCCTAGGGAAGGGCCAATTTTGATCCCAGCAGCCAGTATTTGGTGAAAGACCACTAGAAAATATGCTATTTCCAAATATCTACTAGTAATAAATCTTTGAAAATCGTCTGAAAATGGTAAGCTTTATACCTTAGATAATTGGTATGTAGCATTGTATAGTTGACACCAATGAAGATTGTCCAAAGTATTTCCCTAAGGTCAAAATTAACCGTCTTGTGGTCAAGTTGAGTTGTGTACATTTTGAAGGAAAAAGTTTGAAATCTTCTTGTCTGAGAGCTTAGATATTGTGTATGTTGTATTGTTTAGTAGATCTCTACCAGCTGTGTTCAAATTATGTCCCTGGAATCAAAACTGGCCCTGGCCTGAAGGTTCTGTTTGAAACTATGTTTGCTCAATTGCAGATCCACAGCCAAAGCTCTCAAGTTAGTGATTTAATGCCATCATAGCCCACTTCTTTGTTTTTGCATCTAAAGTATGGATATTTGACCTGTACTTATAATTTTGCATTCTAAAGTGCCGTTTTTTCATTGCACCTATGAGAAAAAGTGTGTACATGCTAATGTTTGCTTTGCACTATTTGTTTATCAATGGTAAGGACTGTCAGTTAATTCAGAGTCAATGCACAAGAGTGCCCAGATACCTGTTAATCCATGATTCTTCGTAAAATGCGTTTTTGAATTGATCATAGAAGCAGCAGTCCTCTTTCAGACAAGTATACAAGAATCATCCAGGATCTTGTAATAGGTTATAAAGATAGTCTGTAACCCAAGTAAATAAATTTGTCTAGTCAGTGTTGTAAGGCTTGTGTTGTCTGTATATTGCTGCATCATATATCACACTCTTTATTTTGCTTTCAGGAAGTAAACAAGCATGGCATGGCAGTGTTGACATCCTTACAGGTTGTGTTGCAATAGAAATATCATCAATATTAATACCAGAAGATGAAGAGCCTAGCACATCAGCTTTGGAAATGAAAATAGAAAATTTAGAGAAACATCGACATCAGCTCATTGCAAAAACAATAGTCTTTTCTTGTATCCAAAATAGAGGATTTACTCCAGTTATTGCAGTTTCTAAAACAGACATTAAAGTATTTCTGTATGACTATGATTCTGACCTACTCTTTGAAAGTGAAGAGTTTTTCTTTGAAGATAAAATTGAGATCCATACAATTGTGGCACTCTGGCTTGCAATCAATTACCAACTGTTTGGCTTAGGTGTTAACCCTGCTATTAAAGAGGCAGGTTACTGTGCCAATTTCAAATCAATTTTGCGTCAGAAAAATAAACTGGAAATCTATGAAAATGAAATGCATTTGTTTGGTTGCAAGGAAGTCCAGACAGTATTACCTCCTCTGTATAAAGTTTATGCAAAAACAAAAGGAACAGACATTCATGTGGTACACTGCTCATCAAAATAAAATCTGTTAGCCCTAGAACTTGTAGAATATTATATTGGACCTCTACCAAGGTTGTTAATATGCCCCTGGGGTCAAAATATCCACACTCATTGGGACACTTACCGGTATTTGACATTGATCCACTGAACCATTTCAGCTTTGATGTTTAGTGCAACTAACTACTAAATGAATCTTCACCATGTACACATAATACAAAGAAATATTTAATTATCGTACTTGCTCATTCGAGTGTAGAACTCACTGGTGAAAATGCCAGCTAAAATATCAGCATTTAAAAAATTGTCTTATTCTAATTTTTATTGAAAGCATGAAGTGTAACAGTTCCGTTCTGCTAAGTTTTTTTTATGGAACAGAGTGATAGACTTTTTCTGTTAAGTTTAAATACAAGTTGAAATGTTAGAATGTTTGATTTTTCAAGTTACAAAGTTTATGTCTGTTTGGGCATTTCTTTCATTTTTAGGTTTTTCATGTTGGGTTCATTTCACTGTTTATTTCTCTGAGAATGATTTTCAGGAAGACCTTTCTCACCCAACCATGCAGTTTTTAACAGAATTTTTAAATTTTGCTCACTTCTTTGCATATCAACTTTCCATTTCATTAATTTTTTTTGTTCTGTTATGTTTTAACTGTACCCAAGAATGATGATGGATACTTGCACTTGGTCTGTGTCATTAACTGAAGTCCAAATCCCCCAAAATAATGCTGACGTCTAAGTTTTGTGGAAGGAGTGAAATATGTTCTCTGCGGCTATTCTTTGTTGGGATTTGTCACTGAGCTGTTTTTCTATGGGTTTGTACATTAACAGAACAGCCCTGATCTTTTACTACCCATGCAGTAAAATAATGTTTGCTCTTAAATATAGGCATGTATAAGCATGCCTCATTTAACTGCACTCTTTCCAGATATATAGAAAAGCCAAGCAATTGATTAGTAGCATTACTGTCTTGCATAAAATGCAGATGGCAGTTTCCATTTAACCAGTATTTTGTCTCCCAAACAGTAGATGTCAGTATGAACTTGCAGTCTCCAGACAGCTCTATATTCAGTAACACAACATTATAAACATGTACATGATCACCTGTTTTATGTAAGTTTATAATACAACCACAGCTGTAACTAAGAACAAACTAAACCAGTAAGTAAGGGGAGAAATTGAAAAGGCAGTGTCTAGAGGTACAGGTCCGTATGCCTAGACAAAACTAGTAGGAATGTCTAGGGGTACGGACCTTCGATTAAATGTAACTTACTTGAAGCTGTTTCTATTGATACAAAATGAAGTGATTGCAACTGTAGTTCATTGGATCACCATCCCAATCCCAATTTTTTTTTTCGAAAAGCGAAGCTTAAATTTCAATGGCTCTTACTGCTACTGCCAACTTCACGTTATTCCTATTGCTACTGCTGGTACTGCTACTGCTTACTCCACGTTTTTCCTACTGGTACTGCTACTGCCAACTTCACGTTATTCCTATTGCTACTGCTGGTACTGCTACTGCTAACTCCACGTTTTTCCTACTGGTACTGCTACTGCCAACTTCACGTTTGATTTAATTTTTAATGCAAAGCTACTGCTAGCTTCCTACTAGTAGATGTTTCCCAATATGAAGAGAGGTGGTTGGAGAATAGAATATTTCTTTCAATTTGATAAGGAAAATTCTCAGTCTTGGCTTTTTTTGGTCAAAACGTTCATTTATAATGATGTTGTTGCATATCACTGGTTTTTAGTTCATTGTTGAGCAGCAAGGAATACTTCTTGCAGCTGCAATGCTGAAATATTCCCGAAAATAAAGATACGATGATTTATGACCCATAACTTTATCTTGCAAACTGTTTCATGTAAACCATAAGTTCCACCATTTCTTCTTTCATAATAGTGGAAACAACAGATAAAATTCAGGAGTAACATTTTCCCCTCAAGATCATTTTAAGAGATACTTGATAAATATTAGCTGAAACTAAAAAATGGAAAAAAATACCCAAGACATTTGTAAATAGCTCAACACAAAATACCCTGCAAAATATCAAGAGGTTTTCCATTTAGAACTTTTTAACTCCTTTGGCAATCAAGCAAGGGCAGTAGACACAAGGGCTAGCACAGTGTGGGGATGGTGTTTTATGAATGATTGAATTTTTTACCTATAATGAAGAAACAAGCATGAACCTTGTATATCAAGTAGTATCATTGACAGTGGGGGGGGGGGGTTCCACTAGACTACAGCAGATTTTGAACAGATATGTGTATCTTGGGCAGCAACTACTTGAAGAACACTTATGAGGCATGTGTTTACAGCCATTTTCTTAAATATTCTGCATTACTCTCCTTACTTCAGTTTTATGTATGGCAATCCTTAAAGAGGCTGAACTCCAGATTTGATATAATTTTTTTTTTACTTAAATTAAAATATTAAGATGCCGTTAGATTATGACAACATGATATTTTACTTCAAAACTGATTATAAAAGTCAAAATAGAACAAAAAAAATATATTCGCTTCAACCGGATTTGAACTCTGGACCCCTCATGTTAACAAAATATTATCAACGCTTTAACTGTCACCACTACCGCCGCATGCGAAATCACTGTTGTTTACTTTAAATTTTATACAATATAGTTATACCGTCGCGTTACGGTATAGCACTATGAAAGGAAAAAAATCAATTTATAATGTGATTACCTGATTTATTTTTTGTCAGTTAGTCAGTTTTTAAGCATTAGCCATAAATATCAAAAGAAATTAATAATACAAGAAAACTTTCTTTTTTGTGTCATCTGGAGCACAGCCCCTTTAAAGTTTGAAACATGATTTTTGAATAAAGACATACATGTATTATAAGAAAAAGTTTTGAGGTTTATTGTTATATTTATCTGTTATAATTATGACTGTATAAGGCCATTCTTTTTATCTTTTGTTTTGTAAATTGTCCACTGGAATAAATATGCTTTTATCAAATAAAAACTGAAAAAAGTGCATAATGTACATCACTCCCGTCATTAAAACACATATATATCTGCTAAAAACCTAGCATTCTAAAGTCTTATTGTATTTTCCAGTTTTAAATAATAATCCAAGAAATGCAACACTAGGGTTTTCTGGTGTTTTGTACCCGTCGGAAAAAAAATGGAAATTGTCATTTGATTTGATTTTTTTGGAAAATACAATAGGAGGGTTTTGTAAACCAATAAATATAAAAGTGATGGCCTAGTGAATAAATAACTTTGAAACCTTAATAGAGTGTTGTATGTTTCGTTTGACTTCCCACATTTACCTTAAATCAAGACCTCTTTGAATGTCTGGCCCTTATTATTCCTTCGAATTAATTAAAGGATTTCTTAGTCTTAACATCAAAATCAGAAAACATCAAGATAAGTGGTTTCCCAAAGCTTGTTCGCCACTTTGTTCAGATGTCGTCGAACATCTTTGACTGTTCTTTTAAATGATAAAATGATGTCAGGTTTGTGCCTTAGGTCAAAAGCATGCCTTTAAATGTTGTAGTAACATAAAACTGGTTAACAATTACTTAATGAGCAGCAGAATCGGTTGCTGAAATGAATACGACGATATTAAACCCATAACTTGGTCTTGTAAATTATTTCAAGTTACCCATAGTTCCCTCCCTTTGAATACTCGACACACACTGTCTCATCCGAAAGAGAACATATTTATAAGTTAGTGGGGGAGCGCTTAGCGAAATTGCGAACCGTGGATTATCAGTTCAGTGCGTTACCACTGGACCACTACTTCTGCAGGATGCCGGCTTAAATAGACAGCGTTTTGAAATAACAGCCGGCTTCAGCAGAAGAATCGTTAAATTCAAACTTTAAGTTTGAATTTGATAACAATTGAATGTTGAATAGTTAAACTTTAAGTTTGAATTTAATAACAATTGAATGTTGAATATCCGAAGTTAATAACAGCTTGACTGACTATTTCTGTCTACAGCTGTCAGCCTCATTCTTTTAAGACGTCTCAGTTTTCAGAATTTGGGGTTCTATTGTTAAAGGTTTTGCCATCTTAGCTGACAAGGCCATGGCACTGGAAACGAGATAACAAAATAGATAATAGTTCTAAGGAAGTTGTGAATATTTTTTATGACATTTGGGATTCGAACATACAGCCAAGTCCCGGGATTTAAGGAAAAACAGTTATTCTTATATTTATATGGCTGTTTGTTAATACTCTGAGATGCATGCATTTTGAAACACTCTTTTTGTATTAGTTTTATACAGGAAAATCCATAAAGATTGACAATATCTGGTTTTAAATAAACATCTGTTTTGAATTCTTGGTTAAAAATATAATGCTTTGAGGCTATTGCATAGCATTTTATCACTGTTGCATCTTGTTTACCTTTTTTAAATTGATTTGTTTGCTGTTGCTCTCTCTCTCTCTCTCTCTCTCTCTCTCTCTCTCTCTGTCTCTCTTATAACTGTGATTGTATTGTGCATAAATAAAAGTAAAACTTTGACCTGGTATTTATTATTTTCTTGGTAAGAACCTTTTTTTCTAATCCAGTATGTAACTAAAACAATAACGATGTTTTCAAAATTTAGTTTATTCATATTACAGAGTAAGCAACTTCAGTTACATTCGATACTAAATTGTAGAAACGTTTAACAGACTGTCATTAGTTCAGGATCAAACCAAAAATCATTTAAACAATAAATTTAAGCCGAGGTATTTTCGCATGAGTTTAAAATCTTAAAAGCAAAATCTAACAGAAACAAATCTATGATTTTTTTTATGAACTTAAAATTTAAAAAAAAATATTGAGTGTATATACGAACTTGCTTTATCTCCAACTATACTTTATCTTGTCTGGAAAAAAAATTCCGATACTATGCAGGAGATGAATTAAAACTTTAGGCAACGAAAAAGATCATAAGGGTTAAAGATAACTTTTTAGAAACTTATGGCATAAAGAAATATAACCATTTTACGGTACGTTACTACGTCCAGATTTTCAACAAGACCCGCAGAAGCAAATCTTCATCCGGAAAAAATGCGCACGCAGAGTTACATCCGCTATCCGGGGCGGATCAGTGGTCAAGTACTATCACGAGTTCGATCCCCCTCTCCTCTACTAACGTAACAATTGTTGTTGTTGTTATTTTCGGATAGACGTTAATCCGAGTCCCCATGTATCAGTTCGATACAATAAGCAAGTGTGTTTCTAGATTGGGATTAACTATCCGCCACAACCTAAAATAACTTATTTCTGCCGATGGGCGTCGGTCATAAAGGCAGCCGGTACCTACGTTAAAAAGGAAAAGATCCACTATCCTATCAGTAACCACTGCCTACAATGTCCAAAATGAAATACAGATTTTAATTTTTCATGTTTTTGTTTCTGTTTTAAAATATTTTGTTCACTGTATAATATTGAAAATACTGAAAAAAAAAAAAAAAAAAAAAAACATTTTCACCACATGGTCTTATCAAAAACAACTTGATTTGGATGATAGCAGTGGTTATAATACCTTGGACAGATTTAACTTCACACTTATAGAAGAAGAAAGAAAGCCTTGTCACGTGCTTGTAAAAAAATAGAGGTCTGTGTTTTTCTCCCAGAACACTACAAATCGAACATTACTTGAACTTTGAAACAAGGTAATGTAACGTCTTTTTAAGACAGTAAATATAAAGGGCAGGGGAAGGGGCGGGGTCTGTGTATTCTGGAGCGTTTTTATCTGAGATTTACAAAAAAAACAAAGTAGCACTAAACGCAATGAACATCATCTCTTAAGAGTTTTAGGGACATTTTTTTTATTTTTCCAACAATCACAAAAATCCCTCGAAGATTGGATATAACATGTTTAAGTTTAACGATATCGATGAATACAATGTAGCAATAAACTTAGTATTTTATAACCTACTGGGTTATTCTTGCTGTACGTTTTATTTACTACCCTTTTTATGAGTATAAGTTAATTGTACATTAGTCTTAATTTTAATCTGGTCAACACAAAGCTTTGCGGCAAATTATTTTTAGATTGTTGTGACCAAAATGCAGAACTTGAAATATGCATCTATGATTAACAAAAACATTAATTCTAAATCAAGAATTAACAAGACATCTAAAGAAAAAAAACTTTGAAAACTGAAGCAAAATGGAGTCACAGGCTAATGAACGAAAGAATAACATGAACACCTGTGCGGAGAAATATTTACAGTAGCTTCTTCTCAGCAAAAGCAAAAAAAAAAAAAATAAATAAATAAAATAAACATAAAAAACACAAGTTTTAAGTTTAGACAATGCAGTTTTTACAGAACACATTCTTCAGATTTGGGGCTATCAAACAGTCTTTGTTTTTCTGTGAAAAAGAATTTACAGAGAAACTCAGCAGCATCTGTTTTTTTTTTTTTTTTTTTTTTTGACGAATGTTGTAAATGTAACCTTTTTAAGTAAAGTTTTAGATATAATAAACGTACTCTCTCTCGCTCGCGCGCTCGCTCTCTCTCTCTCTCTCTCTCGCCCTCTCTCTCTCTCTCTCCCTTCTTTAAATTTGCAAAATGCGATCATCAAATCATGTTAATTCTATTATATATGAAATGAAGTTGGCAATATGGAAATATAAAACTATGTGTTAATTTTACGTTAATGTTTATTTTGTAACTCCCGTTGTAAATGTTATAAAGAAATATATATATTTTGTATTATCCATGATTGATTTTTTAAGGAAAATTACTGTAAACTTGTGTCTTCGTGTAGCCTTTCGTAAATATTAAATTTTGATTATACTTCGATATCTTAAAAACAGGCTTAAATGAAACAAGAAAAACAGTGATACAAAAGTATCACAGCGGACCGACGAACAGAGCTGCATGCAAATATTTTAAATTAGCTGTTTTGACTCGAAGCAGGTATATCAGTAGTTTGTTAACTTAATTTGTACTTTGTGTACACACTTCTAGAAGTTATGACTTCTCAACTTGGTTAGGCAGAAGTAAAGCAATACTAAGAACGACAGACGGAAAGTCACTATAGAGGAACATAAACATGTAAGGTCCACTTTGATTGGGAATTCACTAAAAAAAACAGAGTCTATATTGGGCAGGGAATATGAGCACAATACCAAGTGGGAGCGGATGTGGTCCAGTGGTAACGCCCTGGACTGGTAAAGCAGGGGTCCTGAGTTCGATCCCCCGCTCCTCCACTAACATTACTACTAGTCTTTCGGATGAGACTTTAAACCGAGGTCTCATGTGTCAGTGCTACACACTGAGCAAGAAAAAGAACCAGGGGTGTCTCTGAATGGGATGCTTTCTGTATCTTGCACTACCCCCGTAACATAAAATAACTAATCACTTCAGGGGTCGCCTGTCATACGGGCAATATAATATGATGATTATAACAGTAAAAATTGTTTGGACATTAGTAATTTGGAGATAAGATCACCAAGGTGTTCATAATATAGAAAAGAAACACAAACTTAAAGCATTGTATTTATTCAAAAATAAAAAGATATTTGACAAATACTTAAAAAATAACAAATATTTAAACAAGTAGTATGCATTTGAAACACTTGGGAGTTTCATGAAAAAGCATAGATCAAACAAACATCACTCATGTGTGAAATATGAGATGTCAAAAGTACCTATAGTACTTATAGTCTAATTTAAGATATTCTGAATGTTGGATTTATTGTACATAGGATTTGCAATATAAAAATTATGTAAAACAAGGTTACTATCAAGCAGTTTGAAGCAATCTTATGTGAGATCATCTTCATTTTAATCTGAAATTACCAAATATATAAATTTATGTCCGTTTTCTACCTCATTTTAACGGTTCAAATGTGCCTCTGATTATTCAATTCAATGTTGAACAATAAAGTATACATTATTTAAAACATATTCTAAATAGACCCACAATAACACCTGTCGTCAGGGTATTTTAAGGGGCGCGCGACTGGTGGGCCTCCCTCTGGAATCTGCTAGTGTAACAGACTGTGTCTAGAACTTTTCGTAACAACTGAAAAATATTTGCACTGATGTTAGGACACATTCTACTTATTACGTAACCCCATGGGTCTTTTCAAACACCGGATTAAATATAGCGGACCGGCTTTTGCCGGTCCGCAATAAATGTATACTGCGATAACTATGCACGGTAATCATTGTTATTTTCATGATATATAAACAGTGGAATGAAAAAAAAACTAACGAATGAGAGATTAAAAAATCTCATTCTGTTTATATGATTTATAAGATATGAGGATAAATATAATCCAAACGCTCATGAGTAACTTGCGGCATTTAATGGAAATATGCCAAGGCATCTGTTGAAAAAAATAGTGTAAATAACTTTTCTATTCAAAGAAAAAAAACTTTAGAAATAAAATCTCAATTTTATGCAACCTGTTTATTATTTATAACAATATACGATTAAATATGATATTTTCTTCTGTTACTGTAACTGATATGATGAAACAACAGCCGTTCCTTTCCGAAGTGTTCCGAATGGAGAAATGTTGTAAAACGCTAAATGTATTCACATGGCGTTTTCCGCTTGATTATCAAATTGATTTTTGATGATGATAAATTTATGCTATTCTCATTAATACTCCACCAACAGGCAGGCGACAGTAGTAGTTTGTTAGGACATAAACACCGCATGCTCAAGCGGCTCAGATTTTTATGTCCTATTCAAAAAGACCTACTCTGTACCGTTCAAGGGAGCTCATGTTTTTGATTATGTTTCTGACTTTTAACTTTATAAATATTTATTTCACTTATATGAATACTGCATATTTAGTTGATTCGGTCTCCTGGGGTTGGTCTACCTCGATGCGTCGATGACATGGCAAATATCTTTTGCCAAAAACCGGCCATGGCGCCAATTTTGTAATGTTAGCATATTGAAATATAATAACTGCTCCTCGTCGTAAGTGATTTATGTTCTTGCGCCGCGCAGTATCAATTACTTATTAAAACTAGATTCATAGTGTCATTTTCATGCTTTTGTTTCGTTAAAAGAGCGAATATTCAAAAGTCGTCTGCTTTAACCCGCCATTAATTTACAAGTGAGGACAGTGGCGTCTTGTGCTCGTGCGCGGTCCGTAAATCAATTTTTGGAACTACTTAGAGTCATATTTCTTAATACATTTCACAGTAGGGTTCTGATTTTAAAACGTTTATCCTAGACGGCCGGAAAACTACACCTCGAAGAACGTACTTTACATTGGTGGGTAAATGGTTTCTTTCGGTGTTTGAGGTAGTTGAAAGAAAACATTATTTAAGAATATGTGCACGTTTCAAGTTTAAACATTTCCTAACACGAGTTATCTGCCTTTTTCTAATTCAAACGCCGGGAACCTAACGTATTTAATTCCTAGCGTTTTGGGAAAATTTATCGTATTATTATTTTTATTTTTATTATTATCATTAATATAATTTGATGGAGCATTTTTACAGGTTTTGGGGCGGCAGTCGAGTATGCCAATACTGTCCGTCACACGGTTCAAACGAGTGGTGATGGAGAGTTACAACTGGGAACTTACCTTTCAAAACTGTAGGTCTGAACTACTGTTTCTTCTTGTTCTTTTTTTGAAAAAAAAAGAAAAGTAAATAACAAAATTAGATAAACTTAAGACATAGAACGCGTAATAAAGAACAAAAATAATGCCAAAACGTAAGAGATTAAAGAGATATCGGGTGTCAATTTCCAAAGACGGTCAGCGTATTAACAAAGAGCGACGTCTCAACAACATAGGCAAAGGATTCCAAACGAATTATGAAAGAAAAGAAAGTTGAGTGGAAGAAATACTTTAAGGACAAAATGTACATTTGCATATTAGAAACAATATCACAATATGTTCAGGGGCGAACACATTTTCTGCTTTTATTCGCACAGTTGAAACCGCGACTGCAAATGTCATTATAGTGTTGTTTTTGCTTTCAGGTTGCGATATTTTCAAAATTAATTTGCATTTTACAGATTGTTTGTGTTATCGTCTGCACTTTCTTTGAAACTTGCTGATCCGTACCCGATATCTTGCCTTTATTGCGTATAAACAGCCATATTTTTACCTTCGTAAAATGGTAGCCCCGTATCTAATCTGAAAAGTAAAGTGCTTTTTAGAGTTAGTAATTCATAATCTAATCGGTGAATTAAAAGCGTGTGCAGTGAATATGACAACTGTCACAAAATGTTTTTTGTACTCGTACCAAGTAGAAACAAAACTTTAACAAGCGTTTGGTTGATAAAAACAAACATCTGAATCGAGGGGACGCATGCATTTCGCCCCATCGTCGGATGACCAAAATAGATAAAATTCGCATTTGCTTTTAAAACAAGTTTCAACAACCCAAATGAAAGTTTAGTTTAACAGAAGATTTATTACCTGATTGGGACGAAAATGATTTTTATACGGAATCAATTAAAATTGATAAATAATAGTGAACATTGTATCTGATGTTACAAATGAAATAATTTCAATCTGTGATCGTTTTTTAGCGATATTGAGTTTCAATGAGTAGCGCTCATGGCGAAACGCTGTACAAAACGTGTACATTTCGCCCGAAAGGCAGGAGTTCTATTTTTAGCTTTTTGTTGAACTGTATGTCTCCCAAGCTTAAATAGAACTGAATGGAACTAATGATACAAACAGATAATTAAGACTGATTTTTTTCCACTTAAGATTGAAACCCAATACGGACCCGTACACGGTTTGCACGAAGAGCAAATGGTGGTAGGAACATGTTGGTTCACAGACATCTTTGACCTGCAAAACGCTAGCAGACGACACAAATTTAAAAATTGTTTTGTGCTGGTTTTGACAGATTTTGAAAACATGTTCCAACTGTCCGTCTATTTCAGCTTAAAAGCGCCTCAAACTTAAAGATGTTAACAGCTTGTGCCAGTCACAGGTTCGAGGCTCGAATGAGAGAATCTGGCATGTGGCGAGACTGGTTGACAGTAGAATAGTGGTTATAATATTATAATGTTTCAAATACATGAAGTCGAGTTGAGGGTTTTTAGTCAGCTTCTATAAATATTCTAATATAATTTTTATAAGCTACGCAATAATTTGGTCGCGGAATGATATATGATATATATAGGCAACGAACAAAGCGCTGGCACAGGGCCAGTTAACGGAAATATTGACAGCACACAAACAAAAAGGTTCCGATATACAAACATACCGCAATGAAACGAGCTAGTTCTTTAAACAAAAAATAGAAGTGGAAGTTTTGGGTGAAAAAAAAAACACCTAGCTTATATGTGAACCCTCAAGAAGTCCCTACCCCTGAAATCTAATAATATCAGGTTCGTCCTTTTCAAGGTATCAAAGTCATGAGGTTATTTTTGGGGTCAATAAATAGATAAATAAATAAATAAATATACCTCTAGCAGCATTTCTAATTGAAATATTCTGCAAGTATCAAGTCACGGAAATTTTTAAAGCTAGACGTCATAACTCTCTCCGGACAACGTAATATATAGCTAAAAGAAACGGAGGTGTGACTAATATCAACATTTATGATTGAAAAAAGTTAAATATACGTAAAATATCCTTAAAGAATAATCAATGGCAGTGCGGGTTTTTTTCTATTTTTTTTTAACGGGATCGACAGTTACATTACACGGCACTAGAAATATATACGAAACCATACGGGCATTTTACCGAAGACGTAAATTTGGTCACGCTAATTAAAAGACCGATGCAACGAGTTCGTTTCACGCCATTTCCTCTTCTGGGACTACTTTTAATTTCAAACACAGTTTGTTATCGAACAATCGGTACAAAACTTTCTACAGCAATCAGAGACAGGTAAAATTAATTACCAAAAGGTCCGCATTAATTACAAACTGTCCGAATTTACACGGTAATAAAAGAAGTGTCTTACATTAAAAATGCATGTCTACAATCACAAGTTTTCGTGAGTGGTTATAAACCTGGCATCATCGAATCACGGCTGTCTTGATTGTCTTAATATTAGACACTACTAGGGTACTAAATCAGTGATTAAATCTCAAATTTCCAATTTGCTTCTGACAGCGAATAGAAAATATCCAATTTAAAGGTATCTCCGTCATCACTGTAGCCGGTTGCAGGTAGTTTTTCTCCTTCCGGTTAAGGAGAAATGGCCACAAGCATATGGTTTTTGACAGTTACGCTTGTTTAGATCGATATCGATACTTTGACGAACAGTTAATAGAAATGTTAAAGTTTGTCGATATAAAATAATTTTGTATTTTATATTTGCTTGTGCCTCCAGTTATTTTTCACGTTTCTGTATAGCATGACGGTAAGCCAATGCTGCTGATGAAGAAAATGATGGCTGTTGTTGATGAAGTTGTTTTCGACGACAATGATGGTTATGATGATGATGTTAGTAATTATCATCATGCTGCTTATAATTATATTGCCTCTAAATGTTGATGATGGTGACGACAATAATTATGATGCTGATTTTAGTGATGCTTCTGATAGTGATGATGACGACAACGATGATGATGATGATTATAGTACTGCCATATCGTAAAGTCATTGTATCTTCTATGATGATGATGAAAATTATTTTTTTTATTTTACATGGTGAGCTATTGCGTCTCTTTTTGTACTTGTAAATGCAAAAATCTGAACAAAAAAGGTTTTACAACAAATGTAACAAATGTTTCAGTTTTGTAATACTTAAAAACAGCTGTCAATCTATTTCGTCTGCTTAAACAGGACACGTGCAGCCAGTATATGTCTATATTAGGCAGCAACCAGTCTTTGGAAAAGTTTGATGTTTTATCAAAGTCAGCAATCTCTGAAGTATATGATGATAAAATTTACTCGCAGTGAGTTTTAAAGTCATCATGAACAAACACACGCGTGTTACATGCAAAAGCATTCGGATGGATTTGACCGAGTGCACTTTCTTAAGAAGAAAATGCGAATGTAATAGCACTCAAAATAATGAAAGGAAACATCTTTGATCAATTTGATTAGTTCATTAGATACCCGTGGTAACTTGCTCAGAACGATGTTCCCTTATTTGACCATTCAAATAATCATTTAATAATGCAAAAAGTCAATTATCGATGAGCACTTTTTCACCAGTTCGAGAAAGTGATATCTTCTCTATATATCTGGGTTTAATAGTTGTCGATACCAGTTGCCTATAGGCAGAGTTCAGTTATTTTAAGTTGTGGGGAATAGTGCAAGATACAGAGAGCACCCCATTCCAGAAAGACTCCTGGTTCTTTTCCATGCTGTATAGCACTGATAAACTGGACCTCGGTTAAACATCTCATCCGAAAGACAAATAGTAAAGTAAGTGGAGGAGGGGTAGTTCGAACTTGCGACCACGTGTACACTTGTTTTGACCGTTATCACTGGACTACTTACCCGCCCAAAAAAGGTGCATGATCGTTTAGATGCATAAAGTATAGTGAATGTCAGAAATCCTCCAAGTTACAAAAACAATGACTTCTTTCACTTATAAGAGATATACATGTATAAATAAAAACATACCTTCTGGTATAGTTGTAAATTTAATAAAAGATTTTTACCGTATTCAACTTTACTCGGTAGCAGTAACAACAGTTTTTTCTCAATGAATAATGTTAAAACATTGGTAATATTTGCTTTTCCAACTATGAAATTAGTGAATATTGAATATTATTTATTACTCCTGGTCACTTTGATCATTAATGTAACTTTTAGGACGGTTGTATAAATATGAAATTAGTTTTTCGTATCAACGAAAAGAAAATAAATTCGGGCTTTATATGTAAAAAAAAATAAAATAGAAAGCAGATTATACCAGATCACTGAAATTTATTTTTTGATTACATGCTAAACTTTCTTATTCTGTGTCTGTAGAACGAAACGCGTTTTACTGTGTTAAAACAGAAAGACAGAAAACTCAACGGGTTGGAGGTGGGAGTGGTTAGAGAGACAGGCGGGTGGAAAGATATCAATAGTCGAGATACTTTTTACTAGACGATAAAAAATATTTAAAGAATAAGATCTGTTTGCGTAAAATTTGTAATTGAGGTAGATACAACAGATTAAACGGATATAAATTTATAATTCGATTCTGTGGAAATTTGAAATGATATTTGCACTAAGCATTGAATATGTTAAAAAAAATGTGGTCTAAAAAGGCCTTCAACAGATGTAGTGTGTGTTTCAAATTCCATCGCCATTTTTGCTATTCTTAAGACAATAGCTACGCATGAGCCTTATATATTAAAGGTGCTTTAGTTACAGGTTTATTTTGACCCTGTTGCAAGGCTCCAAGTCAAGGAAAAGCTTTTATCAGTTTAGTTACATTATTTTTATACTTTAAAATGTTATTTCTACGGCCTTTTTATTGTCTTTTTCTCAAGAATAAAAACAGTATTTTCTCACAGTTACACTTCGGATCCCCATGGAATATCTTCTTGTCGCTCACTGAGAAGTGAAAGCATATTTTCACGCGCAGTCATCTTGTTTGGGACAAAGACGTTTGAAAGTGAACATCTTCTACAGGTAGAGCCATGCTGAATTCGATACTCGTGGAAAGCTGAATCCACTTGTTACCTGTCTCTCCTTGGACAATAGAAACAATGGCCACCAAATTATTCATTAAATCGATCTCTGTTCGATTTATATACTTGACAGTTTTCAAAACTAGAGACCAAGATTAATCGAGTTGATGTGACAAGCGCCGTTAATGACTTATTATATGTTGATTGGTTGCGTATTTAACTCTATGTTCGCCGTCAATATCTCGGACAGGTTTAACAGCGAATCTATCAAACGAATGAGTGACGATAATTCATGAGGTCTTTGGGGTTAACACTAACATTAAACGCTAATCTTCAAATAATAACGGATAAATGGTCCTGGTATCTGTCCTCTTCCTGCCCATTACTTTTTAAACTTCTGAGAGAAGTCTTTCGCTGTTTTCAGATTGCAAATAATTCGTGCTACTTTGAAATGAGTGTTGCTTTTTCTGTAATAACGGAAACCAAATACGTCTAACTGTATGTGTTATTTTGTTCTTTTCTGTATTCTTTTATGATGATAAACGGAATGCAGAGATCTTTGAAACTTTGAAAATAATGCTGTAGAGCATTTCAGGCCTATTTTTGTCAGCATACTCTTTCATTTCAGAATGACCTTTTTCTAAATAAAAAACTTGTTAAACTCAAATTTCGTACCAATATATTACTTTCCAGTAAACTTTCAACTTGCTCATATCAAATAACACCACCGACCTAGTCTTTTTTGATAAATGAGACGAGGATCAAAAATAAATCGCTACAAAAAAGATGGCTCCTCGGGACTTCCGAGATACAATGCCGTCTCAGAGGGGATGCTGGGATACCTCAGCGTAATGGCGGCCGACTTTTTGACATCGTCGCCTAATTTATTGCGCTCGTTTATATTCGCTGTTAGTGGAAATAATATTAATCACCGTCTGACACTATTCTTTCTGTGTCTGCGTATCAGTCACTTTATACGTAACCTTATTAAGCAAATATTTCTTCAAAAATAAAATCTAAAAAGAATATTGATGATACTAAGCACGGGGAGATAAATGCTTTACAAAGAACCTCAGTAAGATTTGAACCTCAGACCTGTATTTCACAATAAAGATGTATAGAAAGAATCTACTTCTAAAAGCAAGGAAGTAGCTGAACAAGTAGTACTATTCCTTCAACTTTGATAAAACTAGAGTCTGGTTTAGGTCAGTGACAACAACAATTCGATAATAAAAGCATTGTTAGAAAGCAAAGGAATGCTTTGATTCATATTTGTTTCAGTTTCTGTCATAGGCTTGTACAGCATTACCTAAAGATGCAATATCTGCTGACGTGCCATTTTCTTTGGCTGTTACAGGCCCTCCTCATGTATCATTTTGTCGAATTAGGCAAAATGTTTTTCCTTGACAGGATTTTGTCCACTGGGACGCATTCAGGAGTTGTGAGCCTTTTGTCATCTCTGTTTTTATTGAATTAACGCACGTCCTCCATTGACATTTTAAATCTCACGTAATCACGCGAGACTACTAGACGGGTTCCAGGTTGCTCATTAGCTCTTCTAGACTGGTCATAGATCTGTTTTTGTGTAACAGTCAATTTCTTTGAATAAAAAGCAGCCATCCTTTGTTTCACATAAGGGACTGTCAATATAGCAATATGAAGCTATTTTTGTTAGATATTGACATCAAAGTGTGAAAATTATGTATATTGGTTATTAATTATTATTAATATGGCGCAAATTTCGACAAAAATCAGCAAACGCCTTTTGCTATAAGGCAACGGTGCCTTTTCAAAAGTTCTGAAAATCTTATAGCTATTTTTTCGGACAATCACAACACTGTTAATGCCGTTACTAATTGTTCTAGAAAATAAAGAAACAATTCCATCCTGAAAAAAGACTGTCCATTGTTTGAGAAAAACTCTGTTCTAACAAGGTCTTAGGGAAAGTGAGCATATACTCGATTAATGGTTTAAAATTAGTCAAACTAACGCCAGAAGACTCTTTAATTTAATTTTAAAAAACATTTTTAGAAAAAATAGATTTTCTTCCAACCTTATTCTTTTCTTTCTTTTTTGTTGTTCATTTCACGAAAAATAGAAATAAAGAAAAGAGAGACTTTTTGACTGATGAGTGCTTCACAATGTGTTTTGTAAATGTATGCAAACATCGTTTTCACATGTAACCCTTTTTATTTATATGTGTGTTATGTAAAGATGCTCTCAGACCATTTATTATATGTAGATTAAGAATCAAATATTACAAATTATGTACTACCATGACACTTCTTTTCTGTAAAGGAATATGTGTAAAATAAAAGTGAGTGTAAGGGCAGCTGGTAATTGGTTATTCGAATCCCCGACTGCATTCCAGAAAGCAGTTGGTAATTCGAATTTAAGTAAGATATTGCTACAAATTTCTTTAGCAATAACATATGTTGATATAAACGTATATAAAACTAACATCTTAACAAAACAGTACTATCTTGCCCATCTGGGTTGATCAGGTAACTCAGTTGGTAACTCGCCCAAAGCCACAACTACCTTCCAGAAGGTGGCTGGTAATTCAAACATGAGCAAAATATAAAAAGAAATTCCTTCAGCAATATCATAAAAATTTATACCTAACGTGCATGCAGTTAGCATCACAACATAACAGTTCTGTCTTTGTCCCTCTTGCTTGATTATTCGCCTTTCTGGGATGATCAGGTTCGCTCGAATCCCAAACTACCTTCTGAAAGGGAACTGGTAATTACGATTTTAGTATAAATACAAATTTCTTTAGCAATATTAAAAAGTTTATGCATAAACGTTCATGAAGTTATCACCACAACAAAACAGTACTATCTTCGCCCGTCTGGGTTGAATAAGGTTACTCGGTAAATCGCCTGAATCCCTAACTTCCTTAATGGTAGCACCTCTTTACCAAATGAAGAAGCGGAGAGATTGGTTAGTAAACTGATTTGATACCTATGAACGCTTGTAAGGTGGACTGGCCGCCGGGACATTACCACAGCTGAAACTGGCGGCGTTAAATCCCAGTTAAAAAAAAATCATATTGTCATGATTAACTTTATCCTAATTTCCGCGAGACAGCTATTGTTTGGTCGTCATTTCTTATGTTCTGTTTTTATGTTCTATGTTCTATGTTTATCTTCCAGTAAAGGGAAACGAACGAGGCTTCGATCGGAAGTACAACCCAGTGCGAAAAACACCTGGAATTATCAACCAACTGTTAAAAGAAAAAAAATAACGAGAAAATAATCGGAGTGGTAAAAGTAGTATACATATTCATAAGAACCACTACTGAGTATTTATTGGACGGAGATAAATGAAAACACTTCACTAAACGTTGCCGATCATAACGATATTTCTGTAAAAAAAACTTACTTATTACTGCCAAAAGTCAATGAGGACTATACTAGGCAGGCGCCTGTCAGGAACATTAAAATTGTCAAAGATAAAAACAAAGTAAACAAGAGTTTTACTAAAGATCTTACTTAAACATTTACTGTGAGCATTTAATATCAATAAAACTTTTTCAGTCCACTGATAAAAGCTGGTACGTATGGGGTAGCCTTAATCTCGGTCGGTAATTCGTTCGGTAGTCGTATAGTCCTTGGGACGAATGAGTTTGTTTGACTGCGGGATGAGGAATTTGTTGTTCCTTGTGTCTGTAACGTGATTATGTTCGACATTGACCTGTTTATTTTTCATTTTGTATAGCATTTGCCTTTGCTGGAGTGTGGACCATTTTAAGTCCTTAATCATATTTGTTACACTGCATGTATAGTGGTGATTATTATGAGCATAAGATCGATTCTGATTCTGTTCAAGAAGTTTGGAATAGCTTCATGTACAAATTTCATGTACAAATTACAAGTATGTTAATCACGATATTTTTATTTATTTTGAAGAACTTCCTTATTTTGACTAATTTAGAAAACATTAAGCCGACACAAACTGTTTAAAAAACATAGATATGCTACGAATATTCAAGATGACACGCATCTCTGATAGAAATATCTGGTTTGGTTTGTGTCAAAACTGAGACTTCAGAAAAAAACAGGTTCACATAAACTGTATCAAAATTTACAAGTGATCATTTGAGCAGCAGCTAATGAAACATCCGTGTGGCTCTTCCGTTTTTGTTGCCGAAAATGGTCCCGCCATCACATGTCAATTTGTAGGACATGCAATTATTTCCTTAAACAACATTAATTGTTATACAAGACGGGATATTTTAGACAAATTCTCTTCTTGAAGAAGTACGAGGAAAATTGGCCGCCGCTCGTGAGTTTCACGGACCGGGAATAATTCACAAATTAAGAAATTATTCTTTGACCCGCCATATTTGGTTTCGCGTTTAAAACGAGGCAGATGTGAATGGGCGTGATAGTACGAGACTTCCTACTGTTTTAAATGACATCTAGGACAACGAAACGATTGATACGGGAACATGCAAACGCCTAGAAGAATGATTAAAAGTCATGTTTCTCTATTAATGTAATAATCATTAAATTCATGAAATATTCATCGCGTGTTTGAATTTTAAGTAGGAAAAAGAGACTTTTTTACTGATCTTAGACAGCAGTAAGGCTGGCGAATGCACATCTTCTTTCGTCCTTTATGGTATCATAAAAAAGAGGACTCAAGTTGCTTTTTTCTTCTTCTTCCTCTTTTTCTTCTTCTTTTTCTTCTTCTTTTTATTATTACCACTGTTATTATTGTCGTTGATATTATAATCACCATAGTTCTTTTTATACAATATTATTTGCGCCCAAAATGACCATAGTTGTCGACGGGCCATAAAACTCCATTCATTCATTATAATCACCATAACTCATATCACCACCAGTATCATCATCATTATCATCATCACCATAATCGTCATCATCAGCAACATTAAATGATAAATGTGATGATGATGATAATTATTATCATTATGATTATCGTCATTATTTTTTATAACTATTTTTATCATTGTCATATATATTATTATTATTTTCTATCACTTCTTCGAGAAATAGTTTAAATCACCGAAGTTGAGCTGAACATCTGTGTACCTTTTTGTCTGTTGCATCATCATCATCATGACGACATCGGGTAGCACCAAATCAAATTATACATCGTACGAACGTTTGTTTTGGAACGATGATTTTACTTTCAGTATACCTGCAATGCTCTGTTTTACAGATGTAGTACGTCATTCCACCTTAAAGGGTGATTTAAGAAAATGCCAGCCAGAGTTTAATACCATCCACAAGATCATTTGACAAATTTCATTGATGTTGCTGGCAGTAGTGTTTATTTTGTTGTTGTTGTTGTTTTATTGTTGTTGTTGTTAGTATGACCGCTTAAATTTATATATTGATTGTAACTATTGAAGTAAGTCTGTCTAAGTTCGAACCCCAAGAAAGCTGTCAAATAATATTAATGATCGAACGTTTATACAAATCGCCTGTCATTTTCCAAGGTTTGGAGCTTTTTTTCCTGTTGTAATAGTTTATCAAATACACGAACCACCCAAGAATTTGTTTAAAGTGCCACACAAGTGAATTTCGCAACATGATTTCCAACGGGGTAAATAATATTTTTTTTTTACATTTTTTTTTTTCATACGTCGTTTTCATTCCCGTGATTATCCGCCATTTTGCACGATATTGTTTATTTTATTGGAGCGCTTTAAAAAATATCGTTAAATTTCAATTTTCTATGTCTTTGTGTCCCGTTTTAACAAATTATAATTTCTTTGTTCGAAAATAATCGCCGTCATGTTTTGATACTTTTATTCATGACCGCCCGATCGTGGCAGGCAAGCACATGTTCACCTCACGGCGGGGTTCGAATTCATCCGAATGTCGCTCAGAATATATGAATAATAATGGCACGGTTTTTCCTTGACAACGGACTCAAATTATTAGTCAAATTGAACATAAAATTAGTACACGGATCTCTATCGAGAGAGCCTCTCTGCAATTTGATACCTCACAAACTCATTCGATGGGAGCAGATTTTTGTTAATACCAGAATGGGCATATTTGGCTGACAAATTTCCATCCCGACCCCCTAAGTCGCGTTCAAATCGGTTTTGTACTGTACCAATTTCGCCAGCACTACACCGCTTATTATCGCAGTGGGTGGGGTATCGATATAATTTTACCCTCTGGATGTGATTGTCGTCAACGTTAGAATTATGCCCAATATATCCAGTGAATAGCTATGAGACACGATTATTTTGTCACTAAAGGCGGTGAAAAGACACAAGATTTAAGCGCTGGTGTTTATTTAATTCAATTAACTGCCAATTACGGAACCCCGCTGTTCTGGCAGCGATCTGTAAGGATAGTGTTTCAACATTCACTGGTCCGTTTGACTTACCAAAGAGCAGGCGATGTTGAAAAGCGTGAATGTACAATTTTAAACACAAACTTAGGAGTTTCTCACTTTGCAATTTTTAACTTTCAGAGCGACAAAAAAGGCAAAGAGGTTGTATTGGAATCATTACGCAGTTCTCTTCTCTTGAAAAGTCAATATTAATCGGTGACAGAATATTTTCTTTCAAATAAGGTAATTTGATTTGATGAGGGGCGTTCACAGAGGCGTGGTCTATCTGTAAATCGCAATAACCCAATCATATCAACCCATATAATGGGCGTTTGATGGGCTATTGAACACAGCTACACGCATAAATGGCTTTTGTAAATTTCACCTAAGGTCACGTGGGGTGACCAATTTAGAGTCACGTGACTGAAAAGTTCCGCCCAACATGAAAATAAAATAGATATTTTCGTCTGTCTCAGGTAAACGATACTAAATTCAATGTCCCATATATTTCATGGGCACCGGGCTAGTGCAGATATATTTTTTGACTCAGTTCTTGCTGTAAATAAATAATTATTTATATTCAAAACAACTAGTGGATACATATTTGAAATATCAAAAGAAAGATAGAAAGCAGTTTTGGAAATTGATTTCAACCGAACAAGACTATGTTTCCACCACATATGGGGTATGTGTGTTTTTTTAAACCACCTTACAATTCGATGAACTGTAATTGTCATATAAATAAATGCATTTTATTTATATATATATTACTTTGCCTTTTTCATTTTTTATTATTTTATTATTATTTTCTGTCGTAGAATTTGTTTTTAGCTGTGTTTTTAGTATATATTTTGGACGGTTATTTTGATTTATTTTCATATTATTTTATTTTATTTATTTATTTTTATATTCCTATTCTTTTGGATAATTCCTTTTAGAACAAACTGAAATATCTTTCATGCTTGTTTTAAGAAAAACAATAAGATACCTACAGTGTTACACAGCAAACTTACTTGAAAGAAACATTAGAAGGCTAATATTTATAATACCATGTAGGGTGTTCAAAGTGATTTGATGAAGACTTAAAAAATATTTTAGAAATTTTCATCAGGATATGCTAAATAAATTGATGTTTATTAGAACAAAAGAAATTAACCTTGATAAATTTGCCTTCTTTAAATGAAATATTTTCTAAGTTTCCCTACGTTATGTATGAAAATAATATATTCCACTTGCTTATAAAAAAAGGTTTTTGTTTAGAGCCTTGCCAAATAAAGGCTTCTTTCAGTTACTAAAAAAGGGGGAAAATCTGATAAAGAATTTCTTAAGTAAATGCTTTCTACAGTGGGGGCATAAATTAATAAATAAGAAAATCAAAAGAAAGTACTGGACCTTTATAATACAGAAAATAAATGTTCAGACAGACTTTAAAGCACAAAATTAAAATAATATAATGAAAATCTATCATTTTTTCACTATCGTTAAGCTCGCGGGCTATTATTTTATCAGCCCGAAAGGGCCCACTGTGCTTCAAGCCCTTCATAGAAAACTGATATAAGACAATTTCATTAGCAGGAGCTCTTGTTTTTCAGCTAAAAATGAAATATGGGGAGAGGTTCCATTCAAATAAAGAACAGATATGAATTGAAGACAGGACAGTTTGTAGTTCAGCTGAGCAAATAACAGACTTTATTGAATATTGTGTCAAGATTTGAAAGCAGAAGAATCTTTAAGATTCTTTTAGACTTAGCTATAATAAAACCCAAATTGGTCTGTGGGATTACGTTAGTTGGGGGACTATATTTATTTATAAGGGATAATTTTGCTTAACATAGATATCATTTCTCCCAATATATTGCCCGTTTTTACAAGAAAGAGCTAGTGATTACTAGTAAAAAGTAAGGACTGTTACATGTGGCATTGAATGGCACGCGTAAAGACACTTTCCCGGTAAAACGACCACTTATTTTCGATTTGAGTAAATATATCGTCGGTACCGGTTGCCCGTCTGACCGACGGTCCCAGAAGAGATTAGTTATTTCATATTATAGAGAGTAGTGCAACATACAGGAAGCATTCCGTTCACATACCTGTTGAATTGCAATGCTCAGCGTTAATGTTGCTTCCAAAAGAAAACCAGTAGTCTTAGTGGAAGAGTAGGGGATCAGACTAAAGGCCTCCGGGTTACAAGTCCTGAGCGTCACAGTTGGATCAGGATTGCGCCCTCGCTCTGCACTTATATGAGAACACACAGACCACTCAATCTTAGAGAACGACAAGTTTTGGCTCTTAATTATCTGATAGACAGACCGATAAAGAAACAGACAGACGGAAAAACAGATAAACAGACCTTTAATTTCAATCATTTGAGCTGATGACGACACAACATATATATGATGTAAGTTATGCAACAAACATAATGGTTAAAACAGTAATTTTGATAATAATGTTACCATATTTAACAACAGATCTCAAGCAATCGACCATCTTGACATCTTTTAAAATGTAGAATGTGTACAAAATCTATTTTAATATTATACACATCGGTCCAGTGGTGAGGTGTACTTGTGCTCTATTGTTCAGTTCAGCATTTATAACTTTTGATGGTTTGTCATTGAAAGATTGTATTGACGAAATTCGAGTGTGAAAGTGGTCAAGGTGATAGGCAGTAAAATGAATGCTGGAAACACAGTGAATAATAAGAAATCATATCATTTAAAAGCAGCAAGGACAATAAAGTATGTACGAGGTTTATTTACAGTAATATACCTTTCAGTATATTTATACATTTAATGTAGGGGTAGACCAGTCATTATTTTTTTAATCGTTTTAAACTTTACTCTTTCAAAGTATAACTGTTTTCTCAATGAATATTTCTAAGTTAAAGTTTCGGTTTCTTTTTTATTTTTTTTTTTTCGTAAGGATATCATCAGTGGAATTTTTTTTTTCTTAAATTATTCATTGTGATTTCTAACAGTTACATAACTTTAAAGTTTCCTCAGTAAAGTCTAAAATATATATTCTTTGAATCTAGGATCTACATTTCCTTTTTTTACTTACGAGAATCGCAATGCGATATTAATGAACTTGATAAAAATATAACTCCATTGGCAAAAGTCTGAAATTAATTTGAAAAACTAAGTCCGAAGTTCTCTAAAGTGAGGCTGAATTTTACATTCGATTTTAAGATAAGTAAGTCTGAAATTCTCATACTTTTAATTGAATCTGCAAACTTTAATAAGTATTTCTTTTTTTTTTTTTTTTTTACTTGAGTGTGAACTGAATTATCTTACCTTTAAATTTCTATTACTTGCAACACTAAAAGATACATACAAAGTTAGGGCAAGTACCTTTGATGAATGCAGACGCGAGTCAAATTCACTTAGAATAAATGGAAATTTAAAACAATACAAACATCACTCATCAGGAATTCTAGCAGTCGCTATCTTGCCACAGATGTTAAGCTATGTCATTAATCTTGTTTTCATCTTTGTTGACAGTGATTGAACCTTAAAATATTTCATCAAGCAAATATGACGATATTGAAGACTTTCATAACTTTGAATTTTTACACCAGTGGAAAAGCCAGTTACAGTTACAGCTTATATTAATACCACTCCAGAGTTCAAAGCATTACGTGCGCCGAAAGTATGGAGTGTGGAAAGTGGCCGGTTACCTTTACCCCCAGTGGGAGTCGAATCAGCGATCCAGTTCTCTTTACCTGGATTACCTTTCCTTCTGATATGTTTAAAATGAATATAATTTGTGTTCGCGACTAAACTAAACAAAGGAAATGATTTTTTTTTATTCTTTTTATTTTTTTTTCAATTCATTTAAAAAAGGAGTTCCTATAAAAAATGGAAAACTTTAGTCTAAGTATTTCATATATTTATATTTGAGTCTGAACTGAGAGCGTAATCAAATACTTGTTTACTGTATACTGTATGAGTTGGAAAGAAGAAAAGAAACCCTTTAAGAAAGACAAAACAAAGAAAAAAACTAATATCTGCGAGTGTCATAGTATGTATGAAATCTGCGAGTGTTATAGTATGTATGAAATCTGCGAGTGTTATAGTATGTATGATATCTGCGAGTGTTATAGTATGTATGAAATCTGCGAGTGTCATAGTATGTATGAAATCTGCGAGTGTCATAGTATGTATGAAATCTGCGAGTGTCATAGTATGTATGATATCTGCGAGTGTTATAGTATGTATGATATCTGCGAGTGTTATAGTATGTATGATATCTGCGAGTGTTATAGTATGTATGATATCTGCGAGTGTTATAGTATGTATGATATCTGCGAGTGTTATAGTATGTATGATATCTGCGAGTGTTATAGTATGTATGAAATCTGCGAGTGTTATAGTATGTATGAAATCTGCGAGTGTCATAGTATGTATGAAATCTGCGAGTGTTATAGTATGTATGATATCTGCGAGTGTTATAGTATGTATGAAATCTGCGAGTGTTATAGTATGTATGAAATTTGCACCAATTTAATTATAACTTTAGGAAGTGACATGGTATTATGTTAAATGTTCTTCTAGATTAGCTCAAGTTTTAATCAATATCAATAAACAAGTCTTAAGTGTTACATGACTTGTCTGAATCCTCTCTTTTGATTAAATATAAAAGCAGTTAAAATAAATAAATAAATCTGTATTTCCCTCTGTCCTCTGCGATAATGAATACGCAAATCTAATAATAAAATGATCATTCACTTCGTTTTGTTAAAGTCTTGTTGTCAAAATAAAGATTTGGCTATTACAGTATATTCTGAGGCGGCGAGAATATCTAAAGTTGAAATCTTATGAAACAAATTGTAAAGTTACTTTCTGTTCTTACAGTTAGCCACAGTCGATGGAAATGTGTCTTCATATTTACTTAATAAAATGTCTTTAGGTTCAATCAATGTCAACAAAGATGAAAGCAAAATTAATGATCTACCTTAACATCTGTGGCAAGATATTGAACTGGTAGAATTCTTGAAGACTAAATGACGTTTCTATTGTTTTGATCTACGTTAAATGAATTTGACTCGTGCCTGTGTAACAGGTGGTGAAAAATCGTGGCTCGACCGGGACTCGAACCCAGGGCCTTCCGCTTAAAGGGCGGACACTCTACCAATTGAGCTACCAGGCCACACGGTTCTGTTTCATCGATTTATCACCTATAAACCTGTACCCGGCTACATGTACCCCCTCCAAATTTAGAATTTGTCCCGAATTCTCAGAGTCACAGAGAATATTGTGAAACATTCTCGAGGTGCCGAAGCAGTAGCCAAATTATAACGTTGGTTATTTACGTTGGGCGCCAAATGTAACAGTTGGTGAAAAATCGTGGCTCGACCGGGACTCGAACCCAGGGCCTTCCGCTTACAGGGCGGACACTCTACCAATTGAGCTACCAAGCCACACGGTTCTGCTTCATCGATTTATCACCTATAAACCTGTACCCGGCTACACCTGTATTCATTAAAGGTAGTTGCCCTAAGTTTGTACGCATCTTAAAAGTGTCTAATGCAAATGTTCCGAGGTAATAGAAATTTAAAGGTAAGAACTTATTACTTGAAATTTAAAGGTAACTACTTGTCAAAGGGCAAATAAGTAGACGATACATTTACTATCTTCTGTCCATCGTCTGGATAGCTCAGCTACTAAACTGTGGTCAAGGAGTAGATCGCCGAACTGCCGATCCGGAGGTCACTGGTTCAAATCTCTGATGACTTCCCGTATTCCAAACTTTCGACGCAAGTAGTGGTTTGAAGCAGTCACTGAGTGGTATTAATATATTGCAAGAACTTGTTTCCAAAACAATTTAAAATAAGATGTTTATTTAGAAAAGACGCGGCCATGGTACAAAGACACAAGAAATTAAGAAATAATACACTGAGAATTTGATTACAATCTATCTATCTACTTGAGTCTGTCTATCGGTACCGGTTGCCCATATGACCGATACCCCCTGAAGAGATTAGTTATTCTATGTTGTGGGGGTAGTGGGGGTAGTGCGAGATACAGAAAGCATCCCATTCCAGAGACACCCCTGGTTCTTTTGCATGCTCAGTGTATAGCACAATTAGTACTGCAGCACCAGTTAAGTAACTAGCAATTGACCAATGAAATGTTGGTATTTTTTCTTTGTCCACCAATTAAATTCAAGCAACAATCCTAATTTCACTTTACAGTAAACCGGAAGTCAATATGAAATCAGACATCCTACGACCGAATTTATACGTTTAATCTGAACTAAGCAGTGGCTAGCAGCATTCTTTTTTGATTCGTAAGACAAACTGATAAGAAACATCATATCAGCAACTAAACAAAAGATTTGGCTCTAGGTAAATCAAATTTCTATTTCTATTACACCAGTATTATTCCTATTGTGCCCATTGCCTCCCTAACCGTAACTACGTGTTTTCAGTTTCCTCTTTCAAAATGTCGTTTACTGCCATCCTATTTCCTTCTCCAAGATTTTGTGTCAAATATACCACCCTCCGTACAGCGTTTTATGGAAGTGTGATATTAATCTATACATTATTCGCCGGAAAAAAATCTGTGTATTCGTCTTAGAGAATTATCCTAAACGACTACAGTTTTGCAATCTCTCGCAAATTGTTGATCAAGGTTTCAGTAATTTATTTCTTTATTAAAAATAATAAATTATTAAATTCTCTAAAATATCAACGCCAGAACGCTCCAAACCTTGTCTGAAAAGTACTTATTTGTCACTGACTACACATGACAACAAATGAAAGTTTTTAGATTTTAGTGGAAAACGTCAGATCTGACGTCACCTTTTATGGTCTTGTATACATGTGAACTTGATGTCATCTTCGTGGTCAACATGCAAGTCGGTTAGAAGTCGCTTTGAAATTTCTACTTATCGTAGGATCTTTTTAATAGTTCTAACCTCTACATGGCTTACTGCGGTTGTGCCAAAATAATGCGGATCCGGATTATTTTTTCTATGAAAATTTGTATACATTTTTCGTTTTACAGGTAAAAAAGAGCAAATTATAAATTCACGAAATGTCGTGTTAGCTTATATGAGAATATGTCCCTTTAACTTACATTAGTTGTTTTAAGACACTAACGAGGTTTAAAAAAAGTTGCAACTGTTAATGTGGGAAACATATGGAGACAATTACTATCATGCATGGACGTTTTACAAGCAGAATGTTACACCATCATATCTTTGTAAACTTGTTAATTTTTGACAGTTGAAATGCACATGTCGATAACATAAATCAAAACGTGTCATTAGTAGAAATGGATAGATTTCTATTATTTTCACTTTGATAAAACTGTGAAATCTTAGGTAAAATGCAATATATAAACATCTTTCAAATTACGAGTTTCCTAAAACATAAGTTTTTGGTAAACGAAAGCAATAATTTTGGTTACAAATACGGAAGCGAATCAGAACCATTTGTTGGTATGAAAGTAGACGTTTAAAATGTTTCAATTCAATATTTTTTATATATTTTTTTTATTTGTGTGCGTGCGTGTGTGTGTGGGGGGGGGGAGGTGGGGGCATTTTTTGAGTGATAAACCCTCGAATAAATTACGGTGTCGAGTTCAGATGCGTAGTAATTAAATCACAAAGGTTGTATCTTAAAATTGTAGCAAACTTTCATTTGGAAAAGACATTACTAATTATGTCCCTACTAGAGACCCGGAATCCTGTCCCAAAACCGTGACGGATTAATGGTCCTTCGGTAACGTGATTGACTGGTGTTGTGCGGTCGCCAGTTTGATCCCATGCTCCTCCAATAACACGACTTATTGTCTTTCGGATGTTAAAACAAGGCTCCATGACTGTATCGGTGGAAAAAAATAGTACTGAAGCACTAACTTAACTTAAATCGATGTAAGAAGAGATGACACAGAGGCACAGAATCGAACCAAGTTGTAAGAATTTAGGCAGTAATTGAGGGGAGTCAGTTTAAATTGCATGGATGTGAAAAAAATATCGGAATAATCTGACCTTTCAATGTTTAGGAACCAAAATTCTTATACAGAAAATCTTGCGCCAAACCTCACTTTACTTGTGTTAACAGAATTTGCGTCGCTACAGAGTACCGTTCGGTCCATCTTACTTATTATCATATCCAAACTTAAAGGAAAAAAATCTTGCGTTACTCCTAGCTCAACATATTTAAAAGGGAAAGATTAACTCCATAATATTTTTTCTGGCTAAGTCGATATTTCGCCAGATTGTGTTTTGAAATGACGAGGCGGATGCATGCACCTAACAGGAATCCGTACTTTGCCACTGCTACACTAGCATCTTATAACAATGTCTGTGACAACATCCGCAGTCTGTACATGTAAGCTTGAACGAACAGTGGGCGCATGCTGTAAACATACATAGAAAACAAAATGTCTGCTTAAATGGATGTGTCAATCCGAAGTTGTTCATCAAACTTCGTACAAAAGATATTCTACATAAATTTAACAAACGACTGACTGAATCAATAACAAACGCACAGTTGCATATTAAGCGTCACACGACACAGTAGATGTTTCAATTGTAAAATGAATTAGTATGTCCATCACTTACATCTGTGACTCAAAATAAACAGCGATTTTCCCAGAACTCTTAGCGCGCTCACGTGGGGGTATCACGTGGGCTATCAAATAACAAAATGCCGCTGGCAAGATATCTAAGATTACGGCGCAACTGTTGCAAACTATTTGCAAGGAAAATAGGTATATGAAGTAAAGAGATTTGTGTGCTTTGCTGATGCCATACGTATGTCTGCAATGCAAATATCAAGGTAATAAATTTATCCAAAGTTTTTTTCGTTCTTTTTCAATTATTTTCTTCTTATGCTTGAATAATTTTTTAGCGAAACTGTTCAAATATTTAGCGACAAATGAAAACAAAAATCTTGCTTAAGTGTTACTTATATGACTGAAATGCAAATGATCGTGGTAAAAGGTGTTAAAAACAACAATGAAATCTTTAATATAAAAATCATGAGTATACTGTAAGGTTTCACATTGAAAGGCAGTTATTGAGTGGTTGCATTTTTACCAAATATTCTTCTTATATTACTTTTAGAAATAGAAGCATAAAAGTATGCAGAAAAAATATTTGGAAAAAAATATGGTACAAAGTAAAACTTAATTAAAACAACAAATTTGGAAAACGTATTGTTTTTCGAGGTAAAAATAAAAAAGGGAACATTTTGAGTTTTTATATTTTGATACTTTCTGAGTTTGATGTGGTGTTTGTTATAAAGAAATACTCGTGTTTTTGAGAGGCAAAAGGCTAGGTCTGGATTAGAAATTCATCAAATAAAAAAAAAATATGTCCGTGCACTGGTAAGAAAGAAAATGAATACAAGCTTTTAAGTGTAGTGTAAACGTATTTATTTTACACCGATTGGAAGTTCTTAAAATCCTTCTCTATGGCTGCTTCCTGGGTTCAAACCAATATCCGTGCTGGAAGTGTGAAACGGGGACAATCGCTGGAGACTGCGACCCTAGGGGATTCGAACCAGCGACTATCGGATCGGGAATAGAGCACTCTAACCCCTCAACCACTGCTACTCTACAGTAAACTTAAAGCGACTGACTCACAGACGATGATAAAAAGAAAATGTTTATACATCTTGAAATTCTTGCTGGAATCGTGAAGAACATTTTTAAACTAAATTACTGACTCAGTTTTTGTTACAAAAAAACATCAAAATATAAAGTTTTACACACTTTAATCGGTAAAAAATTTACCCCGTTAGTCACGGGGTAGATACTTTACTTATAAGATTAATTTTGAGGTGATCTAATAACTAGGTGCCGTGACTCAGTGGTCTAAGTCGTCACTCTATATTTTACTGACCGAAAGGTCGTGGGTTCAAATCCTGATTAAGTCAAAACTTTTTTTTCAGTTTTCATGGTCTATAGAAGCATAATATTATATTTTTTCCATAGTATACTAAATCCTCTTAAATTTGATAGAATAAAAATTTCAGCAAAATTTTGTGAGTCAGTCGCTTGAAAAGTAAAAAAAATAAATATATACATTATAAAAAATAAGAAATTTACTCTAACTAATATTTACCGACATGACTAAATATATTAAGCCAGTTTCCTGCTATTTTTCTGAAATAAACTAGAAGTCACCTTTCCGTAGTATATAATATATAGGTATTTCTATATACCTTCTTAAAAATGTAATGACCGAAAAGCGAACTGAAAAATATACAGCACGTATTTTAAAATAATCAGTAAAAAAGGTATTAAATTCATGAAAAGTAGAGTCCCTTATGACTTGAAGGGAGTGCAGAAAAAGAGAAAAGAATACATTATTTTCAAATTAACATTTTGTATGTAGTTGAACCCTTACCTTGATAAATATCTCAAATAGACTTTACCCATATTTCAGTTTGGACAGATCCATTAATTGTTTATGGGGGTGCTTTTTTGAAAATTTACTGACTGAATGGTGAATAGTGCAGACCATGATCAGACTGCATGGATGTGCAGGCTGGTCTTGGACTGCACTGGTTGTAAAGGCAGAGTCAGTTGACTCCAGCAGGGTAAGGGTTAAATAACCGTTGACAACTTTTTATTTGTTTTAACGTAGTGCGTTTTAGAAAAAAAAAAGTTAAAGTCGGGGATGGGAGGATAAACAAATGTACTATTTCTCAAATATCAATTACACCTCATATCTTTCAAGATCTGTTTTAGGTTAAGCTTAACGTGTATATAAGAGTTTTAAGCGTAAGGGTTTTAAAAGTGTTTTGAACATTGACAGTATAGGATATTACACGATTTAATAAAGAAAGGTTACCTTTTTAGCTGCGTCAAAACATTTTTTTCTCACTAAAAATGAACATTTGAAAAATTTTGACTGGACACATGGTACGCCCGTCCTGATGTACTGGTGATAATACGACTGGTTGTAACCTTTTTTTGTTGTTGTTGTTTTTTGGTATCTGTTGTTAACGTTTACTTTGTATATCACTTAGACAAAAATGCTGACTTTATATATCACTTACATAAAAACGCTGAATTTATTTAAATTTTCTTTTGAAAACTGAATTATATGTTAGTTCACCAAAACCATCTGGACAATATGTCGAGAAGCGAGTGCTTCGTATATTTGCAATTGCAATAGCAGCAGTCTAGGAGTAGAAAACCGGACTCCAGATACGAAGTACACCTGTTCGAATCTTACTGAGCGCGAAGATTTCGAATGACGTTCCGCATTCTCAGCGCTAGAAGCCAGGAAACAGACGTTGCGGTAGAACTCGTTTCCAAATTATGTAAAATTAATATGTTAAAAAGTAACACGGAATAAAGAACGTTGAAACTTTAACTCCGTAAAATACTTTTTCTTAATGACATACTTTTTTTTTTTTTTGTATCAAAATTTTATAAATAAAATGAATCAAACATAAGCATATGACAAAATGGTTGAACCGATCAAATCAAAATGTCAGAGGTAATACATTTCTTTTGATTATAACAAAAACAAATTACATTATAATAATAATTCCATACCTTGGTCTTATGGAATTTGTATGTAATGAATGGTTAATCAATGTCTCGGGAGAGTACTGTATTTTATTAATTTATTTATCTATTCATTTTCATTTATTAATTTTTTTTATCTTTACAACTATTAAATCAGAAAGTAATGACTATTGCCCATTTCTTTTCTCTTAATTCTCAAAGCTCAGACTCACTGCAGGCTTGTATGTTTCTATTTTTATTTATGTTATTGCATTGATATATTAAATATCTTTACCTCTTAAAGCAACATTTCTCCTCTGCTGGCAATCATGTAGCCAACAGTTCCAGCCAAGAGAAAAAACGAATCTGTAGTTAGAGACTTAATAGTCATTTAGCCTAACATTACTTTAGGAATAGCTTTAACTGCTGGACCTGTAGCCAGTCTGCTCAAAGGTGTTCTCGGCGCTCAACTAAATTGTTTATCATTCGTAGTCATTTATATGGTAGTTAAGGCTCATTACAGCTTGGTGGGCTAAGGCTTCAAGCTGCAACAACAACAACAGCAAAACGTCAATACTGTGTTAACGGTAGTTAAAGAGAAACGTTTATATAATTAAAAAAAAAAAAAAACTTGGACAAAATTTAACAAAATACATGTAAATCAATGGTTGATTTCTGCCCCTAATGTATCGGCGAGTAGGCGCTAGCTCCGATATGAAAAGTCACCAATCGGTGTGTTTGGAAAATCGCCGATGCCAAATGACGAAGTCAGAAGAGGCGCCGATTATGGTGTATTAAGTCTCGACGCTTCAGTGCTAGCGAAAAGACGCAATAACGCCGACACAACAACACGCCGATCGGTGACTTTTCGCTTCGGCGCCAGGGAAAACGCCGAGAGGACAACGCGCCGATCGGCGCTTTTACATGCCGTCGTCGTTTCGTGTTGTCGCATTTCTGTAGCGCATGCATTTACAGAGAATGGACAAACTTGCAGACATAATGCAAAGAACTAGCACAAACAAGTTCATTACCAGTCGTAGACATTATTCGTGATTCTGTGTAGTACACAGGCGACAGCAAGAAAAAATGGCGATCGGCGCGTTGTCGTGTCGCCGTACTTTCTTTCTTTCTTTATTTATTTTCTTTTCTTTCTGCTAGCGCCGAAGCGAAAAGGCGCTGATCGGCACATTGTCGTGTCGGCTTTATTTCGTGTTTTCGCTAGCGCCGAAGAAAACAGGCGCCGTTGATATCTTGGCGTTATTTTGTTTTGTTTTTTTCCAAGCGCCGAAGCGAAAAGTCGCCGATTGGCGCGATGTCGCCTCGGCGTTTTTTTGTCATTCCCTAGACGATGCTAATTGTTGCCGTTTCAGCATTTCTTCATGGGCGGATATTTGCATATAAAAACTATCAAAATTGTTGATATTTCTACTAGAGGTTAGATACTGTAGCTTGTAGAAGAAAAAATAATGTTTTCTTACTAAGCAAAATTTTTTTAAAAATGTAAAAAAAAAAACACACACTACAAAATATACTTGTTTTTGCCTTGTTTTGGTACTGCATGATTTAGTCAGAGTTGTGGTCTTGATGCTGATTACAATTTGATATCATAATTTAACAATTTTCTCTGAAATTGAGTTAAAAACAGATACTGATACAACTCAATGACAAGGCAAAATACTTCTGTTCAGAATGACGTCCCTTCAATATGACACGACAGCACGCACAGCAGAGAACTTGTAACAGTACTTAGACAAGACAACAGGTTCACTTGACAAGACGATTTGCTGTTCAGACGTCATTGCTTGATTATTCAACGGGACAGCGCATATTTTGACATGATGTAACAGCAGTAAGAGACATAATATTGACAAAATAGTCATATTATGTTGACATAATAAGTCACTGGTATATCAAAAACAAATCAAAGTTGCCTATCTGGCGAAGACAAGAAACTGTCTCACGAGACAGAATACATGACGAAGAAGACAATAAAACTCTTCGTACATAAGACAGCTGCGGCATTCCATAGGTCCATTTACCCAATGTGACATTTACCATAGCTATAAGAAAATATGCACATTTAAACGAGCAAATGGAAATTAATTCATGCCACAATAGATTGTGGAAGACAAAAAATGAAATTAAGTAGAACAAAAAATAAGAAGCCATGCAGTCTGAGTTTTAAACAGGCTCACACTTTAAATGCTGCAGATGTGCATGTGTAGAATTATTTCTTTAATGAAAAAATCGGTGTGCACTTTTTTGGTTTACAAATATAATAAACAAGCGCCTGCAACAATGGACGGTATCGAATGGTATTCTAACGGACGCACAGTTCGGCTTCAAACAGAACTACGAATGGAGCGATGCTTGTATATAATTCGTTGATAGAAATGATTAACTAAATGATAAAGAAAAAATATCTTTGCTGTTAAATTGATTATCAAAAGTCATACGACATTACCAATCAGGTCAATTTGTAATATAAGCTAGTTAAGCAGAGTGCTGATGGTAAATTATTCTCTGTTATTCCTGCCATTTATGAGGAAATCAAACTATGTCTGAGACATATGAGTACAATATCATACTTAGGCCTATTTCAGGTACTTCTAATGAGGCGTAAGGTATTGTCAATCCGCGTAACTTGATGTATCAATCTGTATTCTCCGAAGGTTGGTTTTACCGAAAATCTGTTAATTCTAAGGCGTTTATTGCAATGCTAAAAGTACGTCTGTTTGATGTCAATACTGTTAACTGGCAGGCCAGTGGGAATGTTTCGCCTTCGCTTGTGTTTATATAAAGAAAAAACAGTTTTTTTTTTCATTTGTATTCTACAAGATAGGAAATATAGAATTATTTTATTAAAATTAAGTTTATCGTCACACAAGTTATTTGCGGAAACAGGTCGTCACATTACAAAATCTAGAAACGAACGGCTGTGTACAATATGTTTTAAATGATCGAAAAGATATTATACATTTTATTCTCGTGTGTCCACTGTACAACTAGATAAGAATTACTTTTTTCCCAGACATTTTAGAGTAAAACCGAGAATGACTAAATTAGAATATTTAACGAAAATGGTAAAATAATCTTTATCAAATTATGTATTTTTTATTGTATAGAAACGTTCAAATTAAGGACGAACATCTTTAGTAAATGGATAAAAAGCTAGCCTAGTGAATAACTATAATAAGCCTTTTGCAAAGTATGTGCTGTTATATTACATATAACAATATAACAATGAGGTTATATGCCATATGCCTACGTCTGTAATAAAAATTTGTTCTGTTCTGTTCTGTTCCGATCTTCAACACTTGAATCAGATTTTGTAAACTCCAAAAATATACGGTGATTTATACACGAAAGAAGACAATATGAATATATTAATAAATTTAATAACGCCAATTAAATCGCGTATAAGATTTTCAAACATAAATTTGATACTTAAAGAAAATCTATAAACTCAACACACATCTAAAATGCATTATCTTATTTACATTTTCTTGTACGCTACCTTGGTAGTTACTCGTGAAAATCGACTTGTTCTTTTGCCAAATCTTTAATTAGCGTGACATCAATTTGTCGCGAAATATACTCTTCTTTCTATATTTAGAATTCAGACATAACACGACACAAAAGTCATAATTGTCCTAGCTACACCTTATTCTTTGGTTTGCCTTTTTCAATTATCGTGTACCCTATAACATGGGGAGTTGAATAACATTCTATAATAAACGGCTAATTTATTCAAAACATTAGCTATACTCTATAAAATTGGGTATCAGATTTCGGCCACTGAGACTTGCGTTTATTTAGGACCGAAATGAAGGCCAGCGACGTCCCAAAGAAAACAACACATATTTCACTCTACTCCTGACACGTGAATCTTATACCCAAGAGCCCATGGGCTCCCAGCATGATGCCAGAGACGGCTGAATAAGAGTCGAAAATAGGTGTAACTGACACCTTACATATACCATTGTCTACTGGCCCCGTGTACAAGATTTCGTTGTATTGCCACATGGTGCGACCTGTCAGTCATACTTTGAAAGAAATTTCCTGTGTACGTTTCAAATTAATGAAACATTACTCATATGTGTGCACGGCGAGGTCGTAAAACTGTGTGGGTTTGATATAAATGGTATTCTTCAAACATTTAAGTTCTGTGCTTATGTTTAACATTAATCTTATCCATTTAAGCGTGTGGCTACATGGTAGGATAAAAAAAAACTTTTTTTCAGCACTTACACTAAAGGGAGCGGATCAGTGGTCCAGTGATAATGCACTGGACTGGTAACCAGAGGTCGCGAGTAACCAGAGGTCGTTACTAAATGTCTTTCGTAGGGGACGTTAAGCCGAGATCCCATGTATCAGTGCTGTATCATGATAAAGACAATAAACAGACTAAATTACAGTAAACTGATATATGCTCGTACATGATTTAGAAGTACAGAACAAGAAGGAAAGTCTGTTGTAATAATAAAAATATAAATACAGGCATGCAAAGAAGAAAAGTAGAAAGGCTAAAAAAGTAAAGGTCAAAGAATTAAAGAAAAAAAATAAGAAAGTGGCTTGAAACTGTACGAGGAACCGCACGACATAGTAAATATATGTATTAACGTCTGACTGAGAAAATTAAAGGGTTTTTTTTTGTATTTACTGGTCAATTTTTGTATTTCGTTAAGTCACATTATACATATTTAAATTATCTTGTTTACTTATGCTGTATGTTTATGTTTCCAGGGCTCAAGGACTATGTGACATGCAAGGTGTGAGGTTACAGGCTGAATACAGAAAACCTTTACCAGCTCCGCAGCCGATACGCCATCCACTTCCGGCGCATACTAGAACATCAGACGTACGGCCAAACTTTGCGAACTTTCAACTCAATGCTGCAAATGCCGGATTTCATCCAATACCAGTTTTATCATTACCCTCAGTTCCGACCCCTGGGTCCACCGTGGCAGTCCCGACTCCATTACTTCCGTATCCCACTATTCCATTCGCACCGTTCGGCTTTGGAAGCCAAGTGCAGGATCTGCAAAATTTAAATCTACTGCATTCTCTGAACAGGTCAAATACCAGTTCCGCCGAGTCGCATAAACTAAAAACACCTATTAATAGAAATTACTTAGAATTAGCCATGCTCGTCTGCAACACATTCCGCGGCAAATTGTTTCCATGCCCACATTGTCGCTACGTCACGGACCGAAGGAACAATTTGAAACGTCACATTTCAACTATGCACCAGACGTGTGATAAACTTCTAGAATGTTGTGGGGTAAGCTTTAGTACTAAAGCTTCTCTTCGTGAACATATTATGATTTTTCATCACAATGGGTATTCATGTCCGTACTGCGGCAGACGGTTTTGCCGGAAGGCTTTGCTGAAACGCCATCTATCGGTACACAGTGGACAGAAGGATTACACGTGCCCAAGTTGCGATTACGCAACCAGTCATAAAAGTAACCTTGAGCGTCATAAACGTATTCATGAGAGACTTAAATTGGGAGAGGATGGTTCTATTTTTGGCTGCACAGATTTTTCTAGTCATCAAATGCAAAGTCCCGACACGACCGACAACTCTTTCAGCGAAGCGGACTCCAAGAACGACAACTGCGTAGATCTTGAAACTTCAGACGAATGCTCGTCAGATATTGATGTCACAGAAGAAGACGATTATGATGACGAAAACAAACTTTCAAACTATCCCATTTACATTCCAAAGCCGACTTCGGGCGGCACGAGAAAAAAAATCTTGAAAGATGAAAGCGTCTCCTATGGTGAAAGAAACACAGGAAATGAGGACTTGATTAGAAACGGAACTAATTTTTATCAAAAGCGTGTTGATCATAACAAAAAAGTAGAGACTGTGACCCACGTTTCTCAAGACTCCTGTGAACCCTTAGATTTGCAAGTAACACAGTCTACTAACGTGAATCAGTAGGTTGTCATAAAACCACGTATATTCTTCAGAAAGACATATTGTTCAGTATAATTTGAACAATCGTACCGGCTCGATCATCTCCGGAATTTTTCGTAAGAGTAACTTTGATGTTAATAAGGCCCAAGAATGTATTAAACTCCAATAAATGTTTCACCCGAGTAATAGAATATATTGAAATATATCTTGGTATAACTTCAGAGGAGACTGCAGAAAAATAATCCGCAATATGGTGTTAGTCCCACTCAACTTCCACGCAGCAGTTACTTCTTTTTAAACCACCAGGATGTCACGTGATTATGGACAAAGTAAGAAAAAAAGGTTAACTGGTCAAAGTTGTTTTCATTTTCAGTTTTATAACCATCTGACATCTTAAATCAAGAAAGATTTATTAAAACAACAGAAAATAGCCAAGAAATAATATCTTTAAAAGGTTCGTATCAAAACACCACGAACAGGGGAAATAACCGGTGTGTGGTGTTTTGTTCATATAGGATGTAGTATGAGAACGAAGCTAGCAACTAACGTTTATCCATGGTGGCAGAGATCTCACTACGAATGAGTCGTACTCTGCAAGAATAACTCCGTATTCTGTATCATTAGCCTTTGAATCCTGCCAAAGACGTTAGGTCTGTGATCGTGCTGTGAAGATGAAATGGTTTCTCTCCTTTGCAGTCATGTTAACAAAAGCAAAGTTTATACCACAGAGTTATATACTTAATTCGTAAAGCAAAGATAAGTTATAAAATGAACATCTGTCATTATGACTGTATCTCTATTGTCAAAAGGTCGTTACCCAGCGGGACTCAAATCAAGCATTCACTAGTAGCTATATTGATTAAAGATACACTTTTCTTTTGTTTTCGTATTTCAGAACCCACTTTTATGACCAGACCAAGAGAATTCTATCAACCTTAATAAGTGAACAAAACCTACCTACTTAAATGTATATACCTCAAGGGTTTATCTTTGTCACATCTCATATTGTATTTTTTCTTCCTTATTCCATAAAGACATGTTGTATTAAGGGGTCAAATGTAGTAACCGGCCACTTTTGATGGAGATATCACATGCACAGTAGTTATTTTAGGTCAGAATATATACACACTTGGTGTGCTTTTTTTTGTCAATATTTTCAATATTGAGAATAAATATTTAAAAATTAAAAGCTAGATAGAAAAACAGTGTTGTCTTTACTAAAGAAAGAAAACAACAACAACAACGAAGAAACCGCAAAAACCCGCAAAGCTAAAGAGTTGATTTATGATTAAAAATGAACTATCCTACATGGTCTTCTACAGGGTGGCCATACCACGTGGTATATGATGTCATTTAGGCTGTCGCAAGCAGCATTTTTTTTGTCACGATTTGGAGGAGAAAACCGCTGTAAGTAGTTTATTTCTACATCAATTTAAAGGAGATATAGTGTATGCGAAGTGAAAAATTGTGCCCTGCTTATAGGTACAGTTTTTCGGGAAATAAAGAGTTCGTAAAAATATGATTGCTATCGCGAAAAGTGCATCAGTTTTCCCGAATGTTAGAAAATTCTGTACATCTGGCAAAAGAATCATCAGGGTCAATGTGTAGGGCATAATGTTCCGCTTTGCTTGCGCTATATACCATTAAAATTGATGAAAAAATAAAATACTTACAGCAGTTTTCTCCTCCGAATTGAGGCAAAAAAATGCGGCTTGCGACAGCCAAAATGACAACATTTATTACGTGGTATGGCCACCCTGTATATAGCAAAGGTGGTGGTGTTGATTTTGTATCGATAGGGCTGTGCTAAGGTATTACAATAATACAGTATTATAATAAATTAATTTCCAATTTGTCTCAAAGTACACGTGCAGTACAATTTGAAGGGTACCAGGAACGTGGCTGTGGGTCACAAAATGGCGGCGAAATTAAAATCTACAAATTTTACAAACAACCACAGTGTATGAAAATCCGCTTTTAGGAAATTGTTTTCAAAGGGTAAAACATTTTGTTGAAAGACGTGTGTGTTTTTTTTTTCTGTGCCGACTTAGCCGTCTCTAAAATTTCTCTAAGAAGAAGAGCCTCGTGCTAAGAATCAAGGATACAACAAAAATCCAGAACATGTTATTCGCCCATGCGATATTATTTATTAAAAGTAGTTCAAACATGTCTCTTTTTAACTTTTAGACAATATTTGGAGAGAACGATTTGTTGCGTCAGTGCGGTCTCCAACTGTTGGACCACAACTTCTGTCTCTATTAAATTTCACATTTTCACAACATACCTCACTTTTTCATTTCCTTCTTTATCAAAAAAACGAAACAGGGCTGCATACCCATGAGATCCGAAGTGGGAGCGGGGGGGAGCCAACTCACGATCTTCGAGTTTTCATTTGGAGATAACAAATTTATTATATTCCTTTCTGAATATTATATATATTTAGAATGTGTCTAAATTTACAGCATTCTGATTACACGAGCAACAGATATTGTCGGATTTCTACTGCAAATGTTTCAGAGTCCTTAAAAAATCAAAGTTTTATCATTTGAACCTTGGGATCATTTTCTGTAGGATGTGCCCAATGGATTTGCTATCCCGATAATTATTAAATAATTAAATAATTACAAGAAATCGACTTCAAATGCAATTCATTCCAAAATAACAATCGCAGTAGAAAGTTGATAGCATTCGACCTCCTGTTTTCACCGAGATAAATAGGTGAAATTTACTGTTAAGCCTCACAAGTGACAATAAAAGCCTCTCAGCGATCTTGATTTAATTTCATTTACCGCAATTATTCCCTGAAAAGGTATCTTTAAATGGATATCAATTGAATCCGAGCGTTCAAATAACACGTCCGTCGCCTACCAGAGATATAAACGTAACAATTATACCCGTATTTCGCCATTTTTCGACCCATGGTACTTCCTATAATTTTCGTTAGGATTTGTTTTCAATTTATCCGGTAGATGCAAAAATAAGAAATTACATGAAAATCCATTTAATCCTTATTTATTGTATTGATTGCGCGGGAAACTGGAAAGCAGACGATGTCGTCTTTTGATGGCTTAATGTCGGCGATCTTTCTTTCCAATCATTTAAAATGTATGCTTCATTAGGGATATGATGTAACTCCGAAGGACTCAAGAGCGTTTTGCATTTTCATAATTTCCGTACATACGGGTTCTGGAAGGAAGCCCCGGATGTTTTATACAAGACTGATCACGTATACGGCTATAGTACGTAAAGTTGAAACGCATCCTTTTTAAAACCATATCCCAAAAACCCGCCACACTATATATTATGAAAACCAATTATTTATGTCAAAATAAGTAGAAACCTGAAATTGAATCGAAAGCCATAGTTTCAACAACTGTCAACCATAAGAGTACAGGTCAAGGATCGTGACTTTTTCGGCGTTGTTTTGCTTCCGTTCCCTTGCAGAAGAATAGAAATAAAATGTCAAGTCTTATTTCAGAGAAATCTCAACTTTCAAAAAAGTACCCCACGCTTCGACATACATTTTTTCAGATATATCGGAGATACTTCTACTACAAGCTACTTCTTAATGGGATACGTTCAAGTAAATTTAACATTTAGATCTGCAATCGAAGCAACACCTGTTCTAAGGCTGTTGCATCAGAAAGTTGACTTTTGGATAACCATTTTAAGTATACAGTATTGGCAAAGATTTTTGGGTTGACATAAAGAAATCTTATATAAACAACTGCTCAGATCTATTTGAGAGGTTGGTCACATCAGATCTCATACAAAAGCTGCTTATCAGAGAAACGTCCCAAAACAACAACGCCTTTCTTACTTACTTCTATATAAACTACATACCGTCGCTGTGGCCTATGGGTTAAGACGTCCGCAGACAGATCGGGAGGTCGAAGGTTCTAGTCCCGGTGTTCTTATGCGGCTGGTTGGTAAGCCGCTAGATAGATAACTGCCAGGGGTACTACTAAAATAGAGGTGCCCCATAAGCCCGAGAGGCTGGTCCGTTCAGTAGAGGTGACACTATAACAAATTTGCACTTTACTTTTACATTTTCATGGAAAGTATAAAGGTGAAGTATAACATGCTGAAATTCAAAACAGCATCTGAAAAATGGTGCTTAAAAGTAGAACTAGTAAGTTAGTCACCTTTACAGATCTGTCTTCTGATCATCGCCATTTGTTTAAATAAGCCGACGACTATTTAGTACAAGCAAGTTTTTTTCCCCATACATTATCAGTTTAACTTCAGTTATATGGGGTCTCTTATAATGAGATTTACCGACCAAAATACTACTTCCTCAAGTATGTGGGCATAGTTTGTGTATGTGGGTATATTTGGTGTATGTGGGTATATTTGGTGTATGTGGGCATAGTTTGTGTATGTGGGTATATTTGGTGTATGTGGGTATATTTGGTGTATGTGGGTAATTCGTTGTATGTGGGTATATTTTCGTGCCGCAGAAACAAATAAAAAATATGTCTCATATTATGCATTTAAGGCCAGTAATTCGGACTAAATTCAATGTGAAAACAATTCTATTTCATTTAAACAGAAACACTTTGATAAATATTACAAGAAAGATGTAATTAAAAAAAAGATCTTCATAACTTTGAAATGCATTGATCGAGATGGAGCTATTAATACACCAAGGGACAGGTTTTAAGGGACATTTCTTTAAAAAGAAATAAGGAATTAACCTAAAGTCTTAAGTTCATCAACTGTCTTAACAACAGGTAAAAGGTAAATGCAAAAGATTGTCAAAAGGATTTAAAAAAATTCTATGAATAAACAGATCCCTGACAAGTGGACGGACAAGTAGACAGACGGACAATTACAATGCTGTCATTTCAAACTGAAACTGATTTTTGTGGAAAAAAAAGACAAAATATACGGCAACAAAATTTATTTACTTATAAATACAACAAAAGTGTCTAGTCTGAACAACATAATTTCTAAACAACATGAACAAAGCTGATATGCATAACAGTGTAACAATATATATTCACTATACTATAAGTTCTAATGTACCTGTGCTAGCTTGCTTTAAATGTGGACAATAAGCTCCTGTTTGCTAAGTGACAAATCTTTTTTTTATTTTCAATGTCAACTTCAGTAATCATTTTATATAGGACAACCTTTCTACTGCAGTCACCATATAAAAGATCTAACTGCAAATGTTGCTCTTGTAAAGGTGGTTTTATTACAGAGAGGATTAAATATAACAAAAATCCCATTGTGAAGGTTTCCTGTTTGTTTTTGAAGAAAGGTGTTTGCTATCCAGAGGTGATTTTATGAAAGATTTAAAAGTCTTATTTTAACTACCGCATAAATTGAAATTTCCATGAGACACAAAGTTTGCTAATAAGCCATTCTTGATGTTCAATGTGAAGAAAAAAATGTGCCTGTATGATTGTCAGATATAGAAAGAATTTGTCATTTAAAGAACCCACTCTTTTTGATATAGTTTAAGTGATCACTGGCCATTTATAAAAATAGCAAAATATTTCCCTGTCACTAAACAAATGAATTACAAAGTATATAAGTTAGCTCTGCACAAATATTAATTATACAAGATCTAGTTACTGAACTAAATACATCTGTTTTTTTTTATTCTTTTCTAAAATTGTTTGCACTGGTTTCAAATAAAAATCACTGACGGCATTTCTTGAGTATTATATATAGAATTCAAAGTCATATAAAAAGCATCTATAACAAGTCTATTACTTTTCTTCTATAATGGTTAGACTTCTGAAGTCCATTAGTTCAATGCAACAGTTAATACAGATTTCTACATTATTGAAAAGAAAAGCACTGTGCATTGTGTTTGACATTATTGTAAGGCTCATAAAACATTGGCTTTCTGATTGGTCTAATGCTGATCATGTGTGAGTCAATAGAAAGTGATATCCACCATGAAGCAGACATTGTTACAGTCAAACATTATGTCATCACACTGTGCATGTGCTTTTACCTTATTATCACTGGATTGCCCCAGGAATTTTATCTCTAAGTATAACATCCAAGTTCTGAGTGTTTATACAGGTGAAAATTTCTATTTCTGAAAAATCTGATATCTGTGTCATTGCCTTACTCTCCATTACATGTCATGTTAATGAAATAAATATCATGGATATCTGACAATGTGTTTATCCATGATGTCCTTGAGTAACACTTTGTTTATCGTTAAAGGTCATATAATAAACAAGAGGGCCATGATGGCCATGGATCGCTCACCCGACTACTTTGGCTGTGGGTTTGCTGTTAAACAAACATAAGAAGCAGTATTTTCTAACTGAAGATCTGTAGGTGCCTACAAACCAAATAAATAATGACATAAAATAGAAATATCTATTAAGAGCTATGGTGACCCTGACCTTGACCCAGTGACCTCAAACCCCATTTAGAGGATTACCCCAATCTAATAATTTGAACAAACTTGGTAAAGGTCCACTAGACAATGCTTCGTGCCAAATTTTAAAATTCTAGGCCTTGTGGTTTCGGAGAGAAGGATTTTTAATGATTTTCTTCTATATTGCTATGTAAAACTCATGACCCCTCAGGCAGGGCCAATAGTGAGCCCAAAAATTTGTTGAGGTGTACTAGACAATGCTACAAACTAAATTTCAGACCTCTGGACTTAGCAGTTTTAGACAAGAAGATTTTAAATTTTTTCATTTTTGTTGTCACAGAAACCAGAGTTCTTCATGGCATGGAATTCTTTGAAAAACTTTGGTAAAGTTTAATGCAAGGAACATTCCTACAAAGTTTATCATCTTTCATCGAGCTGTTTAGGAGATGTTGTTTAAAGTATAAAGCTGATGACACACGTGGAACACAGGGCAATTACAAAAGCGCACCTTGAGCAAAAAGTGCTCGCGTGAGCTAAAGAGCTTACTGAACAAGAAATGTTTGTAAACATACATGCCCCCCAGCAGCACCTAATTGCTTGTGGTTGGGCCAAAGCATTCTCAAGTTATTGATCAGAAACCGTTTTTAGAATCAAGGTCCCTGTGGCCTTGACCTTTGACCTAATGACCTCAAAATCTATAGGGGTCATCTACTGGTGATGACCAACCAGCTAGTGAACCTAGGACAAAGCATTCTCTAGTTATTGATTGGAAACCGTTTTTAGGATGAAAGTCTCTGTGAGCTTGACCTTTGACCTAATGACCTCAAAGTCAATAGCGGTCATCTACTGGTGATGATCAACCAGCATACTAAGTTTGGTGAACCTAGGTCAAAGCGATCTCTATTTATTGATCGGAAACCGTTTTTAGGATGAAGGTCCCTGTGAGCTTGACCTTTGACCAAATGACCTCAAAATCAATAGGGGTCATCTACTGGTGATGACCAACCAGCATACCAAGTTTGGTGAACCTAGGTCAAAGCGTTCTCTAGTTATTGATCGGAAACCGTTTTTAGGATGAAAGTCTGTGATATTGACCTTTGACCTAATGACCACAAAGTCAATAGGGGTCATCTACTGGTGATGACCAACCAGCATACCAAGTTTGGTGAACCTAGGTCAAAGCAATCTCTAGTTATTGATCTGAAACCGTTTTTAGGATGAAGGTCCCTGTTAGCTTGACCTTTGACCTAATGACCTCAAAATCAATAGGGGTCATCTACTGGTGATGACCAACCAGCATACCAAGTTTGGTGAACCTAGGTCAAAGCGTTCTCTAGTTATTGATCGGAAACCGTTTTTAGGATGAAGGTCCCTGTGAGCTTGACCTTTGACCTAATGACCTCAAAATCAATAGGGGTCATCTACTGGTAATGACCAACCAGCATACCAAGTTTGATGAACCTAGGTCAAAGCGTTCTCTAGTTACTGATCGGAAAGGAAGTGTCTACCCACGGACCGACCGACAGACCGACCGACCGACATTTGCAAAACTATATGCCCCCTCATCTTTTGATGGGGGGCATAATGAATTAATCAGTAAATATCCCAGTTTATGGACATTGCAATATGTAATATACATAAGTCTTCGGCCTCATAAAATATCACTCTGGCCTGAATGATTAACTAGGATATTTACTTTATCTTATAACTGTGTAATAACATACAAAATTCATTATAAATATGTGATTTATTAAGCATTGCTCATTTAAACAACTATCTTGAGTGATAAAGTATGCAGAAGACTACATTAACATACAAATAATCTTATATAAAGGCTCTTATAAATAATCTTTGATACCTTTTTTCTTATACACACATAATCAAGTCATCATTTGCATATTCTTAATTTCACAACAATTCAAAGAAAAGAGGTACACAACTGTACCACTTCATCTTTGTGAGAATTATGCCTTTTGAAAAGTATATATAATAATAATTTCTGTAACAGAGACCAAATTTTGTCTTATAACTAGATGCAATAGAAAAACTCAAGAATTATTTGATCATACAGATTACCATCAAAATCATAATATTTAAACCAATAGCCAAGACTGAACTATAAACTGTCTCATGTGTAAGTAGAAAGCAAAATGGTAACAAATATTCTGGCATAACAAAACACTGAAATAACAGCTGAATAGTTCCGAATATATTTTAAAAAAACAATGCAATTGCTACATGACGTACAACAGTGACATGGTTCTTGACTAGATAGTTACATATAGATTTGTACAGCTCTTATGTATACAAATAAAATATGAAGAATGTTAAATCGAAAATAATGAATATTTTTAAAAACATACAAAAAACGCCCTTTTGTTATATAACCAACATGATGGCTTTAACAAATTGTAGTGGTTAAATACAGAAGAAAACGGAAAACAAGGGAGACAACTGTATTTTACTTCTTAAATAAACTAAACTAAAGTAGTCTCCCTTTAAAGATAGCTGAACACAAAACTGTTACTGTTTGAATCTCTGGCATCACAATACCTTAGAAATTTGTTACAAAGAACTAAACAATCAAAAAAATCCTTATAAATTATTTTTCATTACTCAACTGTTCCTGTCAATTTTTTACATTTTTGTTTAAATCATAAAATTACAAATTCTACAATAACATTCATGTACAGTCTTATCCTGCAACATTTCATGTACATTTGTAGGTTCACCAAAAAATAAGGTAAAAGGAAACTGTGGTAAACTTGTAATTTGTATATTGTTTATTAATTTTTTTATATTTCTTGTGAGTATATACACTGCTAGTAAGTTTTATTTCTTACTTCTTTCCTAGATATCACATGATAAATTTTGAATTTAAATTTGTACATTACAGCTTAAATAACATGTGAAATAACTATTTCTACTTTACATTTCACAACTGAAAGATTACTGTAAGAACAACTTTACTATGAGATTCACATTTTAAATTTAGAGACAGATCACCTACACTATGCAACATAGTATGTCAGATAAACCAATTCCTTCGAGTGAACTCAGATTTAATGTCACTTTGAACAACTCAGGACAGGCCTGACTAGGCAATGAACTGCAATCTCCTGATTTATTATCAGACATGTAAACTACAAGGCCACCAAGGACAGGTCGACTTCTTCATAATTAACAACTGTTTGAAAACCAAAAGTTATTGAGAAAGTTTTCAAAAGTGACAAAGCATATTTTTTTTAACAAGTATAAAAGTTGTGTAAATCTAAACTTTGACATTTAGTTTTTACCAAATCAGTATTTTCAATGTTCTTTCCAATATAACTATCAAAGTTTCAGTACATCTTGTCTCTGCAGTTCTGACCTGTTTTTTTTTTTTTAAAGTGAAATTCAAAGAACAACAGCTACAGTATGAAACTCATAGCAATCTGATTAGGACCACAGAAGATAAAACAACACAGAAGTGGTTGCAGGCACACATTTAGCCAAGAGAAAGGTTCAAAGAACTTTAAATAACTGTTCAGACAGGTAATGTCTCTTCTCCATCATTTTAAAGTTACATATTGTCACCGCAGTGCAGAATGGTTGTAAATGTAATACTTAACAGATAACACTTACCACCTTTGACCATAGATTAACAGATAACACACCACCTTTGACCACAGAATGGTTGTAATATTTAACAGATAACACTTACACCTTTGACCACAGATTAACAGATAACACTTACCACATTTGACCACAGATAAACAGATAACACACCACCTTTGACCACAGATTAACAGATGACACTTACCACCTTTGACCATGTCTGTAAATGTAATACTTAACAGATAATACTTAACACTTACCACCTTTGACCACAGATTAATAGATAACACTTGCCACCATTGACCACAGATTAACAGATAACACTTGCCACCATTGACCACAGATTAACAGATAACACTGACCACATTTGACCACAGATTAACAGATAACACTTACCACATTTGACCACAGAATGGTTGTAAATGTAATACTTAATAGATAACACTTACCACCTTTGACCACAGAATGGTTGTAAATGTAGTACTTAATAGATAACACTTACCACCTTTGAGCATCAACATGGTGTATAAACTTAGAAAACTGATTTGTTTGATTTAAGCTTTATTTTAAAGGAATATCTAATACTGGTTAATGGAATGCTTCAGCCAGTGGAATGTTAATGAAAAGCACTTGGTGTAACAAATATTACTCCTATATAAATCTGTCTAGTCATATATGTTCAGGCATTTTCACTTGAGCCCAACATCGGGAAAACTAACAATCTGCCATACATATTCTAATAGGGCTGAATTAAAAAAAATGGATTAAATAATTTTCACCCTATCTAGTTAAATATTCTTATTTTCCCAGGCAACCATTTTCGTTTTGGATTGGGTATTTATGACTTTCTCAGCTGGATGAAAATTCATTAATTTCTGCTAACAACTCTCCTCATAAGATGAAGAACAAAATCCTTTTTATCTTAAACAAAAACAACTGTTTCCAAAAAGAATGGAAGATTTGTTGAGAAAAACTTAAATAAAAACGTTCCATTATTGATTTTAGTTTAGGGTCAGTATCAGAAAACCTATATCCCGCCACAACCCACTCACAAACACAGGAAGGCACATTCTGGAATGGCCCCAAGTTCATTGCTTGTAGATATCAATCATTTTGTATCTATAATTTAATATCAAACTAATCAAATTAACACTAAGCCCTACTTTCTAAAAGGTCACACATTTTTCAAAAAACATGAAAACATTCTTAAAAGGTTGATCTAAACTTTGTTTGACATAGAGCAAGGTCCAAAGGTAACACTTTTCATTTCTATTTTAGATATCCGATACCTTACTCTCCACTTAACTAACAGTCAAGACATTGAGTTTTTCCCATTTCTAGTAAGTCCTGAATATTTCTTACTGTATAAAACATGCTCCAAATTAAATGAAATCTATGACCAGTGCATATTTCTATGGAAGATATCTAATTTATATCACAACAATAGGCTTACAATAAGAACAGTACTGACATGGAATACATCCACACTCATGTGGCATAAAACTGCTGTACCAATCTTTGTGTGCAGAGCTCTCAAATGGATCAACCAGTCTCTATGTACCGTAACATAAGACAGAAACAAAACTGTTCCCTGTTATACAAATCCATACACTTCCACAACTTTACATTGGAAATCTTCGGTCTGACTTAGTGGTTCATTGTTGAATGTATCACACTTCTCAGATCGACAGTGAAGAAGATTCTCATCCAATGAAATTGCCTCACCATGCCTAAAAATAAATTTTCGAAATTTATTTAAAATTCTGAAACAAGTATATAATCACAGCCAAAATGGCCAATTGTACAATGGTACATATTATTAAAAAAAATCTGATACCTCTGATGACTTACATGCTACAAAATCAATTAATATTCAAATGACTGCATTTCAGATTTTTCTGGGACAGAAGCACATCAAGTAAATAGTTACATCTTAACTGTTTAAAAAGTATCCTCTAATGTTTTTAAGGATCTCTAAAGTTTCAATCAATGAAATTTATTATAATGTTCACATGCATGTCTAGAAAATTACAACTACAGTCCACACTCCGTATTTCAAAGTTGCTTAAGTCAAATTTCCGGCTGAGTTGAATTATTTTTCAGGTCCCGTCAATAACCCTTCTTTATTTATATAATTTAACTCCTGGTAAGCCAAATTTGACATGTGCTAACTTCGGTTATGTCGACGGTATTTTTCGGTCCTGTTGTATATTTTCCTATGTATTTTTCACTTGGTAAGCCGAAGTGTGAAAATTTATTGATTACCAATTATTATGATGATGACTTTGAGTGAGAACTGACCAGACTAATTATGTGTGTCATCGATTATTTGTTGTTCGAAACTTTACAAATCACACTTTAATAAGGATGTTAATTGTGACATAAAGGAACTGATCAGAAAAATTAAGCGTGTCACTGATTTTTTGTTGATTGCATCTTTACAAATTGCACTTAAATTAGTATCTTAATTGTCACGAATAGGTATTTTTTTGGTATGAAATTTATGTTGATTTAATACAAACACTGGACTTCACTGAAATTGCACTTTAATGATTTAACTGTCACTAATCGAGTGAATTAGTGTCATGCCTTTTTTTAATTCTAACAGATTTGAGTGAAAATGGTATACAAGAGGGCCATGATGGCCCTGTATCGCTCACCTGAGTATGACTGCTTTAAACAAAGTTGCTATGGACCTGGTTATTTGACCCCAGATGGCCCATATTCAAACTTGACCTAGAAATTATTGAAACAATCTCTTTGACAAATTTCAAGGTTATTTGTACTGAAAATGTTATCTCTAGAGTGTTAACAAGATTTTTTCCATATTTGGGCTCTATGACCTAGTTTTTGACCCCAGATTACCCATATCCAAACCTGAGCTACAAATCATCAAAACAACATTTCTGACAAATTTCCAGGACATTTGGACTGAAAATGTAGCCTCTAGAGTGTGTACAAAGTTTTTCAATATTTGGGCTCTGTGACCTAAATGTTTTGACTTCAGATGACCCATATTCAAATTTGACCTAGAAACCATAGAATTATGCTTTCTGACAAATTTCCAGGTTATTTGGAATTAAAATGTTACCTCTAGAGTGTTAACAAGTTTTTTCCATATTTGGGCTCTGTGACCTAGTTTTTGAACCAAGATGACCCATACTCCAACTTGAGCTAGAAATCATCAAGAAAACCTGTCTGACAAATTTCCAGGATATTTGGACTGAAAATGTAACCTCTGGAGTGTTAAAAAGTTTTTTACATATTTGAACCATGTGACCTAGTTTTTGATCCCAGATAACCCATATCCAAACCTGAGCTAGAAATCTTTGAAACAATCTTTCTGACAAATTTCAAGGACATTTAGACTAAAAATGTAACCTCTAGAGGATTAACAAGGTTTTTCTACTTTCGGGCTCTGTGACCTAGTTTTTGACCCCAGAAAACCTATATTCAAAACTAAGCTAGAAATCATCGATAGAACCTTTCTGACAAATTTCCACGTTATTTGGACTGAAATTGCTACCTTTAGAATGTTAACAAGGTTTTTCCATATTTGGACTCTGTGACCTAGTTTGTGACTCCAGATGACCCATATTCGAACTTGATCTAGAAATCCTCAAGGCAACTTTTCTGACAAATTTCCAGATTATTTGGGCTGAAAATGTAACCTCTAGAGAGTTAACAAGGTTTTTCCATATTTGGGCTCCGTGACCTAGTTTTTGACCCCAGATGACCCATATTTAAACTTGACCTAGAAATTGTCAAAGCAACCTTTCTGACAAATTTCCAGATTATTTGGGCTGAAAATGTAACCTCTAGAGTGTTAACAAGGTTTTTCCATATTTGGGCTCTGTGACCTAGTTTTTGACCCCATATGACCCATATTTGAACTTGACCTAGAAATTGTCAAAACAACCTTTTTGACAAAATTCCAGATTATTTGGGCTGAAAATATAACCTCTAGAGTGTTAACAAGATTTTTCTATTTTTGGGCTCCGTGACCTAGTTTTTGAACCCAGATTACCCATATTTGAACTTGAGCTAGAAATCATCAATAGAACCTTTCTGACAAATTTCCAGGATATTTGGACTGAAAAAGTAGCCTATAGAGTGTTAACAAGGTTTTTCTATATTTGGGCTCTGTGACCTAGTTTTCCAACCCTGATAACCCATGTTCGAACTCGTCCGAGATATCAATGAGACAAACATCCCGTGCAAGTTTCATGACAATTGAGGCAAAAATGTGACCACTAGAGTGTTAACGAACTAATTGTGGACGGACGGACGGACGGACGGACGGACGGACGACGGACGACGGACAAAAGGTGATCAGAAAAGCTCACTCTGTCACTACGTGACAGGTGAGCTAAAAATGGTATAAAATTGCTCTACATTCCTAACCTGAATTTGACCGTCATCTTTTTAATCAACTGAATCACATTTTCTGAATGTTGTTACTTTGGACTGGACATAAAAGTAAGGCTTACAAAAAACTTTGTCAGGATTATCAGCTTCGAATATGTCAAATTCTGGTTAAGTTGAAGTAATTTACTCAGTAGTCCCAAATTCCAGATATCGAGAGCGGACTGTATATTTTTGCTTTTTCAATGCCATGTAAGAATGTGAACGAAGTTTTTATCACCATTTCTGACAAGGAAATGAAACCTACCCTCCACCAACAGTAAGAATGGTTCTATCCCCTGCCTGGAACATACTGGCTGTATTTGGAATGTTCTCTTGTGTTAACCCCACCCAGTCATATTTCTTCTTCTCTGGCCTTAGTGTAAACAGGAACGTTTCACCGGTACCGAAGTATGACAACAACTGACTCTTCTGACGTCGGTCTCGCCAGTATGCAGAACAATATGCTCCAAATACCTGGAATATAGATTTGAAATTACAACAACAATCTTTTTGAGAAGATTTGGCCCTAATGCAAGTGTCTGATTTTTTTTCTTTTTTATATCAGACCACCACACTACTAAACACTGAAATTATACCCTGTCTATTCGCACTGCAGTATTTTTCAAATAGAGGAATATTTATTTGGTAAATCAGCATTATCTAATTTATCTAATCAAAATTTAGTCAGTACACAAAATATCATTCCAACCACTAAGCCAGTTAGAGTGTATCAGTATGCCATGCAACAAGTGTTCCTAAGGCACTCTCTCACCAAACCACTGACTGTCTCCTCACTTGAATAAGAGGTGAGGGACAAACTATCTTTAGATGCCCTGTCTGAGATCAATTATCACAGAGAAATTTAGCTGGCCCTGGTGTGGTTTTAAACGACAACCTCTGAATTGACAATTCAATGCTTTAGCGAGCTAGTCTGGGCAGCTTATACTTAGTAAACTGTTCCTGCCAGGCATTGTAACCTTGTGACCTTATGATATGTAGAGTATAATTTCCACTGACATCAAACAATTGAAAACTAGTCCACTATTTGCCAAAATGATGAATTAATGCTGTTTATTTCCTCTCATTTATTCAAGAGAATGTTTCGAAATAAACAGATTTGTTGATCACATTAGAAATTTTTATTATGTTTCTTTCTACCAATGACTGCCAGTATGTCAGCTTAAGTGGGCAGCCTAATTTTATCAAGGAAATTATCAAACTATTTATTAATGAAATTTATGCTCTTGTCGTTAATATGTGTTCTTCTTCTAAGTGTCATTAAAATTACCAATCTTTACTGATATTAAAGATAGATATACTGTAAATGAAACAACATTATGTCATGATTTGGCAAAAAAGCTTGCACGGTATACAGTCAGCCTGTGGCAGTACAAAACTTTTACACATTCACATGTATTTTACACAAGTCAGCCACTTCATGCATTTTCCATGCAAAATATGAACACCAGAGGCTACGGAGAATTATAGTACATTGATTGACAAAAACAAAGAATGAAAATAACTTTTAATGTATTTATTCCTTTTGAATTTTATACATTAAAGGTGGATTTTATACATAAATTAAAAGATTAATAATCAAATTTTTGACTGCAAAATGACTTTTTCCCATTCATGGTGTCAAAATAAATTAAAGCAAAGAATGCCCAATGAATTAGTGCCTTAATATTCTTAACACGACAGATCAAAAGATGAAATGTTTCTCCCTATTCTGAATTGAAGTTCATTAAAATGGATCTTCTTGCAAGAGTTTTGTTGAAAGACGTTGAATTTCTTTAAACAGATTTGTTCATTATTCAAGACAGGCCCTAGATTGATATTCTGAGTGAACACTGTAGACCATGATCAGACTGTATGACTGTACAGACTGACTATAGTCTACACTGGTATAAAAGGCAGGCACATCAGTAGCAGATTCTGGCTAGATTAATGTTAAAGCTAGTAATCTGATGATAATTTTACTGACTGCAATATAGACTTAATGGAAACATGGATAAATTCCAACACATCTGGCATGATAGTAAGAGCTCTGAAAGTTAGTTATTGCCTTAAGTCACTGTGTGTGTTCCATATGTGACCATATACATGCAAGACCGACTACCTACTCAAACGTCCTTTTCAAGAATGTCAAAGAAAAAGATAGATAAAAGAAGAAGAATACCTCATCTTGTGTAGTTTTGATGACTAGAATGGTTGGTTGGTAATTCTCCACTCTTTGATACAGGGTGACGAGACTTGTTCCATGTTCTTCTGATGTGTACAACAGTTCCGGCTGACAGATTGCATACCGTGTTGGTATCCATTTCAGTATTGCATATAACTGTAAAAGAGAAGCAAAAATCATAGAATTTAGAGTTGCATCAATTAAACCAGCTTTGATAATTTCAACATACAAATACTGCAACATTATGAATCATTTCTGAAAATTTTGTACATTTCTAAATGCTTCAACATTTAGATATTTTACTGCTGTTAGATAGGAATGTCCTTTTTTTACTCTTTAGTGAAGAGCTACAAAAGGGACATAAGTGTTGAATTATCACTTCTGTTTTAAAACTTTATTTCTTCAATTTCTTCTATTCTGTAAAGCAAGCTGAGTGAATGCGAAATCGTCTTAAGTTTTATCAAATAAAGAAACAACACTTTTTTGCTTTCACTACTTGAATTGTTTTCTAAAAACAGAAGACGTAACAAAGCATCTCGAAACAAGCAGTATGTGTAGAGTTGTCTTTCTTCTCTGTTAAAAGAAATATTTTGCAATATTTTAACATGAGCTATCTGCAGAATGATCCAATATACTTTAAGCTGATTTAAGTCTTAATGTGAAAAAAAGAATGCCAGTAAAACAAAATACAGGTGTATTTCAACTAAACATACTGCAATCTCTTCAGTGAGTTTAACTTGAAAAGACAGATCTCTGTAAAAAAATACAATGTAACAAAATAATGAGCATCTTCATTGCTGATTCAACAAATCACATTTGACTGTGTAACCGGGTACAGGTACATGGTGATAAATTAATTGGTAACACTCTACAAACTAAGCTATCAAGTCACTCTGTGTTACCATCGATTTATCACCGTATACCTGTACCAGACTACAACTGTATTCAGTATTTTCAAGGACAGTGCCACTCAGATATGTTACCCCCCCTCTTAATTAGAAACATTGTTTTTAGTACTCACATTTGTTTTCTATTAGGTTTGTTATCAGTTACTTTGAAAATGTGAAATTATTGTCTATGAACAACCACTGTTCAAACATTTTTTCCATAAAGTCTTAGTTTAACTGAAGTTAATGCCCTCTACCAGTCAAACTTATATTGGGTAGGCAGTTTACTAGAATCGGATCTATTCCAGACTCCTATTCTTCATAAGAAACTGCCAATTTCTCATATAAATGGTAACAGAAGGTAGTGGGGCTCGAATCCATGACCACTACTCAGTGAGAGGTAAGGTAATTTGAAGTCAGCCAATTTAACCAGTCAAATGTGTATTAGAAGAATTTCCTCTATGTAAAACATACCATAGATGAAAACATAATACCAAACCTGAATGTACAATATTAATTCTATGAATGTACTTCTTTCAAGATGGAACTGTTGTCATTCTTCTGTATACCTTCACATGTAATGGCTGTTAGAAAGTATTTTTTAAAAAATCATTTTGGTCTGGCCAATACAGTTACATTTCTTAAAGTATGTCGTTTACAAACATGCATGGCTTTTTTTGGTTTGCAGAAAATTTTATTTTGAAGAAATACTTCTGACAAAGAACAAAAGGATAAAAGACTTCTTTCATTACAGAATAATAATAATAATAATAATAATAAAATGAACAAAGAAACATTATCATTGTAATATTATTTAACATACATGTACTTATTATCATGACACTTATTCACAAATCAAAATTACCTTACAATCTTTAAATCCATTTTTGATGTTGGAATTTCGGAGCACTATATCTTTCAGATGGAGACTAATTTGTCGTTCAAACTCTGTCTCCGTAGTTTTCTTGTGTCTCCACCTCTTAATCCAACTTATGCAAGAACTCATTTTTTTTAAACACTCAATGACATATTTCTAAAACATTTTTTTTTCAGTTTATTATTCCCATAAATTAAAAAGATTATCCAGTATTTCTGTTTTCCTTTTTCTTTTTTTCAATAATATTCCACTGTACTGTTGTCTATGTGTGATTTTACTATAAATAAATTTCGAACTTTCACTGAAATAATGACAATTATAATACTATTTTGGATAATACTGAAGACAACAACAACAACTGAATTAATAATAATTATTATGAAAAAAATAAATTAAAAGCAGCAGTTATTTCCTATGGAAATTCAAGTAAAAGTTTATCTTATTTAAATGAGTAGAAATTAAAAAAAAATATAAAACTGCAATCCACAGAAGTTGTGAAAATGTATTAACAAGGCAAAACTTCCTTCAAACTTTAGCAAACCTGTTATTTAACATGCTCCTTACGACAATTTCCTTAAAACCACACACTTGTGCCCTTGAATCTAAATATCCTTTTTGATAAAAAAGGAATAAATTCTAGCAAAAAAACTAATTCTTGGCTTTAAAACGTATTCCAATGTCAACTTTAAAGAAAGCATGTAATTTAATGTATCAATTTTGCTTTTGTAATAAACCTTTTGAAGCTGGTGATAAGAGTATTAAAGTACATTTATTTTATCTTAACACCTCAGATTTATTTCTTTAAAGTTCATTGTTCATGAATTTTAGTGACATTTTCAATTCCGCATGCATTTTAGAGAATGTTGTTTTTTTTTTCCTTATTCACTGATAACATAATATCTCAATTATGAATTTGAAATTAACAATTTTAAAAATGGTATAGATTTGAAATTTTTTTTCGCAATTTGCTTTTTCGTGTTTATGCGATGACAAATATTTAAAAAGTGACAGGAAGGCTAGATTTCATCATGATTATGACCTGTAAATCATGTGTATCAATAAATTCTGATGTTTTTAAGTTATAATTTGGAAAATTAGGACTTTTAGTTGATTAATAAGGAGACATTAATACAAGTTATTTACCGGTACTTTATAAAAATCTAAAATTCACTTCTATCTTTCAATTTGGACAGATCCATTAATTGTTAATGGGGTCACTTACTAAAAATTTACTGACTGGATGGTGAGTAGTGCAGACCATGATCAGACTGCATGAAAGTCAGTGACTAAAAACACTCTATTTTGTAAAAGTCAGTGGCTAAAACCACTCTTAATTTGTAAAAGTCAGTGACTAAAACCACTCTTAATTTGTAAAAGTCAGTGACTGAAACCACTCTTAATTTGTAAAAGTCAGTGGCTAAAACCACTCTTAATTTGTAAAAGTCAGTGACTAAAACCACTCTTAATTTGTAAAAGTCAGTGACTGAAACCACTCTTAATTTGTAAAAGTCAGTGGCTAAAACCACTCTTAATTTGTAAAAGTCAGTGACTAAAACCACTCTTAATTTGTAAAAGTCAGTGACTGAAACCACTCTTAATTTGTAAAAGTCAGTGGCTAAAACCACTCTTAATTTGTAAAAGTCAGTGACTAAAACCACTCTAATTTGTAAAAGTCAGTGACTGAAACCACTCTAACTTGTAAAAGTCAGTGACTAAAACCACTCTAATTTGTAAAAGTCAGTGACTTAAAACCACTCTAACTTGTAAAAGTCAGTGACTAAAACCACTTCTAATTGAAAAGTAATTAAAAAAAAAACAACAAATAAAAACATTCTTAATCTGTAAAAAGTCAGTGACTAAACCACATATCAAGACTGCTGTCAAATATTTTTGCGAAATCTCCAGATCATATTATATTGCAACACGTTATGCCGTAATGGTCAGGTGACATTCAGTGACTGTTATAAACTGATAACATATCAGGATTATCATTTTCATGGTAATGTCAGTATAATAACGGTCTGCTCCCTATCAATCATATTTTGAAATAAAAAATCACATGCATTAAAACACCTGCTTTCAAAACGAAATGTTTATTGTCGGGTTTTGCTCTGACTCAAGTTTTATACTTTTTTTGGCATTAAGCTTAAATCAGCCTTATGATGAAATAAGCCACCTGAGATGGGAAAAGGTTATCCATAATTATGAATTCCATGATTCAGGATTAATTTAAAAAAAACATGGGTAGTCATAAGCACAGATGCTAATGTTGAGAGGTTATTTAAGTCATTAGTATGCATATGCACTACCCATAGAGTATATTATATTATAATATGGTATTGTATGGGCAAAAGTCAGTGGGCTAATTTAAATAACCTCTAAACAAGCATCTGGGGTCAGAAGACCCCAGGCAGATCTAAATTAATAAAAAATGTTCAATGTCTGGTATATATTTAGATTCTCCTCAGAAGAATAGCTGCAACACAAATGTTATTTTAACAATATTTCATCTCTGCAAGTGAGACTGGATCATTAAATGAACTTTGCAACAATTAAACACCAAATTAATAGTAAATCTTATTCATGATATTTTATTTTGTTTTTCTAACATGGAAGCCCAAATAAAATGCTGGAAATGTCTGAAGAAAATAGTGCACACAATTTTTTAAGTAAAAATAATTTTTATTCTGACTTACTGATCATGTTTATGTATAATATATCAACTATAAAATAGAGCCAATTGTGACAGTCTTTGTATTTTACACAATATTCGACTTCAATGAGTAGAAATCTATAAAAATCTGTTTAAAATGTTGATAAAAAATATTGTGCCCCCTGTCAGAATTTATGGCCGTCATGGAAAATGTGACAATGTCTGAAAGGGAATTTTCCTAAAGATATAAATGTTTGTTTTCTTTATGACTTAAGTATCAGAATTGCTGTTTTGCAAGCATGGCCTTCAAATTATCATCTGCATGCAAAAACATGCTATCTTAAGAATGAAATAAACACAAGAAAATTTTTTGTGAAGTTAACATTGAATTGGGAATGAGTCCCAAAGTATTATTTTATCAAAGAAAACACAAATCCCCTATCGTATATTGTATTTACAAATGAATATCAAACCACTGACTCTTAAAAATCTCCTAGTAACACATTTATAGCCAACATTCACTTTAAAGTCCCCTTGTATTAAATACTTCTGATTAAAACTGAACTAAACATTTACACATTAGTGACTTATTTCAAAAACAGCTTAATACACTTGAGGCTATATAGACAAAATAAAGAAATAAAATTTGGATTTCCTTACACTGTAACATTTTCAGTTAATTTTATCAGCTTAAGTACTGGAGGGTGTTATAAATGGATCAAATGTCCTCTGTAATTTTCAAATGATTCTATGTGACAAAATAAAATTATGATTTATGAAAATATTCATCATCATCAACATCATCATCATCATCATTCAAATGGCTTCCATCTGACAATACAAAATAAATTATACAAATTATATAAAAATACCCTGTATATTATAATTATATATGTAAATATCTATAATAATATAATAAAGTATCTAAAGTGTAAACAATTAAAATCATGATTGTAGAAAGCCGGACATGTTGCCTTATAATAGTATACCAGTTAATAACATTTTTTCTATGGAATGGGGAATTTTTAGGCCCCGGACAAAGATTAAGTATGAAAAATTACAAAGGGCAATAACTCAAAAATTGTGAGAAACAGAGTTATAGGTGCTGCACCTCCTCACTATGAGATCTATTCACTGAGGATGTTTCAAGTTGATATCTTCAATGCCCCAGACAAGAATAGAGTATGAAAAATTACAAAGGGCAATAAGTAAAAGAATTATGCGAAAGGCAGTTATGGTTCTTTGGCACTGCACCTCACCACAATGAGATCTATTCACCTATGAAGTTTCAAGCCGATACCTCCAGTACTTTTAGAGTTATGCCCCAGACAAGCAAAATGGGATGCCGCCGCCCATGCCATCACCGACACCACAAGTAGCACCTATGTTTCCCCTATAGTCAGGGGACACAAAAAATAATTAGAAAAACAACAAAAGTAATGATTACAATAAGTACTTCAACAATAGAAATATACACAACTCATACACTGATTTAAAACGACTGTATTTCAACAGTAGAAAATTAATAAATAATAATAAGTGATACCAATAACAACAACAACAATAATAATACAATTATAAGGTCAATTATAACCTTAAGTAGACAATTATATGTAACCTTACCTTTCACCTGAAACTAGTACTAATTTGTTTTTATTTAATGTTACTTTCATAGCCAATTAATGCCTATAAGCAGGAAATCAAATTTCATTTTAATTCATAATTAACCAGCTGAATGACAGTATCCTGGTAAAGATCAAGCTAAACTGATAAATATCTGAAATCAGCACCAATCAAAAATGAATACATGACTTTAAAATACTTTTCATCCCTTAATAGCTTTTATGGTCGAAATTTTAATTGGATTACTATTCTGTCAACCACTAAGTTCCTTAAAAATAAATATTTGTGACCTGTGAACCAAGGTCTTTTCTCTAATTATTTTAATAATGGAAACTAAAATAGTACACTTTTATATTCTGAAAAGAACTGACAATATACTTTACATTCTGATCCTAAAATATCACTTCAACATTTTTTTAATTCTTAACTACCCACAATTCAATTTCAATATATACTTCTACATCAGCTGCAGCAAAACCTATCCTATTTCAATAAACTTGTTCACTAGGACTGCAGCAAAACCTATCCTATTTCAATAAACTTGTTCACTAGGACTGCAGCAAAACCTATCCTATTTCAATAAACTTGTTCACTAGGACTGCAGCAAAACCTATCCTATTTCAATAAACTTGTTCACTAGGACTGCAGCAAAACCTATCCTATTTCAATGAACTCATTCACTAGAACTGCAGCAAAACCTATCCTATTTCAATAAACTTGTTCACTGGAACTGCAGCAAAACCTATCCTATTTCAATAAACTTATTCACTGGAACTGCAGCAAAGCCTATCCTATTTCAATGAACTTGTCCACTGGGACTGCAGCAAAACTTATCCTATTTCAATAAACTTGTTCACTAGGACTGCAGCAAAACCTATCCTATTTCAATAAACTTTTCCACTTGGACTTCAGCAAAACCTATCTTATTTCAATAAACTTGTCCAGACTCAAGTGGGACAGCAGCAAACCAGATCCTACTTGCATGAACTTGTCCACTGGGACAGAGCAAAACTTCTCCTATTTAAAAAATGTCCAGTGGGATGGCAGCACAACTTATCTTACTTTTATTCTTTTGTTTAGTGAACTGCAGAAAAACCTCCCCTACTTCTATAAACTTGCTTAGTTACATTGCACCCAAACACACCTACTTCCATAAACTTGCCCACTGAATGAAGAAAGACCTGCACTTCTTCCATGAACTAGCCCTGTCAGGACATAGTAAAACCTATCCTACTTACATGAACTTGCTCAGTGACTGCAGCAAAACCTTTTGCACTTGCATGAACTTGTCCTCTGGAACTACAGCACAACCCATCCTACTCACATGAACTAACCGAATAGGACTGCAGCAAAACCTATCCACTAACATAACTAGACTTGCCCATTGGAACTGCAGCAAAACCTTTCCTACACACATGAACTTGCCCTCTGGAACTGCAGATAAACCTATGCCACTTGCATGAATTTGTCCAGTGGGACTGCAGTATAACCTATCCTATTAAACTGAACTTGCGCACTGGGACTACAGCAAACCTTTCCAACTCACATCAACTTGTCAAGTAGGACTGCAACAAAACTTTAGACACATGAATAAACTTGCCCACTGAAACTGCAGCAAAACCTTTTCTACTTACATGAACTTGCCCAGTGGAACTGCAGCACAGCCTAACCTACATTTACTTGTATGAATTTGTCCAGTGGAACTGCAGCATAACCTATCCCACTTGAGTGAACTTGTCCAGTGGGACTGCAGCATAACCCATTCTTCTAGACTGAACTTGTCCAGTAGGACTGCAGCCAAACCTACATGTATTCTACTGCCATGAACTTGTTCAGTAAGACTGCATCAAAACTATCCTACATTCATAAACTTGCTCATAAGGACTGTAACAACACGTATCCTGCTTTCAGAAACTTGCTCAGTGGACTACAGCAACACATATTCTTCTTCCAGAAACTTGAATAGGTTGCCTGCAGAAAAGTTTACCCTATGTTCATCAACATGCTTTGATTTCAGCAAAACCTTGCCAATGGCCTTAGAAAAACCTACACTTCTTCTATAAACTTGCTCAGTTGAATGGCAGCAAAGCATTCCCTACTTCCAGAAACTTAATTAATATAATTAACAACAGCCTATCCTGTGTCCATAAACTTCCACATCTTGTTGGCAACAAACCCTAAACATGCACAATGGAAGTACTGCAAATTCCATTCTAATTTCTATCAAAAACATTGCAAATTTTGTTTACATTTTCTTACTTTCACTTCATTACAGAACAACAGCAAATTCTACTAGCAAAATTATCTGCAATTTGTCTAGATATAGCAATTAATTCTACCTAGCAAAGTTGATTAGAGACAAAGTCTGCCTTTCTGCCACATACATATATAAGTTTTTGTGTTATGATCTTCTGTAGCATTTAATTCTATTTCGACTACCTTTCAAGGATGTTAGTTTCAAACTCTGTATAAAATCCTGCAATTCTTACTTAATTTAAACACACAAATTGATAAAAGACACACAAATTTAAACCCTTAAAAGAAAAATACTTAGAAAGTTAGTTGTTCTTCAATTTGCTAAGACCATACTTAACATTTTTACCATGCTGCTAGCAAAACCATGACCTACTTGTCACAAAAACTTAAATTGCAAATGTTAGAATGAAATAAACTCGTTCACTTGTTTGAACAAAGCCATATCAGCAGGTTTGCTATTACAACAACTACACTGGCCCTACACAAAAAATATACCTGTCTTCTGTGAAGAATACGGAGATAGTCAAGTAACAACTTTGTCTTTTCTATAACCTGGTGACCTATTTCGCCTCTCACATTGGCACTTTTATATTTTGCAGTAATAATTTTCAAGTCATCTTCATTCTTTAGAGAGCATGCAATGAAATAAGATATGTCAAGATAGCTTTATATGAAGACTTTACAAAAACCTGCAGCAATTCCAGCTTTAAACAAGCTATATACATGTGTATTAGGTACCAGTATATAAGAAATGCCAAGGTCCTATGAACATTTGCCAAAGTATAAAGAATCCAGGTTCATTGGTTCTAGCCAGGTCAATTCAGAATCTGATGTGGCTTTGGGTCTGACTCCTGAGGCTGTTGGTGCCTTTCTCTGCTTTTAAGCAGGCACTACCAAGAAAAGTTACTGGCAAACAGACTCAGGTCACATGACATCACTATATAGTCAGTTTCTTCTACAAAGATTTTCACCACCTTTGCAAGGTTTGTAAGTATTATTAAAGTCTGCAAGAGTTGCTTGAAAAAAATAACTATTGCAGAAGTAATATTATCAAATGAAGATCAAGGAAACATTAATAATTTCACTGACACAATAAGTGAATACTTCATGTCATTCATCTCCAAAATAGTGAAAAAAAACAAAACAAAAAAACATGAAAACAGAAAAAACTTGTAATATTTGATGAAATTTTTCATCAACCATTTAACCCCTTTATTATGTTACTCTACCATGCAACACTAAACACTGATGCTACAGTATTACTAAGGTAGATAATAACAACTGAAATACCTTCAAAGCAAATTAAAACAAGATAAACTACTGGCAGTTGAACCTTTTCATGGCTGACAAGAATACAAACATGTTTTGTGGCATATTTTTCTATAACTGTTAAATATTTTTGCCTTTTCTTTGGTTGTAAAATAATTACAAAGCAGGAATAATAAACGAAATAATTTGAACTGACTGAAAGAGTTGCATTGTAGACATACTTAATGTTGATAGATTAGAAAGCTCAACGGAGCTAATAATTTTATTTCAAGCTTAATAATGCTGATGAAGCAACTAAAAACATTTACCATTCCAGACAATTACAAAAACAATGTTACGCAACAAAACTTTCCAAAACTTGGTTGTAAGCAAAGTTAACGTAAAAGTGATCAAGAACTATATAAAGGGAGATAACTGAAAAGAAACTGGAACTGTGCTAGTTATTACAATAAATAATAGCCAAGAACAACTCACACTCTTCCTGTCAAGAATAGCAGTTTTCTGCATACATGTAAATGGCTGAAGAGCTCCTACTGACCTAGATCGTGATCTATCCTCATGCAAAGGCTTGATACAAGAAATAAAGAATTTGTTGAATGTAAGCTTGACTGGTTTTTTTCAGTCATATTTCTTCAGCTGTTACTTCCCTTTACAGTTACACCTTCGGCTGTTTTAGAAATGCATCTTTGACCCCTTTATCAGTTTAACATCTATCCACCTTTTCCTTATTCTGTATTGTCAGAAAAGAAGTAAATTGTAGCCTCATACCAGGTATATAAGTTCAGTATGTCATGTGATGTTTACCAAAGCAATGACCTCTGTATTGTTAGAAATGAAAAGGGAGATCACTGCATTTGATTTTGATTGAAGTCTTTCTTAACCAATCATTTTTCATGGACATATTTCCTTATACTTACAGCAAAATAAATTCATTCTTTACTTTCCAATGATTTTTAAGATGGTAGATAGAAACAATCCCTCTTCTAAGGTTAGAGATTGCCTTACTTGACACAAAAAAATTATGGAACAGGTCTCCCGACAGAAAAAAAATATGTATGAACATCTTATAAATGTCAAGATAGTTGCTTCAATAAAGCATACCCATGCAAAGAACTTGAAAGATGATGAACATTGTATGATAGTAATCTAATGGAAAAAACTAGTTCCTTTCACAGTGCTGCAATTGTTGGAAAAGACGTACACAGAAAGTTAATAAGATATCATTCACAGCAACCAGATCCAAAATTGTGGGAGGAAAAAAATGACTGATTTACTTACCATATCAAGAGTAAGTGTGTCAGATCCCAGGTTCTGTAACACGATTGGTCCACTAAATGACCTTGACATTGACAGCCGATTTCCACCCTGGGTGTCATTGAAATTGTTCATATGTTTTGTACTGTTGATAAACATTTCATGTTTCACTTGCAGCTTTCTAATTTCTTTTCTGTTAAAACCTCGAATACCAAATCCAGTCTGAAAAGACAAAAAAATACCAGGTTTTCGGAAGGCTTTTAACAAAGTTAGGCTTACTCCATAAAAATTTACTTTTTGTTTTGTACAGTTCTTCAAACTGGTGAAACTCCTGAAAATTTCTTTGTAAAATCAACTTATTCATTATATCTCAAATTTTCTTTCCAGCAATAAGTATCAAAAGGATCAAAGCATGTTTTGTTCGACACCGATATTCCACTCTTCTGTGATTCACACTGCATTTCATATAAGTATCTCATTTTTTGTGCGACTTTGACAGAGCAACCCATCTTTGCTTAGCCATTGCTAAAGTCCAAAGTTCTCATTGGAATAGTTCTTTACTAAATGTAGGGATGGCAAAGATCCTCGGAAATTTGATTGAGCACTTGATTAACAGTTACATGTTGCTTTCACTAAAATGCCATTATCATTTGTTACTTTGATGTAGCTTAGTTCGTCAGTGCTACTTTATGAGGTATGTTAGTAAGTGTAAATTCTTTTGCACTTAGTATTTAATATGTATATAGCGAGAACAAACTGAACTTCAAGTCAATCTTAACAACATAATAAAAATAAAATAGTGTTGTAAATTCGGACTGATGTGAAAATCAATTATCAAATCAAATCGGAGATAGCATTTCAATTTACTATTGCAAAATAATCAAAATGTTATAAACACAGAGAAACTGAAAACACAGTTTCAGAAGTCTTGTATGTTTTCACACTAATCAGTCAATACCATCACAATAAATACTGTTTAGATGCATTATAAAACAAATTAGATACTGAATCACTTATCTATTCAGCCAGCTAATTTATAATGTCAAATGTACTTGTTAAAAAAAGATTCCTGTAAAGAGTAACTTCCCTTGCCACCTGACAACATCTATTATCAGAAAATTTTAATAAAAATCAATTATCGCCGACGCAACACGGACACCCATGATTATTTGATTTAACTCGATTGTCATTACAACAATAATGTTAAGTAAAAAAAACAAAACATAATAATTATAGCCTGACCTAAATAACACCATCACAAACAGATTATAACTTGATTTCAAGAAATTTTTATAATTGAATGGACAGTGCCATCAAAAACAGACAATTGGCACTACAAATGCATTCCATTCAAACTGTGTAGAATGTGTTCTTACCTTAAGAAGTTTATCGACTTTTACTGGCATCTCTCGACAAAACTGCCGCAGTGCTGTAAAAATATTGCCACTATTTGAGTCTTTCTTTGGTGTTGGGGACTTTTTTGCTGAAAAGCAGAAGACAGTTTAACTGACTGATAAACCTAATACTATTTTTTCCTTGATGTAAACTTGCCATACAGGTAAACCTTTTTATCTTTAATTCGGTTTGTGATCCATCTCCTTAACAAGCCATCCCTTTAACATCAAGAAAAAGATTCTCTCCTAAAAGAATGACGAAAGCAGGCTCTTAATAGAAGAACTTAAGCTAAGCTCCCTTTTTACCAATAGAAAAATTATATAGCAGTGTTTGATAAAGGGTCTCTTAATTAAAAACTTATCGATTTAAGCCCACTGTATGACAAATTTCTGTTTTTACTTCAATGACTTCTTCCAGCAGTTAAGGTCAGCTAATCCTGTGAATTGACAGTTGGGAGCCAATCACTATCCACACACAAACCCCCTAAACACAGGAGTTTCAACATACAAACACTATAAATCTAATCTCATTGTTTGAAGTTTAACCATTCTTTCAAGGAGACTTTAAACAAATCAGAGAGGTAGGTAAGGTTATATAACAGAGAGGTACATGTAGGTAAGGTTATATAACAACCATTCCTCGGAAAACAGAGTACTTGTACTACTGTTACATTCTTCATTAAAAGCTGTCTATTTTTTCTTACCATTGTCACAAAACAAACATTTTGCATATATATATATATTTTTTTTAATTTGAAATTAATGTTTTTTGGTTACAGAAATAAATGACCATCAACTGGATATTGTTAATAAATTTTCAGATGGTCAAAATACATGAATCGACAATACATTACTTTTCATGAATGTTGCATGCATTAAAAAATTAATATGAATGTTTTCTGTGTTTCATTTCAAAAACATGTCAGCATGTCAAAAACCTTCAAGAATTGCGTCAGAACTGCCCAGAATGCAGGAAATCGCACGCTTGATTTCAATTTTTTTTCCAGGAGAGCATGCACCAGGAGCCCCTAGCCCAGGCCATTTTCCTCCAGCACCCAGTCCTTTTCCAGGTCTAGATACAACACTAATTGTATGTCAGTAAAGTATATCAAATAGGAAAAATATACTGATCATTATAATCTATGTACAACTACTATGAGTAAATCAGTGCTTCAGTGGTAATCAAGGGGTCACTAGTTCGATTCCCATCTCCTCCACTCACACAACTAATTGTCTTTTGGATGAGATACTGGAACAGGGGTCCCATGTATCAATGCTATACACTGAGCATAAAAAAGAACCAGAAGTGTCTCTGGAATGTTATGCTTTCTGTATGATCAGACTTTCACTATCCTCCACAACCTAAAATAACTAAACCTCTTCAGGGGGCTTATCAGTCTTATGGGAAGCTGGTACTGACAAAAAATAAGCTAAAATAGATAGGTGCACAGCAACTTGATAAATCACATACTGACAACATATGACATGCAATAAATCTACTGAGTGGGTGTTTTAATGTTAAACTGTGTGTATGTCAAATGCTTCTAAATACTTACAGTAAGTTTTTGAAAACAGAATGAGTATCGCCAAAGCAACACGAAAAAATATTTTCACACCCTCATGAAGGTAGCAGTCAATCACTCGTACCTAAAAACAGAAATGAAATTTTGCAAATTTGAACAAAAAAGCTCAAAAAAAGGCACAATTTTAATACTAATTCTGACAAGTTTCTCTGTCTTTGTGACCATTAAAGAACACCATGTATGCAATATATCATAAAGAAACATTAATCATGACTGTCAAAATGCTACATAAAGATTTCAAATGACTAAGCAACTGTAGGCTACTTCGTAACACATTTGGGTTTTTGTTTTAAAATGGACACAAGATGACAATTTCAAGATGATTTGCCAGGTGTAACAAAATGTAATCAATTATATATCTAGAATGCTTTTGTCTGCTACACTGATCTTCCCTATTGTTTGATCAAATTGTTGATATTACTAGCTGTCATGTCTATTTTTTTAATTCTGAAATGTGGAGCATACATGTATTATGTAATCAAAAAAGGCTCAAACTTCAAAAATATATAAATATTTTTAAAAATCAAATTTATTTCAGAATTAAGCCACTTGTTTTCTGCCCCTTAGACAGGACGGCCAAATCGTAACAAGCTAATGATAACCAACAAAGCTGCAAAAAATATCGGGATTCACCGAGAAAGTTTAATGTCTGATTTTTTCTTGAAATGAACACCAAACTGAATGAAAATAGTAATAAATACTAAGAACTATACCAGGTAAGGAAAAGGAAGATCTTCAAATATCCACCAAATCCAGGAATCAAACACTTGGTCAATGTTACTGGCATTACGCACCACAAGCACGTAGCCCGCCTTCTGAAAATATTCAAATAATTATCTTTAAATGTTTTCTTCATCAACAATGTCAGCTTAAAAGCATAGATATTGTTTTCCCAATAATGTTCATGGTTAAAGATGAATCTTTAAATCTTATTTGGACAATAACAACATGGTTACTCTTTGCTAACAATGTAAAGCTTAGCTCATAGCAAACAGTTAAATAATCCTTTTCAATAAAAGAAAACGTGAAAATGGTCTTTAAAAAAGAAAGCTACTAAAGCCTTAAAGGCCTGGTTTCACTTAGTTACAGAGATAAAACATACTAGAATAACAGAACAGAAATGTGTAACAATTATGGATCTAACAAAAAAGCTCAATACTATCCCAATATCTGCAAATCTGCAGGAAACAGATACATCAATACAAATTAGTTACAGTCATGTGGGTGGTCACAAGACCCTAGGTAGATATAAAATTATTACAAACGTAACAAATGTCCAATGTCTGTGATAACTTTAGATATTTTTTAGAAAAACAGTTGTAGCACTCTCAGCACTAAGCCATCACTTTTGTATATTTTATCTTTGCCAGGGAAACTGGATCTTTATAACGTGGAACCATAATGATCCTGACTTATTAAAGGTAGGAAGAGCGTAAACTGAAGACAATAGTAGAGTTTTATTCAACTGTGTACTTATGCTTAAAGCGCTTGAGAGAATCATGTCAAGATTTTCAAGCAACAGATGTGTTTAAGCCATAAAACCATTCTAAGCATCTGTTATTTGCAAAGAAATTATACTAACTGCGTATTTTTTGGCAAGATCTCGTATCACAAGCTTTGAAGCTTCAAACGCCACTTTGGTAGTCGGCAGAAACCCTCCATTTTTAACTCTTAGTAAAGCATACAGACAGTTGTAACACTGTGATGAATCCATGTAGTGTAAGAACAGACAGAGGATGGAGAACATTAAGGGACTGTATATTATGTCAGGACATGAGTGTTCAAGCACGCACAGGACCTGTCTGGCCGCTTTAACTCCCTTCTGGTTCAAATGGTAACTGTTTAAGTGTTCCATGTCAACAAATGATGGGATTCTGGTATCACTGTGGTCACCTGAAACACAAGAATAAGTAAATAAATATGAAAATATGACAAAATGTTAATAAAAGATGGTTTATTCTTCACTGTCAGAGGAAGTAGCCTTTTCTGAAAAATTTCAAAAACTTTCCGAGTCTTTAGAGAGGGTATATTGCTTTTCTCAAAATACTTAGTTGCTTACTCGTCATGCTTTTCAACTAATAATTCTAGATATAAATAAATCTTAAAAACAAGGTTATTTCTGCATTATGTAGCATCAGCAGGCCTTACATATGTAAACTACAATTAGAGTTAGAATTTGACGAAACTTTAAATTTCTTTGAAAATTTACTCAATGTCTATTTGAATAAAACATTCAAAAACTGCCCATAAAAATAATAATAATAAAAAATCTACTGGTGCATGACTACCTGATGAGAACAAGTCCACTGCAAATTCGCTGAAGATATCACCTTCATCAGCCTTATGTAGATAATGACACAAGTTGAACCATAAAGTTCTTCGTATTTTATGTTTCACATCCCATAAGCCATTGCGCAATGAAAGTTTCAAATGCTTATTTTGATGTTTTTTCAAATAGTGTGTCAACGTTTCCTCATTATCGTCTGTTTCATGACTGAATGTATCGTCACCTGTTGGCACATTTAAGACAGATATTTTATCTACAAAATCAGTAAATGTTTCAAAACTATCTTCATCTAACTCTAAAGAAAACTTTATGTTACTTTTAATTGCAACTTTTTCCATACTAGAAGATACATCATCATCTGTCAGATCACTTGTTTTAACTTCTACAAATCCAAGTTTTTCAACATCCATTTCAGAACTTTCATGCTTTCCGAGTCCTTTATCTGAGGTATCTGATTTCACACTACTTGTTTTGGAAATCTCTGTCTCTGAAATCTCTGTTTCTGCAACAGATTTCTCCAAAACTTCCCCACTACCACTCACTTCAGCCTTAGAAGCTGAGTCATTCCTTTCTTCTCCATGTGAATCAATATCTTCTTTACTGCAAGTTTCACCATTAACGCCAATATGTTTGCCAGAGGCATCAAATTCCTTGCATTCTGACTCATTATATGTAGGTTCTGCAACATCTGTTTCCATTGTGAATAAAGTGTCTTATTCACTTTAGATTTGTTGTCACTTGTCCTCTGGTCATAAATCAGTCATGTGTCTCATTAATCCAATCTAATCTTTGCAGCTACATCAGTTCTTCAATAAATCAATAATCACTTCATAGCTACCTGTTACTGAAAATATAAATGTAAAGATTTTAAGAAAAAACTACTTGTACAGCTAAGCACAACTGTACAGATATTAAAAAATTGTTGAATGAAGGAAATAATAGTGATTGTTAGGCAAGTGACTTCCTCTTACATGTACACAGAGAAATAAGGCTTAACCTGAAAACTCTTCTATCGTTTTTACTTTTGGGTACTGAATGCTTCTCTGGCAGTCTCTTTGAAAACAAAAATTATTTGAAGAGATTAAATTTTTGAATTGGGTCTGTGAATTAAGATATAATTCAGTCTTTTATATAAGCTATGTTTCAAGTATAAACAGCATAGTATCGTAAGATTTACGCTCTGTGAAACTGAGGTTGATTCCCTTTAATAATGTCTAGAATCATTTTTCACCTTGAACTTTCCATGCGTGTAACTACAATACAATAATTATTTATTATCGATACAATGTGTAAGTTTACAACTTGTAACTCATTGAGACATTTACCATTAAGATATTTATGCTTATTTTCTGAGATGTCGTTTTATGCACTGCATTTCTTTATAACAGTACGCATCAGGAGGAACTCTCGTTTTCCTCGAGGTTGTCGCGGACTACCCATTCCGTAAAACGTAACCAAATCTGCCGCATTTCCAGGATCCCCACCACGGAAATGGTCACCAAATATCGTGCGGACGTCCGCTAAATGGTTCCGCGAACATTTTCACATGTATAATTATTGATATCGAGGCTCTCACAGTTCCCGATTACATGCATTTCGGCAAATTTAATGCTTTAAAAATATCAAATAAATGTATAAAACCTTCATTCTGATGCATTTGTTTATGAATGCTCCTATTTGTTAATGCAAAGAATGACAATTCAAAGCAAATGCTTCTTAAAACAGCTGACCGTATTTTCAGAAAATAAACTGACTGGTTTCCGATTGCGACGTGTTAAAACTGTTTTCGTATTTAAAAGAAAAAAAACAACATGTAAACCTTACTGCGACATCTGTATCGTCTAGGCCCTTGGCAAAAATTATTGATCTATTTTGCTATGTAATAACAAGCGTTCTCAAAATTTCAACAACGGAAGAACACAAAAAACCTACACAGCAAATGTATTTGTTTGGTTTTAATTTTACCAAATGTCACATAACTGGTAGACGTAAAATGCACTGTTTCATAACAGTCGTTTCATTAAATGTTCAGCTTATCCAGGTGAGTTATTACCCTAATTAAATTCGCGTTGGTCGTCAAATATCGCCGAGATATTTCGCGATGTCGAGACATCGAGGACGCCCATCTCTTTCCTTGTTGTCATGGCGGATTTTTTTTCGCGTCCGCGCAAAAAAGCGGAAAATGTGAGTTCCTCGTGGCGCGTACTGTATATATCTAAGGTATTATATCTATTAATACCAAATTAGTAATTATCATATGGTTTTGATTTCACAGCACCATGCATGAAAAAAACCCTGAAAACAAACAAAGGAGTAATATAACAAAAAACAAAAAAAATCATTAAAACTTATATTCTTAGAAAAAAAAAATGTTGATTAAATAATACAATTAAAAAAAATCATTAAAACTTATATTCTTAGAAAAAAATGTTGATTAAATAATACAATTCAATTGCATTTGGGTGTATGTATTTGGGTATATTTTGATATTTCCTACTGTCCAATTAATGGCAATGAAGTTTGACAACATGGTCACACCCACTTGTAATTTCAGTTTGCAGCTTAAAAGATACGAAAACACTGGTTGTCTTAAATATTGTATATGACACAGAGAGTGACAAAAACTCTTGACCAAATAAGCTCATATTCAGTTTTCTTATGCAATCATTTTTGACTCTTTTTTTTCAATGCAAATATCGCTTATCAAAATTTCATCACAACCATTAGTGAAGGAACTTCAATTCTAAAAATTCTACAATGCAGTATAGAAAATTTAGCATATTTTTATCCAGTATAAATAAAATAGTTTAAATATCAAATTTGAATTCTTCGGCTTGATTTAAAAAATGAAAATATATTTGTTTACAAAAATTGTACTTTTACCAATATTTTACCGGAAGTTTCACGCTTGGGTGAAGGTCACAGGAAGTGACTGCCATCTATAAGTCCCGTGTTTTACCGTCCTGTACTAAATATTTAACTCAATGCAGAGTTACTTCCCTTATCAGCAACCGTTTAAGGCCAATAACAATGCGGTAATATAAGAATAAGCATTGCGTGCAGCCCGCTAGGCATGTTAAACGCAACTTAATCAGAAAATACAGATCTCCAATTTAGCATCTACACTCAATCTCATTTCATTAGTTTCTTTTTAGTGTTTTTTTTTTTTTTGTCCAGGGTCTTTCAAATACTATTTTAAAGGCACTGCTTTGTCACAGTGATCTCTGGGGAAAAAATTCAATGATACGACACAAGTTTATTACATTTTTTCTTCATAATATGAGCAACAAACTTTCATATGTTGAAGAAAATCTATTTTTTACGTATTCAAGAAATAGATGTGCTGATAAATTCCAAACACTTCTTACCACAAAGGTGGTTTCCTTCTTTATATAAAACTTTATCATTTCTAGTTTCATTTTGTTAAATACTGTATCATTTTGTAGATGAATGAATGATTGTTTGCATGATGCAATTTATTTTCATCATAACTGAATAGATTTTGAGATATTTGAGATATAAAACAAACGAGATTTTGCGAGATCTTATCCAGCTCCCGCGAGATTTTGTGAGATTTACTTTAGCAGCTAATTTGTGGTATTTTAAATTATTACAACTTTGCTTCTTCTTATTTTCAGGAAAAGGTTAACTGTAGATTTCTTTTGGAATTATTCGAGTCACATTCACAATATAGAATCTGGTAATAAAAAAAGAACCTTGCAATACTTCTGGTCCAAGACAGATAGTGCATATAACATGTTTTTAGAAATAATTAAGATTTTTAATAAAGACTTTGTGAACTTCGGGAGAGAACTTTAAATTCAGCTATTAATTAAAGTCTCTATATATAAGTTCGCTTACTCCAGTGTTAAAGGGATACAGAACTGTTTTCAGTCATTAAAAAGTTCGATCTTTCTCTTTCCGTTTCGTGGAACGCAGTAAGTGTACACAATTATAAAACAAAAAATAGAAATAAAAAAATGAAATGGCAGTATAAGTTATGTTCATATTCCTTACTCACATGAACAAGTCAGTTAGTTGTTAGTTACTTGAAACGCAAATTTACATAGATTTTTCAATGAACAATACAGCAGCACACAAGGACTCACAATGGCATGAAAAGAGATATTCTTTCTTTCTTTCTTCCTTTCATTTATTGTTTTCTTTCTTTCTTTTTTAATTTATTGTTTTCTTTCTTCTATCTTTTTCATTCGTTCTTTCATTCTTTTTTCTTTTTTATCTTACTATCTTTCTTTATAACATTCTTTCTTTCTTTTTTTCATTTATTGTTTTCTTTCTTCTATCTTTTTTCATTCTTTCTTTCATTTTTTTCTTTTTCTTCCTTACTATCTTTCTCTATAACATTCGTTTGTTCTCCCTTTCTTTGTAACGATCTGTTTTACATCATCCTACTGAAATTACGTTTATTTTTTTCAAATTTTACTTTTCTGATTACAAAAAAGGGGATAAAAGAAACAAGTGCAACCTTATAGGGAAACAGACAACCAAATACACTGAAAAAACTCTTTATTATCACAACTGTGTCTTAAGTTGACGAAGTGAAAGAACACAATGAACACATTCTGTTAAGCAGCAAAAGTTTGGACAAAAACTGAAAATGCTATTTTAGGTCTTTGGTTTGAATGAGTTAAATTTGAAATGATTTTACTACAACAATATCTGTAGCAGTTTTAAAACTATACATAATTTACCACAAAAGGAAAAAAACAATAATTTTTGGAAAAGTTATAACCAATAATTCTTTATTCCTTTATTCTACTACATTTCAACAATATCATTAAGAAAATTGCAAAGTATAATAATAATAATAACAACAACAACAACAACAACAAAAAATAATCATCATCATCATCACCACCATCATGATCAACAACAACAACAACTGGTGTATGCAAAATTCTTATTTAATGAAAATGAAGCCAGCAACACATTTTAAAGCTGTAATTAAGCTCACCACCCACTCCCCCCTGTCTGAAAATATTTTACATTATGACTCTATACTAATCAATACTCAGAACTACATGGCTGAGGGAAAAAAACGTCATATTTAAATGTAAAATGAATGTTGTCCTATTTTAACATTCAATGTCCTTCAATCCGATCAATCGATGATCAAAGAATGCCTTTTTTTGCTCGTTACAAATCAAACTACCGTAGTATGTACAGCAACCTTGGAATCTGTATGCCGAGTACATCACAAAATAACCATTCTTCTCTATACATTGAAGAATGGAACAAGTGCTGTTGCAATAGAATACGTGAATATTTTCAAGTTTTGTCTCCCACTTTTATTTCCGTCATTGACTCTCTCTTCTTTTTTCTTTTGTTCACAATTGGAACTATCAACGCAAGAACACCGGCTAAGTACGCTAGCCCACCTAATAAATGAAATGATGCAACATACGATCCCGTTGCATCCCGCAGAAGTCCTGTAATGAAACATAAACATATTACATACAAAGAGCTAAATCACAAACTAGAAAAAAAATCAACATCGGAAAGTCGCATTCAACTTCAGTTGATCTAAATTGATATTATTAAGTTATATAGGAATGCAAATATTCTCAATGTGAAAAGGACTGTAAGAAGTAGATGAAGACGCACTCTGATTTTGTTGGCGATTTCTCTAAAAATAGCACTGCACTCACGAAAAAAAACCCCGAAGATTTCCGAGTTAGCAAGATTGCCGAGACACAGTTTAACCAAGTTAACACTTTATACGTTTAGTGCTATTTGCTTCTTTTGTAACATTTATATTCTATTGATCTTTCTGACTTCAACAATCACATCTAATTAAACCAAACCAGTCAAACCTTGAATCTTACGAATCCAAAATGAAACACTTTTTCTTCTTGTTTTTGTTGACATAAGAAAATCGATTGCTTACACTGACATATCTAAATACATTGCCTTGTCGTACAAGTGTTTCTTTTACCATATCTGGAGTGGATCAGTGGTCAAGTGGTAAAACGCAGGACTTGTAATCCAGATCTAACAAGTTTAATCTCCGGCATCGCCACAATCACAAACTGTCTTTCGGATGAGACGTTGAACCATAGTCTACCCGTACAGTCTAAAATAATTTTGCTATATTGGGAGGTCGATCATATGGGCAACCGTTAACCGTCGATAAATGATCGCAAGTTTTCAAGATCGCTATTACCTGCTATAGGAAAGAACACAGCTATAGAAGTTCCATGCACAAGGGTACCAAATCCTAGAGAGCTCTTAAATTTCTCTGGCCCAATTACATCCATGAGCAGCACTGCGTATATGGACATGTACTGTCCACAGCAAAGACCTGTAAGTAACAAAAAGAGCAAAGAATTGTTTCAACGGGAGTTAACGGATTGTCTATGTATTTTCTTTTCGATCGTGATAAAATCTCGTATTAAGACTTTACATTAAATTTCTGCATTATGTGTACATCTTTATTTCAAACAAGAAACCACACTTCTACTTGCAGTTTTGACATATCTTTAAAGTTTATATTTCATAAAAAACAGCAAACAAATTTAAATAAAAAAGCCAAGGTTACAGAAATGAATCAAGATTTTGACATTTCAAGGTTAATAGTTCGGGAATGAAAATAGCGCAATGTAAAAATTAGGGAAATAAAACGGGCAAACTATATTACTGATGGTAAAAAACATCAGAATTTAAACGATTTTGTTATTTTTCAAAGCTGATATCAATGAAGTGATCTGAATATGCAGACGCTCGCAGTATATCGATAAAGGGAGCCTACAATTATACAGAATTAACTAAACTTGAGAGTAACGTCCCTTCGGTAATGGATAGTTTCGGTTTGGAAATCAGGAAGAGCATCAATTTGGAACTGAATGAGGAATAAACTTGTTCACTTACGTACCGGCTATAACAACCAGCACAATCATGGCTGGAAACGAGTTTACGAAGCGTACCAAGTGAGACATTGTTCCAAGGACTACTGCAGCAATTACCAATATTGTCGACCTTTTAATCCAGTCCCTGTCCGCAACCACACCCATCGTGATTTTTGATGCTAAGTCAATAGCAGCCATTATAGAAATAAGATGCCCTATTTTCTCATTGCTTAAACCAATATCCTTTGCATGAGTCGGAATGAAAACTGGTAAAAGACCCACACCTGACATTATTGAAAATGCCATCAAAAGAAAAGTTAGAAAAACAGGATTGCGAAGCAGACTCAAATCAAAAATCTTACACAAAACAGAAAATATACAAGATTTCATTGTTAAACAAGACTTCTGTGGCGCATCGTTTTCAACGTTTTCGTGTTCATTTATGCTGTTGACACTCTCTGTTGACAAGTTTTTCGATGGTGGAACATTGATGTCAACAAAAGAGCCACATATTCCTTCTCCGCTGGTATAGATGGCCAGTTGAGATTTAGATATTGCATTTATTACCCCTTTGAGTAGGTTATTGCTATGGCGGATGCTATTTTCGCTGTCATATCTGCTATTATCGTCGGAGATCGTCCTGTGCCTTAAGCGAAATGAACTTGCTCTCACGCGCTGGAGTAATGGTGAGTCCTGAGGCTTTGAACTCGCCAATTCTGGATCAAGGGAGTGCATACGAGTAAAAGTAATAGGTTCTCTGTAAATACGCGTATCAGATTCTGTTTTGAGTGCGTCCACAGTGATTTCATTCAATTTTGTGTCTTCCGATTCATCACTGACATGGTTGTTTACTTCGTTTAATAATATTCGGTCATCCTCGTTTATTTCCGTACCCTCGTCAACGTACTTGACTTTGACTTGTTTAGTATAACTTTCTATCGGCCGCATAAGCAAAGCCGCTACCCATATATTCATAAGTAGTCCAGATATTATCAACAAAGTCCCTGTATATTGATATTCCTCGAATAATTTTACAACGATTGGAGCAAATACGAGACCACCTATGGAACCGCCGCCGGTAAATATGCTGTTTGCAAGTCCACGATGCTTTTTGAAATACACCCCAATAATAGCAAGCATAGGCGGATGTATAAGAGCCAGTCCAAAACCTGAAACAGATGTTCATAAACAATTTTCCATAACATTATGACAGAAATACAAACACCTCTTAAACTTTGAATAAAAAACCTGTCATCACGAAAATCTTTAAAAAAATGGCGGGAAATAAATAAAAAATATTTAAGAATAAAGTAGGTCATATATAAATTATTGAGAGTCCATTATATATTGTTAGCGTAGGTAGAATTTTTAAAAAAGGCTGGTGTATGTAGTAACACTGGATCGACTGTAAGACAACCGACCCCCCAAAAATATCTATTTATCTTATTTATTCTGAAGAAGCTTTTAACTAAAACGTATGGCCTGTACATGTGTAGTATTTTTTCTGATACTGACTGTGTTATTTTTTGATAGTGCACCCTTTTTTAACAGAGGCATTATAAATTGCCATGTAGATGTATGTAGCCTCTGAAAAAGTAAATGTTACCTCCCAGCATGCCTTGGGCAACATAGAATACTCTTATGTCTGTAGCAAAGGCAGTGATGAGATATGCAGCAACTGTGATAGTGCCACCCATAAGCACTGAGGCCCGACTGCTAAACTTCTGAAGTCCAACCGTCATTACAAGCAGAGCTAGAAAACATGTATAAAACAAAAAATTGCACTTTGTTATACTTAAAATGAAATAGAAAATCTGCATTGTAAATTTGTTGAAATGGAAACGATGCATTGTATTTGAATTGGGAAAATAGAATTTATCGGCAAAGCTGTTCAGATCAAATTTTGACTCAGTAAATAAACCAATAAGAGTGTAGGTGAAAAACAGGTAATGATCCCGAATGAATCGATTCCACTAATTTCATTGGTTAATCAAAGCGCTGACGCACTGGAGTGGGGGCGCTTCAGAATCTGAGGATACCAATAATTCCATAATGAATGATGAACAATACAAAGCTACCGTAGTTGTACGAGCGGTTTGATTCTGTGGTGGAAATAACAATGAAAACTGATGATAATTGTCCTCGTCTCCATCAATATCATCATCATAACAATAATAACAATAGTAGAAGAATTATCAGTAGAATGTGTAGCTGCAGTCGTATCAGCAAAAACAGTAATCATGACTATAAAAAACAACAACAAATGCAACAAGAACAACAACAACAACAACAACATAATTATTATAATGCTGATAATAATAATAATAATAATAATGATGATGATGACGATGATGATGGTAGTGGTGGTGATGATGATAAAATTATAACAGTGATAAGTGCTGGAACAGGAGGTGCTTTTATATTCTGAGTTGGTCAAATCAATCAATTCTCTATGTTCTAAACAAGAATACGCACCTGTCGTACTGAGTACCATATTTTGGATAAGACTCATAATAGCAGTCTCCGAAGCACTGGAGTTAAATCTCATCTGATACTGGAGGAAGAACACACCGAATGATCTCATTATACCTCCATATAACACGATCTCAAACACACATGCTGCAATAAAAAAAATTTCCTTTCTGTGGGGAACTACTGGATGAGAGGGGGGGGGGATATACAGAAGCTGAAAATTGATTCGAATTCCGTTCGCCATTTACGTGAAAGACCGTTTTTTTTTCGGAATATCTTAGATTTGTCTCATGTGCTGGTGTTAAATAAACGTCTCTACATAGATACCCGAGGCATTGAAAGACATAAGACTAAAATCTCTTTAACATTATTTGAAGAGGTCGACACTATTACCGCAAAAACTCTGTTGAAGCAGAGATTCTCACCATGTACATGAAATTTCATTTTTTTGGTAACTATGACTGAAAATGTATATGGTATTACATATGCATTGTGAAAAATACCTCCAAGGACAACCCACGCCCATCCTCTGTCAATGGGTGGACCATCTATTTCCGCCTCTACAATGTCCTTTCCGTCATTTTCCAGTGATTCCGTTTCTAATTTTCCATTATTTTCCTCCAACAGAGATTTTCTCTCCACAATTGCACTATTACTCAATTTTAAATTATCATCTGACATACTTACAGGAAGCTTCGCGTATTCTGTTATTCAAATATATTCTTTTCTATCAGTAGCTTTTATTTAGACTTTTCATATCCATTTTCGTGTAAACGTTACCTCATACTTCTCTCGAATTAAATTTCATTTTTAAACCTTACGTTAACTCATTCATGTTGAAACAGTTGTGAAATCCCAGATAGGGAAATTATGTCGAGATAACCACATAGCGAGTTTTTGCTTGTTTATATTAAAGATCTCATCAACGAAATGCTAAAGTAAAATAAACCCTACTTTCTTTTCAAAGAAAACCAAACTCGAGATCACAAGTGTGGCTGAAGACCTAAGAAATCGACACAATGTTTTTAAATATGACAGTTTTTCTTTAAATTATACAGGGATGCGTAGTATGGTGAAATCGAAGCAACAACCATCAAATGCTAATCTAAAAATAGTTTACATTTATTTATTCAATGATCTTTAAAAAAGCGTTTAACTATTGAATATGACTAGCAGCCAAACGAAATGTTAGGATGCTTTTTTTTATTTACCATACGAGTTCAAAATGGATAAGTTTAAAATTTAGACCGCTTTTATGTAATAAAATTATAACACAGAGACACTGATAAATTTATTGCCCTTATATTTACTTTATTCACATATCAGTTGAACAGATTACCTAGATATTTTCCTTCCTAAGTATCTGTGTATATTAGTTTGACCTATCTTGAAGTATTTTATCTGTTATTCTTTTCACCTTTCTCACTTCAGCGCCAGTACTGATTTGAACCCAGGAAGCAGTCATCGAAAGGGATTAATATAAGTTGCAAGAACTTGTTTCCTAATCGATGTAAGATAGATAAGTTCAAAACGCAAATATACTATACTGGTGTCCTAAATCAGAGCAAGATTACTTCTCTCTCCCTGCCATATGTGGCGAACGCCCGCACCACCTTCCCCATACATCGTCCAGTTCAAAACGTATATCACAGAGGAAGATTACTTCTCTCTCTCTCTTCCCCATGCGGCGGACGCCCGCACCACCTCCAACCACACATCCTCCAGTTCAAAACGTATATCACAGAGCAAGATTACTTTTCCCTTCTGTCACATACCCGAACCCGAACCCCAACCCCCCTCCCAACACACTCACCCTCCTCTTCAAAAGGTAAAGATATTTTACTGATGTCCAAAACTCAGAGCAAGATTACTTCTCCCTCCCTGCTCCACACCCCGCCCCGACCCCCCCCCCCCAACACATCCTCCTCTTAAAAACTTTAATTATTATACTGATGTTCTATACTCAGAGCAAGATTACCGTTCTCTTTGCCCCCTCCCACCCCCTCACACACATCATCATCATCATTATCATCATCCAGTTCAAAGGTTAGATATATTTTACTGATGTCTTTAACTCGAGCAAAGTTACTTCTCCCTCCCTGCTCCATACCCCGCCCTCCCATCCTCCAGTTCAAAACTTAAACATATTATACTGATGTCCTAAACTCAGAGCAAGATTACTTCCCTCTACCTCCCAGCCCAATGCACTGTCCCCCACCCACCAGGTCAAAACGTTATTATATTATATTGATGTCCTAAAGTCAGAGCAAGATTACTTCTCGCTCCCATTCCCCGGCCGCCCAACTCCCCCATCCTCTAGTTCAAAACGCACTCCCCCCGCGCAAAAATATCAATGAGCCGTACGCGTAAAATAGGGGAAATGCTTCCATTCCTCACCGGGAGGATGCTGAATTTCATACGCCAAACTGTGGCCCGGTACACTTCCCATTCCTGCTGGCGTTTATATACGTTTCAAGAACTTGCTCTTCAACTGATATAAAATAAGTAAGCTTGAGAATACATTGACACAGCGTCAGACATTCACACGTTTTGGATCTAGTGTTGCAAAGGTCAACAAACATATTACAAATCACCTTTCAACGACCAGATTTTTCTGCCTACGACCAAAACAAATAGTTCTATCGATTCTAACATTTAATATAACATTTAAAATAACATTTACTTACTTAAGAGGTTCAGTGATCATTTATCAATATAGAAATTACCTAATTCAACATATTTCTTACTACCGTCTTTGAGAGAAAGTTGTTTTTAGTTTTCATTTTTATTTTACAATTTTTTGTCTTATGTTTTAAGTAGCGCATTGTTTCAAACTCATTGCTATTTGTAGAATATACGTTAGTCATCGTCTGTTAGCCTACTCATGTGTGTTCCGGTCTTTTTCAAGCATTACTAAGCAATAGGCGTTATAATTTGCTAATTTAGATTAAGAGAGCAGATTCATAGTCATAGTGGATTCATAGACAATCGATCAATTAGTTTTTGGTAAACTTTGATTATTGTCTTGCTCCCGACTTATTTTAATTTAAGCGCGTATATATTCAAGGGAGGCAAAAGCGTTCTGACGATATTTCCCATATTCAACATCAGTTACCTCCCCTCAAAGAACTTCTGTCAAATCGCTTATTTGTTGTATTATCTCGTCATTTTAATACACCACGGGAGTTTAGATAAATCTATATTTTTTTCTTGTGTGTGTGTGCGTGTGTGTGTGTGTGTGTGTGTGTGTTTAAATGTACCAATTGCCGTAATATTGCTGTGCACGGTTGTGCGGACCTACATTAAGAATACTCAGATATCTATATAATAGCATTGCAGTAGTGCAAACAACCTTGGTATGATCTAGGATTGCGCAAGAGTATTCTTCTTTGTAGATCAGTGGTCCATTTGTAACGCGTTTGATTTATAATCAAGGTGTCGCAAACTCGATTCCCGCTCCTATGCGAAAACGACTCAAAGTATTTCAAAGTATTTCAAATGAGACGTTTTACACTGAGCATGTAAAATAAAAGACAAGGAAGGGACTCATTATGTATCTTTTATTATCCTCCACACCCTAAAATAACTAAACTGTTCAGGCGACGTCGGTCATTTGGACAAGCGGTGCCGATGTTAAAGAAACTCATATATGAAGACAAGACAATATTATGATTCACGCCGCCAAATGATTTTTTTGTCTGTTCGCCCACTATTTTAATGACATATTTTGTCAATCATCTACCAATATTTAGATATACGTCTTCTTGTAACAGTTTAAATATAAAACAATGGTGGTCGACATAAGTGCTACATTTATAGTACTTCAGAAAACCACATTATATTCAAATACAGTCCAATCGCGCTGCAATCTGACTGAAGTTCACGATCTCCCCACGGTTAATAGCATAGCGATCATAGAGATTTGATTTTAATCAGATTGAATCGCGCTGCTACGAATCGCGATATAACGAAATAACGGTGTACTACGAAACAAGGACTTTCTGTGCGAATACTTCCCTCGGTTTTAATGAAGTAACGCTGCGTGAAGGACTCCTATAAAAACCATGGCAAAACTAAAATGTTCTTTCTTTAATCATTGATTTCTCTTTAACGGTAACCATAATATATTATTATTTATTCGTTGTTTAAGTCCCATTCTTGCATTAACAAAATTTTAATACAAAATACCAAAAGATCACAATTTAATACAGTGTTTAAAATAACATGCAAAATCATTCTATGTAGAATTATATGAGACTATTACATATAAAATTATTAAATTTATAAAAGTTTTTCAGCATTCTATTTCTTAATAAAAAGGTTTAATCCTAAATATCTTATATTGATATTGAAGAGTTGAGAAGCTGGCGTTAATCGGTCCATAGAACGTCCTAAAATGTTACTTGCTTGTTTATATCAGTTTTAGAATTTTCTAAAGGAATGAAATGAGTTGTTATATCATCGGTCCTTAGAACGTCCTAAAATATTACTTGCTTGTTTATATCAGTTTTAGAATGTTCTAAAAGGAAGGAAATGAGTTGTTATATCATCGGTCCTTAGAACGTCCTAAAATGTTACTTGCTTGTTTATATCAGTTTTAGAATGTTCTAAAAGGAAGGAAATGAGTTGTTATATCATCGGTCCTTAGAACGTCCTAAAATATTACTTGCTTGTTTATATCAGTTTTAGAATGTTCTAAAAGGAAGGAAATGAGTTGTTATATCATCGGTCCTTAGAACGTCCTAAAATGTTACTTGCTTGTTTATATCAGTTTTAGAATGTTCTAAAGGAATGAAATGAGTTGTTATATCATCGGTCCTTAGAACGTCCTAAAATATTACTAGCTTGTTTATATCAGTTTTAGAATATTCTAAAGGAATGAAATGGGTTGCTATATCATCGGTCTTTAGAACGTTCTTAAATATTACTAGCTTGTTTTTATCAGTTTTAGAATATTCTAAAGGAATGAAATGGGTTGCTATATCATCGGTCTTTAGAACGTTCTTAAATATTACTAGCTTGTTTTTATCAGTTTTAGAGTATTCTTTAGGAATGAAATGATGTAACTGTGTTTGAATTATTGTCTAGTTATTTAGTGCGTAAATATATGGAAATTTTCAGGAAGGAGAAAACACTATAATTTAGCCTTTTCCCCCAAACAAAATTACCTTGAACTCGACATTTTTCGTGACTTATTGGAAAAGTCCCTTTTTGAAATGGATCGTGTTAAATATTCTACCCGATCAGATCTGATATAAACTGATTTTTACCAGCCTCTCAATAAGACCCGACTTAATCACATTTCGATCCATGAATAATCATGCATTTTTCACGAAGAAATAACAATATATCACTATGCACTATTAAAACAATTACTGACTTAAATAAAACATGTATTTAATTTTCAACATCGGACACAGTCGAAGGTTTTTTGCAGCATTCTCAAATTTACCAGTTTCTAATTTCAAAGAAGCAACACCGCATCTAAACCCTACAAAAGCAGCTTAATGTTTCATAAGTATATGGGAACTAGTATATATTTCAAGGGTAAAATCATGCCTAAACGTTTTGTTTGTTTTAAGCTTATTTCTTCTTCTGCCAGATGGACCAACATCATTATTAAAACAATATCTCTACTTGCTAACAAACTGCCTCATTGAAAAAACTTAGCACTGTATCACCGCAACTTTCAGAGGAGAACAAGTATAAACATTTTCTGATGGACCTATATCATCATTCATATATTTTTTAAATCTAAGCTGCCAGTTTACACATATTCTTTAGTTTACTCCATTACTGTCAATTTTTAGCACTATCTTGATCCTGTGTAAAATGATTTCCATTGTTTTACTTGTGGAGGATGTCATGCAAGCTCACCATATACCGCATTATTGGGTGTATATCTGCCAGTCCCTTATATACAACTCATTGCTCTTAACTATACAGAATAAATACATGAATAGTGGGCCGTGTTCCCCATATAGCTGCATAATGTGAGATAACAGGCCAGACAGTACTGTTAAAAAGCCTAGCAAAGACTGCATAGAGCATGCCACATACTGACTTACACTTAGTTATCAAAAATAGGAGCGGATCAATGGTCCAGTGGTAACGCGCTGGACTGGTAACCCAGGGTCCTGACATCGATTCCCCGCTCCTCCACTAACATTACTAATTGTCTTTCGGATGAGACGTTAAACCTAGGTCCCATGTATTAGTGCTGTACACTGAGCATGCAAAAGAACCAGGAGTGTCTCTGGAATGGGATGCTTTATGTATTTTGCACTATCCCCCAAAACAAAAAATAACTAATCTCTACAGGGGGCGTCGGTCATATGGGCAACCGGTACCGATGATAAATAAACCAAAATAGATAAAATCAACAATTCAAATGCTCTGCTATCACTTTATGCAACACACTTAGCAGTGACACATGTACTATAATTTAAATATTCATCTAACAATAATCCCAGAAACATACATTTAACTGTTACTTGCAAAGCATGATCACCACAGGCGAAATAGAATCAGTTCTGAGGTCTAAAATAAACAATGTGTTTTTTGATGGATTAACAATCATACTTTTTGAATTACACCAGTTATTTAATATATTTAGCATAGACTGAAGGCCGTCCTCAATATCAGTGAAATATGGCATCTGCATATGAAAGAATACATACTTTGCCAGTACCTGTTCATATACCTTAATTTGCAGATTGTACAGCTAAATCGTTTACAAACATATTAAAATGTAGAGGAGACAAAAAAAGCCTTGTCTCAAACCACAGTACATTGAATGTATCAGTATTTAATCCCTTTATTATTATCTCTGACAAGACATTGTTTTATGCTGATTTCAATGCAACAATCTTTTTTTTTTCCATTAATACCTACTTTTGGACTGGTTAGTTTATCCCATAAAATACTTCTATCAATAAAATTGTACGTCTTTTATAAAGTTATGAAAACACTGAATGTAGATTGTTTCAGGTTATTTTTAGTTTCGAGGATGTTTGTTAAAGAGGACAACAGGTCGATCATACTCCTTCTTTACCTGATTCCCTTCTGTTCCTTATTACATGTATATGCACAATGTAAGAACGCTTGAATAAGGGGCATAGGTTAGCGAGAGCCGCAGAACTGGGAAAAATAGAGGAAATTTATACAAATAAAAAAAGTATAAAGTTCTTTCAACAGCCTTTTCTATAGGAAAATGCGATTTGTTTAAATGACTCGATGCACTTACCTTTTCATCATCATCATCATCATCATTATTATTATTTATTTATTCATTTATCTACTTATCATTATTATAATCTTCCAGCTTACTTTTCTATATATTTTCTACTTATATTCTAATTAAGATCAAACATACAGTGTCAACAAAATTGATATTATATTTAAAGGACACCATTTCGTACGATGTAAAATATCGAACTTATTTTCGTTTGCCTTTCGACAATGTCCGTGTCAAAAAATATTTTTGGAAACGTTAAACAGGATTACGGTTCGGATTTATTGTAATAAAACATCGTTTTGAATGGCCCTCAAATTCATAGCCTTACTATTTACGTTACGGTTTCAAAAGCGATTCTATGATTGACAGTAAGACATCATTTATTTAAATCTATAAACAGAATGTTTTTATTTTCATAATCCTAAGTATGCGCATGTTCAGTGAGCATTTTATTTCAATCACGACCGAAAACAAACTGCAAAGGTAGCTTTCACTGGTCAGCAAACAAAAATCCTAAGTACATTCGGAGCCATTCGGGTAATCATAACGATTACGTAGTCCGTGTGGCGCAACCGTCATGATCGAAGTGTTCCGATTGATCCAAAGAAGTTTTGTTCGTAAAATTTAGTTGCAGAGGAAAAACCTATCTTTGTATTTGTTCTTTATCTAAGTGAAGGCCTCAATGTCACTATTATTTTTAAAGCTATCTAAAATTTCTGCTGTGATGTTCGAGTATGTTACTGTGTTCGCATATGCTACCTGCAAATAATATAACAAAAATGAAATAGTAGAATTCATAGAAATGGACGAACAGCGAACGTCGACATGGCAGTTATTTAGCTCACAGCTCAGTCTTTAACAGGGAACCGGGGTCAGTGTTAGTGAATATTCAGTAATTAATATTCATACGCCGTGCCAATGCACACATAATATTAATAGAACTAGCTATGGATAAAGGTCACTGACATTTGTACATAACGATATGCATAACTAAACAGACACTTACTAATAGGTCAAATAATTTGTCTCGAAACCAGACCTGGCGCCATGTTAACACACGTGTACCATATAGACAAACATTTTCTCTCTGACAATAAAATTTGAAAATTTCCTAATGCTTATCATGTTTCGTTTTCAGTTTCATTGCCCACTTCAAAACGAATTTACGTTTAAACAAAATTCTGCTGTTACTTGGTAAAGAAAAACAGACAAAGACAAAAGAATTTTATAAACAAAATAAGCAGCAATTTTCTTCCGAATACTTTTATAGACTGAAGCATGGCAATAGTTTGAACTTCTTCGATGTTGATTTCAATTTTGATATCTTACGCTTATCTGCGTTTCAGTTTTGCAAGTTTGGACATCTCCTGTAAAATTTTAGCGAGAAATCGCTAACGACGTCATAATGGTGGTTTTGTCTCACTTTCGATTTTCACATTTCGTCCACCCGGATGTACTTTAAATTACAGAGAATTTTAAACAGTCGTGCTAAAAGCCTTAATTTTCAAATCTGTCAATTTTTTTTTTCTCTAGGTATTTTGTTTTCTTGAGCCTTTCTTATGCTGCTTGAATGCCAGAATAAAAATATAAAAATATTAAAGATCAAATATCGTTTTTTCCTTTTTTTTCCTTTTTTTTAAATTTGTCTGTGCCTTGAGCAATTGAGAATGATAACATACTAAGATATTCAAGATCAATGCCAAAGCTAACAAAGTATGATGGTTTATTAAACACTGTCCACCGAAATTTCAATAAACAACTAGAATGTTTAGTATTAAATATTAATAAAAACGCTTGACCCCTCAAGGTTAGGCATAAACTATAAGGAAATTAGGTCATCATTTAGTGATTTAATAGATAGGCTCCTGCCTCTTGTTTGGTTCACTGTGATGGTTTGACGCAATAATATTACAAGAACATAAAGAATTCCGTTCGAAGAAATATAAAATAGCGTTTTCTAAACGTTGGTGTTTTGTCCGGACACCTCTGGTAAATATATATCATTCATGTCTCTCACACCCTGTATTTGATTCTATAAAGTCATATTGTAACATGGTGACCTCACATTTTGTGACACGATTTAATCAGAAGTTGTTCTCTTATTCTATATCATTCTGTTACAAAAATTCATTCAGAAATTATAAAACAATTTTCCTTTGATATGATTCAGTCAGAACAAGATTGCATCAGAACTTAGGACATGATTCAGAGATTGAGACAAGATTTTGTCAGTCTGAGACAGTGTTTCATAAGAACATGTAATATAAATAATGTCTCTGAATTAAAAATATGGTAAAAAGGGGGTTTTAAGTCAACATACATTATTTACAGTATTTTCTTTCCATCATTTCACGGTTATGTGCGTTGTAAAATCGAAACATGGATTCTGAAAGAAAAAAACGTTCTTTTTTTCATTTCTTTTCTTAGGAATCAACATAATGTTGTTTAAATTTTCGTTTCAAGGAGATTTTGATAATGTTTACAGCTAATGACTGCAACTCTATTTTGTACGGAATTCCGTTAGGGTCATTGCATTTGCATGAGCACGATATTTCGACGGTGAAAACGCGGCAGTATGATGGTGAAAATGCAATACTTTATCGCATTATCATATTCGTGCTATCAGATTGTCGCGTTTTCATTATCGTAGTTTCGCGTTATCATTATCTCAGTATCTTTCCTTCGCGTTTTCATCATCGTAGTGTCGCGATTTCGCGTTTTCATCATCGCACTGTGGAGTATCGCGTTTCTTATCAACTCGGAATTCCTTAATTTTGATTATATGAATACAATGTATATATAATTAAAGGAGATTTTAATAAAACAAATTTGATGTTCTTTTATAAGAATAGACAAAGCGCCCGCAAAGCTTAGAGTAATATCTGTGTTTGACAGACACTATTGTTTTGGTAAGAACAATCTGATTGAAATCATCTCCTAAAACCGCTACGCTATAAGGATCTGTCAAAGAGTACCTAATGTTATTACCAAAAACCTTCTGAACCAATCAGATTGTCCCTGAAAAAAATGCAAAAAGTACATGTCCACAGCAGTAACTGCCGATTGCGTTCTGAACGTTATATTTTAAAGGCTGTGCCAATGTAGCAGTAGCGTGCCGGCCCGGTTAGCTCAATAGGTAGAGCATCGGACTGTCAATCCTAGGTTCCATCAACGTTAGGGCCGGCAAAATTTCTCTGTGATAATTGATCTCAGAAAATGCGTCTATAGGTCATTTGTCCCTCACCACCATAGTAAACTGGTTGGATACCCAGGAACACTTGTTAAATGGACTGACCGCCGGATATGACTACAGCTGTTAAATCTGGCGCAAACCCAAATAAACCAAAAAGCAGTAGCGTTACATGTAATGTGTAAACACAACACGCAAACCATAATTTACGGCTTTTATTTCCACAGTCATAACTTGATCGGGTAGAAAGTTAACACACGCATTCCTAATTTTGTCAAACAGTTTTCTACCGCATCATTGTTAGCGGCCATTTTGCGGTCCTTACCGAAAGCTGTTAGAAACACGTTCTCTGATTGGCTGTTATAAAAATAGAATCCTTTGACTAGGATTTCTGAACTATGAGTTTCTGATTAAACAAGTCTTCCTTACGAGCGGAGTGGGAATTTTATGACGGGTGAATGGAAAAACAGACAGACAGAAAAGACCACCCCATATCCCCCCGATCAGTAGATCTGTGGGGAATCCAGATCTTCTAATGGTGCAGCCTCAAAGGTACATATACATTAATCCAGTAGTTGTATGACTGTTCTAGCTTAATGTGCAAACCATTTCATATGAGGCAGAATGTTTACACACTGACAATACTTACTGGTAGAGTTATCAATATCGCAACAAAATATTGCATGTAAATGTAATCACATGTACAATTTAATTATCGGATGCTTTTTTAAAGCAGCCATCATGTTGCTATATCTAACTTTAGTGAGATTGCTTGTAAGTATACCATGTTTAAAGAGGCGTTTGTGAAGAATGTTTGTAGAAAGTAAACGTGTTATTGTTAAATTGAAAAACATGTTTGTGAAACAGAACTTCAGCTTAATAAATTTACGAGTGCTGGTCCGGAGAAATAAAAGCAAACAAACTACAAACAATACAATGCTACTCCACCGTTTCAAACACAACATTAGACATCATTGACAGTCGGTAAAAATTTGGTTTAATGGGCAAGACAACCAATTGTCTATTTTGGTTGACCTTGACGTAAATATATATACTCCCATCGTTGGTGACAAGCGTCTTAAGTAAAATAAAACACCACTATGACAGGCATGCTAATTTGCATACTCTTTGTATACTTCATTGTGTTGACAGATTGTTGTAATTTCATTTCGAGTTTTGATGACTGGGGAAAACCATCACATGCCCAGCCGTGAAAAACTTACTTCTTGCAGTTAACTAAATTTCTCTGAATTATGGAGACAAAGATAAAGTAAATAAGATTTAAGGGAACGTAGTTTTTGGACATATTTCTATCGGATATAGCCTTAAGGCTATTTTGTATAAAAACAAAACCAAAGATAATTTAAGAATGGATGAAAGGACTGTGATTGAAAGAAAGACTGTGGGAAGTGTCGATGGAAAGCCTATTGTAATAGAAACAGAACGCCTCCGAGTGAAACCGAGAATTGGTCTAGGAGGCGGGGTTGCTTTTGTCATTGGAGCAGTGATAGGTTCCGGTATTTTCATCTCACCGCGTGGAGCATTAGAAAACTCAGGATCTGTTGGATTGAGTCTAATTATTTGGACATTGTGTGGGTTCTTGTCAATGATTCTCGGACTGGTTTACGCAGAACTAGGCGTGCTCTTGCCCAAGTCTGGTGGTGATTATACAATAATAAAATCTGGGATAGGAAGTATACCAGCGTTCTTGGTCTCATGGACAGCCTGTATTGTTACACAGAATGGAAGTCGCGCAGTTCTTGCGCTTGTTTTTGCGGACTATCTCTGCGCTCCAATATTTGGCAAATGCATTGCTCCTAACAGTATTAGGAAATCCATAGCTGCTGTTGAACTTTTGATACTGGCAATCACCAACACAATAAGCGTGCGGCTTGTGGCTTCTATGCAGGGACTGTTCACGGTTTTAAAAGTATCTGCTCTTATAATCATCACTGTTGGAGGCTTTGTGTATTTATTTCAAGGGAGGACAGAGAATTTCAGTGACTCCTTTGATGGTACTACAAACAATATTACCTCAATATCGCTGGCTATCTATAGCTGTATGTGGGCGTATGGTGGATACACAAATCTGAATGAGATTGCCGAGGAGCTGATCGAACCGAAGAAAAACATTCCAAAAGCAATAATCATTTCAATGACGTTGATAACACTGATTTATATAACTACAAATGTTTCTTACTTCACTATGTTATCCAAGTCAGAATTCCTCAGTGTTACCGCTGTCGCTTTCTCCTGGGGGGAGAGGGTATTGGGTCCTGGAGCGATCTTTATTCCGATAAGTGTTATTTGCTCCGTACATGGCGCGTCTAATGGTGGTTTCTTCACTGATGTCAGAGTTCGCTTTGCAGCTGCGCGCTCAGGACATTTACCGGAAGTCTTTTCATTTCTGCATTACAAATCCCGTATTCCATTAGCGTCTTTGATCTTTAACACAATTACGTCGATTGTTATGTTAATCCCAGCGGACATAAGTGAACTAATCAATTTGGTGAGTTTTGTCGGTTTCCTAACTCAAGGTCTAGCCGTCGTGGCCTTTCTTCGAATACGGTACTTACGGCGACATGAAAAAAGGAACGCAGACGAATTTAGAATTCCATTGTTTGTGGCTGTCCTTGCTCTGGCTATTTGCCTTTTCATGTTGATATCGCCGTTTATTTCCAACCCGAAGGTAGAGTTTCTGTATGGTGCGGGTTTTATCCTGTCCGGACTGCTGCTGTATGTTCCATTTGTTCATTTTGGATGGCAAGTTCCCGGAACTGATGTAGCAACTACGGTTCTGCAGCTTTTACTGGGTATTTGTCCGACTGTACCTGATGAGGAAATAGACGCAATGTTATTGGGAGAGAATACAAAAACGCAGAATTTTCCAGGCTAAACGTTGTCCAGCTGTTTTCATAATTTGTGCGGTCAAAGTGCATCCATTTGTATTGAAATTGAATTTTCAGTTTTTTTTTTTATTTCTGAATCAGTAATATACTTGCTACACCCAAAAAATAATGAGCCACGCATAATTCATTTTAAACCAGAAAGTAAAATTAATGAGACTATATTATGATATCATGACATCTGAAAATGGTATTAATAAAAGACCAGACTGGGAAAAATGACCCCTGAAAATGTAATGTTGTTCGTGTTATTACGGGAAGTTTTAAGCCAACAGTACGAAAAAGGCATAGAAACCTGCAATACTTCATCTTCTAAATTTAAAGTTAGTTACACAGAATCACAAAACAGTTTAATTCATATTAATCTTATTAATGGACCAGCGTATATATGTGCTTTGAAAACGGGGGATTTTTAACAGTATTTCTGCACTGCAGCTTCCGAATGCCGGACTTCCTAATACCGGACTTCCGAATACCGGAGTTTCTAATACCGGACTTCCGAATTCTAGACCTCTGAGTACTGGAACACAGGATATCTTCGTTCATTTTATTACATAAATCATTATATCGAAAAATAAAGCTTCAACAGTCTGGAAATCAAAAGACAAATTGATAATAGAAGTTAAGTCAAACTTCAAGTATAGGTTTCTGAACGTTTGTCGAATATAAAAAGACCCACTAGATATCAGTTTAAAAGAAACATAATCGAAGTCATGTGATTTCATTTACTCATTCTGATCTACCTGAAGGCAATTGCAGTTTGTTGCATAATACCATATCTCTAAATTTAACTGTTTTATACAATGTGTACATTTAGAATAAAGATCATTGTTTTTTACTGGCTGGATTTTTTTGTTTAGTTTTATGTTATATCATTCTTATACCTATGCAAACTTTCGAATAAAATACCTGATTTGTACTGTTAGAGTAAGTTAAGCATATATTTACAATACTCTGTTATCTGTAAACTTGAATACAAATGGTTTCTGAATAGATGCATGGTAATATTTTTGAACGAAAAGAGGCAACAGACATCCGCAAATAACACGCAAAATAAAAATCTAAGGAGTCAGTTGATAAAACGAGAAAATTATATTAATAATCTTGAAAGGGACCTGTTTTAAAAGCCCGGGGAACGTTTGTATGTGTGGGTTGGGTTGGGTAGGGTTAGGTTGGGTTTAGTTTGCTTAGCTTAGTTTTAGTTTATTTAAACGTATTGTAGTTTAGCGAGTCAGGGGCACTACCCCCTAAAGACCGATCATCACTACAGTAGCTAATATCTGTGGTTTGGGAAGGGATATCGAGGGGCGAAGCTGCACAGTAAAAAAGGAAATACAAGAAATCAGCAATACAATGTAGAAAACGATAGCTCTAACTTAAAAGGTATTTTACAATGTCAGCTTAAATCAGGGAACTATCTATTTTATCTTTTCACTTTTCATATCGTTCAAGAGGTAACTACAAGTTCGAAAGGCTTCAATTGACATATGTCGAGCACTTGACTGTCATGACATCTTAATCTATTTGCATAAAAAACTCGACCGTGAATGTGAGCGTGATTCCGTATATCATTAAATTTTATCAAATTAAAATTCATTTATAAGTTAGGCTTACCGCCTGCAAACAAACTAAATATATTGTAAATCAGAAGTGTAACAGGAATAAAGAAAGACAAATGTTTTGGTTTGATTTAGCTAGAGTTAATCAGATGAAGTCAACCAGACAGGCACTTTACGAAAACATCGTCCTTGAGAAGGACGAGTATAACTTATGCCCCTATAACATGGTTAAAATCTTCCAACTTTCTAATATAATTTGTCATGATTACTAGCAGAACATCAGCATAAATTAGGAAACGAATACATGCAAAGTTTAACTTATACCACCTAGGGTAGCGACATTATGTGAAAGGTGGTAAGAGAAAACATTATAATCTCATTCATATTTCCATCTTATGTAACGCGTGTTTACCAAATTTTCCGTTTAAACACTAGTTTCACTTAAAAAATGTTGAACATGTCCAGTGTAACAGTGCATTGTATTTTTGTTATTGGCCCCGCTGAAAGATAACTAGACCTTTACTCTAATCAAGGTTCAACATCTAAGTCACATTAACTGGCTCTCGCATGACCATATATGTAAAATTTGCACACATTTCCGAAAAAAGCCACACAAGTATCAAAAAGACAACATTTAGATGCGTGCATTACGGACGCCGCCAACGTTTTTTAAGTTGTCGGATTTTTTTTTCAGAAGGTCGGAAAGAAAGAAAGAGAGAGAGAGAGAGAGAGAGAGAGAGAGAGAGAGAGAGATTAAATACAATTTTAGTATACCATAAATTAATATGTCAGATGAAATGGAAATTAACATGGGGGCGGCTTTCCAGTAGCATGCGGTGGCGATATTAGGTGTTTATGAATGACAACTGGCACCATACGCGGTATTAAAAACTTAAACGTACCAAAGTCTTGATTATTCGTAATTTTTTAAAATTGAGGCCTCACCTCCAAAATGATGATTTTCGGCCGTTACGTTTTAACAACCAATGGCACGAATCAGTAAACTACATGCAGATCATCTATAACATGATAATGATAACTTGTTATAAAAAGTGGTCCTTAGCAAATTTTGAGTAGTATACTTTATTGTCTAAGTGAATTTCTTTTTTTCATATAAAGTTAACACAAAAACTTCACGTGACCATAGGAAAGCTTAATAAATATATTGTTATGGTATTTTTTAATTTTTTTCTTCATTTTCACAATGACAATATTATGATGCTTGAAGTAAAAATGCTTTAGGTACGACACAAATAAATTTCATGATAGAATAAAATGGCCTTTTCTTACAGTGCATGCCACAGTTACTGATACGATATAGCAGGGGAAGTTACTTCTGTAGAGTTTAGCGGCAGTACTTAGAGGGCCGTAGATAGGATCAGCGGGAGCCGCAAGGTAGTGACAAATTACTGATATAAATTTAGGTAATACACGACCAAATCAGTGTTGTCGGGAACAGGCAATTTTGTGCAGGGTTTGTGCGGAGATATAAGATGAAAAAGCTGTCTGATCAGAAATGGAAAAGTTGTTTTTAAAATCATTTTACTTGAAAACAACACATATATTGAAGAACAAATTGAAATTAGACATAAGTATGACAGACAGTTCCTGACTATTTTGTCGGTTTTAAATAAACAGGAAAATTTGAGAGATTTTAATAAAAAAAATACTGAAGTGACTGGGGTGATCTCCTTCGAGACGATATACCGGAAAAGTTGATTGGTCATGCTATGAAAAAACCTGAATGAATTTGTTTCTCATGATTGATTCTGAGTCCCTCTTATTGTTCATTTGAATATAAAGTATGCAATAAAAAGACAGTCCCTCTTATTTTTCACTTGAATATATACTATGTAATAAAGAAACTATCACTCTTATTATTCATTTGAATATAAAGTTTGTAATAAACTTTAGACTGTCCCTCTATTGTTCATTTGAATATAAAGTATGTAATAAAGAGATTGTCCCTCTATTGTTCATTTGAATATAAAGTATGTAATAAAGAGATTGTCCCTCTATTGTTCATTTGAATATAAAGTATCTAATAAAGAGACTGTCCCTCTATTCTTCATTTGAATCTAAAGTATGTAATAAAGAGTCTGTCCCTCGTTCGTTTATTTGAATATAACGTATGTAATAAAGAAACTGTCTCTCTTTGCTCATTTGAATATGAAATATGTAATAAAGAGACTGTCCCTCTTATTGTTCATTTGAATAAATAGCTTGTATTAAAGAGACTGTCCCTCTTTTGTACATTTGAAAATAAAGTATGTAATAAAAAGACTGTCCCTTTAATACAAACTATCTATTCAGATTAACAATAAAAGGGACAGTCTCTTTATTACAAACTATTTAATATTCAAACAAACAATTAGAGGGAAAATCTCTTTATTACATACTTTAAATTAAAATCAGCGAAAGAGAGACAGGCTCTTTATTACAAACTTTTTATTCAAATGAGCAAAGGGGACAGTTTCTCTTACTAAAAAATATGTATTCAAACGAGCAACAAGAGGAACAGTCTCTTTATTACATACTTTATATTCAAATGAACAAAGAGGGACAGTCTCTTTACTACATTCTGTATATTCATATGAACAAAAGAAGGACAGTCTTTTTATTACAAACTCTTTATTCAAATGAACAATAAGAGGAACAGTCTCCTTATTGTATATTTAATATTCAAATGGGCAAAGAGAGACAGTTTCTGTAGTACATACTTTATATTCAAATGAACAAAAAAGGGACAGTCTCTTTATTACATATTTAATATTCAAATGTGCAATAAGAGTGACAGTCTCTTTATTGCATACTTAATATTCAAATGGGCAAAGAGGGACAGTCTCTGTATTACATACTTGATATTCAAATGAACAAAAAAGGGACAATCTCCTTATTGCATTCTTAATATTCAAATGGTCAAAGAGGGACAGTCTTTGTATTACATACTATATCTTCAAAAGAACAAAAGAGGGACAATCTCTTTTTTACATACTTTATCTTCAAATGGGCGAAGAGGGAAATACTCCTCATAACATACTTTATATTCAAATGAACAAAAGAGAGACAGTCCTTTTATTACATCTTTTATATTCAAATGAACAAAAGAGGGACAGTCTCTTTATTACATACTTTATATTCAAATGCACAAAAGAGGGACAGTCTCTTTATAACATACTTTATATTCAAATGAACGAAAGAAGGCCAGTCTCTTTATTACATACTTTATATTCAAATGAACAAAAGAGGGACAGTCTCTTCATTACATGCTTTATATTCAAATGAACAAATGAGGGACAGTATCCTTATTACTTACTTTATATTCAAATGAACTTTTGAATACTTATCATTTGAATATAAAGTATGTTTTAATTTGAGTATAAAGTATATCAAAAAGGGACTTTCCTTCTTATGTTCAATTGCATATAAAGTATGTAATAAAGAGACTGTCCCTCTTTCGTTCATTTGAATTTAAAATATGTAATAAAGAGACTGTCTGTCTTATTGATTATTTGAATATATAATATATAGTAATGAGAAAACTGCGTGAATGTTTAACATTATTGCGAATTAAATATAGATTATGACATAACCGAACAAAAAAAAATTGTAGAAAATAAATGTGTTATCTATTAAAATAAAACGTCCTGATAAAACACATCAGCCTAATAGATCCACAAATCTCGGACTGAAAATGAAGATATTTCGGTTTACCGTTTCAAAGAAAAAAATTGACAGTTCTCATTGACAGTCGGTGAAACTGATTTAATGGACAAGACAACCTTCTTCTTTGGAAAACCTTGACATAAATACATACACTCATCACTGGTATCAAACGTCTTAATTAAATAAAAAAAATAAACAAACAAACAAATAAACAAAAAAGACACACTTTGAGAGACACGTTAATTTGCATTCTTTTTTTAAAAAAAACTTTCCTTCAGTTGATAGATTGTTGAAAATTATTTTCAATTTGATGGTAAAGAACATGCCACACTGTCTGCAGGTAACATACTTCTTGCACATGATTTAACGGAACTTAATTGTATAAAGAAAATCAAAACGAATCAAAGAGAATTAAAAATGAATGAACAGGCAGAAATTGAAAGGACTTTGGCAGGTTTCGATGGAAAGCCTATCGTAATAGAAACAGACCGCCTAAGAGTGAAGCCCAGAATTGGTCTAGGAGGAGGGGTTGCTTTCGTCACTGGAGCAGTGATAGGTTCCGGTATTTTCATCTCACCAAGTGGAGCGTTAAAAAATTCGGGATCGGTTGGATTGAGTCTAATTATTTGGACATTGTGTGGGTTCTTGTCAATGATTCTCGGACTGGTTTACGCAGAACTAGGCGTGCTCTTGCCCAAGTCTGGCGGAGATTATACAATAATAAAATCTGGGATAGGAAATATACCAGCGTTCTTGGTCTCATGGACAGCCTGTGTTTTTACACAAAACGGAGGTCGTGCAGTTCTGGCGCTTGTTTTTGCGGACTATCTCTGTGCTCCAATATTTGGCAAATGCATTGCTCCTAACAGTATAAGGAAATCCATAGCTGCTGCTGAAGTATTTATACTGGCAATCACCAACACGATAAGCGTGCGGCTTGTGGCTTCTATGCAGGGACTGTTCACGGTTTTGAAAGTATCTGCTCTAATTATTATCACTGTTGGAGGTTTTGTGTACTTATTTCAAGGGAGGACAGAGAATTTCAGTGACTCATTTGATGGTACTACAAACGATATTACATCGATATCGCTGGCTATCTATAGCTGTATGTGGGCGTATGGTGGATATTCAAGTCTGAATGATATTTCCGAGGAGTTGGTCGAACCGAAGAAAAACATTCCAAGGGCAATAATCATTTCAATGACGTTAGTAACACTGATTTATATTGTCACAAATGTTTCTTACTTCACTATGTTATCCAAATCAGAATTCCTCAGTGCTACCGCTGTCGCTTACTCCTGGGGGGAGCGGGCATTGGGTCTTGGAGCGATCTTTATTCCGATAAGTGTTATTTGCTCCGTACATGGCGCGTCCAATGGTGGTTTCTTCACTGATGTCAGAGTTCACTTCGCAGCAGCGCGCGCAGGACATTTACCGGAAGTATTTTCATTTTTGCATTATAAATCCCGTATTCCATTAGCGTCTTTGATTTTTAACACAATTATGACGATTATAATGTTAATCCCGGCGGACATCAGTGAACTAATCAATTTGGTGGGTTTTGTCGGTTACCTAACACAATGTCTTACCGTCGTGGCGTTTCTACGACTACGATATCTACGGCGACATGTGAAAAAGAACAATGAAGAATTTAGAATTCCTTTGTTTGTGGCTATACTTGCTCTGGCTATCTGCATTTTCATGTTGATATCGCCGTTTATTTCCAATCCAAAAGTAGAGTTTCTGTATGGTGCGGGTTGTATCTTGTCTGGACTGTTGCTGTATGTTCCATTTGTTCATTTCGGATGGCAAGTTCCCGGAACTGACCTAGCAACTTCGGCACTGCAGCTTTTACTGAATATTTGTCCGACTGTACCTGATGAGGAAATAGATGCGTTGCTAATGGGAGAGAAGAGACAGACGGAGAATTTTCCAGGCTAAATGTATTTAAAGACCATCCTTGATTTGTACGGTCAAAGTGAATGGAAAATACATTTTAATAATGTATAATGCATTTTATACCCAACCATTGAAATAATGAGACTAAATTATCATATCATTATATCTCAGAATGCTGTCAGAGGTAAAATGTCTTTTTAAAAGACCGGATATACAAAAAAGACCCCTTAAGATGTTCTTTTGTTTTCTGTTATTACTGAAAGCTAGCCAACGCTACGACAATAAAAGAACAATTTAAACTTTGAAATTGACAATGATTTCAGTTTCTGTTTTAAACTGGTTGTACAGAACCACAAAATAATTCAATTCATATTAATCTTGATATTTTTTTTTTACAGAATTTTTAGAACTGAACTTCGGAACACTGAAAAACTTGAAACACACACTAAAATATAGCCTCGGATTCTGAAATTCATTATTTGTTTAAATCCTCATATCGAATAATGAGCTTCTATATCCTAAAATAATCAAGAGACAGTTTGACAATAGTAGTTGATTTTCACTACAAGTATTCACTACTAGGCTCCATTTTTGGGTTTTACTTTGTGCAGGAAATTGTCCATAGATTGTAACATTCAAGCACGGATGGGAATGTTTGTTTTGGTATAACTGTTTATTCTTTTTATGATTTTGAAATACGTCACAAATTAACAGTCAAAATGAATATTGCCACTGAATGAACGCCTAGCTAAAATCCATGTTTAGGTACTTGTCTAGTTACTGAGAAAACGGAAAACGGAAAAGAGAACGTAATTTAAGTTTGTTATATACTGTCAAATTTCTTAATTACACTGTTTTATATAATTCGTGCATATAGAATAGAGAATAAATAATTTGCTCGTTGATTTTTTTGTTATTTGTTACTTTATTCATATATTATTGATACTCTGAAATAAAGTTTTGCCTGTTAGAACAAGTTAAGTATATGTAATCAACGATTCGTTGTGCTGTCTGTAAACTCGAATACTTGTTATTTTTATGTGTTACTTTATTCATATACTAATTCAGACTCTGAAATAAAGTTTTTCCTTTTAGAATAAGTTAAATGTATGTAATCAACGATTCGTTATGCTGTCTGTAAACTCAAATATTTGTGAACAAAACAAAATTCTATAAGTATGAAGTACATACAAAGTGTAATATTCTACAAAAATATTGTCGAAATAAACCACGCGGATCATGAATATTTTTTCATTGTATTTTCTTTTAACCAATAAGAAGCTGCCGGATATATTGTTTTATACATTTGAATATACATGTTTGTATTAATTTCGACCATATTCTTTTTTTATCCAAATCCATGGTGTTTTGTTGTTGTTGTTGCTTTGTGCACACATGGGTAGAAAAATCACCATAATTGCTAAAAAGGAGACTTGATATGCAAAACCAGGTAGCGAGTAACGTAACTTTGTCGAAAAAGCAGCCGTTACGTTTTTTCACTGTTAATATTACACCTGCTCGACAACTGGACTCATACAAGTGCCCGCACCAGTTGCAAAGGGTACGGAAAGCAGAAAGCCACTGCAGATCCCTACCTTTCCGAGAGATATAAACGAGAGATCTCATGCGCTTTAACCCTATACCACCACTCCTTACTACTAGTATGTTTGGTTGGGACGGAGCTACAAAGTAAAAGAAATAAACAAGAAAACAACGATATAAAGTTGAAAGCGATTATAAGCTCTCACTAAAAAGGGAGTTTACAATGCCAACTCAAATCAGGGCATGGTATTTGTTTTATCTTTGGATATTTTTAATTTCATTAAAATGGCAACTGCAGGTTCGAAAGATTTCAATTGGCATATGTAAAGCACTGCCCTGTCTAGACATCTTTTATCTATTTGTATTTATATGTAAATATATAAAAACAATGTACCGTTCTGTAAGAAAGTGACTTTGTATTTCATCTAGCAATTGTATCAGAAATTTGTAATTGAAATTTATTGATAAGTTTGGCTCATCACCTACAATCAAATGAAATAAACAAGGAGTGAAACAGAAAAAGTAATTTAAACGTCTATAAACGTGCATGTCAAAAAAAAAAGTTCAGTGCTGCTTTTACATGTCAAGATATAAATTCGTATTCCAAACACACTACGCTACCTCCTACGGCGTCAAATTACTGAATAATCTGCTGTGCTAAAGTATACAAATAAATATTATGATATTTCCCTTGCAATGAAGACAAAATAAATGATACGTTGATTTATTCAGTCGCTTAAAAAAATGCATGCGATTGCATTGCAGACGAATTTAATTTAGATACACATAAAACAGGATCATTCTGAATGTGGTAAAACGTTGATCACATCATTCCTGTGCAAGATTTGCTGATAGAATAAATGTATTCCACAATCCGGATCATGCAAAGTGCTAAATACATATCGTTTTAACTTAGCTTTACACACGTAATTTAAAACGTGGAATGATGTTTTACACAAAGTAAATTTTGACTTACATTTTTATGCACCCTGAGGAAGCATATTTTTTTGGTCCGTCTGGCTGTCTATTTGTGTGTTTGTCTGTTTCTTTGTCACAAGACTTTAACTCAAACCATAACAAAGAATTCCCACCTCCTGCAGCCTCCAAACGTCACAGGTGCATGCTCCTTGATGAGTTCTACCCGCCAGACTCACTTACATGTCACGGGGTCTACAGTCAAGGCCCCCGGTGGCATGGCTTTTATTCTAACCTAGCGCTTGTTCTTTCTAATTTTGCCTTTTCCCCCTGTCTCAATGTCTCTTTGTTTTCTTTCCCTATGATGCGATTTCATCCAGAGGCTTTTTTCCCTTGACACGTATAATCTTAATGTTTATTTGAGTCGTAAGTTTGTTTTCTTTTACGTGTGCTGCCATAGTTTTTCGGAAGTTCTTAAATAAAAAAAATGTTCCGTCGATTCACTGTTGCTAGACATCGATTCGTTAAAACCTTGTTGTTATTCTCTGAAAAAAGAAAAGAAAAGAATATTTGGTAGTGAACCTGTACCCGCGTTGACGTCCGTACAAAGTCTAAATGTTTTAATTTTGTTAACAATTAAATGCTACATCCACATATATTTCTTTTTTTTTGGTAAAAATATGTTCAACGATAATTTTTACATGCGTTTTATGGTGTGTACACACTCAGTTTTTAATAAGATATGCCACTCTAAATATCACTTCTTAAGTAGCCCATACGGCATTTTGTTCTAGGATATTTTATTAATGTTAAGATTTAAAGAGAGCATTTGTTCATAACCATATAGAGCCTAGCGTATGTTAAAATCTGTTCACCTTTTATTCATTCCCCCGCCCGGATATTAGAAATGTTCTCCGTCCGTGCGTCCATCCGTCCGTCCGTGCATCAGTCCCAATTTTGTCCGGAGCATAACTCCAAAAGTACTTGAGCGATTTACTTCAAAATACACTGACAGAGCACATTAGTAGAAAGTGCAATATGTAAGAACAATAACTTTGTTTTGCCTACTTTTAGAGTTATTTGTCTTTATCAGATTTAATTGAAAAACTTTGTCCGAAGCATAACTCCAAAAGAACTTGAGGGATTTACTTCAAACTTAATACACCGACAGAGCACATTAGAAGGACGTGTAATTTGTAGGAACAATAAATGTAGCTTGCCTATTTTTAGAGTTATTCCTCTTTATCAGATTTAGTTGTAAAACTTTGTCAGAAGCATAACTCCAATAGTACTTGAGGGATTTTCTTGAAACTTAATACACTGACAGAGCACATTAGTAGAATGTGCAGTGTGTAAGAACAATAACTCTACTTTGCCTACTTTTAGAGTTATTCCCCTTTATCAGATTTACTTGAAAAAATTCCAGAGCGTAACTTCAAAAGTATTTGACGGATTTTCTTCAAACCTAATACACTAACATAGCACATTGGTATGAAATGCAGTGTCAAGAACTATAACTACCTTGCTTATTTTTTGAGAGATTTTCTTCAAACTGCATACGCGCTTTATTACATTTAGTTTTTGAAAGTTCAACCTTTAGGTAACTTCTTCCCGGCGGGAGGGGGGGGGTGGGTGGGTGGATGGGGAATTAACCATGTGTAACATGGCTCTTGTTTAAATATCAAGACTTTAGGCTATTTGATCTATGGAAAATTTTTAAAAGGTTTATTTGTATACAAATGAATTTCTTTGTAAAACCATTGATCTCCCAAGATTGAGCAAACATGACCTCATCGACATAATTCAAACAAGTTTGATAAAGCTTCCAGATTTTAAAGATTTTATATGAGTCTATGTAAAACAGCTGACTTTATATAGACCAAAGGAAGTCCACGAGCCATTCTTTATGCAACATTTCAAAGTCTTGAGAGTTTTTTGTTTTAAGGCAAGTCGATTTTAATTTTTTTACATATATGTAAAACTTGTAGACGCTTGTGTTGAGACAATTATAACCTCATGGGAATAATTTTTAATCACCTCGCAAAAGGCGAAGGGGATATTTGAAATGGTATGCGTCTCTGCGTCCGTGTGACCGTCCCAATTTTGTCCGGAGCATAACTCCAAAAGTACAAGAGCGATTTTCTTCAAATCTCATACACTGACATAGCATATTAGTAGAAAGTGCTTTGATTGTGCAAGAACAATAATTCTACCTTGCCTACTTTTAGTGTTATTCCCCTTTATCAGATTTACTTGAAAAGTTTTGTCCAGAGCATAACTTTAAAAGTACTTGAGGGATTTACTTCAAACTTAATACACTGACATAGCACATTGGTAGATAGTGTAGTATCAAGAACAATAACTCTACCTTGCCTACTTTTAGAGTTTTTCCCTTTATCAGATTTACTTGAAAAACTTTGTACGAAGCATAACTCCAAAAGTACTTGAAAGATTTTCTTCAAACTTAATACACTGACATAGCACTTTGGTAGGAAGTGCAGCGTGCTAGATCAATAAATACCTTGCCTAGTTTTTAGGGGTTTTCTTCAAACTCCATACGCGCATTATTACATTTAGTTTTTGTAAGTACAACCTTCAGGTAACTTCTTCCCGGCGGACGGATTAACCATATGTAACATGGCTCTTGTTTCAATGGTATGTATTTGTATCTTAGAATATGTATTGTTTTATCTTTTCCTTTGCCAGATGGTTCTGACTGCTCCTACTGTATACTTCTTTGAGTGAAAGGATAGTAAATGTTGGTTAAATAGCTTTTCACTGTGTTCATCTCCAAGGTTAAATTTGTAGGTGTAAATGTTGTACTTATAGAGGAGTGCTGTCTCAACGTAGAACATACATTTTTTAAAGCTATGTTGTACATCTCTTTATATCTTTGATGTTTCAATACTTCACTTTATACATTCTTTGTATTATGTGTTGCTTTTTCTGTGACCGCACTGGTTAACTTCATTAGAGAAAATTTATCTTTACAGTGATGTGTACGCTTGTTACCTCTCTTATATTTAGTGAAGAGCTAGAGTATTTTTTTATTCCAATTATTTCCTTCAAATTCACCGCCTGTCAAGTTGATCATTTTCCAAAACGCTAAAGGTTTGTACTTATTTCAGAAGAACTGCCCAAATCGGTTGGGCATTTAGTTATAAATGTCAAAGACACGCGTATCAACGAGCTGTCATGCTCACGTGCCAGCCTCGTTTCATTGTCTGACTCTTCTTGTTGTTAACACATAGAATGACGTACTACTCCCCTTTTTGGACTTTTTATACTGCCAAATAAAGGAGGCTTTTTAAGAATACAGATGGTCCTAAACGATCTATCTGTCTATTTTAGTTTATTTGTCGTCGGTACCATATGACCAACGTCCCCTGCAGAAATTAGTTATTTTATGTTGTGGGGGCAAGATATAGGAAGCATCCTGTTCCAGAGACACCCCTGGTTCTTTTGCATGCTCGGGGTACAGCACTGATACATGGGACCTCGGTTAAATGTCTTGTCCGAAAGAGAATAATTTATGTTATAATAGAAGCAGGGGATCGATCTCAGGACCTCTGGGTTATCAGTCCAGCGCGTTACAACTGGACTTCTGATCCGCTCCTCCTTAACGATGTAGTATTAATGAGCATATATATTGCAACGTTTCTCATTCATGCGGAACGCCGTCGCTAAATCAGACAGCACAGTCATATTCACGACATAGTTACATCTTTTTTGTGAGAACAACACCTAAAATATTTTGAATGAGGGACATTCCTGATAACAAATTATCCCCCTAACTCAGATAACATCAAAGGTAGACGAAATAGCACATTAGTCCTTTCAGTTGGAATCCTCTGACTTTATTCTTTCTTGTAATTGTGATGGTCTTGACTTATAGTTGTGAAAATTGTCGCTTATATATTAAATAAAACGTTAGGATTTTCAAAAAACAAAGATAATGGTGTTAACAAAACATGTTGCTAAACTTAATGTGTAATCTGACTACCACAGTTGCAAATAATTAGGCTTAATTATCACCATACCATAAGAGAAAACAGCAATAAAAGCAGAGATATCCAAACGGAGGGACCAATGTAATATCAGAGAGTATCTAGGGTAGATAATCCACCAATGTCCCCCATTGCTTGTTCTTTCATATATAGAAGCCCTGGAGGGCCATTTTGATTTGCGTCTACTAGGGCTTCCATAATAATCCGATGACCATAGGCTTTTCGCGGTTTTATAATCAGTTGTTAACCATTTTCCTGAACGTTCCTTATACTTAAATTCATTGTTTTATTGTTTTGAAATAGCTATAGAATCTTTTAGAATAATACAGGACATGGTTGACGTGTGGCTTAATGTACTAATGAAATTACGCCAAATTTGGAAGAAAAACAAGTTCCGTTCAAACGTTTAAATATTCGTCCGTCATTTGTTTACAGGTTTTTATTTTAATTACCCTGTTAGACGAAATGTTTAGATAATTTTAACGTTTGAACTATTCACCTGATAAGGTTGTATAAATGTTCGCATCACTAAGCATTTTAACATCGTGTCGTGAAACTATTATTACATATATGCGTTTAAGCAATCTGAATAGAATAAAAGTAATAAAAATGAAGGATTTCTTTCAATTCACACTATCGTGCATTTGGATATCAATAGGTAAATCTATTTTCTGTTCGTTTTATTTTTGACAATAACGTTTTATATATTCACCAAACTTGCTGAAACTAGATATGCTAAATAAAGAATAACATAATGACATTTTTTCAGGGAAGTCTATCTTAACAAATACGTGGATCTTCCAAAGAAGCCAAAATTGGTTACATTCTCTTGAAACAAAACTTCATTTTAGTGTTGATAATAGAACAAGTAAATCAAGTTTTATTCTTTAAACGAATCAGTTTTTACGTTCAAATAATGATAGTCTTTAATACATAATATGACTTTTCTGGTTCTTAATTCTCTCTCTCTCTCTCTCTCAAAATTCAAGGTTTTTTGCACCAAAATCTGAGCATGTAACATGCTAAAACATGTCTTCTGTTAATGTATTTTACAATGATTAGCCTCGGGTTTTGAGATCCGTCTTTGGCCAGTAAATGCACGTGGAAATGAGGGTTTTGTGGAAGCGTACCATGACGGCTCGTGGGGTTTGATTGGTAGTCCAGATCTCCGCTTCTCAGACGAAACCGCATCATTCCTTTGTAGGACTTTAGGGCTAAGGTAATGAGTTTGCTTTCTATAAGAATAGAAAATTAAGGGTTCATAAAAACACTGCATGACAATTGCATGTGACTTTAAACACAGAAAGAAAAAACCGTAAGCAATTCACAAGTATGTAATTAAAATCAGTTTTTCATTAGGTAACGGGTACTTCAATCACCATGATGGTCAGTCAAGGTGGTCCCTATCTTTTAAGCCTTTGTGTCACCTGACTGGTTTATTGAATATTGCTGTTGAACTCTCTCTTTATCCGAAAAAGATGCAGTTTTTTAATAGAGGAGGACGCGCTTCTCCCTAATTTTCTAGAATATGCTAATTAGGTCAAACGGTTTACTTTAGCCATCTCAATATTGTTCTTTGTAAGTAAAACGCCAACATAGTCAAACAAAATAGTGAACTGGTACTCAGCAGTCAAGGGAGAGGTAAACAGACTTATTTCTCTAGTACTTAAAATACAACTAGAGGTAGAATTCAAGAATCTGGTTTAATATTATGTATTATATGTTCTGTAACCTTTTTTTCTATTTTTTGTACCTTTCGTTGCAATTGTGTTGCTTTGCAGCGAATTCGGCTACAGCTCTGGATGGACGTCCATTGATAACTATGGTGGCTACATATGGACATACGCTCTGAAATGCACCGGGAATGAAACGGACATAGAACAATGCCATAGACCATACAAGTGGGAGCGTTACAACTACGGTAGCAAAACTGACTGGGCTCACAGACACGGCACCAGGTTGTATTGTACAGGTATGTTCAGACGTCAGTGAGGTATAGTCGGACATACGCAAGACATTCAGTATAGGCGGGCGTAAACGAGGAATGTTTGGATGTATGTTAGATAATGTCAAAGGTTAGTGAGTTGTTTCGGAAGTAACTGAGATATATTTGGATGAAGGTGACATATGTTCGGACGAAACTGAGATTTGTAATATAGGCATGAGATGTTGTCGGATGTAAGTGAGGTATTGTCGGATGTAAATGAGGTATTGCCGGATGTAAATGAGGTGTTGCCAGATGTAAGTGAGGTATGCTCGGACGTTTTTGATGTATGTTCGGACGTTTGAATGGTAGCTTTGGACTAAGCTTTCGACTGCGATGAACCGGTCGTATATGAATTATGCTCGGACATACCTATGTATACCTGAACATCATTCAGGTATGTTATAACATTTGTAAATAAAATTTAAAACCAACACGTCCCACCTCAATTTTCTGTAGAAAAGTAAGTTTATATAGGCAACATGTAGGGCACAGATAAAAAGATACATGCCACACACCACTATTAAAATCTAAAATAGGGCTTTAGTTGTAGAATGGAAGGTAGAAGCTATAATTTTACGTTTTAATCCTATATACGTCTCTATACATACATATAATAGGGAAAGAGTGCATCAACTTCTCGACATAGTCTATATAGACACTGTACGCTAGTCTCATCACTGAGTCTACAGAAAGACCATACCATACGTTAGAGAAGTGGATGGACTATATCATACATAATTTTTATACGACTAAAGCATTTCAGCCCCTCTATTCCGTATTTATATAAACATAAGTAATAGAGAGGTTGAAATGCTCTGACCACATACATTGATCAGATTAGTTGATACACTGTATCAACTCATCTGGCCTATGGTATTTATAAACAGTGTGACGAGACTAGCGTACATAGTGTCTGTACAGACTGTGTCGAGGAGTTGATACATCAGCGCATCTGTTCTTTTTATATTTCAATGCTGCAGAGAAAAGTAAATAGCAATGGATTAAGAAAGGAAAATAAAAACTTGTAGTCTCTAATATACATTTGATGTCTCTTTTTCTTGATTTCAGGTATAGTGTGTTTTGCTAAGTTATGTAAAATTCTTCATCTTTAAACTTTACAGAATAATGGGATATGACTACACTGATAAAGGGAGGCTATTTTTATTATACTCACAAGGGTACAGTCCCTTCATTAGTACTTGCTGTACGCTCCCCAAGCAGCTAAGTGATTACACTACCGTTACTTCACACCGCTGCTTTAATAAGAGTAGATTTGTGATATTGACCTTTGCAATTAACTTTTAAACAACCAATAAAATTGTACCAATATCCCCAAAACCGAAAAATCATTAAACCGATTTTCATTTGTTAAAACGATCACGTGACAGCACAAATTATAAATAGAAAGGTGTTTTCTCACATTTTTGTAAACAAAATGGCATCTCAGGATGATATAAACCTTGATCAACTTGCAAAACGTATAAATTATTGCTCCATTAAACCATTTCAAAAATCTGTACTTGATTTTAACCTTTTTGTAATTATTATTAGTTTATTTACGTATACATATTAAAACACACTTTGATCAGTAAAATACAAAAGTAACATGCGAACATGCATTGTTTGTTTACATTTTGGGTTGTCAAATGTATGTATGTGACGATTAGTTGTAAGCTAGTCACTGACTGGCTGAAAAGTAACTGTGGATTTCTCTATCTAAAAATAGAAATATCGTTCCGAAAATTGATTTTTAGCAGAGATTAGAAAGTGAAAGTATACTTGCTGAAGAATATTTTTCAGATGAGATTTGTAGAAAAAAAGCGTACTGAGATTTAAAAAAGGTGTTATGAGCTGAATATCGTTTCGTCGACCATTTAAGAATTAAACCTTCATATTCTTTTTTATTATGTGGCAATCTTTAATTATATTTTTATCTTTAGATTCGCGAATAAAGGTTGGCGCAACACAAAACACTGGAACGATTGAAAGCTACTTTGATGGTAACAGATATACGCTTTGCTATAATGGTGTTGACATGAATGCTGCAAACGTGCTTTGCAATCATCTGGGATATGAGTAGGTTATTTTTCGGATTGTATAAACTGATTTGTAAATTAACTTTCATCTAGGAATGCTGTTTAAAGTTCCTGAGGTTTTCATTAATTCTCCCTTATTTATAAAGAATGATAAAATTCTCAAATTCAGAAACAACTGATCAGTTTCTTTGGAGTGTATAATTCTTCATCAATTATTGCCTTTACAGTGTTCTATGCCCATATTTACGTCCGTATACAGCAACGACAGTTCCATCTCAGAAATCTCAAAATTAAACAAGAACTTTTAGAAAAAGAAGGTAAATGGTTAATTTGAAGTTGTGCAAGTTCTTAGGACTTCAAAAGTCAATAAAAAACTAAAACGCAGCCACCCATGTAATGTACTCAAAATACTGTTTTTGAGAGATAATAGGAATTTAAAGATTATTGACCAAGTAGCGGTCAATGAGGATCATTTTCGGCATGCACATACGCGATCACATAGGCAGATATACGTTCCCTATAGTTGGGAAAAAATAAATTGGGTTCTTTATGTGACTGTTATAAGTTGTTTTTAAACGATAATTTTGTAATTTTATCTTGATTTACAGCGGTGCTGTCAGCATCGAAAAAGGTGAACCAGAGGATGGTACGCAGTTCTTTAACAAGAAACTTTCTTGCAAAGGCTGCGAATATTCTCTCACAGAATGTGACCGCTCAGCTAATCTAACGTCTACGTGTTATTTTAGTGCGATTGTGACGTGTAAAGGTAAACTTGCCGTAAACTGTTTTCAGCTTAACAAAATATTTTGATTAAGTTTATTTTGCTTCACTTTAACTCTCTTTTTATATCAAAAACAGATGGGCAGTTTACCTTATCCTTGTTCCTGGAAAGGTTCAGCACAAGTCTCTGCCAAAACTGAATATACTGCAAACCTATATATTATAAATAACTTTTACATAATTGCTAATGGTCGGTAGCGTCCGAGCGGGACTCAAACATACGAGCATCCATCAGTCAGAGATTTTAGTGATTGCAAGTCAGCAATCTTAACCATTCGATCACAGAGGCGCATCACAAAATCTTTTGATTGCACCTTAGATTACATAAATGCAATCTAGAAGTAGATATTGGCGTTATGGAAGAACATTTCTCTTGTAAAGAAAAATAAGAGTTAATTAATTGAGAACCAATTGATTTATATAATGGTAACAGTGTAATGCTGATTAATTTTTACTTACCAAGCTTTAAATTTGGTAAATGTTCGTTGGTTTTACCTTTCAATGCATTTGAATAACTTGATTTATTTCATAATGACGGTATTTCAAATCTACTGTTTTGTCTTGTATATCTGTATGCCTTTTATTTCATTTGTATTCTTGTATATGTACAAAGTATTCATTGTTCGTTACATGTGATCTTATGTTGTTTTTTTAAAGCACAAGTATTTGCAGTGTGTCAAAGTTTGACTGTTTTTAAATCTTGCATTTAATTTTCGGAGCGTCCAATACTTGTTCAGCCTTATTCACTGGTCAGCTTACACCAACGTTTAAACTGTTTTTCCATTTTTACCTGAATCACTGTTTGAGATTTTCTTTTGATCACAGATAATTATTAAACAGGCATTGTTCAGTCAACCTGTTTGAAAATCAAGGAGAAATACTAATTGCTAATGTTTCCTAGTTTTAATTATTCGTACAGCAAACGTCTGGTAATAAAGATGATTTGTTCTAATAATTTAGCGGTTCGACTTGCCAGGATGAACCGTTATCAGGATGAAGGTGCTGTTGAAGTGTATTACAACGGTTCATGGGGATTTGTCGGCAACCCTGGGTACTCACTAGATGACCAAACGGCCTCATACCTTTGCAAAAGATTTGGTATAAGGTAAGAAAAATGTTGGGGAAAAAAACAAACAAAAACGAGCCAACTGAGTAATCTCCGGATTTTTCCGTGACGCCAACTCGTCAGTAAATAAGCAAAAAAAAAAAAGAAAAAAGTCAACGAGTCATATACTTACCAATTGTTTAGTTGAAAACACCCTTTTTTCAGAAAAACGATAATGACGTGAAAGTGAAACAAAAAAGTTTTTCTAGAAAGTTGTACACATGCATTGTACCAACTCTTTAGACCATATGTTATTACATACATTAACGCACTGTTGTGCTTTATTCTGCTAGATTCTATTCTAGGCCGGACATTTGATTATCCAACTGTTAGGGTTAAATGTACGATGCTTGTGTGTACAAACTGGGCGGAACTTCCGCCATATGATATTTCAATATTAGATCTGTACTCTGAAAGTGATTTTTTATGCTTAACCGATACTTGACGTTGTTTTCCTTCACTCGTTTTTTTGTGTGCAAAAAGCAATATAGTGTAACAAAAATGTAAAAAAATGCCATTATGATGAAATGAAAACTTTTAAACAGTGACATCGGATTCAGTATGACTGCGCATCCGCTGGACACTTACGGAAGAAAAGGCTGGTTGCCGTGGCTTTCCTGCACCGGAAATGAAACGAACGTAATGCAGTGTCAACACACACGTTTCACTGCTGTACCAATTTTGATGCATACCTACCGCAGAGGCACTTGGCTTTATTGTTTTAGTAAGTATCGAATCTGCCTGTCTTAAGGTATTCATCGTTTGTTACTTTTTTGAATTATTGGTTTAGCTATATGTAAAATAAAGACGTTTGAGTGACTGGATACAATGTTCTTAATAACGAAAGGACGTAATGAGAAAGACAATAAAATTTAAACGAAGATTGTTCATGTCTCTGGGTTTGTCCGTTTCTTAGCATGAAATTCATATGGAAATAACAATGGATAAGATTAATTTTAACAAACTCATTTGGTTTATTTACATATTAAAACAAAGATGCTAATAAGTTTCTCAGGTGTATAAGAATCCATAGATTTAAATCAAAATATTTTGATTTCAGTCCATATAAATATAGTACAAGAGATCTTAAGGTTTCCTAAACTTTGATGAAAATGCGATAGACATCCAAACATTACTGCTATGTCAAGAGCTGTGAAATGGGAAGTTCAGATTGTCATTATAATGTTTAATAAGGTATCGGAAAGGTCTTTGAGTTATTCGTAATTAGTAAAGCAACTCTTGAAATCAACGCGAGAACTTAAAATGCAGTTATTTTTCAAAACTAGGACATAACTGACTTTGTTAACTTGGAAAAAGCAGTATGGCGTATTTGATAGTGACCTTTTAAACATTTGACATCTATAGGTTACAATATCACTGACATCCGGTTGACGGGTGGAGCTACACCAAACGAGGGGCGTGTCGAATTGTTGATCAACGGTCGATGGGGGTCAATATCAACGTATGCGGCCCGTTACTATGATACCCAGACTGTTGGTAAAGTTATTTGTTCACAACTTGGATACAGGTAAACATAGTTTTTGTTTCATGATCAAATACGTAGGGTTTTAGTGTTATATTTTTATTTTTTTATTTTTTCATATTATCTGTATTCTTTCAAGAATAAAAATAACAAAATCCGCTTGTTTCAAAGACTTCTTTTTAATTTAAATATAATAACAAGATACCGGATCAGAAACGGCTAACTATTCCTTCGATTTTTAAATGTTGTCGGTATTCATTTTATTCCTTTGATATTTAAGTGTACAAACACTTTTTTTCTAAATCTTAAATATTTTTTTTCTATGATTTTTATCAGATATTAATTTATTTCCACGAAAGGCATCACAACAATTTTTATAGCCACTGGCTCGTACCGGACTGTTTTCATTCAACTGCGGACATTAGTCATAAGTACTTCCGTTTCACTCTAAAATTATTTATTTCATTTTTAGCGGTCTTGAACACTCTTTTGTAACCGACAATGTAGGCGGTAATGATGATTTGTTCTGGATGTCCCAAGTTGTTTGCCGAGGGGACGAGGACAACATTTCTAAGTGTCATTTCAAAAAAGGACCACTTGCAATGTCCTATGGCCATCAAGTCTATTTAAAGATAAGGTGCACAGGTATGTAATAGATATTTATACTTCCCTGTGTACATATAAATGGAAAATGATTGGCTGAAACGGGTATCGGTTTTACTTTCTTTTTATTATTTCTTTTTTTTAAGTTTACTTAACGTCAGTACTGGTTGGCAATAACAACGACGTCGCCTGCAGAGTTTAGGTGTTTTAGGTTGTGGGGAAAGTGCAATTCACAGAAGGCAATCCATTCCAGAGACACCTCTGGACCTTTTGCATGTTCAGTACATAGCAATAATACATGGGATCTTGGTTTAACGTCTCACTGGAAAGACATTCGGTAGTGTCGGTGGAGGAGCGAGGGATCGAACTAGCTACCCCTGAATTACCGGTCCACCGCATTACTACTAGAACACTGTTTCGCCCCTTTTTATATGCCCGAATGGGGCATTTAATGTTATGGACCTGGGCGTCATTCCGTCCGTCCCTTAGCAATTTGGTTTCTGGAGGATAACTTAAGTACTCACTGGCGTACAGGCTTTTACCTTCAAATGGTTATTGCCCAGATTGAATGGATGTTCTCTATTGATTTTGGAGTCAGTAGCTCAAATGGTCAAGGTCACATAGACCTTAACATTGAAAACCATTTCCGCCGTGTTACTTGACAGTCATTTGTTATGGAGACTTCAAACTTTATCTCAAGTTTGAATTGATGACCCCGGTACATCTTTGGGTCAGTATGTCAAAGGTCAAGGTTACAGTGACCTCAATGTTTAGAATCATTTACACTTTGTAATTCGACAACCATTTGTCATATAATGGTTGCACAAATTGAGTGAATGATCTCTTTTGATTTTAGGGTCAGGGGGTCAAAGGTCAAGGTCAAAGCGACATTAACATTGACAACAATTTCCACCATGTAACTTGACAATCATTTGTTAAGGAGACTTCAAACGTTATATAATAATTGCACACATTGAGTGGATGACCTCTTTAAATTTTGGGGTCAGTATGTCAAAGGTCAAGGTCATAGTGACCTAAATGTTTAGAATCATTTACACTCTTTTACTCGACATCCATTTGTCATAGAGACTACAAATTTCATATACATATAATGGTTGCACACATTGAGTGAATGACCTTATTGAATTTGGGATCAATAGGTCAAAGGTCAAGGTCATCGTGACCTTAACATTGATAACCATTTCCGCCATGTAACTTGACAGTCATTTGTTATAGAGACTTCAAATCTTATATCGTGATGGCACACATTGAGTGAATTACTTCTATACATTTTGGGGTCAGTATGTCAAAAGTCAAGGTCATAGTGACCTAAATGTTTAGAATCATTTACACAATATAACCTGACCGCCTTTTGCTACAGAGACTTCAAAATTCACATATTGGTTGCACACATTGAGTGAATGATCCAATTTGATTTTGGGGTCAGTAAGTCAAAGGTTAAGGTCACAGTAACGTTAGCATTAACGTTAACTATTTGTCATATATACCTAAACCTTCATATGATATTTGATTAAATGGGGCGAAGGGTTTAATCTTGCATAAACTTGTTCATCTGTATGTCAGCTCGAACATATTTGCTTTAAGTTTATTATTTCGTTTGTATGTGTAAGGTTCAATTTTAGTTAAATGTGTTATTTGTACTTGTTTGTAATGACAATAGCAGTGGTTTGCTTTTGCAGACGACAGCAATAGTGGACAAGGATCGCCTATTGTTGGTTTGTATTTCTTTCTTTCTTTCTTTTCTCTTTCTTTCTTTCTTTCTTTCTTGCATTTTTTCTTTCTCTCTTTCTTTATTTCTTTCTTTCTTTGTGATGTACGTATAAAAGACTAGCATATTACCAAGAGACCTTTAAAAAGGTAATCAAAACCATAATCCGTTGCCACACCTGGTCGTCATAAAAGCATGGGAGTTGATATAAAAAGAGCTACATGTAAGTTAACAAAACTAGCAATGTTACGCTTATCCGTAAATGTCACACGTGAATCCTACGCATATTTTCTCGTAACATTCGTACCGAAAGAAGTTACGTTGTTGTGGAAGTTACACTTCCACTTGCAGGGATCTATGGTCAACGAGTTATGCCTACATTGATAGGCATAGTTATGCTATAAAACTAAAATATCTGTTAAAAATAAAAAAAAATAAATAATCTTTTCCAAGTCTTGTAAGGAAGAATGACAGCAAAAGTGAAAAATATGAACTTTTATAAATGGCAGTCCGGCAAGACCAAGTACATTATTATGCAGGTTGAGACGTAATTTTGGAAAGTTTCTTTTTTTTCTATTGCAGGATAACAGAAACTACGTAAAAACTTCATCGGGATCAACACAGCATATTCAGACATCAGACAAAATCGTTTAACTTAACAATTTCTGCATATGTATTTGTAAGGACTTACTTCTTATAGAAATAAAAAAGATAAAATATATTAAATATTACACATATTACCTTTTTTACAGATTTGTTTTGAACAAATTGTGATAATGGTATTACTTAATAAGCTACCGTAGGGTATATGTCAAATCCAGTGTGAGTCGTTAGGGTTATAATACGTGTCGTTTACAGAATTCTAGAATTTGTTCAAAATATTCGCTTTTCTCTCTCCCTGCGGCTGTTTTATCTAATAAGTAAAATATTATATCACTTTAAGTTAGAATACTTCCATTCACGTCCAAACCTTATAAAAATAATTATTCCGAGGCTTAACAATCAAACGGAAAAGAAATAATTCAATGTGACGAGAGAGATATTGATGCCAAAAATAATCAAAGAATACCTTGTGTAAAACTTGCCAAGTTTGGTGGTTTAGCTGCTACGTGACAAAAATGCAAATGAAACTACATTTTGACTAATGTGAGCCCTCCGTGTACGGAAGCTGAGGCACTGCTGGCCTAAATTGAATCCAACCATGGCCCATACTCTACAGTGACATTCTGCATTCCACAGTTTGGCGCGAGCACTGGTTTCCATCAAGGAAGCAGTCATGAAATGGAGATTGATATAAGTATCAAGAGCTTGTTTCACAGTGTATTTGAAATAAGTAGGGTTAAACTCTACTCGAATTTCAAAAAAAAATATCAAAATGCATCTGTCCTCAAACAAGTTACTCACGATACGTATTTATTTCAACTCTCGCTTATACCCCGCCAACACCCCCCCCTCCAACCCCCGACCCGGGGTAGTCATGTTTCAGGCATATTTTGTCAACATTTTTTTACTCTTTGTACATTCTTTTAGATCATTATTTAACAAACAAAATGTCCCGTCAAATAAGAGAAGAATTCTTGTAGAAAAAATATTTTAGCGTTTTTATATAAAAATGTTATTACCTCCCCTTAACATGAAAATATTGAAAATTATTTTTTACTGTTCAAAGTTAAGTCAAGTTTTATTGTGCGTGAAGGTTGAGAGGATCAGATCTTTAATTTTGATCATAACATTCACTAGGACCAATGCTGAAATACGTGGGAAATTAAAAAATATAGCCTAACCTAGGCGCATCGCCTAGGATAGAAAACACCCCATATATATCTTGTTTATAAAATTATTGCTTGGAATTTTTCGTGTGTAAATCGTTATTTGAACTATAAATAATGATATTTAACTGATTAATAACATTTTTCTCACACCTGTTTCACTCACCAAACCTGCTGTTCTGCCTGTAAAATATTCAAATAAAATCGAAATAGAAAAAATGCCAAGAGATGGTGAGTTATTTTAAATCTCGTTATAGCTGACTGGCGATAATGTACAGTATGCCAAAACTACTATCTGAAAATTATATCACAACTGTAGTACAATATATTTTATTTTCTGGAACACTTAACCGTACAAAGTTGCATAAGAAATAACAGAATAGCACCAAGTGCCATACTTAATCCAGAAACAATGAAGGGATAAGTGTAACTGCTAGTTCTATCATACAGCAATCCTGAAATAGACACAAAAACATTAAGATTATTTAAACAGTAAAGTTCCGCTTTTCAACCACAACGATTATTTCAAATACATTCACCTGGGCGACGCCAAGCTCTTCTTCGACCATCACAAATGTCTTGGTTGAATCTGGATTTTTCACTGAACATCACATGTGACCTCTGGTTAATATTCCACCGACGCCGCTGTCTACACAACGCCAAACGTTCATGATGATGCCTTGTTGACAACGGCATGACCACGGACACCTGGGGTAAAGAAATTGTACCTTTTCACACATGCGAAGACTTAAGGCACCCATAAACCAAGTTTGGTGCCTGTCTGATAACGTTTCAGTAATTGCTAAAATTCACTAATATGCCTTATAAATAGAAAGATATAAATGTTTTTCATATGTAAACATGCAACACGCGTAGATTTACATCGCGTATTTTTCTCGTTCAATGTTTAGCACATACACTATTAATGTCAGTCGACGCAGAAATGATTTATCTCCACGTTCACTCAAAATACCTGTTATTCTTTTCTGCCAGCAAAATTTGTAATGAAATTCCAATATTCCACAAAATTTCCTTTTATTACACAATCTTTCAACAGGCATTCTCCTGGTTTCCCAACTTGTCCATTTCTTTGATACACAGAACGCAGTATATTTATAAGGCATACTAGTGAATTTTTCATGCTTTCATGCTGCCGAATTAAGGAGGCTTTTAAAGAATACAGGTTGTTCTAAACGATTTATCTATCTGAGTTTATTTATCGTCGGTACCGGTTGCCCATTTGACCGACGCCCCCCTGCAGAGGTTAGTTATTTTATGATGTGGAGGATAGTGCAAGATACAGAAAGCATCCCGTTCCAGAGACATCCTTGGTTCTTTTGCATGCTCAGTGTACAGCACTGATACATGGGACCTCGGTTAGATGTCTCATCCGAAAGACAATTAGCAATGTTAGTGGATCTATCTATCTATCTATCTATCTATCTATCTATCTATCTATCTATCTATCTATCTATCTATCTGTCTGTCTGTCTGTCTGTCTGTCTGTCTGTGTGTGTCTGTGTGTCTGTCTGTCTGTCTGTCTGTCTGTACTCTCTTCTCTCTCTATCTATCTATCTATCTATCATCTCAGGACTCCTGAGTTACCAGTCCAGCGCGTTAACACTGTACATCTGATCCGCTCCTAAACGATGTAGTATTAATAAGTTTATACATTGCAACGTTACTCATTCATGCGAAATGCCGTCGCTAGATGACACAGCACAGTCGTTTTAACGACATAGTTACATCTTTTTTGTGAAGACAACACCTAAAATATCTAGATTTGCCTGTTCTTTCTTGTGTAGAAGCCCTGGAAGGCCATTTTGATTTGCGTCTACAAGGGCTTCCAAATTAATCCGATGATCTTCAAGCTTTTCGTGGGTATATTGTTGTTAATCATTTTCATGAATGTTTCATATTCTTAAAAGCAAGGTTTTATTGTTTTGAAAAAGCTATCGAATCACTTACAATGATACAGGACATGGTTGGTGTGTGGCTTAATTAACCAATGAATTCACTTATCTTTACGTCAAATTTGGAAGAAAAAAGAAGTTCCGTTTAAACGTGTAAAATATTCTTCGTCATTTGTTTATAGGTCTTTATTTCAATATCACTGTTTGTTTACATGGTTTTAACATTTGAAATATTCACCTGATAAGGTTGTCTAAATGTTCGCATCACTAAGCATTTAACCATCATTTCGTGAAACTATTATTACATCTATGCATTTGAGTAAAATAAAAGTAATAAAAATGAAGGATTTATTTCTATTCACACTGTCGTGCGTTTTGATAACAATAGGTAAATCTATTTTCTGTACTTTTATTTTTTTATTTTTTTTTTGTTTTTTTTTTGACGATAACTTTCTGTAATTCCACCAAATTGGCTGAAACTAGATATGCTAAAAGTAGAATGGTTAAACATAATGATATTTTTTCAGAGAAATCTACTTTAACAAATACGTGGATCAACCAAAGAAGCCAAGAATGGTTACATTCTCTTGAAACGATGCTTTATTTTAGTGTTGATAATAGAACAAGTAAATCAAATATCGTTCTTTAAATGAATCGGAGTTAATGTTTAAATAATTTTAATGTTTAATAAAGATTATGACTTTTCTGGTTCTTGAAGATTTTTTTCTTCCTCTGAAATTAGAGGTTTTATGCACCAAAATCTGAGCATGTAACATGCTAAAACATGTCTTCTGTTAATGTATTTTACCATGATTAGCCTCGGGTTTTGAGATCCGTCTTTGGCCAGTAAATGCACGTGGAAATGAGGGTTTTGTGGAAGCGTACCATGACGGCTTGTGGGGTTTGATCGGTAGTCCACAGTTCCGCTTTTCAGACGAAACTGCATCATTTCTTTGTAGGACTTTAGGACTGAGGTAATGAGTTTTCTTTCTATAAGAATAGAGAATTATGGGTCCATAAAAAACTGCATGAGAGTTGCATGTTGAAAAAAAACCTAAGCAATTTATAAGTATGTTATCAAACTTAGTTTTTCATTATATAACGGGTACTTCAACCGTCTTGATGTACAGCCAATGAGGTCCCTATCTTATTAGCCTCTGTGTGACCTCACTGGTCAGTTAAATCTTGCTATTGATCACTCCCTCTCCATCAGAAAAAGATGCAGTTTTGAACAGAGGAGGAGGCGCTTTTGCCTCATTTTCTATAAAAAGCTAATTAGATCAAACAGTTAACTTTAGCCATTCATATCTTAAATATATGTTCTTTGTAAGTAAAAAGCCGACATAGTCAAACGAAATAGTACTCAGCACTCAAGGGAGAGGTAAACAGACATACCTTACTATTTCTCTAGTACTTAATATATAACTATTGAAGAAGAATTCAAGGATCTGGATTAATAGTAACCTTTTATTTTTTCCATCTTTTTTGTACCTTCCGTTGCAATTGTGTTGCTTTGCAGCGAATTTGGCTACAGCTCTGGATGGACGTCCATTGATAACTATGGTGGCTATGTATGGACATACGGTCTGGAATGTACCGGGAATGAAACGGACATAGAACAATGCCATAGACCATCCAAGTGGGAGCGTTACAACTACAGTAACAAAACCGACTGGGCTTACAGACACGGCACTAGGTTGTATTGTACAGGTATGTTCAGATTAAGTTAGGTATAGTCGGAGATACGCCAGGCATTCAGTATAGTCGGGCGTAAATGAGGAATGTTCGGATGTATGTTAAGTAATGACATAGGTTTGTGAGGTGTTTTCGGAAGTAATTGAGGTATATTTAGTTGAAGGAAACGTATGTTCGAAAGAGAATGAGGGTTGTAATAGAGGCAAGAGGTGTTGTCGGATCTAAGTCAGGTGTTGCCAGATGTATGTGAGGTGTGCTCGGACATTTTTATGTGTTTTCGGACGTCTAAATGGTAGCTTTGGACTAAGCTTTCCACTTAGATGAACCGGCCTTAGATGAATTATGCCCGGACATAGTTAGATATACCTAAACATCATTAAGGTTTGTTTGAACATTTGTGAATAAATTTTAAAACCAACGCGTTTCACCTCAGTTCTTCTTTAGGAAAGGACAACAGATGTAGGGCACGGATAAAAAAATACATGCCACACACCACTATTTAAATCTAAGATAGGGCGTTAATTGTAGAATGGAAGGTATAAGCCTGTAAGTCCTATGTACTTCTCTATATAGCGTTTACGTATAATAGGAATAGAGTGCATCAACTCCTCGACAAAGTCTATATAGACAATATGTACGCTAGTCGCATCGCTAAGTCTACATAAAGACCATACCATACTTTCAAGAAGTCGATGCAATGTATTATACATAATTGTTATACGACTAGAGCATTTCATATATAAACACAAGGAGTAGAGGTGTTGAAATGCTATAGTCACAAGCATGAACAGATTAGTTGATACACTGTATCAACTCATCTGGCCTATGGTCTTTATATAAACCGTGTAACACTAGCATACATAGTGTCTATATAGGCTCTGTCGAGATTCACCTGTTCTTTTTATACGTCAAAGAGAAGTACATATCAATGGATTTATAGGGGAAATTGCAGCTTATACCCTCTAGTCTACATTTGGTGTCTTGTTCTAGATTTAAGGTATAGTGTGTTTTGCTAAGTTAAGTAAACTTTTTCATCTGTAAACTTTATAGAATAATGTGATACGGGTACACAGGTAAAGGGGGCTACTTTTATCATACTTACTAGGGTAATGTCCCTTCATTAGTATTTGCTAAAGAATATTTTTCTGAGATTCAAAAGGCTGAAATAGAGATTTTATGAGCTTCATATCTTTTTGTCGGCCTTTAGAAAATAAACCTTAACATACTATTTGATTATGTGGCCATCTTTAATTATATTTTTATCTTTAGATTCGCGAATAAGGGTTGGCGCTACACAAAACACTGGAACGATTGAAAGCTACTTTGATGGTAAGAGATACACACTTTGCTATGATGGCGTTGACATGAGTGCTGCAAACGTGCTTTGCAATCATCTGGGATATGAGTAAGTTATTTTTTTTGGATTGTATAAGAGTGAATCCTTATCTTGAAAGACTACTAAAATCGACTAACCTATCTTTCAGTGGTCCACTGGTAATCCAAGGGTCGTGAGACCGATTCCCCGCTCCTCCACTTACATTACTAGTTGTCTATCGGATGAGACGTTAAACCGTATGTATCAGTGCTCAGTGCTATATACTGAGCATGCAAAGGAACCAGGGATGTCTCTGGAATGTGATGCTTTCTGTATCTTGCACTGTATTTTGCACTATTCCTCACAGCATAAAATAACTAATCTCTGCAGGGTCGTCGGTCATATGGGCAACCGGTACCGACTATAAATAAACCAGTATATATATATATATATATATATATATATATATATATATAGAGAGAGAGAGAGAGAGAGAGAGAGAGAGAGAGAGAGATTTCAGTTTGGACAATGCCGTTTATAGCTCAGAGGTTTTCATTAATTATTATTATTTATAAAGGACAGCAAAATTCTCAAATTAAAACATGACCGATCACTTTATTGGAGTGTATAATGCTTCACCAGTTATTGCCTTTACAGTGTTCCGTGCCCATATTAATGTCCGTAAGCAGCTACGATAGTTTTATTTCGGAAATCTCAAAACAAGAACTTCTAAAAAAAGATTGGATTTCAACAATATTCTGACGGTAACTGGTAAATATGACGTTGTGTAAGTTCTTAGGACTTCAAAAATCAATGAAATACTAAAATCCAATAACACATTTAATGCACTCAAAATTATTGTTTTTGAGAGATAGTGGGAAGTTAAAGGTTACTGACCAAGTAGCGGTCAATTAAGATCATTTTCAGCATGCACATCCGCGATCACAGAGGCAGATATATGTTCCCTGAGTTAGGAAAGAATTAAATTGGGTTGTGTATGTGACTGTTATACGTTGTTTTTTAAACAGTAATTTTGCAATTTTATCTGGATTTACAGCGGTGCTCTCAGCATCGAGAAAGGGGAACCAGATGATGGTACTCAGTTCTTTAACAAGAAACTTTCATGCAAAGGCTGTGAATATTCCCTCACAGAATGTGACCGCTCTGCCAACCTAACATCTACGTGCTATTTTGCTGCCGTTGTGACGTGTAAAGGTAAACTTGCCTTCAACTGTTTTCAGCCTAAAAATATTTTGATTATGTTTATTTTGGGTAAATTTAACTCCCTCTTTATATCAAAGTCAGACGGATAGTTGACCTAACCATTGTACTTGGAAAGGATCAGCACTAATCTCTGCCAAACCTGAATATACTGCCAACTTATATAAATAACACTTACATAATTGTTCCTGGTCGGTAGCGGCCTAGCGGGGACGAGCTTCAATCAATCAGAGATTTAGTGACTCCAAGTCATCAATCTAAACTATTCGATCACAAACTCGGATCACAAAATCTTTTTATTGAAATTACGTGTTACATAAATGCAATCTAAAAGTAGATATTGGACTTGTGGAAGAACTTTTCTTTTGTAAAGAAAGAAAAAAAGAGTTAATAAGGAGATAACTACATGATTGCTTTTAATAATAAACAGTGTAATATTGGTTAATTTTAACTTACCAAGTTTTATATTTGGTTGATGTTCGTTGTTCTTGACTTTTATTGCATTTGAATAAATTGATTTATTTCATTATGACGGTGTTTTAAATCTACTTTTTTGTCTTGTATGTCTGTATGCCTTTACTTTCATTTGTATTATTGTAGATGTCCAGTGGATCCTTTGTTCGTTATATGTGATCTTATGTTTCGTCGTTTATTTATTTTTAAGCACGATCATTTTCATTGGCAGCACGAGTATTTTAAGTTTGTCGACGTTTAACTGTTTTTAAATCTTGTCTTTAATTTTCGGTGCGTTCAATACTTGTTCAGCCTTACTAAACGGTCAGCTTACACCAATGTTTAGACTGTTTTTCAATTTTTGCCTATAACACAGTTTGAGATTTTCTATCGATCAAAGATAATTATAAAACAGGCATGGTTCATTCAGCCTGTTTGAAAATCAAGGGAAAATACTGAATTGCTAATGTTTCCTAGTGTAAATTATGCCTACACCAAACGTCTGTTTCCCTTGGTAATAAAGATCATTTGTTTTAATAATTTAGCGGTTCGACTTGCCAGGATGAACCGTTACCAGGACGAAGGTGCCGTTGAAGTGTATCACGACGGTTCATGGGGATTTGTCGGCGACCCTGGGTACTCATTAGATGACCGAACGGCCTCATACCTTTGCAAAAGATTTGGTATAAGGTAAGTTGTTTGTTGAAGAAAAAATCGTGCCAACTCGGCAATCTTCGGAATTTTCCGTGACCGCAAACTCGTCAGTAAATAGGCAAACAATAGAGAAAGAATCACATACATGTCATTTGTATGTACATCTCTTCAGAGACAGTTTTCAGACAAAACAATGATGACATTAAAATGGAACAATAAAGTTTTTCTAGAAAGTTGTGCATATTCATGGTGCAAACACAAGTCTTTAGCTAAATTTATTACATACACTAACGCACTGTTGTGCTTTACTTTTTGCTTGATTCTATTCTAGGCCAACATTTCATTTCTTAACCGTTTCGGCTAAATATAGAAAGCTTTTATGTACAAACTAGGCGGAACTTTCGCCAAATGATATTTTTGTGTTAGATCTACACCGAAACTTGACGTTGTGTTGCTTCACCCTTTTGTTTCTTATTGCCAAAAGCAATATAGTGTTACAAAAATATAAAAAAAAGCCTGAAACTTTTAAACAGTGATGTCGGATTCAGTGTGACTGCGCATCCGCTGGACACTTACGGAAGAAAAGGCTGGATGCAGCGACTTTCCTGCACGGGAAATGAAACAAACGTAATGCAGTGTCAACACACAGATTTCTATACTGTACCAACTTTGATGCATACCTACCGAAGAGGCACTTGGCTTTATTGTTTTAGTATGTATCGACACTGCCTGACTTTAAGTACTCATCGTTGGTAACTGTTTTGAATTACTGGTTTAGCTGTATGTAAAAAACCGTTTTAGTGACTGAATACAGTGTACTTTGTAACGAAAGGACGTAATGAGAAAGACAATTTAATTTAAACTAAGATTGTTCATGCTGTGTTCTGTTCGGTTTATGCATATATTTTTATAAACTCTCGGTTCGTCTGTTTCTTAGCATGACATTGATATGGAGAAACAGATAGATAAGATTAATTTTAGAAATCAAAACATTTTGATTTCAGTCCATATAAATATAGTACAAGATATCTAAAGGTTTCCTTAACTTTGGTGAAAATGCGACAGGCACTCAAACATTACTGCTATGTCAAGAGCTGTGAATTGATTAGTTCAGATTGTCATTATACTGTTTTAGGTATCGGAAAGGTCTTTGAATTACTCGTAATAAGTAAAGCAACTCTTGAAATCAACGCGAGAACTTGAAATGCAATCATTTCCAAAGTCTTAACTGACTTTCTTTACTTGAAAAATAATCAGGTCATTCCAACTAACTGATCTGTATGGCGTAAGTGATACTGACCTTTTAAACATCTGACATCTATAGGTTACAATATCACTGACATCCGGTTGACGGGTGGTGCCACAGCCAATGAAGGGCGTGTCGAACTGTTGATCAACGGTAGATGGGGGTCAATATCAACGCATGCGGCCCGTTACTATGATATCCAGAATGTTGGTAAAGTTATTTGTGCACAACTTGGATACAGGTATACACATTTGTTTCATGATCACATACTTAGGGTTCTTTTGTGTGTGTTTGTGCGTGCATTGTCTTTTTTCTTCATTTTTTTCCATTTTATCTTTATCTTTTCAAAGAATAAAAATGACAAAAGCCGCTTGCTTTTTAATTTAAATTGAATAACAAGATGTCGGATCAGCAACGGTCTACTATACCTTTGCTTTTTAAAATTTTGTCGGCATTCATTTTATTCTTTTGATAATTAAGTGTACAAAAAGTGTTAGTCTTGAATCACTGTTAACGCGACTGTAAGCAAAAAAAAAATCTTTTCTAATTTCTCAAATCTTGTTTTCTATGATTTTTTTATCAGATACCAGTTTATTTCCATGAAAAGCATCACTGCAAGTTGAGAGAGTGACATTAGAAATTGTATTTAAACGACATTATAACGAATAGTAAGATTTCACCGGAAGCCAGTTTCTTGTACTTAACAATTGAAATAAGGACCTTAGTCATAAGTATTTCCGTTTTACTTCCAAATTATTTATTTCATTTCAAGCGGCTTTGAACACTCCTTTGCAACCGACAATGTTGGCAGAAATGATGATTTGTTCTGGATGTCCCAAGTTGTTTGCCTAGGGTACGAGGACAACATTTCTAAGTGTCATTTCAAAAAAGGAACAATGTCCTATGACCATCAAGTCTATTTAAAGATCAGGTGCACTGGTATGTGATGCTGATTTATTCTTCTTATTGTACATATTAATGCAAAATGATTGGTTGAAAGAGACATCGGTTTTGATTTTCTTTTCACTATCTTTTTTTTTTTAAATTTACTTTAATTTACCGGTTGCCAGTAACACCGACGCCGCCCATGTATCAGTGATATACACTGAGACACCCCTGGTTCTTCTTCATGCTCAGTACATAGCAGTAATACTCATACACGGGACCTTGGTTTAACGTCTCATCGGAAAGACGTTCAGTAGTGTTGGTGGAGGCGCCGGGGATCGAACTAGCTACCCCTGAATTACCAGTCCATCGCGTTACCACTAGACCACTGTTTCGCGCGTTTTTTAAAAAATCGTCTGCTTTATATTTGTATAAGCGGTATGCAAATGTATACATGTAAGCTCACAAATGGGTGAAGGGTTTAATCTAGCATTAACTTGTTCGTCTGTAAGCCATTTTGCACATATTTGCCTTTGAAACATATGTTTTTATGTATTGATATAATAGAATTTTACAAATTAAAATGTGTTAATTCATTTGTGTGTGTAGAGTTCCATTTTAGTTAAATGTATTATTTGCCTTTGTAATGACATTACCAGTGGTTTGCTTTTGCAGACAACAGCAATAGTGGATCAGGATCGCCTATTGTTGGTTGGTATTTCTTTCTTTCTTTCTTTTTCTTTCTTTCTTTCTTTCTTCCAAAGCTTGGGAGTTGAAATAAAAAGAGCTACATGTAAATTTACGAAACTCGCAATGTTACACTTATCCGTAAAGGTCACACATGAATCTAACGTTGCTCTACATTTCCCCGTAAGATTTGTACCGGATGAATATACGTATTTGTGGAAGTTACACTTCCACTGGCAGAGATCTATTGAAATCGAGTTATGCATAGATTGATATGTATTAGTTGTGTAATTAAACTAGATATCAGTTATGTAATTAAACTAGATATCAGTTATGTAATTAAACTAGATATCAGTTATGTAATTAAACTAGGTATCAGTTATGTAATTAAGCTAAAATATCTGGTAAAAAAATCTGTGCCAATTTTTGTCAGGAAGAATGACATCAAATATGAAAAATATGAACTTTTATAAATGGCGATTAGGCAAGACCAAAGAAATTATCATGCAAGTGGAAACCTAGTTTCATTTTTTTTCTATTGCAGGATAACAGGAAATACGTATACACTTCGTCGGGATCAACAATTAGCATATTCAGACGTCAGACAAAATCGTTAAACTTCACAATTCCTGCATATGTCATATTTTTGTAAGGAAAGACTTACTTACCTCTTACAGAAATAAGAAAAGAAAAACAGAATATATTAAATTGCTCACAATCATATTCACTCTCTTTATATTTAAAAAAAAAATGAAATAATGGCATTACTTAATAAGCTACCACAGGGTATATATCAAATCCAGTGTCAGTCGTTAGGATTATAAAATGCTAGAATTTGTTTCAAATATTCGCGTATCTCTTTCCCTGCGGCTGTTTATGTTTTAAGTAAATAATTATATAACTTTTAGTTAAAATACATCCATTGACGTCCAGACCTAATAGAACTGTATTAGTCAGAGGCTTAACAATCAAATGGAAAAGAAATAATTCAATGTGACATGAGAGATGTTGATGCCAAAATAATAAACGGATACCTTGTTTAAAACTTGTTGAGTTTGATGGTACAGCTGTTACGTGACAAGAAAGCAAATGAAACTACATTTTGACCCATGTGGGCCCCCCGTGTACGGAAGTTGAGGCACTGCTGGCCTAATTCGAATCCAACCATGGCCCATATTCTCCAGTGACATTCTGCATTCAACACTTTTGGCGCGAGTACTGGTTTTCATCAAGGAAGCAGTCATTAAATTGAGATTGATATCAGGAGCAAGAACTTGTTTCACCTTGTATTTGAAATAAATAGGGTTAAACTCTACTCGAATTTCAAAAAAAAAAAAAATCTAAATGCCCCTGTCCTCAAACAAGTTACTCACGATATGTAATTATTTCAACTCTCGCTTATACCCCGCCAAAACCCCTCCCCTCCAACCCAGGACCCCAACCACCACCACCAAGAAAAAAACATAAATAAAAAAATAAATAAAAGTGCCAAAGCTCTTTCTCCAGCTTAAAGTATTCAAATAAACTCGAAATAGAAAAAAATGCCATGAGATGGTGAGTTATTTTAAATCTCGTTATAGCTGACTGACGATAATGTACAGTATGCCAAAACTACTATCGAAGGACTGAAAATTATAACACAACAGTAAAACAATATATTTTATTTTCTGGAACACTTAACCGTACAAAGTTGCATAAGAAATAACAGAATAGCACCAAGCGCCATACTTAATCCAGAAACAATGAAGGGATAAGTGTAACTGCTAGTTCTATCATACAGCAATCCTGAAATAGACACAAAAACATTAAGATTATTTAAACAGTAAAGTTCCCCTTTTCAACCACAACGCTTATTTCAAATACATTCACCTAGGCGACGCCAAGCTCTTCTTCGACCATCACGTCTTGGTTGAATCTGGATTTGTCACTTAACTTCACATGTGACCACTGGTTAATATTCCACCGACGCTGCTGTCTACACAACGCCAAACGTTCATGATGATGCCTTGTTGACAACGGCAAGACCAAAGACACTTGGGGTAAAGAAATTGTACTTTTTCAAACATGCGAAGACTTAAGGCGCCCATAAACCAAGTTTGGTGCCTGTCTGATAACGTTTCAGAAATTGCTAAAATTCACATATATGCCTTATAAATAGAAAGATATAAATGTTTGTCATATGTAAACATGCAACACGCGTAGATTTACATCGCGTATTTTTCTCGTTCAATGTATATCACATACACCACTGATGTCACTCGACACAGAAATGATTTATCTTCACGTTCATGTAACTCAAAATACCTGTTATCCTTTTCTGCTAGATAAATTCGTAACGAAATTGCAATATTCCACAAAATTTCCTTCAATTACATAATATTTCGATTGGTACTCTGCTGGTTTCTCAACTTGTCTAGTTCTTTGACACACAGAGCGCAGTCCACGTAGGAATTAGAAGAAACCATGCGGTAACCAGTCTCTATGTGCTTGAGGAGAATTACATCGTCGGATACCCACGGCCGATCCATTAACATTTATCAGCCGTGGGATTTTTGGACGATATATAGTCGATTAGAGGTGTGTCAAAGACAGCTATTTCATTGGTTCCATCACTATTTTATGAGGCGATTAAAACCAATCAAAACGCTTGTTCTATACGACTTTTGGTATTTCAGACAAGATGTCGGCAACCGTAGAACACATGTTGCATTCAGTTTGTGAAAAGTTCATGGGCGCAGTCATTTTGTTTCTGGTAGTTTTCTACCATCTCCGCTGAAGAATATTAATCTTGATAAACATGATTTCATTGGTCGATAGGCACTTGTTGCTATATATCGACGCAAATCGATTATTTTTCCCACGGTTTGATAAACATGTAATAATCAACCATGGGTATCCGACGATGGAAGAATTATAATCAAACAGAGCATATTTTGTGACGATACTAGTGCGCAAAGTCAAAAACAGTTTAAACATCACTATCGGAAAATAAAAAAAGATAATATTGTTTTTCTTTTTACAAATCAAAGTCCGTGTTTATTGGTGAATTTTATTTTTGTGTTAGATTTTGAAATGTCAGTGCAAGAAAAAAAAAACGATTTGCATAGACTGTTTACCGCATGGTTTCGTCTAGTTCCCACGTATACTGTGCTCTGTGTATCAAAAAACTGAGCTAGACCTGTGGGAAAGACCACTTGAGGGCACCTAGCGATAGGACCGTCTGAGTGAATGCGATTTCTTCGTGTCTCGAGACATTGACCTCTCCGACATGTCGAAGGCATTGTTGAAGGTCTATGGCCGTCAGTGCTCTATTACGGAGAGCTTGATTAACATAGCGGTCGTCTCAGACGTCAGTTCATCTTGGGCGTCCACTTCTTTGAATATCAATCACGTCACCAGTTGTTTGAGAGCGTGACCACAATCGATAGAAAACGGACTGTGAAATATTTAAGTCAGCTGCATCTTGGGCCTGTGTACTTCCGATCTGGAGCATACAAATGGCCCACGAACGTTGACGTCCCGTTAGCCGTCTCATAATTCCAACTGCAAATTTGACTGTGAATTTGTGTTTGACATCTACATATCACAATATTCTGAAAGTTTTCCCAAATTACCATGATTTCGGTCAATGTTAAAATCCGCGTGATACCCCTCATGTCTTAAAGCTGCACGTGCAGCACAAATTTAAACGAGAGTTCTACACTTTAGTGACCACGCTATCTACACATAATCGACCATTGTAAAAATATACATGATAATTGCCTATAAAGAGTATCCAATATCATAACAAAATAACATAATACCCACTACTTTTTGTGAACAGTACATGCATTTGGAATGTTTTGTGAAGGATAAACTTCAGACAAGAAACCTAATACCTTGCAACTCATACCTTGCCTGAGTTGCCCTACTACCGCTGACATTAAAATTTTTATTTTTGGGATACCTTGATGTTTTTGTCTTTGAATCTTTTGTAATACATTCTGACTCACCGATATAGACGTTTTCTATTAAAGGTGCTTTTAGAAAGGGTGAAATCGTGAGGTAGATGATCTGAAAATTGTGATACAAGTATGTACATATTTAAAAAAATAGAATATAACTAACTAATTTGTACCGGTTTCAATTAAAATAAAATCGGATTTTAATTTTCTTTAATTCTTAATTTTTTCATATGAATAGAAGAAAATCACATAGAATGGGCTGTAATTTTGAGGCGTGTTTAATACTCCTTTAATAACAGGAATACAGGAATACATGAAAATGTTAGATCTTATTCTGGTTCTTTTAATATGTATTGTCATCTATCCAGACGAAAGCTAGGTTTATTTTACGCACCAAGAACTGGGGGTCCCAGAAGAGCACCTAATCCACTAAACATATTGTTGAGTCCCATGGCATCGGACATCCGCTCAAGACCTAAAATCTCAACAAGGACGACCGTTGTTTGTGAAAGCATCACAGCTGCAAATATAATCGAATAATCATCCAACCGACTGACAACCTATCATCCAATCAATCAATCAATCAATAACTCACTCACTCACTCACTCACTCAATCAATCAATCAATCAATCAATCTAGCAATCAATTTATCAATCAATCAATCATCAATCAACAAACCATCAATCAACAAAACATCAATCAATCAATCACAATCAATTAACCAACTAACTAATCGATCAGCCAACATGCTAACAAATCACTAGATTAACCGAGAAAACAATATCCAAACCTCCTGATATTTTGATTAATCATCGTCATAACTATTTTATTTAATAACGGCGACCTTAAATTTAATCAAATTTGCAATTTGTTTGTGTCACTTTACACGTTGTTTAGATAAATCATAACCTACAGGAAACTTACCACACATAACATCTTGATTGTGTTACGTGCAGCCTGCCACGTCTTCAACAAAATGCACATAAATACATTTGGGATTTTAATTAACTGCATTTTATCAACGTGTGCGTAAAAGAAGTGAAGCTTAATTTGGTTTTGTTTCAGATAACACCATTCAACAAAATCGAGGTTAATACGATGACAAGTCATTCTATTAGAATATTGTTCTTTCTTTGTTTAATTTTTATGAGAGAGATGATAAATCAATTAATTTTAACTGTAAACTCTAGGGCTAACCTGTTGATGATCCATATATAATAGCATACACAATAAGGGTTGCATAAAGTTTTAAAACTGGCACCAGCGTTGTACTGATTCCCGCAACAAGTAGGGCCACCTTGTACATTTGAACGCTGAAAGAAAAAAAATCAAATAAACATTTTAATATTAAATTTTTTAGAAAACACGGTGTGAAAATATGCCATATAATGTGATTTTAGCCCATTAAAATGTTCGCTTAAATACGTTGAGGTAATATTAAATGACTTTAATTTTAGCGAATTCAGTAAAACAGGTTCATATTTATTAGTTCACACTGAACAACTTGAAATAATCTAGCGTTCCGCATCCCAGGTATAATTTCAATTTTATACTAATAGGTTTTGCGAAAATATATGTTATCTACCGATTGACACTTGATGTCGACTCTCAACAAATAAGAATAACTGTAAACATATTAATTACTTTGATGTAGTTTAAGTCATCTTCAGCTGTGTCAAGTTGTAGCAAACTACACATATTTTGAAATAAGACCTTAGAAAATGCATTTTACATGCAACGTGCATTTAAATATTTAAAAAATGTCACACGATAAGCTCTGGAAGAAAACTGGTTGGGGTATAGAATAACTGACTTCAAAAGTCGCTTAAGCCACCAGAGAGGGGTGAGATATTATATTACAGTGACTTTCTGCATTCCACACTTTCGGCGCAAAAACTGATTTGAACTAGCAACATTCATCAAGCGGCGTTTATGGTTACTTTATATTTCTAAACTGGTGTCAGATTAATGTTTTAAACCAAACACTTTCTGTCACTGAAAACCCATTTAACTCCAACAAATCGCACAAATGGTATTTTTGACTTCTTGAAAATAGCTCGCCAAAGAGGAGTATAGTTAATCAGATATTGAACTAGACGTACCTATTCATAAAAGACCGATCGGACAAAAATCCAAGCAGGATCCGACCCGCTAACGTTGAGAAACCACAGACAGATACTATCCACACTGCCTGTCTTTCGTCATGTCCTAAAATAGATTTAAAAATTGACATGCGCAGAGTCAAAAGAATCAGCCGCTAACTGGCTGTGTAAGAGTAGAGAATTGAATGGAAAGGTACGAATTAAGTCGACGGATTTTGAACAAGATAGTCCTTCTTTCAGCACAAGCACTTGTCACAAAACAAGACATCAGTCACTTAGCGTAGCTCCCATTTAGTTTCAAGAGCTCTCACCGAATCAGTGTTGTGTAAATAATGTAAAAGAAAACATGCATACGTCGATAAGAAAGCTCGAAGACACGTTTTAAAAATACAAAAGAAGACAATATTTAGATAATGCAATGATCTTATTACTTGAAGAATAACTTATAAATTTTTCAATTAAAGTAGACCAAATCCATAACATATACACATACAAACTTCAAAATCAGTTTACCAAAATTTGACTGTTCCCAATAGTATAATTTTTAACTATTCATTTATCGAGTTCCTCAAATTGGCTAAAAGTATCTTCAAATCACATCAGACAAATGAAAGAAATTGTAATCTTCAAAGCCTTCATATATTATAAATCTGCTTTTTAAATTGCACAGACCATAAGCGGAACATGTTATTTTAAAAAAGGAGTTGCTATTGTGTAAATCTATAAACATGGTTTTGTTAAGAACGTTATCTAGAATGAAGAAAAAGTGACTTGTACACAAAAAAATGAAGAAAAGTGAAAGTCATACATTTACTTGCTTTGAAACAATTAGACTAGAATTGAAAATAGATTGTGCTAGAACTTTCCAAACACCCTGTAGAGTGTACACACTGTTTCAAAAAAGTATTACTTTGAGAAAGATGTCTGTGACCTTTGCTATTAATAGTAACCTTTTGACATAAGTATTAATATATTCCTTTATTTTCTGAATGTATACATCATAGATTTTACGGCTTGAACAAAACACAGACAAAACTTACCGTATTTTAAAGCCATATCGGGTATCCCTATCAGTGGAAAGTAGAATCCAATAAAAAAGAGAACTTGTGAGGAGTAAAATAAAATCATTTCTCTTCTTTGGAATATTTGGAATATTGAACAGTCTGGAATATTGCAACATAAACATTTTACAGGGTATGTAACGTTTTCATACGAAGAAATTCGCAGGCTTTTGTTCTGTTCCCAAAGACTACAATCTCCATGGGAGTTTGTCATTAACTGGTCAGTCACAGATGCATTTGGGATGTTGTTTGTATTTTTAGATTCATCTTCGCACATGTACAACAGCTGCCTTGGTGCCTCTGCATCTTTCCCTTCGGCTTTGCTGCAAGTCTTTAATGGATTTCCTATCTCCAGATTAGTTTCGTCGTCTTTATTCTCAACAATAACCTCCATTTGAAAATTATGGAGCGGAGTAAGCTGTTCATTCTTTTGGCAAACCTCCTCAGCTGTGGTGAATTTGTTTCTAAATACCAAGGAACAGGGTACACAATTAAGCAACAGTCCGGTACATATTAACAATGTTCCCCGCCAGCCATACGTCACCAAAAGGTATTCAATCAAAGGACTGAAATAGTGAATAGTATGAATAGTAAGACTTGATATCTGCATAATTACACTTCATGATAGGTATTTTTGTTTCTTATCAAAAGGTATAAATATGATAAAAATGATTTCGCTACATTAACTTTTGTTAGATGACATCGTGTTTAAATGATTATTTTTCTTACCTACGACGTTCATTCAAGATTTACATGTGCCTTCTAGGTTAAACTTGTTTCATTTCTATGGATTCTTTTCTTTTGATTTGGCCTTATATTTGAAGCTGCTTTGTGACGCTTAATAACTGACAAATATTTTTACAACTTCAAACAAGAAACAATGGACTTTTATTAAGAGTATAGAACATTGTTAAGAATATTTGAATCTGAAACATCTGTTTTTATGAGATAAGATAAGAAAATACGAGTTAAAACAGATAAGATTTATTTCAAGTTGACAGAAAAATTATCATCAAAGCTTAAGCTCTACTGACCTTTTAGGTGTATATTATAACCTGTTACAGAAATCAAGTATGATCAAAATCAAAGAAACAGTTTTATACTTGAACACAAAGGCCCCTGCACCGGCCCCGGACAGAGCTGCACCACAAGCTAGCCCTCGGTATTTCTTAAAGTATACTGTCACCTCTACAACTGCTGGGATAAAAATCAGGCCGTATCCAACGCCTATAATTAAACAGAAAACAAAACTAGACGACATAAATGCATACAATTATTATTGTCATCTTAAGCTACTAAACCATTCGATTCTATGATTCCGATACTATCTCTATGTCGTTCATGTTCCTTTCAACATTAACATAAACAGTCACCCTTAGTTCTTTCTAGGAGAAGTAAACATAGAGTCTTCACAGTTTATGTCACTGTAATGCAAGAAATAATTAATAAAACAAAAGACAATTCAAGGAAAAAAAATTGCAAAGTGACTTTATAACTATCTGAAAAATGTATTTTAATTCAAATGCAGGTTTTTGAGATTTCTTATTTACAGCAACATGATATCTTTAATAATTGTATCTTAAGCAATATTTTAGTTTCTCCATATGGAAAAAGCATTTCCCGTTACCTGTAAGGAATCCAAGCGAAAAGTACATGAAATAAAGATTTGGTGACAATATTGTTATACCGCATCCGAAGGCGGATAAAATAGTTCCGGTTAAAGAAACCATTCTGCTGCCATGGCGACGCAGGAAGATACTTGCCAATGGACCTGAAATTTAAAACATTGATTAAATCTTTCAGACCATGGAAAGAAAACAACCTAAGTTTATAAAATCACTTAATAAACTTTCTATGATGTTTAAAAGATCCAGTTTCAATTCCAGAGATAGAATAGCAGGATTTACAAAATGTGGATTTATATAACGTGGTTCGTATATTATTTGTAATCTAAAACGGATCTGATATTCGACATATCTGGTTGGTTTTTATGTTGTTTAATGATCGTTAGGTTTTAGTATCATAAAAGTGAAGACTTGTAACTTCACCCATTTAAATATTATTTGTAAAAGTTTCGACCTAGATTGAACGCTATTGACACACATGAAGACACAATTTTTAAAAAAAGAAAATCTTATTTTGACAAGTGTAACTTGATTGTATTTCTGCGTGTAGAAAAAAAAACAAGGAAAGAGAGACACCAACTTGCTTTCGATAAAGGAAGATTGCTTCGTTACAGAATATGACACTAGCTGGCTCAAATCCTGTATGTCGGATTAACTTTACCATTCATACTCACTAAGTTGGCAAGAGTACAGGACAAGCATCCAGAAAGTGCCGGTCATTGAGAAATGAACATACATAAATTGCAAGAACTTAAGTAAAACAAATCAAGCAAAATGAACAAGAACGTCCTTAACTGTAGGCAAATGCAAAAACAATATGGTAGGTAATGAAAACGAATCTTTTTTTTGTCTCGCTGTTGTTCTGAACGTGTGCACCTAATAATACTTTACGCAAACAAAACATAAGACAGGAAAGTAAACAGAAAAGTTCTCTAATTTGTCTTTTGAGAATATGCAAGACGTTTACATGAGTACCTGTGGGATGAGTAACTTGAGGCTAGCACGCGCACGAGTGTTGCACGTACACAGTGTGTGAGACTTGACTGGTATGTCATGCAATGGAGTAGTAAAATCCTACCTGTCAAATAAAGGGAACTAGTAGTTATCGAAGCAATCCACGCCACTTCCGCTTTGGTGCCATGGAAAACGTCCTCCAATACAATAAACAGAATTCCATAGGAATAAACAATTCCATGCGTTATGAGATGTGTTGTAAAAGCAGCAAACACTACCGCCCAACCTCGAGGTCCGTCATGCATTATCCGGCCTGCCATCCGTGAGAAAACGTGATTGTGCCTGTTTCACAGTCATTCATACATAAATGATGAGCATGTGGATATTTTAGCAGCTATAAAACGCTTTATATGATATACATTTTATTATTTCACAATGTATATAACACTTGTATCTGATTATATGTGATTTTAATCAAGTGCTTCAAGTGTATTCACATAATTTAAATCCTCGCTAAAAGACGCATTATTTTATATTGATTTTTTAGCCTAGGTTTAAGTTTTTCTTTCAACCTTTTTTTTCTTTCTATTTTTTTCTTTCTTTTTTTACTAAGAAAATATTAATTTTATAGTTTTTAGTTATTTTAAGTTAAAGATGAAGGATAACATAGCACGGCACGTAAAACGGCTAATTTGTAATTTTTAGTTAAATCCATTTACCAAAGGAAAATTGAATTACATTGTTTTACTCTCTTCATATTTAGTTTAGTTTGCAATAAAAAGTTTATTGACTTGCAATAACGAGCATTTGTCAACTGCAGAAAAAGAAACTTTCAAATTTAAACTTTGTTTTTGCAGAAACCGTTCGAAAAGGACATAAACGGTCGATTTTAAAAAAATCTTCTGAACTATTTGTGTTTTTCTTTAACAAAAAAATGTAAAAGGAATTTACGACATATTTATTTTTTCAAATGTATGTGAAGTAAGCTCACCATACAGCATTCGACGTTGGACATTCGAATATTAATTCATTTGCATTTGAATTTTGTGCTAGCACAAAATTCGACATTCGAATTGAAAATTACTTGAACTTCAACACAGAACTGATTCCAAACTCAAATGTCATACGAGCACAATATCAAAATTTCAAATGAAACTCGAATGTCGAATGTCGTGTCAGAAAAAAAATACAATGTCAAATGCCATATGTTGAGCTAAGTTAACACACATATTTTGCAATTTAAAAAAGCAACATTTCTTTATTTCTTTACTAACTTAAAACAGCAACAACAACAACTAAAACATTTGGCTTCATCTAGCTGGCTGTATCAAGAATTTGTCTTTAATATCTTTTACGTCATTTTGCCTCATTTGACCTAGTTCTTCAGGTAAAGGGTTCTACACTTTCTCACTGCAGGTTTCCTTTTTTTCTATAGGTAATAAATCATTCATGCAGTAAAGTATTTCATAATTCCCTACAACACTTATCACAGCAGTTATTTCTTTGATGTAAGTGCACTTAATGTGTTCGCCTAATTTTTGCTACTTGGTTAAATGTAAAACACATGAAAATCCTCATTTCACTTATTCGAATACAACTTCTTCCGTGCAGGGGAAACTTATTTTAAAGGGATATACCCTTAAAATGACAGATAATATATTTCGTATGTATTTTTTTCTTTGAAAGAAAGAAAACAATGTGCAGAAGAACTTTATTATGTTTAAAAAGTTTTCTGTTACGGCATACATTACGTCATATAGACATAAAGAAAGGTTTCAGTTGTAATGAGTTACTATCAACCCCGCTCCCAAAACAAGAGAGCCATGATGGCCCTGAATCGCTCACATGAGTACCTTTGCCTTTGGGTCGGCTGTTAAGTACAGTTTTATATTTTCTAATTGAAGATTTTCAATGATCTCATATTTTACACAAATAAAACCCATGCAACAGAAGCAATTTGGACTTAGCAGCTTGAGAGGAGGTGTCATCTGAGTCCAAATATTGACGAAAATCTATTTTAGCTCTGGTGGCCATTTTGTACAACGAAGCAGACTATTCTGATCAGTTTATTAAAAAGCTATGTAAGGAACATTTCTGTAAAATTGGGTAGAAAATCGCTTTGCCCGTTAGATGGAGATGTTGTTTGAATTTTATGTTTCTGTTTTTAGCTTTTGCAGAACTAATGTGCAATGGAGCGGAACGATTTGAGCAATTTTAGAAAAAGGGTAATATCAGGTGAATTTCTGTAAAATTTGAAGGAAAATGGCTTAGCAGTTTGAAAGGAGATGTCATTTGAAGCCAAATACTGACAAAAACCTGGTTCTAGCTCCGGCGGCCATTTTGTTAATGGAGCAGAACATTTTTAGCAATTTTATAGAGGGTTCTGTAAGGAACATTTCCATGAAATTTGGTGGAAAATCACTTTGCTGTTTATGATGAAATGTTGTTTGAATTTGTTTTCTATTTTTAGCTTTTATAGCCCTTATGTGCAATGCAGCGGAACAGTCTGAGCAATTGTAGAAAATAGCAATATAAGGAACATATCTGTCAAGTTTGGTTTAAAAATGGCCAACTGGTTTTGAAGGTGATGTCATTTGAAGTGACCATGAATCGCTCACTTGAGTACTTTGACTGTGGGTCTGCTGTTAAGCAAACATACTAATTGAAGATTTTCAAAGATTTCATATTTTTTACAAATAAAACCCATGCGGCAGAAGCAAGGTTTAGCTTCAAGCTTCAGAGGAGATGTCATTTGAGGCCAAATATTAACAAACATTTTCAACTCTGGTGGCCATTTTGTGCAATGGAGCAGAACAATCTGAGCAATTTAAATAGAAAGCTTTATAAGGAACATTTCTGTAAAAACCTTACCTTTAAGATTGAGATGGTGTTTTTTTCTTCTTTTAGCTATTGCAGACTTTATGTGCAATGGAGCAGGTCGGTTTGAGCAATTTTATAAGAAGGGCAATATCAGGAAGGGAAATGGCTTAGCGGTTTGAGAGGAGATGTCATTTGAAGCCAAATATTGACGAAAATCTATTTTTAGCTCTGGTGGCCATTATGTTCAATGGAGCAGAACATTTTAGCAATTTTACAGAAGGCTCTGTAAGGAACATTTCCATGAAAATTGGTGGAAAATCACATTGCTGTTTAAGAGGAGATGTTGTTTGATTTTTTTTTCTATTTTTAGTTTTTTATAGCATTTATGTGCAATTCAGCGGAACAGTTTGAGCAATTGTAGAAAAGGGCAAACTAAGGAACATATCTGTCAAATTTGATTTTAAGTGGTTTTGAAGGAGATATCATTAGATCAATGATCTATTTTAGCTCTGATGGCCATTTTCCTTACTTTCTTCAATGAGGCAATTTAAATACAGGGACTATGTAAGAAACATTTCCATGGAAGTTGGTGGAAAATCACTTCTGGTGGAAAATCACTTACGCTGTTTCGGAGGAGATAGTTGTTTTATTTTTTTTTCTATATTTTAGCTTTTGCAGTCCTTCTGTGCAATGGAGCAGAGCGCTTTGAGCAATTTTAGAGAAGGGTAATATAAGAAACATATCTTTCGGTTTAGTTAAGACACCGGACACAAGGTGATCCCAATAGGTCACCCTGTTGCTTAGGTGAGCTAAAAAAAAAAAAAAAAAAAAAACTTGGCTGACGTCTTTGAAATTGGGTATTAATTAGTTTATTACTTCAATATCGTTCACATTTATATATAATTTTGAAAATACATTAATGTTAAAATATTAAGGTATGCCCCTTTAATAATAAGTATGTAAGCTGGTGAATAAAGATATAAATTCTATAACATAAAACTCCGGTATTATGACAACCGGCTGTGCGTAAGATAATGCTGTATACCGGTATATATATTCACATATTCACATATGTATAAATGTATACATATATCTATATTTACAAAACAACTCACAAGATTCAGGGGCGTAGCGAGGCTGCTAAAATTAAACGCTCCACAAAAATTTACATAGCTGATAGAAGGACGGCGAGGTGTAAGCATTTACGACCTCTATCGGCACCGCGCGTGCCAAAAAATGATGCAATGGCAACACGTTAATGTAACGTAATTTGTTGGAAGGTAACGACGTATTCGACCATCACTACGATCTAAGGAAAACCGAGATTCATCGCTAAACAGAACTACATCAAAACTTCATCGTGTCAAACGTATATACAGACGTATTAACTCATGACGCTTACGTTAACGTTAAGCCGTCACACACAATCCGACATACGGGTAGCATAATGATTGCCTGAAGTCGACCGTCTTTCAAATGTGTCATAGCTATTCCGTTAGAAAATCAAAATAACCGTTTTTTTTCTTTCACCCTACACAAAGTTTACTCCAATTAACAAAAGACCTGCTTGTACATGTAACGTACATAATAAACCAGTGCACCATGTGAAAATAAATTGACTACCGTTTTTTTAATACGTCAGAGATAAGTTAAGTTCATTAATTAAATTCACATGTACGATCGATAACGTGTTCATAAAATATAAATTCTATGTCTATTTTTTTCTCCAGTGAAATTATTTTGATATAGATTTGGTATCGTTTCTTTTTTGAGAGAATATATATCAACTCTTTGGTGATACGGAATTATTCCTTGCTGCGTATTTGACGGAGCTGTTTTTATGAGCAAGCGCAAATTTCATTTGTTTTAGACTATAATGAATCCGTAGGGTGAAAAATAATTGACCATAAAATGAAAATAATATCTCAAAGTCCGCTAGTAATGTATAAGGTTATTGCAAAGCTTTGTTTTGTTTGTATCAATACCGATCCTTATATGAATTATACATGAATACAGTACACTGAAAATATATGTAAGCACACACAAACTTCATTGAAATAAAAATTAAATACCAAACTAAATGACATATTTCACTTAAAGCTTTAAACGGTATTATCAAAAAATATTAAGATTGCCTTTATAGATTATGTTATTGTTAAAGATCACACAGTATTATACTTAAGTATTGATATACATGTACACATTCTATTTACCTAAATCTGTAATCAGGTTCGCATAATTATCTCATTCATTCTTTATTATAGAATTAACTTGGTATTCCTTCAATGCATTTCCACCAGAATTACACTTATCATATCTACATTTCATTAAATATGATAATATCCTGATATTTCATAAATATATTGTACTGTACCGACATTGAATTTAAACAAAATTTCCATAAAAACGTTTCACACCAGTTGGTCCGTTTATCGTGTAAAATCAATGTTCCATATAGTATCATCACAAACACAGCTTACAATATGAAAACAGCCAATAACATTATGTTCTTACAGTACACAAAGCTTAACCTGATACGTTTATGATTTTTTTAAAGCTTCTCCAATCTACACTGTTAGACAATATTAGACACTTTCATTTTAGACGCTGTTAAAACCCGTATGCTTCTTGTCATACACAGTATAAGAAACGGATAATTACCGTAAATCTGTGTAATTAATTACAATGCATATGAACGACCGTGTGTTAGTAAACTGAGATGTATCATGCAAAACTAAAATCTATTTCTATTCTAACACAACGACTTCTATATAAACAATTCTAAGGGACGCTATTACACTGTTCTATTTCATCATGCAACGGGCGACTTGCCTCCTTTCTACAGTTTCCGTAGAAAATGCTGTTGTATGAACTGCACCGCCCAGAATAATTATACCACTATACCCCCAGCAGAGCTATCCAAAAAATGTTTTCTTACATTTGTAAGAAGACACTTTTTTATAACTGTTAACTTCCACTGGACCTATTATTCATTTATCTATTCTTTACACTTAATCGTCGTATAAGTCAGATACCTTTACTCGTATTTTCTTCAAAAGTGTCGTCTTACAGACAATAAGAAGGCACTTTGCTATGTTTCTTGTGATATTTTGAATTAGTGACACTGTTTTGAATAATTCTTTGATGATCTGAAGTTAATTTCAAAGTATAAATACATTTTTCAACAATGGAAAAAAACTGAAATTAACGACATTCAGCCAAATTGTCGAGTTATTTTCACTTTTTAGAATAAGGTTATATGATAAGAATGTGAAAGTATGTAATTTAAAAGTCTACAAGGGATATGAACTGGTTTTCTTTACATTGCAAAATGGCCGCCAAAAATCTATAATTTGTCATGAACAGCAAATAACTGTCTACCAATATAACGTAATAAGATAAATATGTTACAAATTATTCTTTGTTTCATGACCTGACATTTTAAATAATATACTCAAGGGATAAAGAAACCCAGGATGACATTGTTTGCAATATCTTGCGAACGTGTTGCTAAAAAACAGTGAAAATCGATGAAGCAACTCTCTAGTTTACACAGCAAGTGGTCCTATATCGAATGTCGCATAGCGGGATTGCGTAACGATTTCTCCCGGGGAAAGCATGGAACGGGAAAAACTCGTGCACAGCAGTGTTGTGACGGGTCTTGTTTACTGATGAGTCCCAGTTTCACCCTGTTTCAAGCAGACGATCGACGTCGTGTAGAACGTTTTACCCACTGCTGCATTGTAGAAAGGGATTGGTTTGGGGTGGATCGGTTATGGTGTGAGGAGGAATCTCACATGGAGTTAGATCACCACTTGTTGTGGTAGCAGGTAGTTTAACTGCCGCTAGGTTTAGAGATGAGATCCTCCGACCCCATGTTGTCCCATTATTGTTGCAAAACAACTTCACATTCCAGCAGGATAATGCTCGGCTCCATGTAGCAATGGATTTGCCGCCATACAGCCCCGACCTATCCCCTATTGAGCATTGTGGTACCAACAGGATAGACAGGCTCGACGACGTCAGCCTCCCTCTGTTACTCTTGTCGCACTGAGAGCAGCCCTCTTGGAAGAGAGGGCCAACACACCAATGAGGAGGATGTAACTGTTTTAATAGCTATATGTTATATACACCCCTACGCTTCTATCTATTTGAATTTATTTATTGTCGATTCCGCTTGCCCATATGACCGATGTCCCGTGCAGGGGTTAGTTATTTTATGTTGTGGTGGATAGTGCAAGATACAGAAAGCATCCATTCCAAAGCACCCCTGGTTCTTTTAGATGCTCAGTGTACAACACTGATACTTTGGACGTCGGTTTAACGTCTTAACAACCACAACCTCTGATGTGTTTACAAGTGCAACTTGCTATATAGATGGTTTTAGAGACGCCATCGTATTGTAGGGCATAGTGAAAGGACATTTTCTTTTCCATTTCCGATTCTCTATTCAATGCACATCTGGAACCTAAATGAATATGAAAGGTTGGAAAGGTGATACATTAAGTGAACAAACAAAAAACTTTATTTGTTTACAGATACAAATGCATCTTGCTAAATAGATGGTTTTACAAAAGCCAAACATTTCTAAGACATATTGAAGCTGTGAATGCGGGATACAGCTCTAGGTCAGGTCTCTCTGTTTCATTAGCTGACAATTCCTTTCAGAATTATTGAAATCAAATTTCTACATTGACAATTAGAGTGTAAATATGCTTTTGTATGTTACAGATTTAGTGATTATTGGTTATATACACCCCCTATGGCCTCTATTTGAGCTTAGTTATCGTCAGTACCGGTTGCCTATTGGACCGACGCCCCCTGAAGAGATTACTTATTTTATGTTGCAGGGGTAGTGCAAGATACAGAAAGCATCCCTTCCAGAGACACCCATGGTTCTTTTGCATGCTCAGTGTATAGCACTGATACATGGGATCTCTGTTTAACGTCTCGTCCGAATGTTAGTGGAGGAGAGGGGGATCGAACTCGGGACCCCTGGTTTACCACTCCAGCGCATTACCACATATGCTCCTCCCCCCACGCCCTTTGTTAGATTTTGTATTAAAATAAAAGAATAGCAACATTTCTACGTGTTTCTGCGTTTGCATATATTGTCTCATTATTGTTTTAATAAATAATTAGTTAATATTTTTTTTAATAAATGAATGAAACGGAATTGCAAACTTTCTCCTATTCAAAGGGAATGCAGAACACAGCTGGCAGGTGTATGTTTCATTAGTTAACTATTCCTTTAAAAATTATTGAAATCAAATCTTTAAATTGACAATTAGAGTGTAAATATGCTTTTGTATGTTACTGATATAGTAGTTATTGGTTATATACACCCCGTACGCCCTTTGTTAGTATTTGTATTACAATGCATGAATAACAACATTACGACGTGTTTCAGCGTTTCCATATATTGTCTCATTATTGTTTTAATAAATGAATGAAACGGAATTGCAAACTTTCTCCTGTTCCAAAGGCGAAGTTATATAACATTGCAATGGTTTGAAAAAGATTTTCACTCTTGAAAGCTGTTATTTTAAGTGAGAACATTTCTGTTACCAAATTTACTAATAAAGGGAACTTATTCATGGACCCACAGCATGACTCTTAAATCTTATAACAATAGGTTTACTCACAAACATTACCATGTGCTCTTTTTTATATACTTGTTTGTGGTGAAAATATAACTGTACTTCTTTGTTAAATCATGCAAAAGTGAGGGGTCAAGGATCCATTAATTCGGGTACCGGTTCATAATAGAAACAATTCTGAACTCGAGGAAATATGCAGATTTTTGACAACCGGAATGTGTTGAAGACGTTAAAAGTTGTGTTTCAACTTATACCGAAACTCCTTGCCGAAATAAAAATACGCATCATAAAGGAATGAGAGAGAATTTCTATGGAAGCTCGTTCCTTATACATGTAAGCCTTCTTTAACACACAGTGTTTTTGTTTTTTTTCATTTCAAGTCATTTACTAACACTTTCAGTGCCCAACTAGCTAACCCTATAGAGATCAGTTTTCACAGACGTTCTCTAAGTCAGCTCATCAATACCGTGTATGCCCACCATTAGAATCGACGCCTCATTGATGCAACAAGTGCGCTTAAAAATGCCTAGGGAGTACCATTCCATATTCTCACTAGCGCACGTAAAGTCAGATAACGTCAACGGTTGATTTTGGAGGCGACGTAAGCGACGCTGCATCTCATCACACACGTGTTCTATAGGCGACATATCCGGTGACATTGCAGGTTAGGACAGGACATTCACATTGTTCTGGATCAAGAAGTCGGTGACGGCCCACGCGACGTGCGAGCGAGCGTTATACTGTTGCAGAGTGGCGTTACGTTGCTGCACAAATGGAAGGACGTGAGGCCGGATGATTTCGTCACGGTAACTGATGCCTGTAAGTGTGACGTCCACATCCATAAGAGCTGTCTGCGACGGTATGAGGTACCACCCCAAACCATGACACTACCTCCGCCGAATGGTCGTCGTTGAATCACACAACTGCAATTGAAACGTTCAACATTAGTATGGTACACTTTAAAATGATCGTTGCTTCTGTTGAGATGAAACCTGGACTCGTCCGTGAAAAGAACACGTGCCCAGTCCTGCTGCGTGTAGTGTATGTGTCGTCTACACCAGGAAAAACGTGCTACACGATAACGTTGCTGGAGAACAGGACGTATGGCTGGACGTCGTGGACGTATGCCTCGTTGAAGAAATCGATTACGTACCGTTTGGGGACTAATTCTTCTAAGGCAATGAATACTTCTAGCCAACAAAGAAGCAGTTCACGGAGATGAACGACCCGGATGTACGTATCCTGGCGATTAGACTTTTCGTGTGAACGTCCTGACCGTGGCCGGTCTCTGGTGGTCCCAAACTGTTGGTACCGTCTCAGCAAGCAGCAAGGCGTTTACAGTATTTCGGTGCACACCAAATTGTCTGGCAACAACTGTATGACGTACACCAGCTTCGATCGTGCCTACGGCGCGGCATCTCTCAGTTTCATTCAAACTTGGCATGGCGTATCAAAGACGTTCGTCAAAATTATGCTGGTTTTGTGTCCTACAGGTATTAACACTTTGCTTTTACGTAGGCACACACGATAAACGTGTTTGCGAAAAACTGCTGACCGAAAAAAACGTGCAAATGAAGACGTTGGTCAGACATACACATTACCCATACAACCCATAAAATTTATGCACTGACCAGTGTTAATGACTGAGATGGATACACAACTTACCTGTGTAAAGTTATAAGTTTTAATTAATAAAAAGTAAGCGATGGGTAAACAATTTACACATGCACATTTTTCCCCGCTATTGTCACAAAACTAATATAGGTAATATGGTTACTCACGTACTATCACCAGCTCGGGTAGCTCAGTTGGTAGAGCAACTGACTTGCAAGCGGGGGGGGGGGGGGTCGCGGGTTCAAGTCCCGCCCTTGGTAAATGATTTTTCTGACCCCGCGACATTGGCGCACAACGTGGTCTGTGACTGTTACATTGCTACGCATTTGCTTCCATTATCAGTCTCAGTGTCTGTGAATTCGAGGACGAATTCTTATAGAGCAGGGGAGAATGTCACAGGACTAATATAGGTGATATGGTTACTCACGTACTATCACCAGCCTGGCTAGCTCAGTTGGTAGAGCACCTGACTTGCAAGCGGGGGGTCGCGGGTTCGAATCCCGCCCTGGGTAAATGATTTTCTGACCCCGCGACACTAGTGAAGATGGATTTAGAGAAGCCAAAGCATACAGGGGCATAGTGAAACTGAGAATGCGGGACATAGTTGATGGTCAGCTTAATATTATGATGTAAAAGGATCAGTCTCTTTGTTTCATTAGCTGAAGATTGCTTTCAGCATATTCTAATCAAAACAATGGGAATGTTTGTCCATATGCTTTTGTACGTTACCGATTTAGTGGCTATCAGTTAAATACACCTCCTACGCCCTATTTCTATTTGAGCTTGTTTACCGTCGGTACCAGTTTCACATATGACCGACGCCCCCTGAAGAGATTAGTTATTTTATGTTTTGGGCTTAGTGCAAGATACAGAAAGCATCCCATTCCAGAGACACCCCTGGTTCTTTTGCATGCTCAGTGTATAGCACTGATACATGGGACCTCTGCTTAACGTCTCATCCGAAATACTATTAGTAAAGTTAGTTAAGGAACGAGGTTCCAACTCGGGACCCCAGTTTTACCAGTCCAGCGTGTTACCACATGACCACATCCGCTCCTACGTCTTTTGCTAGTATTTGTATTACAATGAATGAATAACAACATTACGACGTGTTTCAGCGTTTCCATATATTGTCTCATTATTGTTTTAATAAATGAATGAAACGGAATTGCAAACTTTCTCCTGTTCCAAAGGCGAAGTTATATAACGTTGCAACGGTTTGAAACAGATTTTCACTCTCAAAAGCTGTTATTTTTAGGGAGAGCATTTTTTTTACCAACTTTACTAATAAAGGGAACTAATTCATAGATCCACAATATGACTCTTAAAAAATTAATCTTATAACAATAGGTTTTACCCACAAACATTACCATGTGCTCTTTTGTTATATACTTGTTTGTGGTAAAATTATAACTGTACTTCTTTGTTGAATCATGCAAATGTGAGGGGTCAGGTATCCATCAATTCGGGTACCGGTTCATAATAGAAACAATTCTGAACTCGAGTAAATATGCAGATTTTTGATAATCGGCTTGTCTTGAAGACGTTTTAGTTAAAAGTTATATTTTAACTTATACCGAAACGCCTAGCCGAAATAAAAATACACAAAACACAGGAATGAGAGAGAATTTCGAAGAAACTCGTTGCTGATACATGTAAGCCTTCTGTATCACACGGTATTTGTTTTCTTTATTGCAAGTCATTGCCCAACACTCAGTTTCCAACTAGCTAACCATTTTCAGAAATGGCCATGCATTGAAAGAACTTGCATGCCCCTTTTTTTCCATCTGCGTTTCTCTGTTCAATGCACATCTGTAACCTTAATGAACATGTAACTTCGGAAAGGTGGTTTATAGAGTAAACGAAAAATACCTGATTTGTTTACAAGTGCAGCTTACTTAATAGATGGTTTACAAGAAGCCAAAATATACTAGGGCATAGTGAAGCTGAGAATGAGGGACACAGCTGTTGGTTAGTAGTTTTGAAGGTTATGATGGAAGCGAGACAGATCTCTCTGTTTCATTAGCTGACGATTGCTTTCAGCATCTTTAAATCAAATCTCTGTATTAACAATGGGAGTGTCCATATGCTTTTGTATGTTACTATTTCAGTGGCTGTCGGTTATATACACGTCCTATGCCCTTTGCGAGGCTTTTTATTAAATGAAAGAATAACAGCAGTACGACGTGTTTCAGCGTATGTATATATTGTCTCATGATTGTTTTAATAAATGTATGAAACGGAATTGCAAACTTTATGCTGTTCCCAAAAATCATTTTTATTATAGAAAAGGTTTGAAAAAGAATTTCACTTTTAAAAGCTTTGAGTTACATATAACGATTTGTAAATGATTATAAATTAAATCAAAATATTAAATTTCTGTTCTTGTTTTAGTAAAAGATGATTACATGATTTAATTTTGAAATAAAACTCCTCGTAAATTAGATGGTTTCTGTCAATTTCACTTTGATGAATAATATCATTCCCTAATAAGTGTGCAACGGGGATATTTTTCTTTTTCTTTGTTTTTGTCAAATTTTCACAAGAAATTTGGCAATACTCTCGTTTTTCACAGGCGTATGCGCATTATATATTTCCAGTTTTGCACTAGAATTCAGAAATTGTGTCAGGTTGTATTTCAGCCGGAGTGTTCGTCTGATTGTTACCATGCTCCCCAACTTTTCCTTACATGTAAGTTGAAATATTCCACTGTTCACATATTTTATATACTTTAAAGTCGGGCAAAAATCCATTACTTTTGAAAATTCCTACGACAAAATTAGAAGAGGGTAGACCGAAGTTATCTTATATTGTGTTTTCGGTACACACAATGTGTAAAGCAAACGTGTAATCATTTTTGACCTTACTTGTTTTAATTGAGACAGACTATTTTGAAAGGAAAAAAGTTTTAACAGATTTCGACTGAAAAATTGTTTCTCTTCCAGTCCAAATCTTTCCAGGTTTTTATATATATTTCCTTTTCAAGAATAAAGCTACAAAAACGGCTGTTAAGGCCCTGAAAATATCTAGTTAAAAAGTGCTTACATGGATGAAAAACATGATATCAAGTGGTAAATGCAAAATTGTGCTATCTGCTTCTGTTTCTATATATAAAAAGCACCTGGAACATTTTCGCATTAACAATGAGCGACATTCCTGATAATAAATTATCTCTCTTGCTCAGAAAACATCAAATGTAGACCAAAATTACACATTGGTCCTTTCAGCTGGATCCTCTAATTTTATCATTGTTTCTCTTTGTGATAGTATTGACTTTTAGTTTTGAAAATGTCACTTATATATTAAATAAAAAGTTAGGATAATCAAAAAACAAACATAATGGTGTAAATAAAACATGTTGCTTAACTAAATGTGTAATCTGACTACCATTGTTGCAAAAAAAATTAGGTTTAATTATCGCCATAGCAAAAAAGATACAGCGATGAAAGCACAGGAATCCAAATGGAAGGACCATCGTAATATCAGGAGTATTCAGGGTAGACAATCCGCTAATGTCCCCCATTCCATATGTTCTTAAGACGATTACTTGTGACTAGTCTCATGAATTTCCAAATATCGTCGTGAACGGCAATAAACCTGATTTTCCTAAAAGACGGCCACATACTTTTTGTATTATGAAATAATACTACCAAACAAACCTTAAGTTCTATAAATAGTGAAAGTGAGGCTTATCCTTTGACTTATGTTATATTCATTTTCGTAAAAAAGAATAATGCTGAATATTTTACGAAACAGCTCTTTTTTTTTTTTTTTTTGACCGGTCAAAAATTTAACTTTCAACTAATCTCACAAAAAAGAAGGTGAGGCCTTATTGTCATGCCAAAAAAACGAGTCTTAAGAAGTATGTAGACTAAGATTATGTTAAAATTATAACAAAACTAAATATGTAAGTAACTTAATATTTACTTTCTGTATTGGCCTTAAGTGTACGTTTAGGAAAACACCACATTGTAACTTAGGAAGATGAAATTAACAAACTTCTGACTGCTTGAAGGTCAAGTGCGTATAAATCGTGTATATTTATTCTTTCTTATTGTTCCTTGTGTCCACATATTTCACAAAGAAACACCAGGGGCGGACCCAGGATTTCAGGTTGGGGGGTGGGGGGGGGGCGCAAAATGTTCGGCCCAATTTGTGTCCGTTTTCTACCTCATTTCAATGGTTGTGGTAATGCTAGAGTATACTGATTTTGCAATATCACATGGGCCTTTGATTATTCAATTCAATGTTGAACAATATACTATAATCCGCTAATGAAAACAATTATATTACAGAATGAGACTTTGTTAAAAATATCTTTAAAACTATGAATACTATTTATTTTAAAACTTGATCAGCATGTAACATATTTCGTGTGTATGTGTTAATCTTTATTAAGATAATTCTGTAGTTATACAGAAATCGTTTAAACCTTTCGTATAGTATTTGGTACATCTGTAAGTCAGTTGGGAAACAACTTAAATTTAGGTATAAGATACATAATGCAAAACCTTCACGCTCAACTCAATTTCTTTCGTCAGATTTTCACAGAAGAGCATTGGTTTTATTCCACCACCCCCACCCCTCCCCCTCCCCCCACCCCTCTTGAGCCGGAATAAATGTCAATATTTTTATTTGGTTTTAAAGCATTTTCTTTCATTTAAATAAAATTGAATTTCTTTAGTTTAACTGATTATAGAACTAATAAATTTTAGTTTCTGTAATCGGAAGTATACAAAACAAGTATACCTAAAATAGACGAAATAAAACACCCGGCCCAATGGGCCTATAAGTCACCTGCATTATACAATATAGATGTCACATATTACAGTTTACATTAGATAATTTTACCGCCAAAGAAAATATTTCTTCTCTTCAGGTAATACTACGCAATAGATCTGAGAAAAAATGTATCTGAAAAAAAAAATATTTACATGCTCCACACACACTATTCAAATGTGTCTGTGTTAAAAGATATAGGCAGAGAAATTAAATAGATTCTCGTGATTTAAGACAATATAATGTGTATTATAATGTGTAATGATATACAGTTTTCTAACGAAAGCTGTTGTAACATATTTTGTACATTTTGTCGGAAACGTTCTCAATAAATATCTTTGTTTATTTTCATCATTCATTTTAACAAAATTAAAATGTCTTAAAATTTGGGTAATATTTAAATAGATTTAAGCCATCAATCTCGTCAGCTTTTTTTTTCTTATAGAACCTGTTCACTTAACTGTACTTATTTTCAGTTAAGGTTTATAAACAATGAGCGATCGACTTTCCCTTTCCTTAAAATTATATCAGCCTAGCTGACTATTGTTCTGTCCTGTAGACTCAAGTGAACAATACATCACATTCTGCCAATGATATGACGCAGATAATTTGTTATGAAAATTCCATTCTATTAAGTATGAAGATTTAACCCATATTGACCGACTGACCGACAAAACCTACCGAAAGCTCAAGTAGACTTTAAACGTTATGTTTTTTCAAATAATTTAGTTAAAAGTAAAAACTTACACGTGCCTTTTTATACAATTAAAACCCGATCAGTTTTGTTGATTTAAGTTATTATCTGATTAACACTATTTCTAATATCCCGTCATATTACAGAGAACCGACCCAGTTCTGAAATTTGTCCGACTGAGTTTCAAAGCGTGAGTATCTGTTTTTTTTTTATCTCTTTGTTTTTTTTTGCTTGTTTTTTTTTTTTTTTCTTTATTATTATTATTATTATTATTATTATTATTATTATTACAGTGTATGCATTGCTTCGTACCGGGAAAAATGCGTCGTTATTTTCAATTACGCTGACGGTGGGACAGTGATGGGGGTGAGGGATGAGATGGGTTAGTGTGTTTGAGAATTAATTATATGGTAGTTACAATGTTGAATCTCGGTGATACAAATTGATTTCCAAAATATTTACTAGCGATGCGAGCACAGCACTGGTCCTATATCCAGGCACCAGTCGGGGGAGGGGTAGTGGAGCGGGCGAATACAATGACGTAACTTGCAAGAATTAGTACATATCAAAACTTACTTGCCTTTTTTTCTTTTTTAAAGCAGAGATGTTCACGGATAAAATGACCCTTCTCTGGTTTATACTCCCAGCAACTTTAATTACTGTCTGTGAAGCAGGTATGAATACTTGAAGCATACGTCAATTTTCTTTGCAATGTTTACACATTTATTACATAATTAACAAAATCATGTCTTTAATTCATAGGGATATATTACTATGACAAGTATATATCATTATCATTGTTTCTCGTTAGAAATTTTGTGTCACATTTGATAATGATGAATAGCAAAATATACTTTCTTGGGGGAAAAAGCGAAAACAAGGACTTGAATTTAACAGCACAGTTTTATATTGGTTAATATAATCAAAATTATTAAGATATGGCATGGGACATTAAAACAATTCATGAATAAATAATATTTACTTTGCTTAAAATACTGTGTTCATTCATCAACTCTTTTTTTCTTTATATTTGCTTCGTTTTTCAACAGCATCTAACTGTAATGAACTTCAACAGGCAGCGAACGGAGGTCTACCTAGTGGAACATATTCAGTTACTAACAGCAACGGACAGGCTTTCGATATTTACTGCCAGTTTTACAATGGATATGGTTACACGTTCCTTTCAACGGATACTGACGTTGATGTTGATATGACGTCACTGTATGATGACACAACGCACGTTATTATACGACACAAGCGGTCCGATGGTTATCAGTACACTGCAACTATGGAACAATTATCCAGTCATTCTAGCACGCCGCTACTTGTACAGTATAACGGCAACACCGGGTACGCTACGCCACAGAATTTTGCAATGACCCCTTATCTATATGTTGGCTTTATCCCGGCTTCCATGACGTATCAAGGTGCAGTCCAGGGGTGGAAATGTAATGGACAGGAATACACGTTTGACAACTGTGACGCAAATCCTAATAGTTACATAGTTTTCCTGTTTAACCATGGTGGCATATCGTATACAAGTTACGTAGGTGCATATAATTCTCTCATGTTCTGTTGGTATGACGATGCGTCATTGGTGACTTCAAGTGAAAACCTACCAGATCAATTCTTTTCAGCATATTACGAGGTTCACCACGGCGGTTGCGGCGGATATGCCAACAGTGACGCCATGTCTGACGTCATTGGCACAACTGTAGGCGTCAAATTTGGTATGCAATATTTTTTCTATGTTTTGCTCGTACTATTTGTTGGTACTTAACATAGCTTTTAATGATTTGGAATTGTTATCATGAATTGTCATTTAAATAATGAAAACGTGTGTTTATGCATCGGCACTGCAGAATGAAAGGCATTTCAGATATATATATATATTTGCAGTAATTACGTGTGCAACTCCAGCAGATATCGCTTTTGGAACGAAATCCTACACCGGAACTGACGTTGGTAGCACTCTGACGTATTCCTGCGACAACGGTTATGTTATGCTGAGTGGTGATGCATCGCGCACGTGCACCGATGCAGGCGGCTGGTCGGGCACGGAACCAGTATGTGGAGGTAAAATGTATACTGACGACTATTACATATTTATTATTGTCGTACCAGCTGAAATCACCGGCAATCAACATTCAGCTCGACACTTTTATGTTTGTTTGTTTGTTCGTTTTTATTTGTTTCCTCAAGCTTAATCTCCTGCTGATAATTGAGTTTGCTCATTAATTTTTCTCGCTTCTCTCTCTTTTTTTAAAACAGGAACAACAAACCAATGTCCAGTTGAATCAAGCGGTTTACCACGGTCAACATCCGTCGTTTAGCTTGAGAATAAAGGAAACTATATAAAATAAAAGACTTTCTTCTGTTCTACATCGGTTATTTGCTTCTATCTACGTTGAAATAAGGCACAGCTATCTTGACAGAAATTTGTGCAACGTCCATTGCTTTGCTTAACTCTCAGACTTGTTGGCTGGATTGTGTATTCGTTTTTTGTTATTGTATATTAAACGAACTTACCAAACTATGGATCTCTTTTTGATATTCAGTTCATGGTGAATGGTCAGTTTGGTCATTGTGGGCGGGCTGTACGGTGACATGTGACAGCGGCACCTGGACAAGATCTAGGTCATGCACAGACCCAGCCCCAGTAAATGGTGGTGACATGTGTAGTGGTTCTGATATAGAGAGCGGCACATGCACCCTGTCTGGGTGTCCAGGTAACGACACAGAGACCCTAACCATGCAGTCATACATATTTGTGCCGTTCGGCAATGTTAATTTTTGCACACCTGGTTAAATCTTTTTATAGTCTTTAATCGTTACAAATACATGTATTGATGTGTTTTAGCAACTCTTTGAAAAGTAGTTTAACGTTCAAATAAATGTATAGATGTGTATTTAATATAACTTAGATTAACAGAACTGCAAGAAACGGAAACAGAACCAAAAATTCAATACATGTACTATGTTGTCAGATTGTTATCGCATTACCAAGATATTCTCAGAACTATTTTGTAAAAGAAAGCTATACAATCACTTCTTAAGCCAGCCCCTTTTGTCAATATTAGTTGATGGGGCGTGGTCAACTTGGTCTTCATGGAATGCCTGTCCAGTGACGTGTGGGGGCGGAACTATAGACCGAACTAGGTCATGCACCAGTCCATCACCTAGCAACGGTGGAGGAAATTGTACAGGGCACAGTGAAGAAACTATGACCTGCAATGAGCAAGAATGTCCTAGTAAGTAAAGTAAAATGATTTCAAAACTGTAGTCATGAACATTCATAGTCCGTTAACACGCTGACAAACCAGATATTAGAGCAATATAAGATGGCGGCGACCACTCATGTGGTTTACTTCGGCGTTTATGGTTGAATCTATTTCTTGTCCAAAGTTACGTATTTTTGGCCATGAGATGAACACTAAAGTCAGTTGGTATTTAAAAAAAATGTCACTTAGACAACGTTCCATTATTTGGTTTATATCTAAGACAATTTAAAATGGAAAATATATATCAAAATTAACATATCATGAAAAATATGTTCTGAAGAAACCGGGCGATTCTAGTTTGAAAATGAGAAAATAGTAAACAATTTGTTTTATTTTCCTGACAGTAGAGGATTTTTCAAATCCTTTAAGCTGGAGATCATCTGTAAACATTACCTTTTAGAATAGCTTTCTCAGTTGAATAACCACTCAAGTATTTTCATCATACTGGAGTCAAGACTAGATCAAAATCAATAAAATGATGTAGATAGAAAAGGATTGTTTTTCAGTTGACGGTGGCTGGGATGATTGGACGTCATGGACTTTATGTCCAGTCACGTGCGGAGGTGGTTCTATATTAAGGTCAAGGACGTGTACAAACCCGACACCTCAGTATGGTGGCATAAATTGTAGCGGGGACGCAGATGAAAACCAATCTTGTAATACGAATGATTGTCCAGGTAAATAAATTTGTTCAACGTTTGATATAATACGACTGCGGGTGTAGTGAAACAAGAAATATATTAGCGTAGATGGGGAGTAAATTAACGGAGAATTAGTTTTACAACTATTGATTGTATTGTACAGATATCTATTTACGTTCGTTCCGAGACAGGTTCAAACGTGCATCGACGGAAAGCGTTTTGATAGGATAGCGATGTATATATCAAAGAAACTGTTATTCAGTCAGAATACTTTATTTATTCACATGTCTTTGCTATTTGTTATCTCAATAAACAATGATGCGAAACTGTATTTTTTACTAAGTATAGGAATATCTATGAAGTATCCAATCGGTATTGTCTTACGTCATCATCCCTAAAAAGGTCAAAAGTGAGGTTAGACAGCTATGCCGAGAAAATCTATTTATAGGAAATAATCTAATATATTTACTGTAACAGATTTTACAATGAAGGTTCTAACGGAAAAGTCTTAAAATTAGGTTGCAGGTTAAGGGTTTTGCGTTTAATACTGGACCTGGTTGAGGCAACTTAATAAATAGTTTCTGTTAGGTAGGCGATATAATATTTGGAGCACATGCCATAATTCGTGATAAAATATGCAAATTTTGAATTATAAATAGGTATTTATTGAAAGGAAATACTAATTTCAGTTCTCTACCTTATAGTCTCCAATTATGACTGATATCGGAGATCGGTTCAATTACAGTGATCCCCCATTACATAATTATATCGGAGATCGGTTCCAATACAGTGATCTCCCATTACAGATATCGGAAATCGGTGCCAGTACAGTTATATCCATTACAGATATCGGAGATCAGTTCCAATACAGTGGTCTCCATTACAGATACCGGTTAATTTCATATCAAAATGGAGGAAGTGCCTTTTGTGATGTGATTTCTGTCTTAGTTAATATTTTTCCATCATTTATCTACTTACCGAATCAGCTTTTCTCCGAACAATATAGTTGACGGAGCATGGTCTACATGGACTTCCTGGAGAACGTGTACTGTAAGTTGTGGGGGCGGGACTACAGACAGAACTAGGTCATGTACCAATCCATCTCCTAGCAACGGTGGAGCAAACTGTACAGGAATCACAGAGGAAACGTTAATTTGCAATGAACAATATTGTCCTAGTATGTAATATGTGTATTTCATTATTATTATTATCATTATTATTATTATTATAATTATGGCAAAAGATGTGAAGGAAATAGCATTCAATCATGAGCTAAAATCTGAACTGCAGATTTACGTGGTCTGTCTGTGATTTATCCCAAGTAGGAATGCTATCCACTTTAAGCAAGCCAAGGTTTATTATGAACCGCCTGTTTAGAGCCAATGCCTGGTCGTTACTGTTTCTTTGTTTAATGTTTTTATGTCCGGTAGCTGTGTTGGTAGAAACGAGTTGTTGCAATACTATTACTAAATAGCAGATATGACTTTTCTGCACTCTGATACACGAAAATCAGAATGATGTCCACATACGAAATATATAATTACATTCTACTTTATGTGAAATGTTATTTTATTGTTTGTAAAACAATACTCATCATTACAAATAAAATACAGAGATAAAAAATAAAAATAAAAAACAAGAAATCAATCCCACAGACTTTTCTTTCTAGTTGATGGCGGTTGGGATGATTGGACAACATGGACGCATTGTCCTGTCACGTGCGGCGGGGGAACTATATCAAGATCAAGGTCATGTACAAATCCTACTCCTCAATATGGCGGGGCAAATTGTAGTGGGAACGAAAATGAGACTCAGTCCTGTAACACGGATGGTTGTCCAGGTAAGATTCGATTTACAATCACGATTCAAAATAATTGTAAACACAACGACTTGATCAAAGTACGTGTATAAATGACAAACGAAATATCTATACCCAAATATTTGGCAGATATCATTCGTAAAAAGGTTTGACCATTGTTCATATGCTACCCACCCGGCATGATCTGCTATCAAAAGAGCAATATTATGAACATATATTGTACCTAGAGGGTTCCATAAATGCAGAGTGTATCGAGACGAGGAGAAAAGTATAAGCTTAAGCTAAAAAAGAAGAAAAAAGAACTACCTGTAGACAAATGTGTTGTTAAACTTCAATAATAGAGTTGTTTTTTTTTTATCGTTGTTTTTCTATCAGTGAACGGGGCATGGTCAGACTGGAGCAACTGGGGTACGTGCACAGTCACATGCGGAGGTGGAGTCATGAAAAGGTTACGTTCTTGCACGAACCCACACCCTATCAATGGCGGGACTAACTGCACCGGAAGTACGGACGAATCTGAAACATGCAATGAGCAGAATTGTCCAAGTGGGTTTATTTCAGAAATATATAAAAAAGAAGCGTAAATAAGTCATTACAATTCACATTATTTTTCGGTTGTTTGGATTTTTGGAGCTGCCAAGTTCTGCTAGTTAAAAGTTTTTGTGACAGAAACCCTATATTTTACTCTAAGTAGCATTATTTAGAAATATTGCCACCAAAAACATCATTAATTCTTTTTATAAGTTGACGGTGGCTGGAATGACTGGACATTGTGGACTTCCTGTTCTGTTACGTGCGGTACCGGAAGTATGTCTAGGTCTAGGATGTGCGACAATCCAATCCCAGAGTATGGCGGAAATAACTGCAGCGGAAGTGACATAGAAGTGAACACTTGTACTCTAACGGCTTGTCCAAGTAATGTTTTCTTAATTTACTCTGACAGTATAATTCAGTGATATGCTAGTAAATATATACGGTTTAGATTCCGATAGAATAACTAAAAGCCTCTTGAAAATAACAAACTGTTTGGCTTTTTTAAGGTATCTTCTAAGACAGGTGTTAACAACAAAACACTTTTAGGCATCACACACTGTATTTCTCTGTCACGCAAAATTTTAAAAGGGTCCGAAGAGCATACCGAACATGCCTTCTGTTTAATGTTATCAATTGTAAAGTATTATCAAATCAAATTACGCATACATGAAGATCTTTTTTTTTCAAAATAAAATAGTAAAGCACATTAGTACTTCAGACTACGGTTTTTGTTTGGTAAACTTTGGCAATTACCACTATATCTTCTTTTGAAAATTCATTCTTTAAAGTTAGTTTAGTTTAGATTTAATTATTTTACATCGATTGCGATACACGTTCTTACAACTCAGATTCATCACGCTCGATGACTGCTTCCTGGGTTCCATACCAGTATTCGCGCAGCGTGGAGGAATGTGAAGATCGTAGGAGAATCTCGCCTCTGACGGGATTCGAACTTGCGACCTTCGGATCCGGAGCCCTGCGCTCTACCCCTGGACCACGGTGCCTCTTCTTTAAAGTTATGTTGAGTGTTTGTCCTACGGTGTATGTTCGTCGTTTTTGAGTAATTTTCATTTTTCGTATTATTTTTTTAAGTTGATGGAAACTGGGGTGCCTGGGTTTCATCATCCTGTAGTGCCACCTGTGGTTACGGGTCAATAATCAAAACACGATCATGTGACTCACCTGCGCCTGCGCATGGAGGAATCAACTGCACCGGAAGTGACTCAGAAACTGATCAGTGTTTAACAGCGTTTTGTACCGGAAATGGAACTAGCATTTATGTTAATGTGCGTTTTATTTTTTTCTAAAGAGGGGATGGGGATCTTTTCGAAATAGGATTGCTGCCAGGTTTAAATTTCATATATATATATATATTTCAAATCATCTATAAATGAGTACTCTTTTAAGAGTCAAGACATCTTTCATCCTCACAGTCTAAATATCCTTGAGGTAATATTGTACAGATATAGATTTCTGTCTGTGTATTGTATTGCACAAGGGGATCACATTCACATTTTGTGCCCGGTCCCTGAACGTTTGTCATGATGATCTGTGTCCTAGCGTCGAAAGGGTGTAATCGAAGAAAACCAAGGTTGTCCAATTAAAACAAAAGGTATCATTTTGAGTTTAAAGAGTCCTAAATGAAAGATTTAAGTTTGCTATCATCATTTTGATAAGAACATGCTACCAGGTGAGCGGTAAGAATCATCATGACCGTCTTTTTACAATTTGTAGCAATGCGGATATGGATCCTTCACGTGTTTAACCGGACTGATGACGTGTATTGATGACGTTTTCCGGTGTGATTGTGAACATGACTGCGACGACGGAAGTGACGAAGACGTCACATGGGCTGGATGTGCACCAGGACTGGGGACACAGTGTTCTTCCGCAGGTAGGTAATACAAATCATGCAGTTGTTCAGGAGTTAACTACTTTATTCCTGACTGCGTTTTTAAATAACAACCTTTTATTTAGCTAAACACTACATTTTCAGCCAAAGATATCACTGATCAGCATCATTTAAGAACAGTACTTTATCCTTGCTTTTTTTATAGTTCCGCCTACAAGTCATTTGTAGTCAATCATGATAATATCTTGAACGACGCAATATTACATTGTTAACCATTGTACATTTAAATCAGACGATGAAATAACATAATATGTGTAAATACGACATATTAAAAAAAGGTCTTAATGGGCGGGAAGGGGTCTATGCAACCTTCTCTATCGTTAAGGTTTTACTTAATGTGATTATTTTGGGGTCATCAGAGAATCTCTGCCTATAATCGCCTCTGATAAAGACGTAGACATTGTTAACTACAATATGTTTTACTACCTTTGCGAACCACTTGGGTCATAGTACCCACAGATTATTCAGGAGATGCCCGGGTCCTTACCACTGTTAATATATTTCAGGTGAACTTGATACAGGTGAGCACATTTGGATTCTTCAGACGCTGGTGTTGTTTGTTGTGGCACGTGTTACCAGTCCGATGTGAGATATTCATTGGAGATATTTTGCAAACAAAATATATAGTTTTTTTAGTTTATTCATTTCAGTACCTATTTTTGCTTTTTCTCTTTTTTTCTTGTTTTACCTGTTTGTTCTTATTTTTGTTTTCTTTCCTTTTTTTCAAAATACAATTTATGTACTGAAAGAAGAAATAGCATGAAATGAAATTTTTTTCACTCATTTCACATCCAGTATTTGTCTGTGTTATATATCAAACATAGATTGCTTAATATAATTTCAGTCATTGCTTCCCCCATTTATTTTTATATAGAATATATTCAGAAGAAAATACATGTATGTCTTGATGAATCATTTTAAACACTAGTTCTTTTTAGCAAGAAGACAGTTATCACTTTGTTCTAAAGTACTGTGAAGGGATCAAAGGAGTTTAAACAGCTTATTCAATAAGGTTTCTTTTAAAAATTTGCACGTACTATAAATAAATTCATTAAATAAAAATTTAACTAACACTTTATGCATTTTGTATTTGTTTTTACTGAGTAACTTCAGGTTTCCTACAATTACATATAAGTTAATCAAGACCAAATCTATATGACTGTACATTCAGTTTACTACACGCTCGGTGGTATCAAAAGATTAGCGACAGTGTGCCTTTTTCTGTTAAGTGACATTTATTTTCAATAGAAAAAAAAAGATATCCAAAATGAATCTGTATTTATTTTCCCAAGAAGAACAAAATGATAACCTTTATGAATCTGTATGAATAGTTTTTATCTGAGATAAATGAAAGCAAACAATGTGATTTTACAAACTATGTCTATCATTTCGTTTTGAAAAGCTGTTTGTTTGGTTATCTTCTGTTTTCCGCCAATCAACAGCATTTAATATAATGCAAAAGCACCCATCTATCGTTCCTGGATACATGTAGTTATAAAGCTATATCCGTCTTTCCTGTACCAGTCTAAACCCGTTTTACCCGATTCACTTTTAGATCCGTATCATCCTCTACGGTACGATCCCGTATTACCCACGCCAGTTTTATATCAGTTTCACCCTGAACGATAGTATCCCGTATCACGCGCATTAATTTTAACGGTACTATCCCGTATAAATCGTACCGTACTTAACATGTAATAACCATTAGTGTCCAAACCTAGTCCTACATAAATTTTACCACCATCTAGATGACCCGTACCAGTTTTGACAAGCGACCTGTTTAAGTTCTATACCAGTATTGCTAATACTAAAACTACACCCGTTCTATCCAAACAGTGACATAACCTCACCAGAATTATCCCTGTATTACTAGGGCCCAAACTATACCCGCATTCACATTTCAGTATTTTAACGGTGACTTCTAAATCACATGTACCGTTCAGTCCTATATCAATATTATCAAAATCAGTAATATAACAAGTACACGTCAAGTAAAGTACTCGTATTACCAAAACCAGTAATAAATCCTGTACCAGTACCACTCCAGTACTCGTATCACCCGAATCAATACAATATCTATATTACCAAAAACAGTGCTATACCCTGTACCCGGGCTAGTCCAGTAACCGTTTTACCTAAACTATTACTATATTCATATTATAAAAACCAGTAATATACCTTGTACCCGTACCAGTCCATTACTCGTATTACTTGAACCAGTACTATCTCCGCATTAGCAAAACCAATAATCTACCCTGTTCCCTTAATAGTCTAGTACTCATATTACTTGTACCAGTACTATATTCATATAACCAAAACCTGCAACCTATCATGTACCAGAACCACTTATCACCTGAATCAGTACTATGTCCAAATTACCAAAACCAGTTATGTACCCTGCACCTGTAAAAGTCCAGTACTCATATTACTTGTAGCAAGAATATATCCATTTAACAAAAACCAGTAACCTAGCCTGTACCAGTACCACTCCAGTACTCGTATCAACCGAATCAGTACTAGCTTTATATTTCTAAAACCAGTTATATATCCTGTACCTGCACTAGTCTAGTACTCGTATTACCCGAACCAGTACTAAATCCACATTACAAAAACCAGAATATATCCTGTACCAGTACCATTTAAATACTCGTATCACCCGAATCAGTACTATATCCATATTTAAAACAATTAATATGTCTGTACCTGAACTAGTTTACTACCCAGTTCTATATTCACATCACCAAAACCAGCAATCTACCCTCTACCAGTACCGCTTCAGTACTTTTATCAATCGAATCAGTACTAAATCCATATTTCTAAAACCAGTAATATACCCTGTACCTGCTCTTGTACAGTACTCGTATTACCCGAACTAGTACTATATTCACATCAGTACTATATTCACATCACTAAAACCAGGAATCTACCCTCTACCAGTACCGCTTCAGTACTTTTATCAATCGAATCAGTACTAAATCCATATTTCTAAAACCAGTTATATACCCTGTATCTGTACTTGTACAGTACTCGTATTACCCGAACCAGTACTATATCCACATTACCAAAACCAGCAATCAACCATGTACCAGTACCACTCCATTACTCGTATCACCCTAATCTGTGCAAAATCCATATAAACAAAACCAGTAACCTACCCTGTACTAGCACTAATCCAGTACTAGTTACAACCAAACCAGTACTTTATCCACAATATCAGAACCAGTATACTACCCTATACTAGTACTAGTCCAGTACTCATATCAACCGAATCAGCACTATATTAAGTACCAGTGTCACAGAGTAATTTTGCCGGCCCTGATGGGGATTGAACCGGGATCGTCAAGATTGATAATCCGATGCTCTACCGATTGAACCAGCCATGACAGAGCGGCCCATTGGACTGTCACTAAATACTGTGTTGATCGTGAAATGACACCGGGACAGACTATTGAAATGGATTTAATCTATTTGAACTAAAAGAATACAATGTCCTCTAAGTGAAAACCACTGGTTTGACTCCTAAAGTGTCATAAAATTCACCGCATGCTATTCCCCGTGTTTTGTAATAGCACACAATATTTGACACCGTTTCGTAATTCTTGAATTTTTACAAGAGATGATTCTTTAAAGACAGTTTAATAAGTTAATAAGGTATTAACCGTATTTAAGAGATAAAATGAAAAGTGTGTCTCTACTTATCCTTAAATTACTTGTTTTTAAAATAAAGTATAAAATTAGTCCACCAGATACTTTGTAAAGTATTTAGCATTTGTGGGTTAGCTGGATCGGGTAGTATTTGTTGTTAAAAAACATCATGGTGATTTTGCTGGCTTTCGTTTCTCTGTGGACAGTTGCTGTGATATCAGGTTTAAAATTTTTACTTATTTTTCTTGTCATAAGTCCCTTTAATTTTAATTAATTATGCAAAATGTTGTGTTTTAAAAGATAATAAAGTAATTATAGTACATAATAATTGTACAGATTGGATAGGTAAAATTTATTTTGAAAAAAAAAGAATAGTTATTATTCATACAAAAAATGATTGTCCAGCTTTAAACAAGTATTATCACTAAAATGGACACAAAATACCAAAAATATTTTGATTCAATTTAGGACAGATCTCGGTGGACTATTACTGCCCGTTCCGGTCTGGTGGGGTGGACTATACCTTGTATGACCTATACACCGCTGGTGTAAGACTTAACAACACCTTTGCACTGTCATTTCAAGTCCAGGTAACTGCATATGTTTTTCTTTCTTTCTTTCTTTGTTTCTTTGTTTTTTGTTAAAAGATAATTAATATGATATTGCACGAGTTTTCATTTCATATTAACTATAAACTTTTACACTTTTATTTATCATGTTTAGGGAAAATATAATTTAGTGAGCCTCAGGCAAGCTAATATCATTAAACCGTTTGAATGAAATGGTATGGAGGCACGTCTTTGCCATAAAATAGCCAGTTAGGGTTCACGTAAGAAACGTCCGTGTTCTTTTTGTACTAGTCTATAATTTGTGTTATTATGTAACTGAAACGGAATTCACATACCTTCATTGGTTATATGCCGCCATAAAATGATAAGATTTTATAAAATAAAATGAAAATGATATTTATAACTTTTATTATCATAGTGCCCAAATGATGCGCATATTTTGTTACAAGAGGACGCGAGTGACTACAACAACAATGTTACTGAGATTGTTCTCGGGGGATGGGCAAACACGAAGTCAGTCATTCGTGACGAGCAACAAGGAACACCGAAATCAGAGCATTACGTACGTATATAAGTGAAATGAACATCTGAGCCCGCTATGCAACTGGACCGCTGGCAGTCTACAAAATATATTCTCATAAAAACACCTTTCTTTACACCCAAAAACCCTTTTGTTATTGTTGACACAATAAAGCCGTTAGGCCGCTAGCGGCATAAAGCTACCAAATACTTTTTTCCAGGAAAATTTCACTCACAATCCCCCTTTTTAAATCTTAATGTCAAAAACACTGATTAATTTTGGTACACGGGTTTATCATGGAACACTAGTCACATTGTTTCAGTTCATTGCAGTCTTACTTTTTTTTAAAATAATGGAAAAATCGTCTAAATGTCGCGTTATTGAATGACAACTTGAAGTTGTATTTACTCTGATACAAAATATCATTTTTATGCCGCAAGGCTGTTACTGTTATGCCTCAAGGCCGCCAGGCTGTCACTGTTATGCCTAAAGCCGCCAGGCTGTCACTGTTATGCCTCAAGGTCGCCAGGCTGTCACTGTTATGCCTCAAGGCCGCCAGGCTGTCACTGTTATGTCTCAAGGTCGCCAGGCTGTCACTGTTATGCCTCTAGGCCTCAAGGCCGCCAGGTTGTCACTGTTATGCTTCAAGGTCGCCAGGCTGCTAGCTGCCAGTCCGCTAGGCTGCCTGAACATATCATGCGCACTAGAAAAATGTACTCGGCCGTAACATAATAATAAAAGAAAGCGGAATTAACCATTTACTGTTATTTCTTCTGTATTAATTGAAATAATATTTACATAAAACAGGAGAATGACATAGTGTCCGGCACCGAGTATCGTTATTTCTGGTTCAGCTGGGACAGTAACACAATAAGGGTCGGAAAAGGGGACACCCCGTATGTTGACGAAATTATGTCGTGGAACGGCCTAGCTCATGGCATTTACTACATCTCTATCGGGATTGGTTACGGCACTGACGGTTATTGGAAGTTCATGATTGGTGAGCCAGACGATATTTTATAGTTTATAAGTCTTGCAACGCCTTTAGAATAATAACCGCTGGCCCATTTTTTAGTATTCTTTAATTGTTTTTCAAATATTTTCTTTATATAATTCTTTTTAAGCTGTAATTTCTATTTGTATACCTGTTATTATTTTTCAGCGATGAAAAGCTTGCCAGTGTCGAAAACATTCTTGCTTAATAGTTCTCCTTTCCTTAAATTTTTGTCTAAGAGATCATTTTTTAAGAGAAAAAAAGATCAGCTTAATGTCCGAAACTCTAAGGTCTATAGTTCCGAAATTTCCATGCAACATTCATCTCTTCCAAGACTTTATAAATTATACGTCTGGTGAAACAGAGAAACACTAGAGAAAAACCTTTAAAAGTGTTCTCGCCTAAAACCACATGAACCAAAGTTCTGAAATTGGAGCTTAAAGCATTCATGATATTTATGTGCAATTAGTCTATTTTGGAAGTGGTATAGCATTATAACCAACCCATGTATTACGTGATATACAGTTGATGGAAACTGGGCAGACTGGAGCTCGTGGAGCACGTGCTCGGTCACATGTGCTGGCGGAAGCATGACCAGAACGCGCACGTGTTCAAATCCTCCAGCCAGTAATGGAGGCCAACAATGCACGGGCGACGACTTAGAATCCGCAACGTGTAATCCACAGAACTGTCCAAGTAAGTAAATCATGAGAATGATGATTTGATGATTACAAATGTACTCGTGTTTCAATATATTTTTAGAATTCTGTATGGAGTTATTTCCAGAATCAATCCTTAGCACATAATCGGCTTGATACTTTCTGAATTTTTTTTGCAATTTTATAATTAAAAAATGTCAAAGAGTCACATATATCGGATGTATGGACACTTTAGACAAGAGATCGCAATAATGGTGATAAAGTGACAACGGAAACATTTAACCTTATTTTCACGCACACAAACATGATATTTTTAATTGCAGACTAAACTGGAATTTTTGTGTAATATTATTTATGCTGTATAGACAGTGAAATATTCAATAGAAATTCAGCCGTTCATTTTTTTTAAGTCAATGGTAACTGGGGAGACTGGACGCAATGGAGCTCTTGTTCAGCGACATGCGGGAACCAGTCAGTTTCGAGGACAAGATCATGTGACAACCCTCCCGCACAATATGGTGGCGCCACCTGTTCTGGTTCCGACACAGAAACAGCGTCCTCTTGCGGCCTACCTGATTGTCCAAGTAAAATCTGCTTATAATTTGCTTTATTTATTTTTCTTCTGAAAAGTGAAAAAAATAATTTAAGATATTTTCTATCAAGTTTATTTTCTAAATACAGAATTTAATCACCACGCACCACAAATATTGACAATATACTATATGTACAATTATGTTTTAACTTTGTCATGGTTGTCATGTTTCACACAACGTTGTCTCCTATGCTCTGTAAACAGTATAAAATATATAATTTAAGGGAAAGTGTGTGTAAACAATGAATAAAATGTAATTTCAACAAGAAATGTTTGTAAAACATACATGCCCCCCCAGCAGCACCTAATTGCTTGTGGTTGGGCCAAAGCGTTCTCTAGTTATTGATCAGAAATCGTTTTTAGGATCAAGGTCCATGTGGCCTTGACCTTTGACCTATTGACCTCAAAATCAATAGGGGTCATCTACTGGTGATGACCAACCAGCATACCAAGTTTGGTGAACCTAGGTCAAAGCATTCTCTAGTTATTGATCTGAAACCGTTTTTAGGATGAAAGTCTCTGAGCTTGACCGTTGACCAAATGACCTCAAAATCAATAGGGGTCATCTACTGGTGATGACCAACCAGCATACCAAGTTTGGTGAACCTAGGTCAAAGCATTCTCTAGTTATTGATCGGAAACCGTTTTTGGGATGAAAGTCTTTGTGATCTTGACCTTTGCCCTAATGACCTCAAAGTCAATAGGGGTTATTAACTGGTGATGACCAACCAGCATACCAAGTTTGGTGAACCTATGTCAAACATTCTCTAGTTATTGATCGGAACTCGTTTTTAGGATGAAGGTCCCTGTGAGCTTGACCTTTGACCTAATGACCTCAAAATCAATAGGGGTCATCTACTGGTGATGACCAACCAGCAAACCAAGTTTAGTGAACCTAGGTCAAAGCGTTCTCTAGTTATTGATCGGAAACGAAGTGTCTACCGACGGACCGACCGACGGACCGACCGACCGACCGACATTTGCAAAACTATATGCCCCCTCATCTTCGATGGGGGGCATAATAGACTGTAAGAAACACTTTGCAGTTATTTTGACATTTGTAAATTCTCAAGGCAGACATAGTATGTACGTATTGATTGATTGATTGATTGACTGATTGCTTGCTTGATTGATTGATTGTCTAGTTGACGGTGAATGGGGAGCGTGGTCTTCTACATCATGTAGTGTGGCATGCGGGTATGGTACGTTGGTCAAGAATAGGTCATGTGACTCACCTCCACCATCTAATGGCGGTTTAAACTGCACCGGAAACAGTGCTGAGACAGAACAGTGTATCAGTCAGTACTGCAGCCCGAGCGGGAATGGAACATATGCAAATGTATTTAATTGTAGTCAAAATACTTTTATAATCTCTTGAATGATGATATTCACAGTCGTTAATTAAAAAAAAATAATAAAATGATTTCGTAACATTTTAACAGTCCAAATGTTTTAATTGCGCATTTATTTACCGTAATAGATTTGGGGGAAAATCTGACTTTCTGAGTAATACACTTTATAGAACCTCAGTATTAAATATCATTTATATTTGCTGCAATCGTTTTTTTGTATAAATAATCACAGTTCCTGTTTTCATCACTGAGTTCTATAACTACTACGTAATTTCAAAATTCTTATTTTTTATCTTAATTTCAATTTTGCCTGATTAAGCAATGTGGTACTGGCATGTTCACGTGCGAGAATGGAACCATAACATGTATAGATGAGCTCTTCCGTTGTGACTGCACCAACGACTGTGACGACGGAAGTGACGAAACGGTCACATGGGCTGGATGTAGCTCTCTTCTCCAGCAGGCGTGTCCATCATGTGCAGGTAGAAATTCAGAGTTTTTCCTGCAATTGATTATTCTTTCAAAGCAGCTTACAGGAACTAAGTAAATTCTTAAGACAGGTATGGTAACACACAAAAACATAATCAAATAAGATATTGAAAGGTCCATGGCCCTGTTAAAGTGGCAAACAAATGCTTTAAAAATAAAAAATGAACTGAATTACTCATTTCTGAAAAGAAAATTATCTTTACATTTAAAACGTCTTTTATAATATTCCTTTGCAATTAGAAAGTCTTCGTTTTATTTTAGGAAAGGCCTGGCTGAATCTAGTGGTTGCTGTAACAGTGATAGCCAGCTGCATCATGCGGTCTTCTGAATATGTGTTGATCTGACAAGCGAAATACTTTAAGAAGTACTCCATAGAACAGATGACTTTCTGTTCGAAAAAAAAACAACAACAAAAAAACTTGAATTATATCAAAACTGCGTTTATAATATCTTGAATTGTTAAGAAATGTTTAAATATAGATATGACTTGTTAATTTCAGACTTAAATCACTAGAACTTTGACAACAAGATAAACAAGTTGGCAAGGTAGCCATCTTTAAATTGTCCGACGTCGAATTATTTATTATGCTGCATATATACTTGTCTTTATTCAATTTCTGTTAGAAAAGTTGATACATAACTTCTTAACTGTGTGAAATTTATGTAAGAGGGCATGCTTTATTCATTTAATCATATTTTTATAATAGATCTTGTCTCGTTTATTACTACTGACCTGACGACAAATTTCGAGTACTTATTATCACTTAAAGAGGATTTTATTTAGTTAACGGCATGACCTATGACCTATAAATGAAATACGGTTACCGGAATGCAAATGCTAATATTTATTTAAGGATAACAAAAAGTCGCTGGCACTACCTAGGAATTCGAAAACAGTCCATGCTATCAACATTGCTGTTAATTCTTATTTCAATAATATATATTGGGTGCCCTTAACTCAAATAAAGAAGTTTGTCATTGATTTTATATCTCATATCAAAGTTTGGCCTCGTGGGCATTTATTCTAAAAAAGTCGGAAAACTTGCCAAAAATGCGGATATTGTAAAACACAAAAGGAGAGGGGAGAGGGGGGGGGGGGGGCACGGGGAACATTAGTGGATTATCTACCCCGAATACCCTGATATTACATTGGTCCTTCCATTTGGATTCCTCTGCTTTCATCGCTATTTTCTTTTTTGGTATAGTGATAATTAAGCCTAATTATTTGCAACAATGGTAGTCAAATTACACATTTAGTTTAGCAACATGTTTTGTTAACGCTATTATGTTTGTTTTTTGATAATCCGAACTTTTTATTTAATATACAAGTGACAATTTTCACAATTAAAAGTCAAGACTATCAGAAAGAGAAACAAGGATAAAGTTAGAGGATTCCAACTGAAAGTACCAATGTGCAATATGGTCTACCTTTGATTTTATCTGAGTAAGGGAGATAATTTATCAGGAATGTCCCTATGATTTTAATGTGTTTGCTGTTTATCTACCACTCCACAAAAATACTAAATCATCTCCAGACGACACGTGAGGAAGTGCTGCTTTTTGGGGTTTAACGCCGATTGGAACATATAGGATATATCTCAGCGGTCAGTCCACCTAACCGGTTTTCTTGGATAACTAACCAGTAATTGCCAATTTATCCGCAAGTGACTGACTACTGTTCCCACATGATCTACTCTGATTTAGCGGTGAGAGACGAATGAACATAAGACACAATGTCTGAGATCAATTGTCACAGAGAAATTTTGCCCTGCCCAGGGGTCGAACCAACGACCGTTGGATTACTAATCCAGTGCTCTACCTATTAAGCTAAGCGGGCGGGCTATGTGAGGAGGTGTATTCTTCGCAAATCTTGAAATTCGAACTTAACATTGCGAAGGGTACAAAATATAGAGAAAACTATTGAAAATTTTCAGAAAGATTATAAATCTTTGATTGGTGAATTGTTGATTTATATAAGAGGCGACAACTGAAGCGCCTGTGATCTCAAATTAAAGAACCTTAATTTTTACTTGAATAACCTGCAACTGAATTTTTAACATCTTTAGTGTGATTGTTAAGCATTGTATTTGATTTTTGTTTTCCAAAGGGAGACTATTCCTTGCAGAAATAATGTCTTTTCTTGTTGTGTTTATCGTTACTTGTATATGTAGAATTTCATGAAACCTGGATTTACAGTAGAAGATTTATCGGAGCATCCTTCGAGGAGATATTACTAATTTGGATACCAAGGTGTTTAACTGAATTTATAAACTGTAGCTTAACTTAAATATTTCAGAAGAGTCTCAACATTTCAAAGCCGACAAAACACATCTAAAGGTATAGAACCAACATTGCGTGCACTTAATGATTTTTAGCGTTTAATGTTTCAGCATCATCAAGATTTGTATTTTTTTTTCTTCAAAATATTTTTTTTCACATATGTATATAATATGTTTGAATGATTCCCAAAAAATTGTATCGTTCATCTTTATTTTTTTCTGCCATTTCCTAATGATATTAAAGATGAAACAAAAGTTGTTTTTTATCACGTTGATACCTATTGCTTATCAATAGTGTACAGATAGCGAGTCCGGGATCATTCGGTTATTTCTAGTGGTATTTTTTCATAAGTTTAAAAATGAGTGTTTAATTTCTTTCTTTCTTTTTTTTAGGGATGGCAACGAGTAACCGGTTAACCGAGTACTCGATCGAACGTCCGAATATCGGTTAACAAAAATGATATTCGATTACTCGGAAAAAATATATAATTTCTATTTTTGGCGATTTAGAAAGATTGGTGTATCCAATTAGTTCAGAAATTCGGAGATGTACATGTATCTTCATAAATATCTGTTAAATGCAATCAAAACATCCTTGCAGAGGTGCGAAAATGATATCGTAAATTAACAGTTTGACACGCGCATGGGATTGAACACCTGTGTCGCTTACATCATTCGGCCTCTTATGATATTTAATTACCTTTAATTGTGTTACAGTTTGTAGCCGAAACTTGTTTTAAGGTAACTGTTTTGAAAACAGCAAAGGGCCGGATTGCTATTATGAATGTTAGATTAAAGGTTGTAATTAGACCCGAAAAAATGTTTGTTTTTTCATTACTCAATATTGGAGAGTAACTCCCTTTTCTTATTTACGCATATAACTCAAGAAATATCAATAAATTTTTATACCTTGATAAAGTTTTTGCTAGATAGAAACTGACTTTCATGTGAACTTGTACATAAGATCATTTTCCTCAATAAAAACAGAGCCAGTTATGTTAAATATTGACGCGTAATATTAAAAAGAAACTGATGTGTAGACAAAAGTACAGCGTAGTGCTGTAACACGTATGCTTGCATGAACACTAAGTTATCAACTGTGTAAAAGATGTTAAGATGAACTCATAGAAAAGTGTTTAATTTTCTTCGAATAAAGACACTGTACTTAGAGAAAAATACGAGAATATTGTTCTTGAAATGTCAAACATTTATTTATAATATAAAACATATATAGATATATATATATAAATGCTGTCATTGACGATCTCTCATGTTTATATTTATTATGTATTTGCTAGCTTTATCCATTGCTGCCGATCAGTCTTTATTATTTCAAGAACTGTTATACATGTTTTAAACTTGATATTGCATTAATCAAAACGTTGTAAAATATAATGTTGTTTGTTAAATTTGTTTATTGGTTATTTTAAGTTACCTCCCTTGCATTCCTATTTATAGTTACGAATTGTATGAATTTAAAAAGTAAACGAAAGTAGCTTGCAGACGGTGTTGATATTGTGTGATAAAACTTTGAAGATCATTGGAAATCATCCGAGTAACCGAGTACTCGATCGGAAAAATGACCGAGTACTCGAGTATTGATTTTAGTATTCGTTGCCATCCCTACTTTTTTTTTATTTCTTTCTTTCTGTCATTCACTCGTTGTTTTTCTCCTTTCGTTCGTTCGCCCGTCTATTCATTCATTCATTAATTAATTCATTCCTTCGTTCATTCATTCATTCATTCATTCATTCATTCATTCATTCCTCCATTCCTTCCTTTCTTCCTTCCTTCCTTCCTTCTTTCATTCATTCATTCATTCATTCATTCTTTCTTTCTTTCCTTCATCATTATTTTATTCATTCATTCACCAATCATTCATTCTGTCTTTCTTTCTTTTTTTCTTTCATTAAATATTTGTATTCTGTCTTTCATTCAAAATGTGATACTTGTTTCGCTCTTTTTTCAACATTTTTAACTTTACTTTCTATCTTCTTTTTGTTTCTCTCTTTGTATTTGTTCTCTTTAGAAATGTCTCGAAGGATATTTTTGTCTCTAGAAAAAATCAACAGAAAGGCATCAGTTTTATTTATTCATAAAAATGTTACTTGCGGTGTCCGCGACTGTGATAAATGGTGTGACCTATGTTATATTAATAAAATCAGGTGATGTAATAAAATGTTAATAACGATTTAAAGATAACAAAAATTTGCTGAATTCTGTAACGGTCTTCTTTACATTATCATATATAAGACAAAGACATCCTAAATTTATCATTTTCTTAATCACATATAAAAGCTTGACCACCGGAACATATTTTGTAAAAATATCAGACAACTTGAAAGAAATGCGGACAGTGTGAAACATATACGAACACACCCTTCTTTACCCTCATCTTATTATTAGAAGGAAATAACACACTGAAGTGAATGACTTCAAAGTGTTTCGAGTGTTCATTTAGTTTAAAGAGCCTTTATTGTCCATAGCTTGAACAGGATGGAGAATCTTAACAACAACAAAAATACAACAATTAAACATCAATTATACTTTTCAAGAGTATCAAGTAGACAAGTACAACTTATAACGTCCTGCTATGAGTCATGCTTGTAATCTAAAAATAAACAGAATTTGAACAATAAAAGGACAAATTGAATTCCGATGTTCTTTGTGTACCCATTCGCAATTTATTGTTTAAATATAACTGAATGTCTTCAAATGTTAACAATGATAATATTCAGTTTCGTGCCTAAGTTTTGAACAGGGTCCTCTGCTGATAGCATACAGCTATATCAAACACTTTTCACCTAAATCAAGATTCGTTATTATTATTATTATTATAATACTTCTACTTCTTATAATTATTTGTATTATTATTATTCAACAACGATGAATAAACTTTTTTGTCGAAAACCTTCACTGCATCTCGAACCCTGGATTTTGTCTTAATGGTAATTAGGTCCAGGCAGCCGTGCCAAGTCTGTAATCTCCGGAATTTTCCGTGAGTGAAAACTTGTAGGTCAACAGGCTTAAGGATTTATTCAAAATTAAATAATGTCGTTATCACGTGCAGGACAATAGAATGGATCTAGTTCTTACATCTTTTCAGGTTACATCAAAATGGATTTGCGAACAGCATCGGCTATGATGTCAAAGGGAAAGTACCAGGAATGTGAATTTACCTTGTAATAAAAACACATTACCATTCTCTAATTCTTTTAGCTGATTCTAGTGTGTTTTGTTGTTGGCGTTCTTTTAAACATTTTGAAAATTCCTTGCAGCGGAACACCTTTTTCTTTATGTCCCTTCTTATCTAAAGTTCTAATTGTTACATTTACTTTAGCTATGGGTGTAGTTGAGGAGTGAAGGAGTGGCTTTTTAGAAATCCCTTACCTTTGATGTTTATTTAATCAATTAAAAAATTCATTAACACACTTTAGTGGAAAATTTGACTTTTTCTTTACATCTTTAAGTACTTAAAACAGCGTCTGAAGCCATTACGTCAACATTTTCACACGCCCTCAATAACGTGTTGGACTATCTCTGTTGTCGCTACAAGCTAACAAACGTCTCATTCTCCCAATAAGACGACTAATGGTGTGCTTTGGGATTCTGTCCCACTCTTCCTGCAGCTCACGTAACGATATTGGCGGGGTTTCACGTCTTCGGACACATTTTCCAAGGATACCCCCCACATATTCCATAGGTGATAAGTCCGGGCTCACCGCTGGCCATGGTAAAGAACGTATATGTTGCTCTTCCAGGAAGTCAGTGACAAGTCTTGCCCTATAAGCCCTGGCATTATCATCCTGGAAGATGAATTATTGGCCATGACGTTGAGCAAACGGGACAACATGCGGAACCAATATGTGGTCACGATAGTACTGGCCAGTCACACTGCCATGGCACACATGTAGCTGTGTTCTGGCAGTCATACTGATGCCACCGCATACCATAACGGAACCCCCCACCACCATATCGGTCGTGGGCAACCCTAGCAGCGTCTGTAAAACGTTCACTTGGGCGACACCAAACTCTTCTTCAACCATCACGAATGTCTGGGTTAAATTTGGATTCGTCACTGAACATCACATGTGACCACTAGTTATTATTCCACCGATGCCACTGTCTACACCACGCCAAACTTTAATGACGATGCCTTGCTGACAACGGCAAGACCACTTGAGGGCGCCTAGCGTTAAGACATTCTGCGTGACGGCGATTTCTTATTGTCTGTCTCAAGATTTTGACCCCTCTAACATGACGAAGGCGTTGTTGAAGGCCTATGGTCGTCAGTGCTCTATAACGGAGAGTTTGATAAACAATATAGCGTCGTCTCGGACGTCAGTAGTTCTTGGACGTCCACTTTTTTGGATATCAATCACGTCACCAGTTTTTTTTGATAGCGTGACCACAATCGACAGACAACGCACTTTGAACATTCAAGTCAGTTGCTGATTGGGCCTCTGTACTTCCGGTCCAGAGCATACCAATGGCCCGCCAACGTTGACGTTCCATTAGACGTCTCATAATTCCAATTGCAAATTTGATTGTGAGTTAGTGTTCGACTTCTTATAACACAATATTCTGAAAGTTTTGCCCAACTAAAGTCACAATTACCATGATTTCGTTCAATGTGCTAGCACATATTTGAACGAGATTTCTATACTTTAGTGACAATGCTATCTACACAGTTTTCAAAATGCAACAGAGCGTCTATTGAAAATGAATATGCAGCAGAGCGTCTAGAGCCGGAGATTTTCTGACATCCTTATTCTGTGGTCCTGCGGTCCTATTTTCGACCCAATTTGCGGCCCTAGTTTTAACAAAGTGCAATCATTTGATTTCTCTGAATGTTTATTAGCGAGGGTAAAAAATAAAGGAAGCTGCATTCAATGTTTTGAATCTGATTGTTTTATTGTGACTGGCAAATATTTATTTGTGATTTTAGGTAAATGATGTGTTTAAATTTAACAGAGAAATTGATTGCAATTTACATATAATTTTGCATAGCTTTTTTTTCAACGACTGCGATAAAATTGAAATTTATGTACTGCACCTAAAAAAACTTACAATTCAGACTTTAGCGTTTTTGCAACTGTTTTTGTCGTAGAAACATGTCTCATACTTCTGAAATCATTTGATAAAACATTAGATCTTATAGTTTAAAAATGAAGCCTCATTCATTCATTTCTTCATTCCTTCCTTCATTCATCCATTCATTCATTTAATCATTCCTTACTTTCTTCCTTCCTTCATTCATTCATTCGTTCATTTATTCCTTAACTCCTTTAATCATTCATTCATTCATTCATTCATTCATACATTCATTCATTCATTCATTCATTCATTCATTCATTCCTTCCTTCCTTCTTTCTTTCTTTCCTTCATCATTAATTTATTCATTCATTCACTCTATCATTCATTCTGTCTTTCTTGCTTTTTTTCTTTTTTTCAAGATTTGTATTCTGTCTTTCAAATGGGATACTTGTTTTGCTCTGTTTTCAACATATTTTAATTTTTCTTTCTATCTTCTTTTTGTTTCTCTATTTGTATTTGTTCTCTTTCAAAATGTCTTGAAGGATATTTTTGTCTCTAGAAAAAATCAACAGAAAGGCATCAGTTTTATTTATTCATAAAAATGTTACTTGCGGTGTCCGCGACTGTGATAAATGGTGTGACCTATGTTATATTAATAAAATAAGGTGATGTAATAAAATGTTAATAACGATTTAAAGATAACAAAAATTTGCTGAATTCTGTAACAGTCTTCTTTACATTATCATATATAAGCCAAAGACGTACTAAGTTTATCATTTTCTTTATTTCATGTAAAAGCTTGACCACCGGAACATATTTTGTAAAAATATCAGACAACTTGAAAGAAATGCGGATAGTGTACATATACGAACACACCCTTCTTTACCTTTATCTTATTATTAGAAGGAAATAACACACTGAGGAGAATGACTTCAAAGTGTTTCGAGTGTTCATTTAGTTTAAAGAGCCTTTATTGTCCATAGCTTGAACAGGATGGCGAATCTTAACAACAACAAAAATACAACAATTAAACATCAATTATACTTTTGAAGAGTATCAAGTAGACAAGTACAACTTATAACGTCCTGCTATGAGTCATGCTTGTAATCTAAAAATAAACAGAATTTGAACAATAAAAGGACAAATTAAATTCCGATGTTCTTTGTGTACCCATTCCCAATTTATTGTTTAAAATATAACTGAATGTCTTCAAAAGTTGACAAAGATAATCAGTTTCGTGCCTAAGTTTTGAACAGGGTCCTCTGCTGATAGCATACAGCTAGATCAAACACTTTTCACCTAAAGCAAGATTCGTTATTATTATTATTATAATAATAATTCTACTTCTTATAATTATTTGTATTATTATTATTCAACAACGATGAATAAACTTTTCTGTCGAAAACCTTCACTGCATCTCGAACTCTGGATTTTGTCTTAATGGCAATTAGGTCCAGGCAGCCGTGCCAAGTCTGTAATCTCCGGAATTTTCCGTGAGTGAAAACTTGAAAGTAATCTGGCTTAAGGATTTACTCAAGATTAAATAATGTCGTTGTCACGTGTAGGACAATAGTATGGATCTAGTTTTTACAATTCTTCAGGTTACATCAAAATGGATTTACGAACAGCATCGACTATGATGTTAAAGGGAAAGTACCAGGAATGCAAATTGACCTTGTGATAAAAACACATCACCATTCTCTAATTCTTTTAGCTGATTCTAGTGTGTTTCGTTGTTGACGTTCCTTTAAACATTTTAAAAATTCCTTGCGCTTTTTTCTTTATGTCCCTTCTTAGCTAAAGTTCTAATTGTTACATTTACTTTAGATATGGGTGTAGTTGAGGAGTGAAGGAGTTGCTTTTTAGAAAACCCTTACCTTTGATGTCTATTTTTCACAATTAAAAAAAATCATTCACACTCTTAAGTCGAAAATCTTACTTCTTCTTTACATTATTAAAACAGCGTCTGAAGCCATTACGTCAACGTCAACATTTTCACAGGCCCTCAATAACGTGTTGGACTACCTCTGTTTCGCAACAAGCTACGCAAAGACGTCTCATTCTCCCAATAAGACGACTGATGGATTCTGTCCCACTCTTCCTGCAGCTCACGTAACGATATGGGTGGAGGGTCACGTCTTCGGACACATTTTCCAAGGATGTCCCCCACATATTCCATAGGTGATAAGTCCGGGCTCATCGCTGGTCATGGTAAAGAACGTATATGTTGCTCTTGCAGGAACTCCGTGACAAGTCTTGCCCTATGAGTCCTGGTATTATCATCCTGGAAGATGAATTATTGGCCATGACGTTGAGCAAACGGGACAACATGCGGAACCAACATGTTGTCACGGTAGTACTGGCAAGTCACACTGCCATGGCACACATGTAGCTGTGTTCTGGCAGTCATACTGATGCCACCGTATACCATAACGGAACCCCCCACCACCATATCGGCCGTGGGCAACCCTAGCAGCGTCTGTAAAACGTTCACCTGGGCGACAGCAAACTCTTCTTCAACCATCACGAAAGTCTGGGTTAAATTTGTCACTGAACATCACATTTGACCACTAGTTATTATTCCACCGATGCCACTGTCTACACCACGCCAAACGTTAATGACGATGCCATGCTGACAACGGCAAGACCACTTAAGGGGGCCGAGCGTTAAGACATTCTGAGTGACGGCGCTTTCTGATTGTCTGTCTCGAGATTTTGACCCCTCTAACATGACGAAGGCGTTGTTGAAGGCCTATGGCCGTCAGTGCTCTATTACGGAGAGTTTGATTAACAACATAGCGTCGTCTCGGACGTCAGTAGTTCTTAGACATCCTCTTCTTTCGATATCAATCACGTCACCAGTTCTTTTTTTTGAAAGCGTGACCACAATCGACAGACAACGCACTGTGAACATTAAAGTCAGTTGCAGAATGGGCCCCTGTACTTCCGGTCCAGAGCATACCAACGTTGACGTTCCATTAGACGTCTTATAATTTCGATTGCAAATTTGATTGTGAGTTAGTGTTCGACTTCTTATAACACAATATTCTGAAAGTTTTGCCCAACTAAAGTCACAATTACCATGATTTCGTTCAATGTGGAACCTCTCATGTCTAAAAGTTGCTCATGTAGCACAAATTCGAACGAAGTTTCTATACTTTAGTGACCATGCTATCTACACAATTTTCAAAAATGCGACAGAGCGTCTATTGAAAATGAATATGAAGCAAAGCGTCTAGTTTAAAAGAACGTCAACAACGAAACACACTAGAATCAGCTAAAAGAATTAGAGAATGGTGATGTGTTTTTATCACAAGGTCAATTCACATTCCTGGTACTTTCCCTTTGACATCATAGCCGATGCTGTTCGCAAATCCATTTTGATGTAACCTGAAGAATTGTAAGAACTTGATCCATATTATTGTCCTACACGTGATTACGACATTATTTAATTTTAATTATTTTAATCTTCACTTACGGAAAATTACAGACTTGGCACGGCTGCCTGGACCTAATTACCATTAAGACAAAATCCAGGGTTCGAGATGCAGTGAAAGTTTTCGACAAAAAAGTTTATTCATCGTTGTTGAATAGTTATAATACTAATAATAAGAATAAGAAGATTTGTAATAATTATAATTATAACGAATCTTGCTTAAGGTGAAAAGTATTTGATCTATGTGTATTCTATCAGCAGAGGACCCTGTTCAAAAATTAGGCATGAAACTGAATATTATATCATTTTTTATCTTTTGAAGACATTCATTTATATTTTAAACAACAAATTGCGAGTATGTACACAAAGAACATCGGAATTCAAGTTGTCCTTTTATTGTTCAATTCTGTATATTTTTACTTTACAAGCATGACTCATTTGTAGAAGGATGTTATAAGTTGTACTTGTCTACTTGATACTCTTCAAAAGTATAATTGATGTTTAATTGTTGTATTTTTGTTGTTGTTAAGATTCGCCATCCTGTTCAAGCTATGGACAATAAATGCTCTTTAAACTAAATGAACACTCGAAACACTTTGAAGTCATTCTCCTCAGTGTGTCATTTCCTTCTAACAATAAGATGAGGGTAAAGAAGGGTGTGTTCGTATATGTTTCACACTGTCCGCATTTCTTTCAAGTTGTCTGATATTTTAACAAAATATGTTCCGGTGGTCAAGTTTTTATATGAGATAAAGAAAATGATAAACTTAGTAAGTCTTTGTCTTAAACATGATAATGAAAAGAAGACTTCCCCTTTAACTCTAAAGGAGAAACGTGATAATCAACATAAATAAAGAAGAAAAGGACGTTGGAGACAGACTTGGTTGATAGAACAGTTATCAGAAGGTGAAATTGCACCAGTGACCAGTGTGAAATACAGCTAAAACACCAGACCAACAAGCTAGACACAGATGACAGATCCGATCACAAGACAGAGCGGCTAATATCTCTATAGTGATGGGAAAAGGTTTAGCATGATCGGAAATGTATGATACCTGATTTGTTTATTGGGGTTTAACACCAGTTTTATTGGGGTTTAACACCAGTTTTAACAGCTTTGGTCATATCCCGGCGGTCAGTCCATCTAACGAGTGTTCCAGGGTATTCAACCAGTTTACTAACCAGTTCCTCTGCAAGTGACTGTAACTGATTTAGTGGCTATCAGTTATATACACCCCCTACGCCCTTTGATAGTGTTTGTATTAAAATAAAGGTATAACAACATTACTACGACTTTCGGCGTTTGCATATTTTGCCTTATTACTGTTTTAATAAATTAATGAAACGGATTACAAACTTTCTGCTCTTCCAAAGGTAAAGTTTTATAACATTGCAATGGTTTGAAACAGATTATCACTTTCGGCAGCTCTGTTATTTTAAGAGAGAGCACTTTTGACCAAATCTACTAATAAAGGGAACTAATTCGGATACCGGTTCATAAATAATGTAGTATAAACAATTCTGAATTCGAGAAATATGCAGATTTTCGAGAATCGAAATGTGTTGAAGAGTTTGAGCTATAGGTTATGTTTTGAATTATACCAAAACACATAGTCGAAATAAAAATACACAAAAACAAAAGAGTGAGGTAGGACTTCAAAGGAAGTTCGTTGCTAATACATGTAAGCCTTCTTTAACACATTATTGTAATTTTTTCCCAATCAATGCCTAACACTCTCATTGCCCAACTAGGTAGCCACTTTTAGAAATGACCATGTATTGAAAGGACATTCATGCCCCTTCTTTTTCTTTTCCATTTTGGTTTCTCTTTTTGATGCACGTCTGTAACCTTAATGAACATATGAGTTCGGAAAGGTGGTAAATGAGAGACATTGTTGATAACAAATTATCTCCCTTACTCAGATAACATCAGAGGTAATCCAAATTGCACTTTGGTCCTTTCAGTTGGAATCCTCTGACTTTATCCTTGTTTCTCTTTGTGATAGTCTTCACTTTCAGTTGTGAAAATTGTCACTTACATATTAAATAAAAAGTTAGGAATTTAAAAAAACAAACTTTATGTGCTAACAAAACATATTTTTAAACTAAATGTTAAATCTGACTACTATTGTGGCAAATAATAAGGTATAATTATCACCATACCATAAAGGAAAACAGCGATGAAAGCAGAGGAATCCAAATGGAAGGACCAAGTTAATATTAGAGAGTATTCAGGGTAGATAATCCACTGATGTCCCCCATTGAGTAAAAAATACCTTAATGTTTACAAGGGCGGTTTGCTAAATGGATGTTTTAAGAGAGGCCAGAGTCAACTAGGGCATAGTGAGACTGTGAGTTCGGGACACAGCTGTTGGTCAATAGCTTGAAATTGATGGAAAAGGGGCAAGTCTCTCTGTTTCATCAGCTGACGATAACTTTCAGCATCTTGAATTCAATTTTTTTTTGTCGTCAATAGGAATGCCTTTATTGTTTTGTATACTGACGGAAAAATATAACTGTGCACACTAAAATACTTAATATCTTTTATTAGGTATAAAATTATTTTAGCAGATTTCTTTTGTGTAATTCACAAGGTAATCTTGTTTCAATAATACTGCTTTTCGCGAGTTGCACGTGCAAAATTTATAGCCCGTAACGGTTGCGCTTTTTACGTGTTTCTTTATGTTAACATCCTCGTACATGCTGTTTCGAGTTATTTTAACCGTCAAATTATAGTGAGCTACCCAGCAGTTCAGAAAAACACCTTAATTTGGATTTTAAGTCTTTGAAGACAATGCCACGCATCTCAGAAAATGATCGCCTACGTGCCGTCGGTATGCTCCAAGCAGGCATTGCTCAAAATGCGGTTGCGCAGCGTTTTGGTGTTCACCGAAACACCATATCAGCACTTTGGCGACGATTTCAGCAACGTGGCAACGTCCGTGATCTACCACGTCCAGGGCGTCCACGTGTGACGTCAATCCGTCAAGACAATTATATCCGGCTTACACACCTACGGAATCGATTTCAACCGGCCACATTAACAGCACGAACAATTCCTGGCTTGAGACCTATCAGCGGACGAACTGTTAGAAACCGATTAAGAGAGCACAGCATTACTCCACGACGTCCTGCGATACGTTCTACTATTCTCTTACGTCATCGACAACGTCGACGTCAGTGGTGCAGACAGTATCTAAGGCTTCCAAGAGCATATTGGAATAATGTTCTGTTTACTGACGAGTCGCGGTTTCACTTAGAAAGTTCGGACGGACGAGTTCGTGTATACAGGCCTCGCGGAGAACGTTACTTGGATCCCTGTGTTTTTGAACGTCAACGTTTTGGTGGTGGTGGGTCGATAATGGTTTGGGGAGGTATCTCATCTCAAGGCAGGACCCAGCTTGTAATTGTCCGTGGCAATTTAACGGGTGTTCGTTACAGAGATGAGATTGTCATACCCCACGTGCTGCCATTTCTTCAACGTCAAGGGCGTAACATGACGTTTCAACAAGACAACGCTCGGCCACATGTAGCACGTGTAGTAACCGGGTTTCTGGCTCAGCAAAACGTGAGTGTCTTACCCTGGCCCGCTGTTTCACCAGATCTTTCACCAATTGAGCACGTTTGGGATGAGATGAAGAGACGCCTCCGTCAAAGACGTAACCAACCTCTCACGCTGGACCAACTAGCGCAGACATTGGTCAACATCTGGAACACCATTCCACAGGCAGTTATCGCCAACTTAGTTGCCTCTATGCCTCGTCGCTGCCGTGCTTGCTTGAACGCCAATGGAGGCCACACACGATACTGACCTTGTGAAATCAGATTTCATACCTGTCAACTTCTGCGCCTTGTTACTGTAAAAATTGTTTTAAATGATGAAGTGTTTGTATTGATTGTTAGAAATAAAACGTTGATTGGCTAATTTGCAAAGTTTTATGTTACTATTCCTAATATTAAAAAAAATTCTATACATTGAAGTATGCACAGTTATATTTTTCCGTTAGTATATGTTACAGATTAAGTGGCTATCGGTTATATACACCCCTACACCTATCTATTTGAGCTTATTTATCGTCGGTACCGGTTGCCCTTATGACCGAAGCCCCTGGAGAGATTTGTTATTTTATGTGGAGGTGGGAAGTACATGATGCAGACAGCATCCCATTCCAGAGACACCCTGGTTCTCAGTGTTCAGCACTGATACATGGGCCCTCGGTTAAACGCCTCATTCGAAAGACTATCAGTAATGTTAGTGGAGGATCTGGGGATTGAACTCGAGACCTAAGGTTTATCAGTCCAGCGCGTTACCACTGGACTACATTTGCTCCTCCCCCACGTACCGTTTGCCAGTCTTTGTATTAAAATGGAAGAATAACAACATTACGACGAGTTTCAGCGTTTGCATATTATATTGCCTTATTATTGTTTTAATAAATGAATAAAACGGAATTGCAATTTTTCTGCTGTTCCATAGGCACACTTTTATAGCATTGCAATAGTTTGATACAGAATTTTACCTTCAAAAGCTCTGTTATTTTAAGAGAGAGCATTTTCACCAAATATGCATTTAAAGGGAACTTATCCAGATACCGTTTCATAGTAGAAACAATTATGAATACGAGAAAATATGCAGATTTTCGAAAATCGGAATGTGTTAAAGTCGTTTATGATAAATATTATGTTTTCAATTATACATAGCCGAAATAAAAAAACAACAACAACAAAAAGAAAAGGAAACAGAAAAAAACGAAGAGTGAGCTGGGATACCGATACATGTAAGCCTTCTTTAACACACGATGGTTTCTTTTATTTTTTCCACTTTTTTCCAAGTCAACGACTGACACTTTCAGTACCCAACTAGCCAGCCTCTTCAGAAATGGCCAATTATTGAAAGGACATGCATGTCCCTTTCGTCTGTTCCATCTTCTGTTCTATGCACGTCTGCAACCTAAATGAACATTTGAGATCCGAGGTGTTACATTTAGTAAACGAACAAGACCTGATTTGTTTGCAAGTGCAGCTTGCCAGATAGATAGATTTAGAGAAGCCAAAGTATAGTGGAGCGGAAATGCAGGACGCTTATGTTGGTCAGTAGCTTAATGGTTTTGATTGAAAAAGCGCAAGTCTATTTGTTTCATTGGCTCACAATTGCTTTCAGCATCTTGAAATCTAGTCTCTATAACGATAATAGGAATGCCGATATGATCTTGTATGTAACTGATTTAGTCGCTATTGGTTATATATACACCCTACGCTAATCTTTGTTTAAAAATGAAAGAATAATAACATCACGACGTGACGTGTTTCAGTATTTGCATATTTTGCCTCATTATTATTTTAATAAATAAATAAAACAGGATTGCAAACTTTTTGCTTTCCCAAAGGCTAAGTGTTATAACATTGCAATGGTTTGAAACAGATGTTTACTTTTAAAACCTCTGTTATTTAAGAGAGACCATTTTTTGGTCATATCTGCCTGTAAAGGGAACTAATTTGGGTACCGGTTCTTAGAATAAAGAATTCTGTAATCGAGAAAAGATGAAAATTTCGACAGTCGCAATATATGGAAGACGTTTTAGTTAAAAGCTTTATTTTGAATTATACCGAAACGCCTAGCCAAAATAAGAATACACAAAACACAAGAGTGAGATACATTTTAGCCTTCCTTGACATACGGTGGTTTCTTTTCTTTATTTTTTCTTTATTGCAAGTCAACAACTAACACTTTCAGTACCAAACTAGCTAGCCAATTTCAAAAATGATCAGGTATTAAAAAGACATTGGATGTCTCTGTTTTTCTTTTCCATTTTCTTTTCTATGCACGTCTGTAACCTGGTGGTACATTGAGTAAACGAACAAAAGACTTGATTTGTTTGCAAGTGCTGTTTCCTAAATAGATGGTTTTAGAGAAGTAAACATATACTAGGGCATAGTGAAGCTGACAATGCGGAACACAGCTGTTGGTCAGCAGCATGAAGGTAGTTATTTAAAAGACGCAGGTCCCTTTGTTTCAATAACTCACGATTACTTTCAGCATCCAGAAATCAAATAACGGGTATCTGTATTGACAAGGGAATGTCCATATGCTGTTGTACCATATGCTGTTGTATGTTAGTGATATAAGAGTTGTCAGTGATATACACCCCCTACGCCCTTTGCTAGTCTTTGTATTAAAATGAAAGAATAAGAACATAAGCACGTGTTTCAGCGTTTGCATACTGCTTCATTTTTGTTTTAACAAATGATTAAAACGGGATTGCAAACTTTCTGCTGTTCCAAAAGCGAAGTTTTATAAAGTTGCAGTGGTTTGAAACAGATATTCACTTTCAAAAGCTCTGTTATTTGAGAAAGACCATTTTAACAAATCTGCTTGTAAAAGGGAACTAATTCGGATACCAGTTAATATATAGTATAAACAATTCTGAACTCGAGAAAATAGGCAGATTTTCGACAATCGGAATGAATTGATGACGTCTGAGTTAAAAGTTTTATCTTGAATTATACCGAAACGTCTCGCCGAAATAAAATTGTACAAAACACAACAGTGAGATAGGATCCCGATACATGTAAACGATCTTTTACACGCAGTCGTTTCTTTTCTTTTTATTCTTTATTGCAAGTCAACGCCTAACACTTTCAGTGCCCAACTAGCTAGCCACTTTCAGAAATGGCCAACCATTGAAACGACATGCATTTATGTTTTTCTTTTCCATTTCTGTTTAATGCTTGTCTGTGACCTAAATGAACATATGAGGTTGGAGGTGGTATATTGAATAAACGAACAAAAGACCTGATCTGTTTGTAAGTGCATCTTGCTAGATAGATGGTTTTAGAGAAACCAAAGTATACTAGGGCCTAGTGAAGCTGAGAATGCGGGACACAGCTGTAGGTCAGTAGTTTTGAAGGTTATGTTGGAAAAGGTACAGTCCTTCTGTTTCATTAACTCACGATTGCTTTCAGCATCTTTAAATCAAATCTCTATATTGACAATGGGAATGCCCATATGCTTCTGTATGTTTCTGTTTTAGGGTTGACAGTGATATACTGCCACTACGCCCTTTGCTAGTCTTTGTATTTAATGACAGAATAACAACATTACGACGAATATCAGCGTTTGTATATTTTACATCATTATTATTTAAATAAATGAATAAAACGGAATTGCAAACTTCTGCTGTTTTAAAGGCGAAGTGTTATAACATTGCAATGGTTTCAAACTGATTTTTACATTTGAAACCTCTGTTTTTTTAAGAGAGACCATTTTTTAACAAATCTGCTTATAAAGGGAACTAATCTTGGCACCGGTTCGTAGTATAACCAATTCTGAACACGAGAAAATAAGCAGATTTTCGACAGTCGGAATGTTTTAAATACGTTTGAGTAAAAAGTTTTATACTGACAATACATAGGCTTTGTATATTACCCTTTTAGTGGCTATCGGTTATATGCACCCCCTTCGCCCTTTGCTAGTCTTGTATAAAAATAAAATTATAACAACATCACGAGGTTTTATAGCGTTTGTATATATTGCCTCATTATTGTTTCCGTAAGTAAGTAAATGAATGAAACGGAATTCCAAACTTTATGCTTTTGTTTCCTATTCAATGCACATCTGTAACCTAAATGCACATATGAGTTCGGTGGTGGTTTGCAGAAAAGGCTTTCTGCAGCATATCCTATGCGTGCTCAATGTGATTTTAATCCGGAAACGTCGCTGGCCAATTCATTCGCGATCATTCATTAGTTGCTTGCTCAAGTTATTGGTAGGTGACGCGGGCTCTGTGCACACCGGCATTATCATCCATAAGAAAAAAACATGGTTTACAGCAGCGTTCTGGCGCACTTGTACATCTAAGTTTTCATCAGCGTATCCGTCTACGTCAGTGTGCTGTTGTCAATGATCTGTAGGTCTGTTTTCGCTTGAGCGCTTATCCCTACCCACATCATGACTGAACCCCCGCCCAAAACAGTCATGCTCTGCAATGCATACCGAAGCAAAACGTTCATTTGGCTTTCTCTAAACACCAGCCCTCCTGACCGTGAAGTCCACACAGAACTTGGACTTATCTGTGAAAAGAACTTGTGTACAGTAATTGTCTATGAAACATGAGCACGTGCCCATTGCAAACGGTCTTGAAATTGCTGTTGTGTCAATAGGATGCGTATAGCTGGCCGCCGTGACTTCAATCCAACATCATGAAACAGGTTTCTAACGGTTTGCGTACTAATACACACACCGGTTGCATTAAATATGCAGATTATCGACAACCAGAATGTGTTGAAGATGCTTGAGCTAGAAGATATATATCTGAAATTATTCCAAAATGTCTAGCCGAAGTTAGTTTACAGAAAACACTAGTGTGAGATAGGATTCAGAACACAGCTCGTTGGTTGTATATATAACTCTTCTTAAAGACACACCATGTTTTTCACTTGCAAGTCATCGAGTAACGTTTTCAGTGTCTAACTGGCTGACCACTTTTAGGAATGCATTTAACACAATTTGTATGTTCCTAACGGGTATATTTATATCAGTGAAAATGATTGAGACAGCTTTTCACTTTTGTAATAGCTGTTATTTCAGAGCAAGTGTTTCTTGCCATACCTGACAATTCTGGACTCGAGGGTGGGGAAACGTTTGTGTTGAAGACGTTTGATTTAGATAACATATGTAGAATAATTCCAAAACGTCTAGCTGAAGTTACATTACACAAGACACAAGACTGAGAAAGGATTAATAAGGGAGCTCGTTGCTTATGCACACAATCCTTTTTAAAAACACATCATCTTCTGAATTAATGACTCTGATATGAATTGTACTCTTTGATGCTTTGAAATTGACTTATATTTTGAAATCAATCTTCAATAATGGAAAATAAATAAATAAATAAATAATAATAATTATAATATTAATGATTTGGTAATAATAATAATAATAATAATATTATTATTATTATTAATAAATGTGATGATTATCATGATGGTGTTAAAAGTAACGATAATAATAATAAAAGAAACCTTATGCATCACTATTAATTAAAAGGATGTTCCAATAATTTAAACCAAGTTTTATACATATTTGTCCCTAAATGATTGTAGTTTCTCTTTTATTTATGTTCAAAATTTGTGTAAGCGTAAACAATACATTAGAGACACATTTTTATCCTCTTTGGCTTCCCCTGAAAGGTAGTATGTTTATCTTCATACAGCAACTACTTCTACAGAAAACTATATCCTAATCGTCTTTCTGTGAAATTGTTCCTAATACATTATTAATCAGGGACTTTGGAAACTTCTTGAAAGGTAATCGATGCCTCGTGTATCATCATATTTCCTCTAGAGCCAGCAGAGACCCATTATTTGTCTCAAACTAACTGTTATTGCGATTATTTCTTTAGACTATATAATTGCCTCTTACTTCCTCCATTGTTGCGCAATCTTTCTCAAATGGTAGAGTGATCTTTATAGCCATTTTGTACAATTCTATATTGTTGCATGAATACTTGAACGCACCATTAAAATGTTCATGCCGGTGCTTATTCAATTCTTTACAACTTGCTTTGATAATAGAATTAGTTCATTATTTCAACCCTATAGCGCACATATCATAACTCAAAAGAATATCAAAACCCAATGTTGCATTCTGTTGAGTTTCTTTGTGTTAGCGGCAGCCTATTTCGTCCTAAAATGCAATTTGGAATCTCAAAACTTTAGAAATAGCTGTGTGGGATGTTCCCTGCAGCAAAACAAAAAGAAATAACTAACACATGAACGTGTTAGAAGAAACATTTTATTTTCAATGAAATGTTAATGTAAAGAAAAAGCTGGGTTATACAAAAAGAAAGAGTTTGTCATGAAAAATGATATAAACAATGCTAGTATATAAGCTTCTGTACTTTTTATCACAGAACCACTATTTACAACGTCACGAATTTCTCCGTCAGAGTGATAACCACTTTTATAGGTAGGTTCATCAACTGTTATCCACTGTTCATCAATATGATGTGATTGATCGTCTAAGAATGTATTATGATTGACTCCGTATGATTTATCTGCAACATATTGATTAAGAACATGGATTATTTTATTGTATACGATTTTAAAATGTTAATTAAACAATATAATGTGATCTGATATGAGGTGTTGAGATGTGATGTGATGTGATGTGATTTGATGTGTTGTGTTGTGATGTGATGTGATATTAAACGGGCTATATCGCTCGATTTTTCCTAAAATTAATCACATACAGCTTCTGTCATTTCCTTACCAAGACATGTTTTATAAAATAATTCCAATGATCGGAAGCAATGCATTGTGCATTTTTCAAGTGATCTTTTACTAAGCACTATAACGTGGTCTTTAACCACTAGACGACCCTTATGCACTCTTACAGCAGCCACGCGACCATTTTAAATCTGTGAATGCGTACTTATAAACACTAACTTGATTAGTAATTGAAATTATAATTTGTAAACTGATTAAAATCGATCTATATACTTGGGTGGCATGGACTGATTGACATAGTTAAGTTGTTATGACATTTAAAATTTACTGCAATGCGATTGGCCGAAAACATAATTGCAATCACTAAAACGAGAACTGGACTATTAAATTCACCATGTCCTAGAATAATTTTCCACTTACTACTGCCAGAAATTTCGAAGGGTTTTGCTGGACAGTTGACAAAGTTATATTGGTCTTAAGACTTACCTTGCATAGCTTTTTGCCTGTCAAGGGCGATAATTTGGCTTTTATCCGGACAACCGAGCCACCAAGGTCCTACGTCTCTGGGATAGCCAGTGTCAATCTTCAATAAAAAAATTCAAACACTTACCCTAGCAGACTTCTGTGAAGTAAACATAGTTTTAAATAAACCTTTCCTCAAAAGACGTTTAAACATCTTTAAGTTAATTATTTCAATTCCCTGTTACAATCAACCTGAATGGCAAAATACGGTTTTCTGAAGTTTGTTTGCTCGCAATGTTATTTGTATACGTGACAAAATGCACGTACTGTCTGTGAGGCTTGCCAAGAACTTTCTTTCAGATTTTTATTGTGAATGTGTCATTTCACAATTACGTTCATAATGAGTATGAAGTTCTTTTTTTTTAATATTTGTCACCAGAAACAGAATTTTTGCTTTCACTTTAACTTCATAACTTTATCTTTTGATCAACAGAAATGTCAAAATATGAACGAAGCAGTTTTTTGTTCACCTTCAATAGTCTTGGTTCGACCTAAGTAAATAATTATTCTGTAATAAAAAGGCGTTTGCTCGTATTATCAGTATTTTCGAAAAATCATTTCTGTTGACGTTTTCAGATGACGTTTTCAAGATTTGTTTACAAAAAGCTGAGTCACATGTAATTTGATATAATTTACGGTAATTGGTTGCTCGCGATTTGATAAAACTGTTTTCACACCATGTTTTTGCCTAAAAACAGGTAATGCTCTGAACTCCTCTGATTCACTATATGTACCCTTCAAATAAAATGTCACCGTAAAAGACAGTGTCGATAACACTCAAAACTAACCAGAAAATAAATCAAAAACAAAAATGCATTTTTACAATATACATGTAAGGGTCTCTAATATTTATCTGAATGCTTTTTACGTATGAAATGCCTGAAAACAAAATGATTATTTTACATCGGCTGGGAAGCAAGTTCTTGCAACTTATATTAATCCCTCTCTATGACTGCTTCTTGTGTTCAAATACCAGAGCTCGTGCCGAAAGTGAGGACTGGAATGTCACTGGAGACTTTAACCCTTAGAGGATTCGAACCAATGAATTTCGGATCGGGACTCTAATCCATCGACCACTGCTCCTCCTCTACTAACTAAACGAGTCACTTTCCTTAAGCAAATTATACATACCTGACGAGAGGAAATCTGAACGCAGGCTGTGTTTTGTGTCTGACATTGATATATAAGATTCTTTAAATTAATGACATTTTACTTTAATTTTCTTGGTCACGTTGGAACATGCCCATAACTGAACGCAAAACTGTTGTATGTACAGACAGAAATATAAACACCTATGCGTTACGTACACATTACGTCATGCGGGAACTGCTTTCAACAATTTCGACTTGTAGAACCACTGACTACAAGCAAAAGAATGTCCTGTGACAGCAGCGACATGATGACATGATGCAGACACTTACGTTAAATATCAGGTCATTATATCGGTTGTACTGGTCGCTGGAAAAGAAATAAGTTTTTCCATTCTTCCACTGAAAGGCAGCATTTATTCGCTCCGGCAGACCTCTCCAAATTTTCAAATCTCTAGGGTAACCGTAATCAATTCTGTTGCCATGGTAACGCCAATATTTATTTCCTGAAATGAAGGGTTACGCTCGTAAGTAAAGTTGATGGATTTACTTTAAACGACATCAACACAGCTTTTAATGCCATTTGCATAATTGAAAATAGCAGTTGTAGAAAAATAAAACCAGAAAATATCTCCATAGAGACGGTTGTCCGGGCAATAAATTACGACATCGTCTGACGTGTGATTTATATGTCGGTTATATCGCTCCATAATCCATTCGGATAATACATATCTATCAACATCTATTTCAAGCAGTTGATGAGCTGATGTGATGCCAAGAGGCAGTGAATGGCTGAGATACATTTATTTTCACTTTCATTTAATTGAATGATTCTTAGAAAGCACTGTGAGATTACAGCACATATCCACACAGACACTAGCATCGCTTTGCTATAATATATCTGATGTACATTCTTATCTTTTTAGTTATTTTCCTCTTTTGCTGATTATGGGTTTTAATACTGTATTATTTTTTAAAGTGTAAAGATCTTGTAAATTTGAAGAATTTACCATTTTCTACATTTTGACTTAAATTCATTAATTTTAATTTATTTTGTAACTGCCGAGAACTCCATCAAAATATTTTTTCTGTCCAAGTACAAATTGTCGTTCTGGCATCAGCTAACTTGAACATGCAGACCTAAAAATCAGTTCCTGTATATTTTCTTAAAGACAAGATTCCAAAAAGCACTTGCCCCAGATTCCTTGATGTCTTTATTTTATAGCCAAACCAGCCTTCTTTAATTCCCGTTTTGGCATTTATTTTCAGGACTTTGAGTACGCAGTATTCGAAAGAGTACATCAGTGCACTTGAGTAGGAAGACACACAATATCGAATAAATAGTTCCGCAGTGCAAAACAGCAATAAAAACCTAATTACCTCTGACAAAATAGGTCTTTCCATTTCCGCTCCAGACAAAGGCTGTATCGATATCGCCAGGGATGCCATCAAAACCCTCCGATATATTTTTAGGCCCGTATATAAGTTGTAGATTATGAAATTTCCAATACTGACTGCCCTGTAAGAACAAAGAATCAACTGCAAACTTCGTGGCATGAAAACTATGATGCTCATTCACAACCGGGCTATAACAAAGGAAGCTACCCTGCAGCATAATTTGTTTACGACTGGCGCTCTTCAAGCTCACTTTTATAAGAATCTTCATTTGTAAAAAAAAAAATGCACTCTTATACCAACTTAATTCCCTCCCATTTAAAACTGATGTTGTCTGTTGGTCTGAAAATGCCTCTAATATAAAAATATAAATGATATAATTTAATACAATAAGATACAAAACAAATGAAAAGGCAGGAAAAACAATTTTCTGAGTAGAAAAATAAAATAACACATATTAAAACTGAAACCAACTTGACATACTTTGTCTAGATTTTATGCTATCATAATAATAAATGATGACTTTGGTTTGCCAAGGTGTAGAAATTTCATTTTGTCCTTTACCCTGGAGATACTTTCCAGTCTTCATTTCTTCAGATAGCTGTATCTAAATAGGCTGTTCGTGAAAATGTGGTCGTATGAAATTAACTTGGGAATATTGCACTCGCACGAAAGGTATTTGATGTTAAGTTTATCATTATATTTTGCTTAAGTACGCATAGAAACTAGTAATTTGTCTTATCCTAACTGTTATTACTATCTGTCTTAAGTAATAATTGCGCCGCTTCTGCGTTTATACCGGCAGTAATTCTTTAAATGGTACGGTAAAGAAAATATCCCTGGCAGTAATTCGTTTAAATGGTACGGTAGAGAGAATAGCCCTGGCAGTAATTGTTTAAATGGTACGGTAGAGAGAATAGCCCTGGCAGTAATTCTTTAAATGGTACGGTAGAGAGAATAGCCCTGGCAATATTTCTTTAAAAGTACGGTAGAGAAAACAGCCATTGCTCGAAGCTATTGAATAAGGTTTTTGTAAAGTTGTCTTGATATTCGTTGTTTAAAGAAAGCTGCATTTTGTTATTCATTTTCAAACGCCTTGTAGCAGTTACTTTCCATAACACCACAATTATCACTGCTACAACACATGTTACATGTCACGTGATGATGGTGGCAAGTATTATATTAAATAAAAAGTTAATTGCTTAAAAGTTTTTATTTTATGCCTACCAATGAAATATAGGGAAATATCAGTGAGATAAAAGTGATAATCCACTGTTTTGAATCAGTGAAATTACCATTTTGATAATACACTCTTTGTGCCGGAACTACTGCTTGATGAAACTTCAGGAATTTCCCCACCACGTAAATACAAGAGAATCCGCTGTATTTTAGACTGTGACAGCGAGTGAAATTTATTTACCTTGTTAATTCCAATTATAATATTTAATTCCTGAGCCTAACTAGTTGTGAACAATGATGAAATTCGCCAAAAATTATTTAAAATGTCTGATTTGTTTACATAACTCACATGGACAATATCCAATATGGCCGACTTTCAATTCAATTGATTAAATATTACTCGGTATTAATCCGCTTTTATAATTAAAGTATGTATGGCTAAAATTCAATAAATATTGATAAACTGTGTAGAGAAAAATAAATGTTATTTGATGAAAGTGTATTCAGTTTATTTCAGCAGAAGTAAAGTTATCATATGTATTGGAGACTGCTGCACTTTTTTTTTGTGCGGAGTAACCAAAGTACGCATTGACTGATTTGGGGCTCACCATGGGGAATTTATTGAAGGCCCTGATTAAAAATGTCATAAAATACCCATTTTGACGTGTTGGCATAAAATAAAAAGAAAATTTGTTTGTTTTTTAGTGGAAGATGGGAATTTATTTCATCTCGTGAACACCGTATGTTGATATTTTCACGAGTGGCGCATATGGTGTTCACTCGATGAAATAAATTCTCATCTTCTACAAAAACAAACAAATATCCTCTATATCTTTTTTTCTATTATATAACATCGGTCCATTTTAGAATAATATGATTTGGTCATAGATATAAAAGAAGGGGATTAAAGATAGCATTTCTGTATATAGTTTATACAGGTACCTGAGCTAATTTTCAGCCATGTGGCAGTGGTGATAAGGGAAGTAACTATGCGGGGAGTTTGAATTACCTCGCCGGCCAAATATTATTATACTACTCAAAATTTGATAGGGATCACTTTTTATTTCTTAAATATCTTTTTAATGATAACCTCAATATAACTGACTTTTTCTCATACATGTAGTTTTATCATATGGCAAAGCCGACCTGTCCAGCAGATTTTGATTGTTTACCTGTACATGGCTCGAGATGCACGGGAAAAGCGATACCCCTGGAAAAGTGGTGCACCGCGGGCATGTACCTTCATGTACACATCCGTTTTATTCAGACTTCGATTGTGCATGGTAACGTATATATCGAACCTAGCACTGGTCATGGCAAATCTACGGCAAAGACGGCGTATTGACGATGAGGAGATGAATAGGGGGTAGGGATGCTTGAGGCTGGGCGTTCCCAACGGCACGTGACAGGTGTTATTGGGGTGTCCCAGAGCACCGTTGCCATGATGTGGCGACGGTTTCAAACTTAGGGCATGTCACGCATAGAAATGGTGGAGGGCGTCAGAGGTCGACAACTCAGCGTGAGGACCGGTTATCGTCGTTCAAGCGCGACGTCAGCGCTTTGTTACCGCTACTGCCTTCCAAAATGACTTCCAGAATGCCACTGGTGTAAGACTTTCCACTCAAACCATCAGGAACCGTCTTCATACAGCTGGCATGAGGACTAGAAGGCCAGCAATCCGAATCCCATTGACGCGAAACCACATTCAGGCACGTCTTCAATGGGCCCGCGATTACGCCAGGTGGACGCTGCATGACTGGACCCCAGTGCCGTTCACTGAGGGGTCTAGATTTTGTGTGGACTTCACTGATAGGCGAGTGCGGGTATGGAGACCCGCCAATGAGCGTTTGGCACCCGTATGTGTTGCTACCCATGACCGTCTTGGCGGGGGGCTCGGTCATGGTGTGGGTGGGCATTAGCATGCAGGGAAGAACGGACCTGCACATTGTTCAAAACGGCACACTGACGGCTGTACGATACGTCAATGAGATCATAGATGTGTACGTTCGTCCGTACGCTGGTGCTATAGACCCTGAGTTCATTTTAATGGACGACAACGCCCGGCCTCACAGGGCAAGGGTCACCGACGAGTACCTGGAGGCAGCAGCCATAGAGAGAATGGACTGGGCAGCAAGGTCTCCAGACCTCAATCCAATAGAGCACGCCTGGGACATGCTGCAGACTGCAATATCTGCTCGCCCAGTCCAGCCAACCACAGTCCCTGGGCTACAACAGGCCCTTCTGAATGAGTGGGCTCGACTCCCACAACAGAGCATCCGGAGACTCATTAGCAGCATGAGAAGGCGGTGCAGACAGTATTCCAAGCAAACGGACACTACACGCGATATTAAAGCAGCAAAATTCAGGCCATAGACTTGATTTTTCCGAAAAGTTCCATTTCGTCTGCGTTATCCCAAATTCGTGCCCCTCCCAAGGCTCAGCCTCTGTCACGCTTCAACGGTTTACAGACTTATAATTTTTTGGTACCAAACTGTTGTCATATGAACATGTTTTCAGAATCACAACAAATAATGTAACCTTTCAACCTTATGTAGTAAATATTCACATTCTTATAAGTGATCCCTATCAAATTTTGAGTAGTATACTTAACATTTTATCGATATTCCTATTCAACATGGCGCCAGACGGTCAAGATTTACACTGACAGAGTGAATGTTCAGAAATCATGTAAAAAGTATAGACTACTTTTGTTTCTAAGGCGGAAATAAATGGCGGGGGGGACATGAACACATATATATATATAATTTATAAATCTTATTTTATATTATTTACATACATTTCAAATCAGTAAAAATTTAATTATTTGAAATTTCAAGCGTCAGTCTGATCGACAATATAAATATTAAGCTTTCTTTTACCTTAAATATGAATGTCCAACCGTTAGGCCAGGTCAGTGCAGCGTCAATAGGCCCCTCAATATTTCCCCACTCCCAGCTAATCACCCTAGGATATCCGGTATCTATCCCCTGATCAGTCAATCGGTAGTAATATTCACCTGCAGATAAGTAATATATGTGTGCAGGATTGAAATGTTAATGATGATGATAATGATGATAATGATAATCATAATATGATAGAAAGAAGAAGGAGAAGAAAAGGAAGAAGAAATTAAAGATTAAAAAGGAGAGGAAAAGAGAAGAAGAAATGTAGAAACAAATGTAACATCATCACCCCAAACAGCAACCATGATGATGAAGCTGATGGTGGTTGGTGATGATGATAAAACAGATGTTTAATATTTATGTTTTTGAAAAGTAGTATTTCGAATTCATGTATCACCGTTTAGAAATTCGAACTTTCAGCATGTTACAGTTTCTTCAAGTGTTTGACTGAAGTTTAGTAAGACAGAGGCTACCAAATATGTAAAAACGAGATATCCCGTATCGTATTTATTTGCTGAATGTACTATGAATTGCGATATGAAAAAAAACATATTGTCTTTAATTAAGTACTGAAAGTTAATTGTATAATTATGTACAAACCTTGGAACATATAAGTGACCCCATCGTCTGTCCTAGTGACGGCGTCAATTGTAGCGTTTCGACAGATGTCAGGTATATTAACAGACGGTCTGTGTGTGGTCCAGTAATGATGATACTGCCGAGTTGTAAACACAGGATCTGTTTTGGTCCCTAAAAGGGATTAAAGAAGTCTCATTATATTACTCATTGATAAGTAGATATGTAGGTTAGAGAGTGGTCCACTGCTGATTACAGCTTATCAAAAGGAAGTGATATTGTCCTAAAAAGGAGATATTTTTGAAGTCATAAATTGCGTCTGCACGCTGCGCGCGTGTTTTTTCTACTGTAAGCACAGAGTTAAAACAGAAATTTAGTAGATAATGCATTTGAGCTTTTCGTCTTGACAGTTATATATATATATATATATATATATATATATATATATATATATATATATATATATATATATATATATATATATATATATATAAGCTAACTGTATAATGGCGTCGGCAAAACTGAAATGAACTGAAATAAAGTTCTGCTACTGACATAAGTGACCAAGAAGTCTTAAATAATCAGTCATAAAAGTGGAACGCATATGTTCGTTTTTTTAAGTATCTGGTTCATGAAAAACTGCAGTGATATTTTTAAAGAAAATAGAATGCAATATATAACAGTTCAATTCCGTTGATAAACAATCTTTTGAATCTCTTAAAAACCAAGCGAATCAGAAAAGTTAAAGAACTGGAGTATAACATAGGATATATGAAACCGCTATCAGGGACATTTTTTGTCAGGCTTTATTAGCTTAACCTTGACATTACCATATAGTTCATGGACTGCTAAGATATCGTCCCTGTCCAGTTTGAAGTCTTTCTCATAACCCCTGTAGAACGGCGCCATCAGTGCTGACCGTACATCCGAATGAGCAAGTCCGAGAGAATGGCCGAACTCATGTGCAGCTACCTGATACAGGTTAACACCTAAAAATAGAATTCAATTATTCTAAAAATAACACATTTCATACTAAACTTCTATTGAAATTCAGGTACTGTCTGGCTGATGCAGGTAAATAATAAAAGAAATATATAATCTGATGTAAGTTCTCAACAAAAAAATAGAAATACTTGTTAAAATGGGTCAGTTGTAGTAAAATTAATTTCAAATGTAGTCTTCATATATTTTTCATGTAGACTGTTGTGGGTATCTCGTAAAAAGATACAAAGTGATACAGTTAAGCGGATATCAAGGTGAAGTAGTTGTAGTTGTTTTTGTTGTTCCTGCAAATTAATTGTATCAAAGTTTGCATTAAAAGGTTAATGAACACATATTAAATTATGATGAAGAACATGTAGCTAATTTGCTCTTTCTGTCCTCTAAATCAGTCACATAACATGTACATGTATACAAGAATAAAAGGCAGAGTACTCGGTTGACCTATTATTGAATTCCACAGCAAATCCTCTTACAGAATCACGTTTTATTCTCGTCACAACCTATTTAATTGAAAGGTCTTACTATAAAATGAAATGGCTTATTAACTTGTATTAGCAACGGATTGAACTGTAAAAGACTGTAATTTTCCATCTGCACTGCATGACATCATTTACAATTTTTAAGAAAAGTATGTTCCTCGTCGTAAGTAAAAAAAATCTTTGTTTTTTTTTTTGTACTTTCATCAGTTCTCAAGAAAAAAAATCTTTGTTTTGGACATTACCACGAAATATTGTTTCATTCTGAAATTCCTATTTTTATTTTATATGAATTCTTTTATCTATCACAAAAAAGAGAGAAATAATGCAATGTCCAGTACTATCAAATGTTCCACAACGTCGATTTAGAGGTTTCACTTAAAACGCAAGTACTGTTAAGCGGAAGATATGTTATAGCACTTGTAAAATTATGTTTTTTATCTTGAAAATATGGCCAGGAATCTGCCAGCTATAAACACAAACAAAAACAGAAAGACACACAGTTCTTAAAAAGGGTATATTCTACTTTAAAGAACAACAAAAACAAAAACATTTTTAAAAAAACTTTACATTATTTTTATCTTGGTATTTTTGACACAATATTTTGGGAGTACTGTAAACAAAGTCTAAAAAAAATAATTTCTTTAATCGCAACTTACACTTTTAACAAATTTCTATATTTTTAATACTGTTTCTTTACCTGCATACATAAAATATGAAAAAAATATACACGAATATCTTTACTGTTCTTTAGATATCTGCAGAAAAGGTCTTTTGACAAAAAATATCTGAAATTTACGCCACTGGTCCTGATAGCTTAATTTTACCTAGAAGGAGAAAATCTTCGTTAATCTCCAAAATGTGATTCTCCTGAGTATTTACAGGTCATGGGAAAGATTTATTTCTCGGATGAAATTTAATCAAATTACATTGCAGGATAAGTTGTCTAATATTTCAACATGAACCATTCTTCTACGACTCGTTTTAAGTTAGCAACGTGATTTATTTGGCAATCGAACTATTTATTATAAAAGTTTGTCATTATTTCCAAATTTCTGTTTAAGAAGCTTTTTCTGATTGAAATCCGAGTATCGTAATTTCGAATAAATCTAAAGAACTTATAATAGAATGAAAGTGAAACTTTAATGTTCAAACAAATCGTGGGCTTGGCGCAACAGTGGACCAGATGCCTTCATTATTCGAAAAGACAGTCTAGCTTGCAACAAGCCATCAAAATAATTCCAATCACCAATCTATTTCCTTGTCACCAGATTCTGTTTGGACTTGTTTGTAGCATTCAGAAAGAAATAAGGTTTTAAAAATCTATGCACTCAAAAACATTAATTATTATTTTCTTCTCTCCGAATCTGACATACATATTAGTTTCTTTTAACATTTTAATTAATTGACTGAAATGTAGTAACACATTTCCTTATAATCAGCGAGTAGGTTTCCCTAGTGAAAGTATCTAAAGTCACATCAAATCCGCTTATAGATTTACACTTTTTTCTCTATTATCTCTACCCAGCGTGTGATAATTGAAGTCCGACTTAAAGGTCAAAAGCTCAATGCTTTGTACCAGAAGTTACTGAATCACTTAACTGTACGAACATTGTATGGAACAATCTGTTAACCTTTGCGCACTGTCATTAAGTTTAGATCCCGGAACGTAATCTCGAAGTTAAGCCTCTGACATAGATTTAGTAATGAAGAAACATATAAGTAAGTGAGAACTCTAAACACGTCATTTATTTTCTTCGTTTGGAAATTTTGAGTTAAAAAAGAAAGCAAACTACTTGGCATGACCAAGTGATCCGTTTATAAAAGAAATTACAAATCAACGTTATCACGATAGCTATCTCTAGATACACAGTCTTTAGCACAGTTTTACCATTTCATTTGATCAACAATTGTTAATAAAATAACATATAATAAAAATGATATATCAATCGATTACAAATCCTTCACAAGTGTAAAAGCAAATCACCCGTTTCATCAAGGTTGTAAAACCCAATGTCATACTCTGTTTCAGATAATGTTTTGTACTGTTTTGTTTTGCAAAGAACACTTGTGAGTCCCAATGTTTTTGTTCGTCAGAATAACGTAACCTAATCATTCAAACTGTTCTTGTGTTATTTTATGTAACCCAATTTCGTCTAGAGGGTTTCCCTTCATGCACTGTTTCCACGAAAATTGAGCCATATTGTTCAATTTTCTTTGAAGATGGATAATTTGATTTACAGCAGGTTTTATTCTAAATGCATTCGAGTTTTAGCTAGATAAAAATTAAAATGCACGGAATATCTTGTACATCATTATCAAAAATGGTAAGATTTCAAAAGCATTCTTTAAACCACACGTGTCTCAAGTTTTATCTCAATATGGTGCCGCCATTTCATCCAATATCTCCTTCAACTGTTTTTTGTATTGATTTTTGTGAAAATGGCATTTCCATTGTGTAAAATTACTCAAATCCTAATTCTGTCATTTAGTCCCTTAACTGAATTGTGCTAGTTTCTTTCGTGAAACAAGGACGTTTAGACTTCTCAATTTAGAGATTATCCTTGCCTGCACGAGGTTTGTTTCATGTAATTTTCTGTTGCAAAAGTCAACTTTATCAGAAAGTACCCTGCATCACGTAATGATTTCCTGGAATGTCACTTCAGTGTCTCGTTAATTTGTTCAAGGTGTAGAAGTCAATTTGTATCTGTGAAAATTGCATTTTCAAAGCGTCAAAGTTTTACGTGCGCTTTTGCTGGAAACATTTCTAATTTTATCGCAACGGTTTCCGTGATACTTGATTGCATTTTTTTGGGGGTGACAGACAGAATAATTTTCTTTCAAACATACACACGCACGCACGCACACACACACACACACACACAAAACCAATAAAACCCATAAGCCCATATATGTTCTAACGATTACTTTGTATTTGTTTCAGCTTTCATTAAATTATAGGTAATCCGGCAGTTGCACAATTGACAGTTACTATACATGTATCTTTAATATTTCTTGGTCTGTTCATCAATTCATCATAAAAGTAAAACTGTATTTGTTATATTTTTTCGTAACCTTACCGTGAAATTAATGTTGTATTAAAATGCAATGTCTTTGGTCTATTCATTAAGTTATAAAGTTGATATTCATTTAATTAAACGTTGCTGACGATTTTCCTCCAATACTGTCGTGCAAAGCGTAGATGTTTTCTGAAATAATGGCTATACTATTTTCTTGCCAAAAAATCGATAATAAAATGTCATTAAGTGTAAGTTTAAATCAGCCCAGCAATATTGTTACGACCGGAAGTAATGGTTTCTTCTGTTAAAATTCTACATGTCGTCAGTACCATTGACCCATAACTTATCCTTAAAATCTAATAACAGTATTTTTTTATAAACATGACATTTATTACATTTAGTTGTAAAAATGCTGTGTAATTGAACTTCTATGTTGAATTTCTTGAAGCAAAAGTGTATTTCCGCAAAACATGGTAGAACGTTATTTTCTGTTCCTGACTATAGGGAGATTCAATTTAATTTTGCACTGAAATGTTTGTCTTCCTTGTTTTTTGTTTTAAATATAATCATAGATTAAAACGAAAATTTATTGTTCAGAGAAATGCAAACTCGATTTAAATCTGATATTAAGATCTTTTATTTGAAATTCAATCTGGCAATCTTAAAATTGAGAAAATAATATTCTGATCGAATATTAAGGGCAATTAATTGTTGTTGTTTTTTTAAATCGTTTGTATTGCAAAAATACTTTCAGCTTATGTTATTCTGCCTGCCTTGTCCTTCGAACTAATTTAGTCAAACATGTTTTGAGCAGCTAGTAAGGAAAATATGGCGTTCCTTTCGACTTGTCGATAGTTCTGGCTTGCCATACCACTAAGATAATGAGATTTTATAACATATTAGAACATAATTGAGTCTGACATAAAGAGATTCTTCATACTTTAATAACACATAACAAACCGAATTCCGAGTCAAGCGAGATATATATGGGCAAAGTATATCAAGATATACTTTTTTTACTCTCTAACTTGACATTGACTACCCAAAATAGACAAACAAGATTCTTTTAAAACAACAAACTAAATCGAATTGCAGACTTGGAGATTACACATCAACAGCTATTTAGTCTAAAAGGGAGCCCCATCCATCAAAAAAAAAGAAAAGAAAAAAAGTAATAAAAACAAATAAAAAGAAAGAAAGAAAAAAAAAGAAAGAAAGAAAGAAAATGTTGTTGAATTGTTCGACTTCCATTTAGCATATAGACATATAAATTCATGTACGCACATCTTTGTAACTTCTTTTTTATTTTTCTTATTTTAATCTAGTTTTGAGAGGGAAATAAAAAGAAATGATATACTGGAGTGTGTGCGAACAAGCATTTGTGTTTGCAAATGTACACCCTTAGTATTCTTAGAAGATTTATTTTACCATTTAGTACCTGGAACATATATTTCTCCTTTTTGCTTATTTTATTCAGCAACATCATAACAGAAAAAGTGGCAAAGAACTAAGTCACCTAAGTGATAGAATTCAAAGTTAATGTAGATCCTCTTACAGAATTATGTTTTTTATTATCTTATTAGCTAAGATTGACTTAAAGTACACACTTCAAAGGCAAAGGCATGTAGAGTTTTATAATGGGACTCCAACTGAAAAGAAACTGGCATGACATTTTTTACTTAACTGTATCATTACATTGGGGCGTTGGCCATCTAATCTTTTACCTTTTGTCTCAACTGTTGTCAGTTTAATTACTAAATGTATAGTTAGCACATTCTGTTTCTGGAGCGATGCTTCTTATAGGCTTCTACTGTAAACATTATATTATATCACTTCTTTTTTTCATCCAGTGCACATCCATTGCACTGCAACTCCATATGTTTTATTCGCAAGAAAACACTTTTTTAAGTATAGACTAGTGGCTTTGCAATTTGTGTATCAAACAAATAGAAATACAAATGAACACAACAGGCAGGTTCTTACTTTAACCAACACTGTGCTATTCCATACAAATACCACTCGTTATAAAATGTTTGAAATGATACAATATTTTTTTTCGATTGCTTAGCAAGTCATCATGTATTTTCCATTACAGAATTGATATTTCGTGACAGTCTATTTTATCTTTCCCCCGATTAGTCGTTTTGCAGCATGATACTAGAAATTCACTTCGACACCATTTTTATTGCTCTCATGCGCTAAATTCAATTTGTGTTGGTGAAAATTGCATTTCCTGAACGCCAATCACTTACGTGCAGTTGTCACTGTAACAGACAACACTAAATTTCTTTCCCAAACAAATCTTGGTTTTACCTTGACATTTAACCCGATCGATTCAGCTCGACAGGTTTGGCCTGGGATCTAAGCGATAGACGAAGCTTTAAGTTGAAAAACTCGAACAAGCTTCAGTTGCTTTAATAAAAAAAAGCCCAAATACACAGGAAGAAATTCTTGGCCAACAATTGATATATTTTATAGATCAATGAATTCGGAATGTAAAAACAATCTTTTTAAAATTTCAAGATTTATTGATAAAGCTTTAGATTTAAGAAAAACAATAATAAACACGTCGATAACATAAATTAAGCATTGCTATTTATTTTATGCCTACCAATGAAATATAGGGAAATATCAGTGAGATAAAAGTGATAATCCACTGTTTTGTATCAGTGAAATTAACATTTTGATAATCCACTGTTTGTGCCGGAACTACTTTTCCCCACAACGTAAATAAAAGAGAATCCGCTGTATTTCAGACAGTGACAGCGAGTGAAATTTATTTACCTTGTTAAATCCAGTTATAATATTGAATTCCTGAGCCTAACTAGTTGTGAACAATGATGAAATTCGCCATAAATTATTTAAAATATCTGATTTGTTTACATAACTCACATGGACAATATCCAATATGGCCGACTTTCAATTCAATTGATTGAATATTACTCGGTATTAATCCGCTTTTATAATTAAAGTATGTATGGCTAAAATTCAATAAATATTGATAAACTGTGTAGAGAAAAATAAATGTTATTTGATGAAAGTGTATTCAGTTTATTTCAGCAGAAGTAAAGTTATCATATGTATTGGAGATTGTCTGCACTTTTTTTTGTGCGGAGTAACCAAAGTACGCATTAACTGATTTTGGGGCTCACCATGGGGAATTTATTGAAGGCCCTGAGTAAAAATGTCATAAAATACCCATTTTTGACGTGTTGGCATAAGAAAAAAAGAAAATTTGTTTGTTTTTTAGTGGAAGATGGGAATTTATTTCATCTCGTGAACACCATATGTTTATATTTTCACTCGTGGCTGCGCCACTCGTGAAAATATCACATATGGTGTTCATTCGATGAAATAAATTCTCATCTTCCACAAAAACAGACAAAAATCCTCTATTTATTACATGTTTATTAACACTTATTATTAAATATCATGAAGAAATAATTTTGGTGACTATTTTTGTCGTTATAACTATAATGTTATTTTCTAACAATATCTCTTTGTCGTTATCACTACAATGCCATTTCCTCACGATATTTCTTTGAATGTGTAATTTGCCAAAGGCAATATGTTTGCCAATTTCGCAAATAAATGTTTTGTTGTTGTTGTTGAAAATACTGATTTCAGAATTACTGATGCTTCCACTTTACAGAGGTCAAAACAACTAAGTGTATTATTACAGATGGAAATCAGTGTTTTTATCAAATGTTTATAAGAACGAATAGAGATAAAAAATAAAGTTATTATGTTTCAATATTTATATTAGTATTAATATTATATTACGTTGCATGAACAGTCGGCAATGTAAAAGGTCATTAAATTCTTTAAATTGCTTCTATCACAGTTTTCGTGATGGAATGCCACACCATTGCGTCATGTATTCCTCTTAGGTGGTAAAACTCAATCAATGTTTGTGGAAACTGCATTTACCAAGTGTCAAACATAATGACCATTTTTATTCAAATACATTCCAAGTTCATCTTTTTGATCGTCATCTCTTCTACTGTAAGTTGTTGCTTTTTTGCATTTTATTTTACCGGATGTTATAGATGTACGGCCAATTCATTTAGAACAGAACACGAGGGAAAAAAAAACAAGAAATATCTTCAAAATAAAGATGATCGGCGTAGATACAGTACAAAATTAATGCCCCGTATGTGTATTGTTTTCGAAAATTAGCAACTATTGAATGTGCGGAGTAATCGAATGTCCTGTTTCCATAAGTAAAAAATTGAGTTTAATGCTAAAAGTGTAAATATCATTTTCAATGAAATCAATTAAATATTTGTTCATAATATTTACATATAAATTCCATGTTATATAATTTATATTTATATAATTTTTCACGGTCAAAACGTTCTGATATTTAATTTCCGGCAGTATTAATGTTATTATTGTTGCATCATATTTAGATGCATTATAACTAACAATTCTAAACCTTTTTGCCGTCCGTTAAACCTGTACGTACTCTCTCCAATGCATATCATGTATAACTCTACGTTATCATCATTCCCATGAAACAAACTTTCATACCCAGACCTACGGCAACGTGTTGGTTCTTCAGCTGCGTAAATTCTAAATATATTTAGCTGATTTATCCAAACATGGATTTGCCAAGTCATGTCACGCCATTTTCATTTACAGTTTCTGCTACAGCTTGTATTGAGGTATTATTTATAGAATTGTGATATCAAAGCAATTTACATCGAATGATTAAGGATATTGCGTCGCTTTTTTTCAGTAGTGGAATAATAGCTTTAATTGTCACATCACAAATGTTATTTGTAATACAATATACCCATTACTTTTTTTATATTAAAGACGTGTAATTTAACATTTATCAAAACATTTCGCATTCTTTTTGGTTTCAAATTAATTATTTTTATTCATTGTCATTTTTAAGTTTGATATCATACAGACGTCCTTTTTCAGAGAGACTCTTCTATGTGCAGTGTTTCCGACATATTTTGACATTTCATTTGGAACTATTTTCTTTGCGGATGTGGTGTAGCAGCTTTTTCAGTACAGGTAGATAAATTACGGTTAGACCCATTTACAGTTCTTTTGGGTATGCGATAAAAAGAATCTGACACTCGTTAACATTTCATGTGAACTCTTATTCAACTCGCCCAGGAATAATTTTATTAAGCTCGCCAGAGGCTCACTTAATAACATTTTACCTGATCTAGTTCAATAAAATTTTATGTGCAATGAAAGCTCGTGTCTGATCCTTAATTTACCTTTTTGATTATAATCAATGACAATAGTTACTTAAAATGATTAAAATATTTCATGAAAAATAACTACTTATTTTACATTACTATAACCTGAAGTTAATTTCTTTACCGTCTGCAATATTGACAGTCCATCTCTCATCTTCATCAAAATGAGCATCGCCACCATACTGAGGGAAATACGCATGCGCTAAGGTTTGTCCACTTCCGTCAAATGGCGTATTATCTCCATGGTTACCTGTCACAAAGCGTATTTCGATATCAACCCTTCCAAAATCTCGTCGAATAAAACGCAGAGGAATAACCTCTGACCATAACTGAAAAAGCAACGCAAAGAGGTTTGTTATAAATTTTCCACGCGTTCAATCGCGGTTTTTTTTCAATCTTCCATGGCGTTTTCTTATTAAATAATACATACAAAATGTTAATGATTGCATTCAGCATACACTTCTTTGCTGAAATGTGTGTTTTTTTGATAATTTCTTATAAGAACAGAATCTGTGATTAAAATTACATTTGTAATTAACTGCTCCGGGGAAGGTTATATCATATTTCCTATCCGGAACTTCTTAATATCAAAAGGACGCACTTCGTCAAGCGAGGTTACTCTGTATATCTGTAGTTCCCTTTTGTATATTTAAACCCCAGTAAACGTTCTACTATAACAAATACCATAACTTAAACTTTTAACATATATCATATGGAATCTGCCTGTCAATTTTACTGTCAATACAGATTTATTTTTGCGACTTCCAAAGATACAAAAATACATGACATTCTTGAACAGAATCAAAACCTGTTAAAAAACTTTTCGTTCTAAATCAAATTTCTACTTTTATAGGATACTGCAAGTTTTTTGAGACGTCACTTACGTCAAATGCTCGCTGAAGTTCTCTTTGTACGTTTTCTCTTGAAATCTTTCTGGAATATTCCCTTATTCTATAATATATTTTGTTTCGATTTCGCCAACTACTCCCTGAAACAAACAAGAACAGATTCTACAGTTCAAAAGATGTAACTAACAACTGTTATTAATCATATATCACTTTCTCTGTTTTCCTCGAGGAATAAAAAAAGTAGACATCAGCCTTTGTTATCTAACGTATTGCTTAATCAGTCTTGTACGAACGTTCTACGTAAATGAACAAATTTAAATCCTATCTGCAAATAAAAAATTTTTCTTTTGTACTACAGCAAACATAACGATGCTGTTTTGAGTGTGTACTCATTTATGTGTCAGCGTGGTTCATTCAGATTTCATATCTTTAATTATAGAGGAAGGAAATCAAATAGAATAATTTTAAGCATATTGCGAACCCATGATAAATATTTTGTTTTTACGTACACAAGTTGATAGGTACTTTTTGTCCGGATGTGAAGGGACAAAATACGAGAAATACTAAATACTAATATATATGCAGTGATGAAAGCATTTTTGCTTAACCAACATACATTTTAACCGGACATTTAAGGGTCAGGTCCAAGATTTTTTTCTAATATATATATTGTCCTTTTATAGTCTTTTCTCTGATATGACACGAGTGGTTCTCCCACAAGATTTACAAAAATTGATACATATCAAGATGTCGAAAATTGTATCAGTATGATTATTTGTCAGTACATGTTTTTAAATTCCAGACACATTTGCTTCTAAAACTGGTATGTCAAAGAACTCGAAATATTATAGCTTCTTGATAATTTGCACCGTTTTTTTCTGCACTTCCTTTGATATTTTAGACTAAAATAAACAACAATCAAGTCTTTAATCTCCAACATCATTAATCAAGAGCAAATGTTATAAACAAATGAAATATTCTTCTAAACGCGGTATTGAAAACATTCTCTAAAGATATATGTCTCCTAATTGACATTTCTGTGTCTTGATAATTCAATTTCTATTGATATTTCCTCGGAATAATGGAAATAAGTCACCTTCCAACTGAGACGACGAGGATATTTCGACAAGATTTGCAATAGCATTAGCGAGTTGAACAAAGGGCAAGAAAGCCCGCAGAGGGTTCAGATAAGACAAAACAACGAGTTAATCAAATAACATGGAACCTCTTCGCTTGGTGCAATTATTTATGACAAGAATTTTGTTTTATTACCATTGAGTGTAAATGTATTTCATGATGATTTTTGCTATTGCTTAGACAAAATTGCAATGATATTACCTCCATCTAAACTGAACTACAAAGTGTAAGGTATTTCTGAATATAAAGTAAAGAATATATTTTAACGACATAGCTTAGTAAAACATGAATTAATGCTTAGCTCAGAACTGAAACAATTCTTTAAAATGTTAGTTGGAATATCGATGTCATTCTTTCCAGATTTCTTTGAATGACGCTGCGTCAGCTTTGATGGGAAATGATATTATCTGTATGGCCAAAGATACCACGATATTTCAGCACTGACACAACCTCTCTTTGAAAGAATAATGAAATGTACTTGTCATGTCTAAACTGCGACATCGTATTTCGATTGTAGTACGTTGTTGCATAATATAGAATTATAGTAAAAATGTATTCATCGTACGGGCACTTAGAAATTTAAAACGTAATTTCAAAGTGGCAAGAAAGTGTAATACATAAGGCTGCTGTTCTCTGACTTAAGACTGCACTTCTCCATTGTCTCTATTAGTTCAGCTGAAGATTTTGATAGACTTTGGATTAAGTTATTGAAATATGTTACGAATGTAACGCAAACAAACAATAACACTATATATATAACTATAACTATGCATGTATATAGTTATTTGATCCAAATAACACGAAACATTTTATCCTGATGCAATAGTGTATGATAAGATTTCTTTTTTTTTATCTGCAAGTGCATCTCATTACTGCAGATGTCAAATGTTCTGAATCTATATCATGATGATCAGTAACTCTCTTTGCTACGAAGCCGCAACCCCAAAAACATACACACATTATACGCAAGTACAATTTGTTATTTATAATTTGTTAAAAGATCCGACGTGAAAGCATAGAATAAAATGAACGAGAAAAAGGTTTATTTTACAAAAAAGAAAGCAAAAAAATTAATCTTATTCAATTTGTGCAGACATAAAGATAGCAATGAACTTGAAACACGCTTGATAAATAAAACAAAAGAGAATATCCTTTATTTAATTTGTTTCCCCATAAATAATAAAATCTTTGTTCAAGCCTGATGTAACTTGTGAATTCAAATTATTATTTCTTCTCATTCAAAGGCCGTTTTGAAATCAAAGACGTAATACCAATCGATTAACCTTTCCGCACCTCGAGTACAAGCAATCAACTTCATTTTTCTGCAATTCTGTCAGGTTAGAACAATGTCAATGAACAGTTGTTTATAATGTTTCAAAGTCGTTGCACCAGAGTCGATAAAGACGCAGTAACGTGGGATTAATCGTGTAAATGGAACAAAAATGCTTCTTTCATAGACTTTTAATGTCTCAGTAATTTAAACTTACAGAAAGAATAATATTGCAGACGTTTAAAAGTGTCTGACGATTTCCGATCTATATAATATAAGCACAAATGAAAACTAGTTAATTTTAAAACATTTCTATGTGTATTGTATTGTGTTGTGTTGTTGTATTGTGTTGTGGTGTGGTGTGTTGTATTGTGTTGTATTGTATTGTATTGTATTGTATCGTTTCACACACGCAATAAAAAGAAATGGTAAAACATTTATACAGTAAAATTCCCCTAAGACAACGTAAGGCATTTCAAAATCACGTGAAAATCAGGAATTTCAAAGCACCAAATTCTAAAACTTTGGACATAAAAGGTATTTAGATCGATTCGTCATTAAGACCACCTTAAATGGTCATATTAGCGGTACATTGATGTATTTCATTGCAACTCTACTTTACATCTGGATACATTACTGATACAATGTGACATTTTTCTTTCAACAGCTATACCTGTTCATGCTTCATTTTCCTTATTCCTTTTCTTTTACATTTTTGACACCCAGTCTCATTTTATCTTTAATGTCAACCTTTTTTTCTTCGGTCAGTCTTTATTAGCAGATCACAGGACAGAGACAGCGAGCTAATTCTTACAGCACATTATTATAAATAAAGAAAAGGTTAGTGACCATTCGGACGTCTGTATGTTTTCAGGATGGTGCAGGAGAACTTCGGGTCTTTGAGTTCTCAGCGATCACTTAAATACGTGAATAAAATGACCATGAAAATTCCCAATTCAATTTTGCACTATTTTTATTTCTTTAAAAATAGGAATACATGTATAACCAATTTTTGACATAGTATATGTATTGAGAAAGGCCTTTTTACCCATACAGACTGACACAGAAAACGATGTCAATCTTTTATCACTGGGGCCCAGTCAAAAGTTAAATTTACAACTAAACCGGAAAGTATATTTTCATTTATATGTCTCTTAGAAAAGAAAAGAGTACATATTTAAAAAGGAATATTTCTAATTTAAGTAACTTTTCTCCCGACAAAGTATAGGAATATCTGTCAGTAAATGTACAAATATTCATTCGGCATTGTCTTACAACAGTCATAAATAGGTCATAAGTCAGGTTGGACACTGACATGACTCATCTTGAGTGCCCAGCATCGTAGTCGATTTAAGACCAAACACCTAAAAATGATACACATAATTGGCAGATATTGTAAAAATCCACCAAATAAAAAAGTTACAAAAACTGCGGTCGGTCATATGGGCAACCGGTAGCAGTGGTGATATGGGCAACCGGTAACAGTCATAAATAAACTCAGAGAGTATATGATATAAAAAAAATGTTCAAGATAATTAAACACTGAATGGTCTTTAATACTGCAGCAGACATTTGAAGTGTAGTCTTAACTTAGGACATTCTTATTTGACATTGGGCTGCCTTGTAGAAGACAATTACAGTAGTAAGCTCGTAAAACTGGACGGATCGATAATGCAGTACGCTTATCGGAAAGTATATAATTTCATTAGATGTTCTGTAAATTTAAGCAAATTTATTGGTCTCGAAAGCCAAGTCCTTTTTATAGCCATATCTCACATTAAAGTCAATAAAATAAAAGTACATCAGGGTTCAAGGGTTAAGTATATTTTTCTTAACATCAAACATCGACACTATTTTATGTGTACTGTTTTCAATTTCATGATCGATCTGACGTGTATTATTTAACCACTGTTCGATGACAGAACGAATAAAACTTCGCTGTTCAATAATCAATGTAATTTTTGACAATCATTACTGCTTCAATTTATTATGACTCTGGGCAACATTTTAACGTTTAAACACTGCTACAATTCGTCAAATTTATAGTGCTAAAAATGTGACCATAGCTTTAGTTGAAACTGTTACAAAACTTTCGTCTAACATTACAGGGCATAAATCTATGTTTGTTTTTCAGTAAAAAATGCATAATTTCTAATTTAGTATCTTTTTATCATCTGTTCAAAAGGCAGTATTGCGATTGTATTGACGCTTTCCTCTATTGGTCTCGTTACTCAATTTTGAAAACCAGATAAAAATCATTTTCTTTTCATCCTCAATTTAGGTTCACTATGGCTTGATAATATCTTCCGTCAAGACTACATACAAAAGAAGTGAAAGGTGACCCTACCAGTTGTTACAGGTTAAAAATCAAATCAACGAAATATAGATACCAAGTTAACTTACCAAACAAGAATAAATTCATTAATATTACCAAACAAGAATAAATTCATTAATATTACCAAACAAGAATAAATTCATAAATATTACCAAAGAAGAATGAATTCGTTACTAAACAAGAATAAATCCATTAATTTTACCAAACAAGAATAAATTCATTTATATTACTAAACAAGAATAAATTCATTTATATTACCAAACAAGAATAAATTCGTTATGTTTTAAGTGTAAAATTCTGACAATGAGGTATAGATGAAAAAAAAGAGATTGCTGTAACACACATTACTCCGCTGCAATATACGATAAAAGTAAATACAGGAAGTATTCAATGGCAGATTTAATAAAAACAAAACATCATTATTATCAGAAATTGTCTATGATGATGCAACCGTCGGGTTGAAAATCTTATTTATTTTATTTTATCCCCCACCCCAAACTTGCGTGAACTAAGTTAGAAAATATGCCGAATCCACACCCGTTTTAACAACTATTCAGAAGTGTCCTTACAGGAGTACTTACTTAGTTATCTAAAAATATAGCAAGGTCGTTTTAACTTTGAGTAATAACCTGTTGATATTACTAACACCATTCTGTCAACTCCAGATTCTAAACAGACAAAGTTACAGGCTGTGGGCGCAGTGGTCGGTCGATGCAACGTCAGCAGACCCGAAACCCTGGTTTTCGCGCTACTTCTTAAGAGAGTGGTATTTATTGCATGCCCCCTCCCCCCCCCCCCCCGCCCCCCCCCCCAAACAACAAAAAAGAAAAACACTACGGGATAATAACAAAGGACAGAAGGATACATGAAGATTTGGAGTAGATAAATGAAATGTTTTGCTGATTAAATTTGCATTATCTGAATTCATCATCCTAGAATAGATCTAATGACGATTTATTAAATTCATTTTCTCAATGACACAACTAGGATCTGTTCAAAGGCTTTAAGACTACGTTAGGGAGTAACAAATACAAACACAAAAGCATGTTGGGAACAGACATTGAAGTTAAATAATACAGTTAGTTAATCAGATAAAATTTCAACGCAAGAAATATTAACAATAAAAGAATGATGTTAAAAAACATATAACCACTGTCTACAATAGCATTTCCTGACATAAATTAATGTATTCTTAATGTTGTATTTTATTTGTAAACAAGACGCCATTGGGATATATGAATTTTAAAAGCCAACAGTACAAGGCAACGGTCTAGACTTACTGAATCCACAGCCTTGTAAAACCTAAGGGTTTTGTTACTGCTGGCACAACCATAGACTGCGGGACTCTTGTTTCATTAAAACAGTTATTTTCAAATCAGTTTACAACATGTGTCTTATGTAGTTTGATATGTTGCTGCATTATACAAGAGTATCAAGGCGTCAATCTAGCTGCAATTTATTTTCATCACTTTTATTTTTGCATGGCAAGATCTTCACATAACTTAATTATAGCTATTTACGGAAGAATAAAGCCACGCAGATACTAATACATTTCGATATACGTGCGTAAATTTACTCCTACCTGTAATAATATCTACCAAGCAGAATAGTAAAACTTCCTCCTTTTTGGTTTCAAATTTCGACAGGCCTTGGGATTGCCTCAGAGGGTATTAAAACAAATATTAATAAACCTAATAGAATCGAGCACATATTGAATGAGCACATATTGAATTTTAAAAAAAAGTGTATCTGTTATTTATTTATTGGGGTTTAACGCCGATTTCAACATCTAGGTTATATCTCGGCGGTCAGTCCACCTAACCGGTTTTCCTGGATAACTAACCAGTAATTACCAATTCCTCCGCAAGTGACTGACTACTGTTCCCACATGATCTACTCTGAATCAGCGGTGAGAGACAAATGAACATCAGACACAATGCCCGAGATCAATTGTCACGGAGAAATTTTGCCCTGCCCAGGGGTCGAACCAGGGACCCATGGATTATTAATCCAGTGCTCTACCTATTGAGCTAACCTATTGAGCATATCTGTTATGGCATGCACCGTTTATTTATTGTGATATTGTATTCATTGTTAGTGTCGTATAAAAAATGAAGTTACAAAGAAAAGGTTTTTCATTATATTAATTTATTGAATTCGTTGTAGATTACACACGGTGTCACGATAAATCATTTCGACTGAACGCAATTCTCTATTTAATTTTTTTTATTGACGGTACGGTACGGGTACATTTTTGGATGTGAGGGAAGTTGTAGTGCAAGATACAGCACGCACTCTCTTACTTAAGAGACGCCCCTGGGACCTTTTCCATGCTCAGTGTATAACACTGATACATGAGACCTCGATTACATACCTTATCCAAAAGACGATTAGTTATGTAAGTGGCAGAGCAGGGTACCGAACACACAACCCCTGTCTTACAAGCCAAGCGGCTTACCCGCTGATCCGCCTCTATCAAAACAAAGCTATAACAACTGCGGTTTTTTTGTTCAGAAATGTGCAGCAAAATGCTGCATTATACATGTGTTATATAAAGAGCATGTATTTCATTACAGTCTGAGATGCCAGTTATATTCTGAGCGCAATCTAATGCGAAACGATTACTTGTTTTTATGTAACATGGAACAATTGAAATTCTAAGATTGCTGTGGTTGACAAGCTAATTTCATTATACCATCTAAATGCAAGAACAAACTCTTTTTAAAAAAGTTAGATCAGTAGAGAGATAACATTACCTCTATTAAGCTTTCACTAAATGTGATTAATACCCCCACAAGACCGCTTTGGAACTGAGGAAGTTAATAGTAATAGAATACTTTGTAAAAAAAAATGAAAAAGAGTTATGGTTGTGGGCAATTAAAGGTAGTTGTGGTTCTTGTACACTGCATTTCCTGTCATTATGCTTGACCATTGTATGAAGTTGCACTGAATTCCAACCAGTAGTGTTCAAGTTATGCTCCATACAAAGGAAAACCAACAAAGGGCAATAACTCTGCAAATACTGAAGACAGAGTTATAGCTTTTATACAGTGCACTTCCTGTCATTGTGCGTAACCATTGTATGAAGTTGCACTGAATTCCAATCAATAGTTTTCGAGTTATTCTCAAGGTAAGGAAAACAAACAAAGGGCAATAACTGTGCAAATAGTGAGACAGAGTTATAGCTCTTGTACATTGCACTTCCTCTCATTATGCTTGATCATTGTATGAAGTTGCATTGAATTCAAGCCAGTAGTTTTCAAGTTATGCTCCATACAAAGGAAAACCAACAAAGAGCAATAACTCTGCAAATAGTGAAGATGGAGTTAAGAACTTTAACACTACACTTTTTTCATTGTGCTTGACAATTGTATGAAGTTGCACTTAATTCCAACCAGTAGTTTTCAAGTTATGCTCCAGACAAGGAAAACGAACAAAGGGCAATAACTCTGCAGATAGTAAGGATAGAGTTTTAGCTATTAAACAAAGCACTTTCTGTCAATGTGCTTCATCACTGTATGAAGTTGCATTGAATTCCAACCAGTAGATTTCAAGTTATACTCTGGACAAGGAAAACCAACAAAGAGCAATAACTCTGCAAATAGTGAAGACGGAGTTAAGATTCTTTAACAATACACTTTTTGTCAATGTGCTTGACCATTGTATGAAGTTGCACTGAATTCCATCCAGTAGTTTTCAAGTTATTCTCCGGACAAGGTACAGCCCGAGCGACCGCCAAAACTTCGTTTTGGGGGTATAATAAAGTATCATACTTGTTTTTAGCGCTATTGTAAAGTCATGCTGGATACCTATAGAAGTATACACTATGTGTTTTGTTTGAACATGTGTTCAGTCCCAGTGTTATTATCTGTCAAACTTACAGACAATAGAACGCTATTTTAGTAATAAAACTTTAATACAGAAGTGATACAGCATCATCAGATATGCACGCCCTCGCAATATGTCATTATTGTAACGTATCCAGACCTCCATGACGACATAAAAGACATCAAAAATTGCATGCGCAGTAGAATGCATCGCCCCAGTCATTTTGATAGAATGTATGGTCATTACGCGTAATAAATTTCACATTTGTTTCATGAATTACGTGTTAAATTAGTCGTACAAAGTTCATTTGTCACGTCTGAGAAGCATAAACATTCTAATGCTATTACAAATTTCAAGTCTCCGACATTCATGTGCGGTTGTACTGTTGTTTTGTTTGATGTTTTTGTTTTTGTTGTTGTTTTTTTAAAGCGAGAGTGAGAGAGCATTTCAAATGGGTAAACTGAACTGCTAATGAGATTGTCTGTACGAAGTTCGCTGTTTTGAAAGTGTAAAATGATGTGTGGATTTAACTTTTTGCAATTCATTTTATATTTTCTAAAATGTTTCTTTAGAGTCAGATACAAAATAATGTTGGTAATTTCTTTTTTTACATGTACTTAAAACCATTCTTTACAGAAAATGTTTTAGATAAACAACTTGTGATATTTAACAACTATAATAATAATAATAATAATAATAATAATAATAATAATAAACGTTTTTGAAATGCTCAAATGAAGATCATTTAGTATATTGAATAATTGGGGATTTCTAACACTCAACATTCCTACCAGGTCTGACTAAAATGGGTGAACATATTACATAATTGTCACTTTACTTTTAGACGTCATGACTTACAACTGTGACCGTATTACGTAATTACAACTGTACTTTTATACAACACTAACAATGAATACATTCTGAAAATACAAAAAAAAAAAAAAAAAAAAAAAAAAAAAAAAACTGCTGGAAAATCTTCAAAATCTTGAATCTTCAAAACAACAGAACGTTAAAAGTGCAGTCTATACTTTAATCATTCCATTGGCCAGCATGAATGCTTCACGTAAAGTACACATGGAATTACAAGGTGCAAGGCATAGTCTAAATTTAGAAGATTACGTCATTCATTATCGCTATAAACATGCATTATGCGTGATGTTCTTCTGTCTTTTATGTGTTCAATATCTCAGTTGCATGGAACTTCAGTATTTTCCTCACTATCTTCTGTTGCTTAATCCCTTTGATTTCTATCACAGCTTGAGATAGATGAAATCTAGAATTTAAGAAAATTAAAGAAGGTAATGGGATTACTGCATGAAAGGGGTAAGAAACTCAGATGAACCCTAAAATATTGTGTCTTTAAGCCTTTTAGAAAGGCTGATATGCTTGTCACCTCAAATCTTCTGATAAGAATGAATTCTATGACTCGAGTGATATTGTATATACCCTATACTGAATTTTAAAATGTAATATTTGTAATCTATTTGGTTTGTACCAATTTAGTAATGCATTTATGCACTCTTAGACTAAATTATGTTGTTTTAAGAGCTGGTGTTTACTCTCTAAACAAAGATTCAGACACTATTCAGTTTTGCACAACAGCTTCCAATAATAACCTTTCTTTCTACAAAATTGCAATAACAAGAAACAGGACATATTTGGTAAAGAAAGCTGTTTCAGTGATACAAATAGAAACAAAATTTGATGGAAGATACTGAACTATTAGTATAATATCGTTTCAACAACTTAATTCATTAATGCAGCTTTGCAGCACAAGAACTTCCTCTTTTTTTAATTGAAAATATTTCTAAAGTTACATATTATATCAAACACATGAATGTCGCGTCATGCACAGAAAGTAAAACCAAAAAAAGCCGTGATAACACTTTTTTCTCATGTAGCAGTGAATGGTACATCCATTGGTGACAGTATCACTGAGCATAAAACCTCTCAAAACGAAAACAAAATTCAACTTTTTTACTTATATATCTTCAAGGTATATTTCATGCGGGACCGTCGATTTTTCTGAGTACTACAATCCATGTTAATTCAGTAACAATATTGAAAATGTTCTAATTTTCGCAATATATATATTCTAAATAAATTATTTGCACGTTATTTTGAAAACCAGTCCAATACCTTGCGAGCAATGAAGTAATATGTAAAATACCTAATCGAGAACATCACTGAGGTGACTAAGAATCTGGGTAAAATTCCTTGAAATCTCCTAAAAATTGGTGTTTCTAACACTGTCTGTATAGTAATTTATGTCAGTATTTAATGAAAATAATAGATCATCATTTTTACCCACTTAAATCCCTTTACTTATATTGTTTGTTTGTGCTTCGCGTTAAAATATTTAATTTTTTCAGGTAATCCTACTTTCATTTCACCATGTTTGTTAGTGACGTCAGCAAATTCAGTTTTAAGTCTAGTTTTTTCATTGGCTTATTGGGACACACCTCCAGATAATTAACTAATGAAAACAGTAATAACAAAAACCATTCGGAATATTTCGAAAGCGATCAAGTGCAGCAAGAAAACAGAACAATGGTTTAGGGTAAAAAAACAGTCTGATCTGTTTAACAAAACAATCTGTGTTAGTGCAATAAATTGTTCAGTATGTTGATACATCGTTACGATGTTGATCTTTAACTCTCTTACCATTTTCTAACAAAAATAATTGCAAACATTTTAAAAACAGAAGTCACCTCAGTGGTGTTCCTGGTTGTTCCGTATGAAATACACCTTGTAGATATATAAGTAAAAAGTTAAAAAAAAATTTTTTTCGATTCTAGATGTTGTATGCTCAGTGATACTGTCACCTGTGGGTACATCGCTTTGATTTTCAAACATCTAAAATATCTTTTGAAAACCCACACCATCCGCGAATGATTTCTCAATGCAAATAAGTATCTGTATAAAAACAGCAGGAACAGTCCCAACAGAGTATATGTTTCTTTAAAAGAACTGCAACACATTCTGTATTTTCGAAACCAAAACATATGTATACAAATGTTTTGAACAAACTTCTGATAGTAAAATGCTAATTAATTTGGTGAATCTAGGAAGCCATGAATCGTTAAAAGTGCAATCTAAATGAAGATTCATTGGTAAATTACGACATTATTAGTGATTAACTTAAAGTACATGATAAACTCATGAAATCAAACGATCCGCACATCTTCTTAATTAAGTTTATTACGTAATTCACGATATTAAAACTGCAACATGCGTGATAAAGCTCTGTTTTCTTCGGGTTCAAAGATAACTTCTCAAAAGTATCGATAGGCAAATTTGTTTATTTTTTTCAGTCAGTAAAATCTGTTCATTTCGTTATAGTAGTTTTTCTGTTTATTTCTTTATATGAGTCTATCTGTTCATTTCGTTATATTAGTCTATCTGTTCATTTCGTTATACCAGTCTATCTGTTCATTTCGTTATATTAGTCTATCCGTTCATTTCGTTATATTAGTCTATCTGTTCATTTCTTTTTATGAGTTTATCTGTTCATTTCGTTATATAAGACTATCTGTTCATTTCTTTATATGAGTCTATCTGTTCATTTCTTTATATGAGTCTATCTGTTCATTTCGTTATATAAGTCTATCTGTTCATTTCGTTACATTAGTCTATCTGTTCATTTCGTTATATTAGTGTATCTGTTCATTTCGTTATATTAGTGTATCTGTTCATTTCGTTATATAAGTCTATCTGTTCATTTCGTTATATTAGTGTATCTGTTCATTTCGTTATATTAGTGTATCTGTTCATTTCGTTATGTAAGTCTATCTGTTCATTTCGTTATATAAGTCTATCTGTTCATTTCGTTATATTAGTGTATCTGTTCATTTCGTTATATTAGTGTATCTGTTCATTTCGTTATATTAGTGTATCTGTTCATTTCGTTATATTAGTCTATCTGTTCATTTCGTTATATTAGTCTAAGAGTTTGAAATAAAAGTGCTTGTTCCGCAATAAGTTTTGGTTTTGAAGAATATTTGGGGCAAGCATGTTTATTTTAACAACCGACTTGACATGTTTTCGGTTTTGTAGTAATATACCAGTCACAAGCACTTTCCAACAAAACCACTGTGGAAACCCAGTGCAAATATGTCACGTGATACCTTGGTTAATTTGGCAAACCTAAGATCCATACATAGCTCTTTACACCAACTGTGCCAGTATTCACTTAAATTTTATTATCAGAAAGCTTTCTTTCTCTTAGAGGTTATAACCCTCTACCAAATAAACCCAGTCATTGAACTATCTGCGTTTTGCTATGTTCACACTTTATATTACTTTCAATGTATTTTTGAAATCTCGTTAAACCTTCAAAGCTATGAAAACACAGTAGAAGTTTAATTTTCTGTTCATGTTTTTTTGAATGGTAAGTATAGGTAAGAGAGTTCATGTTTGTCATCTGTGAAAGTTGGAAATTTGAAAGTAGACTATTGCGATTCACCGCAAGAGCCACCTACATTTTTTTTCAAACTTAAGCAGACCCGTGTAGAAAGAATGTCAGAAATAACTCTCCGATTTTAGGGCCTGTCTAGAAATACAAATAATTTATTTCAATCAAAATTTTAAATGTGTAATTCCATTGTATTCCTTTCTTTAAAATACTGTCTAATTTTCAGGAGATCTTTAAAAAAAAACTGATCGAGCAAATGCAAGAAAATCATTTTCAAAATTTGGGAAAAAAACGTGTGTGCATAATTATGTCTTTTGATTTTGTTCATCTTAAAAGGTCCATTTCATATTCTTTTTTTTAAATATTTGCACAGAATTAATATCTAGATTGATCTCTGTAAAAACTTATTCGGGGCTAAGTCATGCTGACACAAAAGATGCAGTTTCCTGTCTTTGATATGACAGATTTCTCTTCATTTAATTACATTGTTATACGAGACTGCTATAATTTCGTAATGTTTTTTCATTTCTGAGCATGCATCTAGTAATTCTCTTATGCGCATCGTAATTCAGGACGTATAAAAGAATAAATCGATGAGAATCGCTTTTGAATAATTAATGTTATCTCAGGAATGTACTACTGCAGGACTGCATGATCTAACGGGAACCAAGAAAACAGTGAAAAACATGTGCACTTGTATAATTCTATAAACCTAAAGGCAAACAGAAATGTTGTCAGAGTGATTGTTTGAAAAACCCTCTCGTAGGTTGTTGACATAGCGTAGTTACTGTTTCCTGACCTACTTTAGAAGAAGTGCAGAAATGCTCAAATTTTGACATGTGGAACCAAGAACTTGTTTTTTTCTAATTCAAATATACTGATGCGTATTGATTTTGCACTTTTGACAACTGACTGCTTCTCTTGGGGGTTAAACCAGACAGTGCCAACATTTTTTTCTAGACCCTAAAATTCGAAAACACGAATTCAGCTTACGTAAAGAATAGAACATATTTGAAACACGCCTTTTTATTTGTTTCCGAAATTGCATATCCGTTTTTTCTTGAATTTGGTTATTAATCAGCCAAACAATGAGGCATACTTCTGAATGTACTTAACATAGTTCATGGACGGAGGTATACTTGATTTTGGTCACTATCCACTTAAAAACCTGGTCCTTTTATAAAGTTTAAAACAATACCTAAAAATTGAAATATTCTCTCCTACCCAAGTTATTAATCTGACACTAAAACATAACTCAAATAAATCCTGAGCACTGTTAATTTCGCACGTGATTCAAAGTGTAGGGATGCTGAACCCCGAATTTCAAAAAAATAAGTTATCATTTAGTTAAATCTAATCCATTGTAAAATGGCTTACGTTAAACAAAGATGATCCTCAGACAGGTTTTTGTCTGCAACACCACTTACGACTCCTTTTTTCTATAAGGCATTTAAATTTATAAATATTATATCCAATTGGGTACTTTATGGGAATTCAGCGTAATTGACATTACACTTCTATTTTTGTTTATAAATCTATCAAATTTTTATTGTTGTTTTGCTCAATAAAATATCTAGGAATGCAAAAAATACCACTATTTGTGGTTGGCCACAAAATCCATTAATTGAATTTCCATTCAGACGACAAGATAGTCTTACGATGTAATGCGTAAAATCTCTCCTTTCGTTCAGGACATTTTTATGAAAAAAAAAAAAAAAAAAAACACAAGTAATAAGAAAATCCTTAGGAGGTTTTCTTTTGTTTAACTCTGCTGATTTTCTGTCTCATTTTATTCACCATGAAACAACTTCTTACTAAGTGATAATTTTCCTTCAAAGCAAACGTATACAGAATATAACGTTGTTTTTTTTTTTTTCCAAATTAACTATCAGCATCCTAAAACTACAATTTAATAAAACCTTCATTTTCATGACTAAAAACTAAATCAGCAGATGAGAAAAGCCTTTAAATATTTAATGTAATCTCTGGCCTGGACAATTGTTATCACGGAAATAAGAAAAAAAGTAGGTCAGTGTGCAATCCTGAAGCAATACTAATGCCATCGGCACATTTCTTGTTGACCTTGATTCATTTGAAGTCGCATACGTACCTTGTTGATACAGAGGTTCGGATCTATTGTTGAAATGGCAGGATTTTAGAAGAACTGCAGCATGCAGAATTCTGTATCTGGTTAAGAATTTGCAAAGTATGGTATCAATTCTATTGATTTTGCTCTCATGGTAATTGACCCCTTTGTTTTGTTCTGTATTGTGACACCAGACAGGTCTATTACTTATTTTCTTTAATACCTCTAAATTGTATTCACATAAATCTTAGGTGTCTATTAAATCAGGCCAGAGAAACGCACAAAGCTAGAGCAAAAATTAGGTTGTTAACACATTACAAAAATACTGAAGAAAAAAATTTGTGCGCAACCCCTTTTTTTTCTCCGTGGGTGAACATCAGACCTTTAAACAAATGAATATTCTACGTTTTTGTAAGAAAGAAAAATACGTATGCTTGAACTATTTGAGTGATATAACTATGATTTAAGTGCATTTTGAGACTTTTATAGTTCTTTTCGTGTTTGCCTTTCACGACATCTCGATAAGATAACTGTAAAAAATCAATTCAGTTTTAGTCTAGAATAAAAACTTTATAAAATATTTTTAACGCTGCATTGATTCTATGAAATACTTTTCAACTCAAACATTACTATTTACAAAACGAACATATCAAAGATAGGAATGCTTTATGGTTGACGTTGAAACTAGTCACAACTGCACTGATTTAATCATATCAAAGATATGAATGCTCATGGTTGGCGTTGAAACTAGTCAAAACTGCACTGATTTAATCATATCAAAGATAGGAATGCTCACGGTTGGCGTTGAAACTAGTCAAAACTGCACTGATTTAATCATATCAAAGATAGGAATGCTCATGGTTGGCGTTGAAACTAGTCACAACTACACTGATTTAATCATATCAAAGATAGGAATGCTCATGGTTGGCGTTGAAACTAGTCACAACTGCACTGATTTAATCATATCAAAGATAGGAATGCTCATGGTTGACGTTGAAACTAGTCACAACTGCACTGATTTAATCATATCGAAGATACGAATGCTCATGGTTGGCATTGAAACTAGTCACAACTACACTGATTTAATCATATCGAAGATATGAATGCTCATGGTTGGCGTTGAAACTAGTCACAACTACACTGATTTGGTAACTTTGACAATTGATATACTTCTCTTGTTATCATTACCAGACAGCTCAATAATGCTTAAGCTGGACCTTAAAATAGAACTACTTTATCTTCTTAATTTCTGTCTGTCAAGAAAACAGGTAAAAATGTTGAGTGAAACTATTTAAAGAGAAACTTGCTGAACTGGTATTCAAATACAGAAATAATACCAATTTAGCCCCATCGTTTCTCTGTATCTAATTCTATCTGTAAAAAAGTCAATACGAGATGAAAATCTGCATGCTTTTGACAGATTGAGTTTTCCCCACCAAGACAGACAATTTTGACAATAATCGAAAAAATACCAGAAACAGTTGCTCGCAAAACGTTATATTAAATTTGTATTTAAACGAGTAGCTATTAGTTCTAGAAAACGAAAACAATTAGGAAAACTGAATTGTATAAAGCCAGTAGGCCTAATTTTACATTTGTTCACTTAAAGTTACCGACAGAAACATTTTTAATATAGAAAAAGCTTCTACATTTATCGAAATCAAAGTAAAGTATCTTTTGATTTATCATCATAACTTTAAGTGTAAATTGTCATTAATCATATTGATTTTCCACTTTGTTATTGACTTTTTCCTTTCCAATCTATAACGATAACATTGTTATTTTTAACATTCAAACTCAATAAAAGAAACCATTCCGTCAGCGGGAGATAAAAAATACTGAAGTGAAATCAGAGAAAGATAATCAGAGAAGCTATAGCATAGATGTACGCCCAATCAATAATAATAATCTATCAGGTGATCATACCATCGCCGGATACCCACGGTTAATTATTACATTAATCAAACCGTGGGAAAAAATGAATCAATTTGCGTCGATATATAGCAACAAGTTCCAAAAATATCGACCAATGAAATCGCGTTTAACAAAACTGATACTCTTCAACGGAGAGGGTAGAAAGCTATCAGAAACAAAATGGCTGCGCCCATGGCGAAAACCTGTTTCGCGTGTCTTGACAATATAAAAGGCAAAAACTATCGCCAACTCAATTCTTCGACAAGCAAATACCTCTATAGTGATACTTTCAATTTTGAACTTTTCACAAACTGAATGAAACATGTCGTCATCTTGTCTGTAATACCCAATTTCGTATAGAACGCGCGATTTGATTGGTTTTAATTGCCTCATGAAATCGTGAGGGAACCAATGAAATAGCTGTCTTTGACACAGCTCTTTTCGACTCGATAGCGTCCAAAAATCCCACGGCTGATGGATCGACCGTGAGTATTCTACGATGTGATTATACATGAATGCCTTAAAATATCTTTCATCATATTTTCAGCAAGAGAGATATTTCGGGAGGATCATAAAGAATTCAACTAATGCAAATGTCACCTAAAATAGTATTAATTCATTGAACTGGACGGCTGTTATTATGTCGATCAATGAAGTGCAATTATGTTGTATCATTCTCCGCATTTTCATTTCGCAATTAAAACATTGTTGCACGTGCGTATTCGATTATCGAGAATCTTAAGGACAGACAATCATCTAATGTTATGCTGGTGCTGCTGTAATTCAATTAGGTGACTCCAAAAATAACTATGAAACAAGACTGCAAAACAATAAAAAAACTAAATCACTGAATATCCGTTAAAATTGAAGGGGCCTGCCTATAAATTTTTTAATCTATGGTATAGTGTTTAAATCGACTGACTCACAGAATTTTGCTGAATTTTTTTTTCTTTAAAATTTAAGAGAATTTAATATACTACGGAAAAAACATAATATTATGCTTCTATACGCCATGAAAACTGAAAAAAAAGTTGGACTTAACCAGGATTCGAACCCATGATCTTTCGGTCAGTAAAATATAGAGCGACGATCTAGCCCACTGAGGCACAACACCAACTAGTATGGATGCGTCAAAATTAATGTTATAACTAAGGTATCTACCCCGTGACTAACGGGGTAAATTTTTTACCGATAAAAGTGTGTAAAACTTTATATTTTGATGTTTTTCTGTATCAAAAAAATGAATCAGTAACATAGTTTAAATATGTTCTTCACAATTGCAGCAAAAATTTTAAGATGTAAGAACTTTTTTTTTTTTTTTTTTTTTCATCGTCGGCCCATCTGTGAGTCAGTCGCTTTAAAAGTAAAAAAGAGAAATATTGATATTGTGGAGAAGAATATATTTTCATTATTATAGGGCATACGGACAGTAAAAGACGGTCTTTTTAAGAAAGGTCACTATCCATACAAAATAGTGTACAATAATTCGGTTCATAAGGACTGATATATGTATTAATGAAGTAAGTTTCTGCCTTCTTTTTTAAATATTTGCCTGATACTTCAGGTAATAATTCTTTTAATATCATGCGCGTTCGTATGATTTTTGAAAGGGATTTAATGCTCAACATCGTAGTGTATGCCGCAGAAAAAATAAGAGGTAAAGTGAGAGGTGTATGCAATCATGGTAGGACTATAGTTAGCCAATTTGATGCTTAAACAATGATACTCTACTGGCCATCGTGAGCAAGTTCTAAATAAGGATTTTAAATATAGACAAGTGAGTCCAAAAGAACACGCAGTGTTCCAGGTGTTAGGAAATAGAATCGTTACAGAATCAATTTTGCACTGTGAATTATTGATTCTATCTCACAAAATGATTATCTAGATACAATTCGTGTTGTTCAAAGGCTGAAAATAGATAGTTTTCATGCTTCTAGGATTTACAGGACAAGATAAGGAAGGAACTGAAAGCAGGTTTAGAAGATGAAACAGAAGTAACTGTACAATCGGAAATAACTTTTCCAGAACGCCATCAAGGATTTAAATATGCACGCCCTCACAATATCTTGCATTAACGGGAAAGATGATGAGTCAGCAACTTTGCAATGTAAATGCAGACAAATTTTGCAATGGAACAGCTTTATTTTATGACGTCATTCAACTATGAACTAATCCGTGTCCGTAAACTGCGTGGTAACATGGCAGAACTTTCAGGAATAGTTATTGCTGAATCAATCATTTAAGAAGTACACATTTACATTGGTCTTGCTATAAGTTTGTTACTGTAAGTGCAGCGATGAACCCTCGTAGGAAATAAATGTAAAAAAACTGATACCGATGATGAAACAAAAGAACAGCGAAATAAGAATAATCCTTTTCTCAAAATTGTTTCTAAGAACGCAACTACGTTATCAACTATGCACGCCCTCACAATTTCATGAACGCACGTTTTCCACTAGGGAAATATCAGGGACAGATATAAAAACGTATTTCAGAAACACAGCTGTCCAACTAATTTAATCCAATTGATTTCAAACCATGTGATATATCATCACATTAGAAAGATCCTTTTTCAAAAGGTAGTAATAATCTGAATTATTTCAAATTAACTTGTACTTGAAAATAACTTATAATTTAATAAACTTTCTTATATCCAGCATGATTATATAGGGATGATGAAGTCTGCATTGGAAAAACAAAGGATTGCAACTTTTTCACAAGGTCCATGACAATTGTAAGTAGGGCGTTGGACAATTACGGTGAGCAGTCAACCGAATGTCAACCGATTGTATAATTATTTCATATCCTCCTAGTGTACATGTAGTTTGCTATGTCACATGAACGGTAATGCCTTTAGAACATAACTATTTTATACATTATTGACCAAAAAGATGTAGAACAAGATTTCAATGCATATAATCTTATTTCCTGATAGTATGCATTCTTTCATAATCTTAAAAAAAATCAAACGTGTTCATTTAAAGAAAATATGGCTGGCTCAAATCCTACTTACGGTACGATTTTATAGTGATTTCCCCATTCAACACTCTCGGAGCGAAAATTGGTTTGGAACTAGGAAGCCGTCAATGATAAGGATTCATATAAATTTCAAAAACTCGTTTCTGATTTGATGAAAACGAAATAGATTTAAACCAACTGGTACGTTAGCGTTATGTGTGCCATGTTGAACTAAGCAAGGTGAAAACGAGTCTTTTCTACTTTTGAAATATTATTTATCTTATACAGTCTCAATTCAGTGACACAGTAGCAGTAGTAACAAACATAGCAAAGTCCAAAATAAAATGTCACATCAAGTTGTTTTTTGATTCAAACTGTCACAGTAAAATAGTTGCGGGGACCATTATAGTTTTAAATCATTGAAATAAGCGAAGTTTACATTCACTACAAACGTTAATGGAATAATATCTTCTCCATAATGAATCCTGTTTAAAGCGTCATTAAGCTATTATTTAATAATGTCCGCCATTTCATGGCACTAAAATATCAGAATTGATTAAAAAATGCCTTTAAATATCAAACGTTATCTCCGGCGTGGACCATAACTTGATAGCATGATTAATTACGAAAAAAAAATGTATTTGTCATTTTGAACCCATTTTTAATTGTAGCTACTCTATTGAAACCTTTACTAGATCATTGACCTTAATTTGTTTGACGTCAATGTTTTTTTTTCCAAATGAGAAAGTTTAGATCTATATTTGTAATAAGAGGTATTAAAGCGGACCTGCAGGATGCAGAACAAAGTCATTGTTTTTGACATTGTAGAATATAGGCTTATCTTATTGATTTCCTTCTCCTCGTATCTTCTCGAAGTCTCAAACCAGACAACTTTATAATTGATTTTTCTTCAACACCTTAAAATGTTTCCACATTCTTCTCTTAGTTTCTACTGAATTAGGTCACAGCAACAGACAAAACATGTCAGACAAGAAAGGAAAATACTGTTTTTTTTACCTTACCACAACAGTAAAATAAAAAAACATACCAACGCCATAACATATGTATTTTTGTCTGTAGGTGAACAACAAATCTTTTAAAGTTTCATATAGTTATTTTCTAAGTTTTGGTTGGATGGAAAATAAGATATTTCAGACTATCGGGCAACTCGACACGTCTACATTAAGAAAAGTCATCAACACACTTCACTGTATATAGATCGAAATATGCTTTAAAACCTTTAATCCTAAGATAAAACTTTGTGTTATAGTGGATTTAGGCACTTTTAAATTAATTCCATACGTTTGTGATAACATTGACGAGACAAGAAGCGTTAGTCATGATAACTGTTTATTTAACCATCTGTACCAGCAAACCAAAGACAAAATTTGTTCTAAGATATACTATTGATAACAATGTCTAAATATGACGTCGCTATATGTATCTGCATCAACAAATGCCAAACACAACAACATATACGAGAAATTATTGTAAGTATTTTTTTTCTAGTTCCATTGTCTCGATTACACAACCTTTATTTTGACTATTGATTCCTTTACTTGTAGTCAAAACCAGACATCTCTCGAATTCTTTTGTCTGGCCCTTAGAATAGATCCACTTTATTCTCAAAATATTTCTCTGCCCAGACAACAGGTAAAAAAGCTTTGAGAGAAACTATTTTAAGACAAGATTGCTTGATTAGAATACAAATAAAGAAATAATACCAAATAAGTCCCATAATGCCTCTTTGTCTGTATGGAGAAAATGTTTTCCAAACCAGACACAGAACTGAAGAAAAAATCGCTACAATGATGAAGGCAACTGCTTACAAAAGCTATAGTATGATTAAGTTGTCCATCAAGTTATCGATATAACATGTTGACCTCTTTGTCCTCCTGACATCATCTCTGCAATACCTTTTTTTTTAAAAAAAACCACATCGTTTCATTCTCTCTGATGCACAAGATAATGATGACAGGAACTTAACGTATTAACAATGCTACAAGATTACAATGACGTGTTTACCTCAGACACAGGCGTCTTGTAATTAGACAATTGTCCTTATTTTTAAAAATCTTTTGCACGCATTATTGTGTGTCAATTTATTTATTCTGTCCAACTTCATCATTAAAATCATACTATTTTTTTGGCTCTTGATGTTTGAAATTTCTCCTCAAATCTATCACAAACATGCTGCTCTCTTGAAACCATAAAACATTAAAGCTTCCTTCTTTTTAGGCAAATAACGATAACTTAGTAAAACATATTAAACCAAATTCTCTTTGTGAATATGCAGAATTTCATAAAGCTAGAAGGTTATCAAATATGCATGCCATTACAGTTTCTTTCATCGTGTTTTCCACAAGGGAGATATTTCGGTAAGATCATAAAACTGCATGTAAGAAGCAAAGTTTCATGCGTCTAATGCAAATGTCAACCTAAATTGTATTTTTACCATTCAAGGAAAGTTTATTAATATTTCTGTCAGTGAAGTGCATGAAAATCAAGTATAATTTTTTCTTATAGAAAAGACACGGCACATTCGAAAGTAAAATTTATTCAGTGTAGAATACTACGGATATTTTATGACCCAGTTCTGTGATGAATTTATGATACTATCATGTTTATATATGATGGTATAAATTTACAAATATTCACATGGCAAAAAATGATATTCCCGATGAAAAACGTTGTTGAAATTAAAGTGTTTAAAGTATCAGATATAAAATATCATGTCGACTTATTCACTTAAAAGTTATATAACATAATATATAAATACAAAAAATAAAGGAAAGAAAAAATTACAAATGCAGTAATTTACAACCGTCATATCCTGTTGATGTGATCAGACATAACAAGAACCCAAAGTACGCGGGCGAATTCTGAATAAGAAAATGACCTTTGACCTGTATCTTACAAAAAAGAAAGAAAAAAAAAGAATAAAAAAATGCTGTATTCTAAACGTTCGGGATTATCATCGACACAAAATCGATTTTTTTTCACTATGGATTATAAACTGTAACACACGAATTGGTGTTACTAAAGTATACACACTTAAGATTGATATTATACACTTTTCATGCTCCTAGGTTTTGTGGTACAAGATAAGGTAGGAATTATAAGTAGTTTTCAAAGATGAAACAAAAATAAATGTACAATCGAAAATAACTTTTCCAGAACGTCATCATGATTTTAAATATGCACGCCCCCACAATAGCTCTGATGCATGTTTCCATTGGGAAATATAAAAGAACGTCATAAAAATAAAGTTGAGACTAAAACGTAACAACAGATGTCGATGATTGTAATAACTTCATCGTTGCAATGGATCAGCATTATTTTGCAAATCATTGGAAGTTCTGCCCTCTAATGTTTTGAAGGATTTCTTAATCTAAAAATTGAGAAAAAAGTTTGACTTATTTGAACTAGCATTTAGAGGTAATAGGATAAAATTGGTAACTCATGGATGCTACATTACAAGTTTTGTTTTTTTGGTTTGACATAGCTCATATTTGATAACATATTTTAAGAAAGCATAATAGGTATTTGGACAGTCTTTAATACTGCATATCAGTTTTCTACGAAACCATGGCTATATACACATGGACTGAAAGGTGTTAGTATAAAAAATACTTAAATACGGCATCCCATGTTTTTGTTACACAATCATTTCGGCTATCAATATGACACAACAGTATATCAGCGCCACTTACCATGTAAAGCATAACGTTTCCTTCTTGCTCTATTTCCCGTGCCTATTGTGTCACTTACACCGCATCTTGGTAGCGTCATCGTCTTTTTGGTTTCATCGTCCATTATACCTGAAATTATCGTAGGAAGCAGCATAACATAGACATAGAAGTAAGTAATTTTTTTTTTGATTTTGCTTCAACCATTTTTGTCTGAAAAATATATACCTACACTTTTGGACATTACTAAATTTCATCTGATTTCAAACGAATTCTTAGGACGACACGGCCTAACAAATTACTATACATATTGTTTATTTTTACTGGCTTTTAGATATGCCGTCTCTAAGAATATTCACAGAAAATAATTATAACAAAAAAAAATTATTTTGAATTTTACAGATATTTTAGCGATAAATGTTGTCTTTAGCAATTCAGAAAGGAAACTATATACAACTCAATCACGCTCATTTTGTATTTAACAGCAGAACGTTTCTCATGTTATTTTTTTGTAATTTATTTATTTTATGTGATCTCAAGTTTAATAAATCGTTCATTGTCTTGTGGCGCCATACTAGCTTGAAGATGTATTATGAGAAATGCAAAATCGGAACGTAACAGGATATTTCGAGTGGAATGTACTGAACAAGCATTATCATTTGAAAGCCAGGAGGTATATTTGCAAACTGCTATAAACCCGTAAAATGATGCCCTATCATTCATCTGAGATGCAAATCATGCATAACATGCGCAGAATGAAGAACAATTATGCTGAACTTGTATCATCACTAGTTACAGCCACTAAAACTCAATTATATTACAATGGAGTATTTATCTCATCCGTCTGTTATATTTATATACTACCCGCAAAAAGTTTGTGCTATTTTTTATTTATGTATATCTAATATCGATTTATGATATTATTTCGAATCGTGATTTTATTCTTGTTTATTTTCGATATTTATTTGATCAGTTTAGTATCACTATTGTTACTATTATTGAGGCATTAATATTAATGGTGATAAAGGAACTGATTGGGTTCTATTTTACTCCTTCAGAAGAACTTATTTAAATGAAATGATAACACAACTGTTTTATGGATGAAAGGGGCGGATCAGTGTTCTAGTGGTAACGCCCTGGACTCGTAATCTAGGGGTAGCAAGTTCGATCCCCGGCTCGTCTATTCACATTTTTTTGTCATTCAGATGAAACGTTGAACCGAAGTCACATATCCCATACAGACACAGAGCAGTCAAAGAAACAGGTGTGTCTCTGGAATGTGATGCTTTTTGAATCATCCATTGTCCGCACAGCCCCAAATAATTAACGTCTTCATGGGGGTCGGCCGAACTGGCGACCGATACATGTGATAAATAAATTAAAACAGACGACCGTTATAAGTAGAAAGACATATGCATATTTCATTACAATTTATAAACTTTATTATGGTTTTGAGTGGTTTTTATATGTCCATTAGTAACACAAAAACTATATGAAGCCAGAATATTTAAAGAAAACGATTATTTATATTTTTATACCTATCAGAAAAATTAATCCTGACATGAATGCTAAATACAGAAATTATGTATTTTTATTAAAGATTTTATTGTAAATTCAAATGATGTATATTCTGCTATACTGCATGTGTTATTTCACTTTTGTTAAGGTAGATCTTCTCTGGCAATACTTTTATGCAGTGTATTGTGAAATGTAAAAAAAAACAAAAACAAAAAAAAAACAAAAACAAAAAAACAACAAAAAAACAACAAAAAAACAACAACATGTTAACCTCAGCTTTTCTTTGAAATACATATATTTGCCTCACGTTTCCATGTTTTACCTTGAATTAAGTGAATAAAGAATAAATAATTCCATTTAAGTTGAAAGTCTTGTTAAAGTCGAGCCGTATTTATCTTTTTTATTCATTATCTGTCTCAAAAAAGAAACAATCTCAAAGTGGTTCAAGGATAATAGTGTTTAAAAAATGAACAGAACCACCTTCTTAAAATGCATGTGAATCATTTTGAATGAAATTTTGAAACCATTTTAGTTCTTCGAGCCTGTGTATGGCCTGTTATCAGATACAAGTTTCATTGATCGATCTATTGAAGAGGTATATATATTAAGAACCTAATTTTAACTTTAAATAATATGTATTATCTTTTATTGCTACTTATGTGTGTTGCTGATAATTTCATAATGAAACTGATGCCATGAAACGAGCATGATGTTAATTTTATTATTCCCAAGAAATTCCAAGTTTAAGTTCAAAATGAAAATTCAAAGTTCGTAAAATGAATTATTCAACTTCTCTGATACGTGTCTTATGTTTGTTTTATATCATATAATTATATCTTGCAATAATGCGCTACTGGGATAGCTTAAATTCATTTTTTTCAGTCAAGCACAAATTAATTTGAGTGCATTATACTTTGCCTATGCTAAATACTCATTAAGCTTGGCAGCTTATCTTAGCATAACAGATACATATTATTATGTTAACAGATAGGATACAGTCCCTGGTTATCAACAGATAATTCATCAGGTTTAACAACAATCGCCATGCTCCATTTGAATGATGTTTAATATCTCTTATATATAAATCATGGCGTACAATAACGAATGTTTGCATGCTGTTGTTTTATTATAGAATACCTACTCTGTTAACAGCTTATCCGAATGAAACATATTTGCAATGTTTTATTGTAATAGTCAAACTGGAAGAAAAGGGCAGCTCATAACGATATCTAAGCTGATCTGATCCTGACATTCAGGTCTACAGATAGGAGTTATACCCACATCTTTATTTTATTTTTTCTCCTACTGGAAAGATGCTTAAATCCATATTCTCAATCATATCACACCATGTCGTATCAAGTATCGTGTCATAAGCTGTCATGTCATGCCACCTCACGTTACGTCACATCATGTCATAAATTATGTCATAAATTCAGTTATTGACATTTTAGCTAAAGTTGGATAAATCTGTCTTTAAAAGAACAATGTTTTGCAATGCATTTAGTTCTGTTCAACCCTACGTACGTACACACTGTTACTGTAAATAGGTGACCAGTTAGGTCTATTTGAACACGCATTTCCATAACTGTAAAATTTGCATATGTCAACTTCCATTAAAATAAAGAAAGACTGAAGTGTTAAAAACTAGTAAGAAGTAAATTTTAACACGTATTTTGATTTCAGGCTGAGAAACATAAAAACTTGATCATAATTTAATAAATCAAAGACGGAAAAATCAGTTTATTTGAACTTATTTCGAACGTTTTAATTACTAAAACAATTCAAGTCTAATTTCTTACACCACTTAAGGCCATTCCTTAATTGTGATAGAACTACACCATCTGATGCAAGATGATTTATTTTGGTTAAGATTTTAAAACCCTTAGGACTTTTGAACTTATGTTTGGATTGTGATCAAATTTAGGATCCATACGCCCATCTGTTTAAGAAGGTCGATCAGAGCAAACGTTTCTAGTTTCCAAAAGAAAAGGTAATAACTTGGATTTCTAATAAAGTTATTATGTAATTGAAGCTATGCAACTAGTCAGTTTGTATATAATTTTTGGTAGCGTACAATGCTTCGATTAAAAAATGAAAACGAATATTTTCGATGAACCAAAACACGTTCCAACACGTTACACATCCATGACAGTATCTCACAGAGAGATTTTGATTTAGTAAGAAACTGACGTAGCCTCATTCGTCTCTGTTAGATTCGAATATATTACGCATGTCCCTTATGCTTCCCCTGGCAGTGCTACCAAAACTGTTACAAAACTGCAAACATTGCAATCATAAGCAGCCATAAACAATAGACTTTCGCTTATAAGTATATTTGGTATCTAGCATTTTGTACCTTATTTATGTATATCTGAAGATGCACATATGACGCGATGATGAAGAGTCAAACCTAACCCTGCTGGGTGCAATTGACACTGATTTTATGACCACTGCAGGCCAGTATCAGCCTGCACATCTGTGTCAGTAAATTTCAATAAGCACCCTATAAACATGTAATGGAATTTTCCTAGCTGAAAGATGGAAAAGTCCATTTTAATTATTTAGCATGAGAAGGGTAAAAGCGTACACATACTGGTCTTAAGACTTTGCTTGCAGATTGTATTGCTTACGTCAAAAATATTAAGTGAGCCTAGCAGCGTAAACGCACTTTATTAAAAATATCATCAATGACAACTGGGAGATAACTCACCAGACAAAAGAATTATTGTCGAGTCTCATTAAAATAATGCATACTGGCCGTATTCAGAAACTTATGATATGAATGATTTGGTTTTTGCATAACCATTATTTCGCTACGGTCTTTTCTTGTTCATTTTTTGAATAAAATACTTCAACTGTTTGCATGAATCAGCAGAAGCCTAAATAAATGTCAATCTGGGTAGAGTAAGCTTTTTTCAAAGACTCAAAAACAAAAATGTTTAATGCTGGAATCGTTGATCATTTTTATCAATTTAAGAAGTTTAAAATTCATCTTTGAAACATCGAAACTAATACTTCCTTTTTTATTTTATGCCTACCAATGAAATATAGGGAAATATCAGTGAGATAAAAGTGATAATACACTGTTTTGAATCAGTTAATTACCATTTTGATAATACACTGTTTGTGCCGGAACTACTGCTTGATGAAACTTCTGGAATTTCCCCACCACAAGAGAATCCGCTGTATTTCAGACTGTGACAGCGAGTGAAATTTATTTACCTTGTTAAATCCAATTATAATATTGAATTCCTGAGCCTAACTAGTTGTGAACAATGATGAAATTCGCCATAAATTATTTAAAATGTCTGATTTGTTTACATAACTCACATGGACATTATCCAATATGGCCGACTTTCAATTCAATTGATTGAATATTACTCGGTATTAATCCGCTTTTATAATTAAAGTATGTATGGCAAAAATTCAATAAATATTGATAAACTGTGTAGAAAAAAATAAATGTTATTTGATGAAAGTGTATTCAGTTTATTTCAGCAGAAGTAAAGTTAACATATGTATTGGAGATTGTCTGCACTTTTTTTGTGCGGAGTAACCAAAGTACGCATTAACTGATTTGGGGCTAGCCATGGGGAATTTATTGAAGGCCCTGATTAAAAATATCATATAAAAAACCCATTTTTGACGTGTTGGCATAAAATAAAAAGAAAATTTGTTTGTTTTTTTAGTGGAAGATGGGAATTTATTTCATCTCGTGAACACCATATGATGATATTTTCACTCGTGGCTGCGCCACTCGTGAAAATATCACATTTGGTGTTCACTCGATGAAATAAATTCTCATCTTCCACAAAAACAAACAAATATCCTCTATATCTTTGTTTTGTTTTATTTTGTTTTTGTTTTTTGTTGTTTTGTTCAGCCGTAAAACAAACAATTGTGACAAAGCAACGACAGCAAAAGACTATACCGACCACAAAATATAAAAAAAAAACAATAAAGCGGACCAAAAATAACAACAAACTTACATAGGCACGTAGCCATTACATACAATTGACAAAACAGTTAAAATGTAGATGATAAAAAGGTTGAAGATACCAGATGTACTTGTGAAGAGATGTTTTCCAAAACTTCTTAGCAGAGATGAGATCGCGAAAATAGGTGAAATGAAGCAAAGAACGCATGATTGTTTTTTAAGCATATATGGAATGTCAAAGTTGTTAATGAAATGCAAAAAAAAAAGAATTTTGGTTCAGATAACGCTTTAACATGATGATAAAATTTAGTGGATCCAATTTGATAGATAGATAAATTGCGTTGCTTTGAAATCTGTTGCAGTTTGTCTCTGGGTGTGTTGTAGACCATTAGCACAATTTGACAATTTATAGAAGAAACTTATCATTATTTGCAATTACGCACGGCTGACATTGATAATGTGATATTTAAGAGAAGAACTATGTAGGAGAACGAAACCTGTTCGGATTAATTTGTGAGGCTGCTGTTTGTATTCTACTTTCTATCAATATTTAACCTTTGTTTGTCATGTTTTGGTAAGTTATTCTTATGCCCTGCTTTGGGAACGTATAGATTTTGAATTGTAAGTCTGTCTTTTTGTCTGTCCGTCCGTCCCTCATTCCGTCTGAAAACTTTAACATTGCTCATAACTTTCTTATCTATAAATGTAATTACTTCATACTTGGACACAGCACCTCTCTTGATAAGGCCTTCCCATTGTTGTATATTTATTTATATGACCTTAACTCTGAATGACCTTGAACTCGAAGGTCAAATAACTCATTTATTAATAAACATATTGGATTAATGTTTGTACTCGTTTAGAGAGATCTTCTAAATGACATCTATCTTTTTTAACACCGAACCTTTAATTACCTTGACCTTCATGTCAAAAAGAAATACTACATCTTTTAGGGATCAGCAATTTATCTTCATCTTGTCCTCAGCTCTAAGAACAAAGCACCACTTTGGGGGCATTGTCCTCTTTAAGTGAACGTTCTTGTTAATCACAATTTCAAGACATTTCACAATATTTTTCTAGCTGAGTATCAACTGTATGTCTTTACGTTCTTGCCTATTTTACCCGTAATGTTGTTTCTGTTTCACACATTGTAACTATAAACCATCTTATGTCTTCATCTATAAGAACATATTTTTAAGCTTTCCGTTTAACTATGTATCGTGCCAAACTAATTTACAATTAAACAATACATTTCTGATTTGTAACATAAACAGGAGAAACACAGCTAGTATTTCGAACAAATTATTCATAAAGACATTTTTGTTTCAGTTTTCGACCGGTAGTTATAGTCGAAGATTAATTACTTGTTGCTATTTTTTAACAGTTCATCATTCTAAATTTGGATTCACATGGTTTCTAAAAGCGGATTTCCGAAAGTTGATTGAATTTGTCAAGTCTTTCCTGCCTGATAGAACTCACTTTAAGCTAACATAAGATGGCTAATCAATATCCGCCTCTTAAAACAAGTCTTTTGAAGGCACCAAAAGTAATTAATTAACCATTTCTGTTTTAAAGACAAACCTGTCTTTTCAACCATACTAAAGTTACTGTATAAACAGCAGTCTACACTGTGCAAAGTACAAAGGTACAAAAGTAAACTAATCAATCATGTCTATAAAGGTAGCTTTCATCCTTATATAAAGTGTAAACAATCGGGTTAAAATGGAAAAAAAATGGTTCTATTTTCAAACAATAAAACTTTGCGCATCAGGACTGATCTATACGTAATTTATCATACTAGAACGAAGATGAAAATTAACCAAGTCTGACAATTCGAAATAAGAACTTTTAATTACCACTACTAACTGGCTTCCAAATGTATGTTACAAATATTAATTGCTTAAAACTGCTGGTCACAAAGAAGAAGAAGGAGAAGAAGAAGAAAAGAGGAAGAAAAGAAGAAGAAGAAATGTTTCATTGCAAGCAGGCTCATACTAAGTCAAAGTCAAGGCAGAATAAAATAAAGATCAAGGCAAAATAACTGATTTTTCGTTACGTTTATACAGCTGAGGGATATTCATCTCAACTTAATATATTGTAATAAATCATAATCTTTCATATTGAAATGTGACTTTGACCTTGGAGCTACCGACCTTGTTCTGCGCATGACACATTGCCTCATTGAGGCATACATTTGTTCGAAGTAATTTTGGAATTCCTCAAACCAAGACCAATTTACAACCCAAGCAAGCAAATGTGTGAAGGAATGATGGAATGACGGACGGACAAAGCTGCGACTATATGCTCCGATTTTGTTTTCATTTGGAAAAAAATCATACGGATGTAACAAGAATTTTCAAAAATTTAGTGCATTCTTTGTACGGTGCACAAAAAGCAAAAAAACAATAATATAGTAGTCAAAGTAAACCAAACAAAGGTTATAACAGTATCACGTGACTAACCTGTCACTGGAAGACCTGCTAATCTTTGGAACTGTGATACAGCCTGCTTTATATAATCTTCTGATATAAGATTGTCCGACCGTTCGTCTGATGGCTCAATGTATCCATACTTCCGCAAGTATTCCTGTTGTAAAACAAAAATTTTGAAACTTCAGAAAATATACAGTGTTACTAGTCTTGGAAAATTTAAATTTTGTTACTCTACAATCGTTTAATTAGCTGATTTAAAGCTTACTTTAAACTGGTATCTGTGGAGCTTTTTAAAAAGTTATACATAACGTAATTTCGATACCAAAGTACCATTTAATTCAATATCAGATCATGTAGAAATATCGCTTGACATACGCCAAATGGACTGCTGTTATTTATTCTTGAAAGTTGAGTTTGGAACACTTTTATGCCTACAAAAAAACTGCAATTATTAAGAAAATGAATTTTATGCCAGCCACTGTTGAAAGTATTTTGGCATACATTTCAGTTAATAACTAAATAGACATGTGAAACTTAAACTCCGCTAAGCTTATGATTCCAGTATACATACAGTGTGTCTATCAATCATTGTCAGACTGCTCGTGCCTAAGGCAGACTGATGGATAAAAATGACAGTGTTCTTAAAAATACAGTACGATGGCACTAGATGGCACTCTTTGTAATCTTCTGTAGTGGGTGCACATACTACTCTTATTTCATACGCGTGTAAAATCACCACGTAAAAGGACATTGAGCGTATGAATACCGAGACTTCAGTGGTAATATACATGCTTTCGTTGTCTTTGAGGATTGTTAGATTTCAGATCTACTTTTTTACGCGTATGCGTAAAGTGTAATTGTTTTTTTTACTCATAACAAGCTTGGCAAAACAAAATCAAATTTCTCTTACCTGTCACGACAAAAATATTGTTTATACATACGCTTGAACACCGATGCTAAGGAATAAATTATGTGAATCTTGAGACTGTACCAAATTTAGATTTAAATTTTCATCAAAGAAAAAAATTATAATTATTCTTTGCACTCTCTTGAATTACATTTATATGTATATATAAGGATAAAACTTTATAGCGGCACATCAATGTACAACGTGTACGCTTGAACGAATATGACTGAATTTGAACAATTTTATATGCCCATTTTCATATTGATTGAAATTTTCCGTCATTAGACACCTTGATTTCAACTAATGCATAACATTAACTACAGTAATTCAAACAAGTATGCTATGGCTACAATTTTCCCATCACGGCTGTTTTGAAGAAATTCGTCATTGATTTTTGTGTCTAAGACTATAAATTCCATTCTGTTCCGTGCAATGTTCGCATTATCTTGTACTTTTGCGTGTTTTATTCAGATAGACTGTCCGCGTACGCTGTAGTCATAACAAAAATGTAACAACTTGAATCAATGTCTGCTACTGAGAAAATTCCTTTATTACTCTGACAGCAGACGACATAACATCACTGTAGAAACACTCACCGTACGTTCCTTTTAATTATACCGAGGAACGTAAGTAATTGAATTATTTATAAGCTGCAAGTCAATCATTATTCATTTTTTGTAGAGTTATAAAAAAGAAATCCAATGGAAAATAAAGATTTTTAAAGTTTCTTACCTGCAATATGATATAAAGTGATGTAACAGGACGAGTTTTACTTGTTCTTATTTGAGTTATTTTTCTTATTTGTCGAAGCAATTTCATGTCAATACTATATGATTCGTAAAAAAACTCGCAAAATCAGCAACAACAACAACAAGCGAAAAGACAAAAAAAAAAATGGAAAAAGAACAGGTCCGTGCCGAAACGTTTGTTATAAATGTTTCTTCTAAGACGACTTGAACTAAATCAATAGCTTATGTTATCCTTAATTACGCTTGATGAGAAAAAGCTCTCCCAGCGGACATAACGTCAAACTACAATAGGGATGTTGTGTTTCAGCTCATTATCTACTTGTTATCGTGAGCTTCATTTAGAAAACATGCGGCAATTGATTATTCATTGAACTTTTTTTTAAAGAGTAATGCTGTAATTAAATGAGTTTCATATTCCCCAGCCACGGTATAGGCTGATGGTGAAGGAAACAGTATAACTAATGGACCTAGCAAAGTCTTTCTGTGCAATGTGTTTAAACTTATTTATTTTACATCGTTTGGGAAGCAAGTTATTGTAACTTATATTAATCCCTCTCGATGACTGCTTCCTGGGTTCAAACTAGTACTCGCTCCGAAATTGAGAAATTCGGAAAGTCACTGTTGACTCTCACCCCTAGTGGGATTCGAACCAGCAACCTCCGGATCGGGAGTCCGGCGGTCTTATCCCCTCGACCACTGCTCCTCCTCACTTCCTTCTGGAAGCTATAGTAAAGCAGATCAAGTTTTACCGCTCACATGCAAAGGAAAAGACACGAAGCTAGTTTTGCTACAATACCAGTTGAATTACAAACGTTTATTTCAATTTAGTAATCATGCCACTGAATCGTTCAACAAAGTGATGCCTTTTTTTATTTAGAAGCCATTGTTGAAAATAGGTTTACAAAAACAAACGTTGAAAAAAAGATTGAGTGTCAAAAGTCATCCTTAATTGAGTTATGTAGTTGTATTTTTTTCTTCTAATATTGAAAAGTAAAGACTTTAAATATTCACAAAGAGAATATACTTTTCTGTTATTTGACAACTTGCCGTCACACTGTTGCACACTTTTTAAAATACAGTTGTGTTTTGACACCCTTTCTTACCTGTTTCTGTGATCAATATTTGTCACGTTTTATTACAATTTATATATCAAGTCATCACGAATATGGCGTGGTTTTCTTATAAAAGTAACACAAATATATAACTAGCAGAGTTAACCGGCATTCAACCTTCCGTCGTTTTCGAATAAATTATTAATGTGGTACGGTCAAGAGGACACGAAAATGTTCTTAAACATATTCCTAGAACCGACTTTAAATGTGCGTGCGATATAGCAAAAAAAATCCTGACCTACTAATACATGAACTAGCAACGACAGAAAAGAGTTTTTAAGTCAATTATTATTCTGAAACAAATTTGTAACTAATTTTTGAGCTGTAATTCTTTGACCAAAAGGTAAACGTGCATGAAAATGTATTGTCTTCAGACTTAGTGCAAAACATGGAAAAGTCAGCAATACAATTAAAATTATTATAATTATAAAAATATTTCAAAGCGCATTAAGGTGATGTTTCCTAATTATGAGTTTTTCAGAAATCTTGTAGAATTTTTACAAAAGAAAAAAACGACAAAGTATGTGCTTACAATGGATACATAGCTAAAAAATGGTCATAATGTTGAAATAAGTATTATTTACCTATCAAATAAAGCTGAAATGTAAACGGAAAATGAAATGTATGGATTAGATTAACACCTACCATTTTATCTATGCTTAATGTATCCCGAAAACATAATATAAGTCCAAAGCCCCACAGTCGGATCCATTTGAGCAATCTTGAAATATCCATTATTGCTTCTAGCACCTGCTTCTCCTGCACCAGCACACGTATCAACTGATGCAGAAAGTAATCTTTCAGCTTGACTTCATGTATCTAGTCGTAAGCATGTTGCAAATATACTTGTTTTAAGTATTCAGTTTACATATTTTTCAAGATTCATTCTGTGATATCTTCCACGATCACAAGCCATTTCGAATTGGTCATTTATAGAAAAATGACGAAAGCAATTGCTTTGCCAAAATGTTACACTTGCCATCTCATTGTTACTCTAGCATATCAATTCATTTTACAGTATCATTCTCTGTTTACAATCAATCCAACAAAAATCCAATATAAAGTTTCCCTCAAGTTAAATCTTGGTAGATCTAATAATTCAATACCTAAGCAACAAATGAAATACTTTGAAACAAAACAGCACTATTGAAACGATATTCCAAAATAAAGCCTCCCAGGAAAAGTCAATGTCTGATGTATGGCAAGCATTCTCCGTAACTGCAATCCATACCGGGCAAATAAAACACTTCAGTGGTCTTAAACAAGCTTCTCCTTCAGCAATCGATTCGCTGTGTGCACATAAACCATTCTGTGGCTTTCACCATGCAGCTTATGTCAGCGAAAATTCGCGGTGTCTATTTGGCGTCTCAATATCTTTGAAACTTGTACAGCGACAAAGTCGATAAAATTTATCTGAAAATATAAGTAATGTGAGATTCTTGTGACATAGTACCTGTGAGTGAAAATAAACACTTGTTTAATTTCAATAATATGACAGAGAGAAAAAATGTATATAATGATTTTTTTTTGTCTGACGTATGCTGTTGTCTTTGCTTAATATTTTACGAATTTGATTAAATATGGTTAAAACATTCCCCTAACATATTTGTTTAATAAATTGATATGATTCTAAATTCTCGTCCATTTAAGAAAAAATATAGTGATTTCTAGTATCATTTTAGTCACCTCATTAGGTTGGTTCGGCTTCAAAATCGTTTGAAATATATATCAATAATGCCAAAACAAACATGCATCCACTTCGTCTTCAAAGGAATTATTTTGCAGAAGATCAATGAATGTTCAATGAATAAAGTATTGACCTTGTACAGGAAAACACTTCAAAACTTTTTCGAACCATTTCCTTTCTTCGAGCACTCTTTCCGTTTAGGGTTCAAAATAAAAATCTTCAAGACTCATTCAGAATTTCTTTAAAAAACCACAAAACTATTAACTTGTTCTGCGCAAAACTTTGCGAAACACTGAAAGACTGGCCTGATCTAAGGACAACGGCGTCAGTATAAATAATTTTTACGGAAATATAGTAATGATGTCAAGTCTGTAACATCATAAAAGCCAGAAAGATAAGGGAGCTTGAAACCTTTCATGTAAATGTCTCTCTGATATACAGTTTCCTGTTTCCTCTTTCGTGTCAAAATCGATGTTAAAATGCTTATCATTGAACTAGAGGTTTGGTATTGCGTATTTATGTAAGGTTAGTACCCGTTCCTTTGCGGCCACTTATAATTAGAAATTGATATAATCTATATTTATGTTTATAATCATTTTTTTTTTCAACCACATAAAGATTATTTCATATTGCTTTGTAGCATACAGAAGTAAATTTTGATTAGTTAATGACTTGTAAATTAATTACATGAATTTCATCTCTATACCAGTATGAATATATAATAATTGTATTGTAATATATTGAATAACACTAAATATATTCCTTTTTGTTCATACATTTGCAGCTGATCAACAAACAAACAAAAAACAAACAAACAAACATAAAACAAACAACATTAAACCACGAATATGAGATCTGGGAGGTCTCTGTATAAATACTTCTGTTTATTTGAAAAAAAAGGAACAGACTCACTATTCTACACAGAAAATACTTTCTTTTTTATCCGATATACTGAATATATTTGACAGTCCCAAGGTATAAATTGCAGGTGTTGACTGACAGATCTAGGAGCAGCTCAGTGGTCCAGTAACTGGGCTGGTAATCCAGTTATTGCGAGTTAGATCCCGCACCCCTTCACTAACATTACGGGTGCCATTTGGATGAACCAAGGTCCCATACAGCCCATATAAACACTACAATAATAATTTTAGTAATAATGACAATGATAATAATACAACGATGGTGGTGTTTTCATATAATGACCTCAACACAACGCTTAAATTATAAATAATTATTCATTCTAAAATATCCTCAGCAATATCTAAAATCTAGTCTTAAATACATTTTCTAAATATAGAAAAAAATCAATCACAGATTATCAAAGAAAAATGAGAAATTAAAGAAAGTTGAGAATGCAGAGAGCGTCATTTTTCTTTGTTTTCAAAATAATAATACTGAAGTACTCTTGAAATAATGTATTTCATGGCTAAACGGCCTGTCAATCGAATTCCTGTCGTAAGGTCAAATACAAAAAATACAATTATATGAAAACACAATACGACAAAAGCATCAAACTAAACTATACTACCACTAATTACTGTAATCATCATGCCACTAGAACTTTTTTTTTTACAATTATGGCACTTTATTTTATATTGGATAATAAAAAACAACAACAACAATTAAAAAAAAAATAAGAACATTATACTACCACTAATTTCTATAATTATCAATTCATTATAACTTTTTTTCATAGCTATGAAATGAAAAACCTGTTTATATTTCATTTTCATATTTATCACCATGTGTTTAATATAAGAAAATATGAAACTGGTCAATTTTAGTTCACCAAATTCGAGAGTTACTTGTGTTTGACTGATTGTGTACATGAAAGTGCTGACGCCAGAGTGACAAGCTTCTATTGATTTAGTGCTTCTACTTAAAACTTATTCGTCTGCGTTCATGGTCTCAGGGGAACTAAATTTTGTTTTCGAGGAGTCCGATTTCACTATTAGACAACTCATTTTAGTCCACAAGGAGGTATATTGGCAGCTGTGAGGATAAAGTGGTTTTATGTGATTTTAGAATACTGTGTTATTGATATATTAAATGATTGTTAAAGATCAGTGCCTTTATAAAAGACATTATGCTTTGTAGAAATGAAAACAAAGGATGAACGATTCTATGACAGGGTTATTGTATTTGTTTGTTAACACATCCGATTGAGTGCTATTAAACTGACAAATGAATTGTATCACTACATGTGATTGACTTGAACATATAACATACATGTATGCTGTCATGGGAATAAATCTCTCTCTCTCTCTCCCTTTCTGTATATATATGATAGCAGTTGAATGTACTGCTTCATGAAGTTGAATGTACTGCTTCATGGGCTTCAAATACATATATATCTAGAGCTTGAAAGACAATGGTAAAGTGTACACATTCATTCGAATTTATAGAATTCAGAATATACAGTATGAACACATTCAAATTTACAATCTGTATAGTAAAGTCCACATATAGAAACACAGACTTAAGTCCACATATAGAAACACAGACTTAAGTCCACATATAGAAACACAGACTTGAGTCCACATATAGAAACACAGACTTAAGTCCACATATAGAAACACAGACTTAAGTCCACATATAGAAACACAGACTTAAGTCCACATATAGAAACACAGACTTAAGTCCACATATAGAAACACAGACTTAAGTCCACATATAGAAACACAGACTTAAGTCCACATATAGAAACACAGACTTAAGTCCACATATAGAAACACATAGTAAAGTCCACATATAGAAACACATAGTAAAGTCCACATATAGAAACACATAGTAAAGTCCACATATAGAAACACAGACTTAAGTCCACATATAGAAACACAGACTTAAGTCCACATATAGAAACACAGACTTAAGTCCACATATAGAAACACAGACTTAAGTCCACATATAGAAACACAGACTCTAGGAAAAATGAGAACGAGCATATTTACACCTTCAGTGTAGAGTGCAGGCAAGTTCGAACACAAAGCATCGATTTTACAGATTTTTAGTTCATTGTTATTCGACTTACCATTAAATGGCAAATGTTAAAAAAGGAGAAAAAATGCTTTCTCGTGCATGCAAAGGGATTCTTACAACAACGACAAAACAGTTTCTGACAGACATCTCTCTAAACTGTGACGCTTAATGAGCTTGGGGGGGGGGGGGGGGGGGGAAATTGAAATGGTTTTCTAAGTATGAGTTTTGCAGACTCTGCGTAACACAAGTGCTCATTGACATCGACGCCGTTAAAGGAAATAAAATCAGACATTCCCAGCATGCATCACGAATTATTTGACCTAATTACAGCTAAGTGGTTTAGCTTCCGTTATATTTGTAGGAAAGTTAAAAGAGAAATGAAAAGTACTACAGTGTAAGTAGGCTGTAGATGGATCTACTGCATTCATTAAACAACTATGGAAATACGGCAACGGACGGACATACTGCCTGCAGTCGTAAAAAAGGACCATAACTAAGCTGAAAGTTTGTAAATTATGACTATAAATATACAATTAACATGCATTGTTCCCCTATGTTTTTATAATCCCACCAAGTTACAACCAAATACATTCATTTAACACGTAGTAGTTATTTTTTCCGGGCGGACAAACCTTGACACACGGACGGACGGAAACACGGACAACGCCAAAACAGTAGTCCTCGTCATAAGACAGGGAATAATAAACGAGAACAGAAATGCAATGAGACTGAAAAAAATATTATCAGCACATATAGTTACACATTAGATTAAATGAACCTAAATTTTAGAAAACAGACAACCAATTCATGGATCGACAGCATGACTCTTAAATCTTGTAACAATAGGTTTTACCAAAAACATCACCAGGCACTCCTTTGTTACATACTTGTTTGTGGTGAAAATATAACTGTACTGTTTTGTTAAATCATGCAAATGTGAGGGGTCAGGGGCCTATCAATAGTCAATTGTACTAATTCCAAATGAGAAATAAATAAATAGGTATAATACAGAGTTATGCATGACATGTTCATCATCAGTTTTGATAACCAAGACAGTATCATCATGCTAGACAGTATCAATAGATTTCAATGAACAGAACAATAAACTATTTTTAACATTAATCTATCGAGTTTAACAGTAATTTAACCTGTATGAACCTGTGTCCGAATAGATAATGCTAGTCTAGATAAAGTTTTCAAAGTCAGTGAGAAAATCTCTCATATTTAAACAAAACAATCTCTTAATAGGGGGCAGATAGAACAAAAGCGACTTTTTTCCTATTGTCTTGGCTTAGACTTATGACGTAGTCGACACCTGTTTGTAATGTCTGTCCTCGAAACGTAGGTAATCGCTCGATTAGTGTGCGCTCTACATGGAGTATATGAATGACATTAAACCATTAAAGACACTTTTACACCGCGTCGCAGAGTTTGGAACGGAGGATTCTTTTCTGACGAGTCTATGTTCAATATTAGTTAATCCGATTGCCGTCAGCGTGTATACCGTTAAGATGAGTGATATTTATTTTAGACAACATGACATGTTCAAGCGGGGACAGGATACAAGACTGATTTAACTTAGGCAAAAAGCATGAAGAAGATTATCTGACATGCCTTTGTTGTAAAAACATTGAATAACTAACCAAGACTTACCGTGACGGTCGTAGGTGAGAAGTAGCTGATGTTTGGTTATAATTTCATCGACTGTATTCCCCTTCTTTAACTTATGTTTTATTTTAGAGTTAACGGCTGATATTAAGATTTACTGGTCGATTCACAATTTCTACATAGGTTTCCAAATTCATCCGCAAATGCTGTTCAGGCTGCCATGGACGTTCACGGAACATGCAGCTGTTGGCATTACTGACTTATAGAATTTTATTCGTAATTAAATATTATTTAACGACTTATTTATGATGAAATTTTAAAGCGAAATTAACAATCATTAAATCTAATGTTAAATACTAGTACCTTTCATTTTAAGCTTATTGAAAAAAAAATAATTGGAATTTTAATGAGAATTCCCGAACCCCGTTTGTTTCAGCTGCTAATAAGCCCCGTTCTGACTTGTTTGAAGGCGAAGCTGCGTCATCTCTCGGTGGGACCTGTGAGTGAGTTATGCAGGACACGAAGTCAAATTTCATGTCCAACCATTGCTTATACATATATCTTTATTTCATTTTCTAGATGGAAATCAGGTAAAATTTCTAATTGATTGAGTACATCTACGAATGCCACTGCATTTATTTACATGCTGATGTTAAATCATGTTCTGGAATAGCATTCCGTTTCAGATATCATTCATTTTACTTTTATTGGTGTACCTGTATCTTGTACCCTTAAAGCAAATCAAGGATTCACATAGGTGCTGCTGCCTATTATTGACAATTCCTTTATGTGCCTCTTTCATATAGTTAAGCAATTGTTAAATCCTCTTTTCTCAGATATTAATCAAGATTTTTTAGGAAAACATGACCTTCTTCGTAGAGAAGCTTCGTTTACACCAAGCATTTTAGTAAAATGATCTATTTTTGCAACATCTTAAAGAGAGAGGATTTGTTTTTCGTTTTCCATTTTTCAGTAAATATGTTTTTATGTTTTCATAGTGTGCCTGCATATAAGGCTACAGTTTCTAGATGAAAGAAGTCATAAAAATTTTAGTTTACGTTGGCTACATGTTTTGTTTCTAAATGATTATGTTAAGTCGTTGAAATTGAATTAACCTATATTACAATAAGTAAGTTTTAAACAAGAGCATTTAACCCTGCAATATTGGATTATGTTTCAGCCATCGACGCAAAGCACGTGACTACCCGATATCTCTTCCAATAATGACTTCTAAGAAAGTTCAGTGCATCAATGATAGGGTGTAATGTCATTAAAAATGAATGAAACCATCTAGTGGGTTAACGTAATTCTGTGTTAAAGACCTCGGAGTCTCAAGATTATGGTCTGGTGAAAATAAGCACGATGTTTATGTTACAACGTATATTATTAAGTAAAGCAGGTTGATTAGATGTTATAGGTTTTGTGCAACCCCATAAAAAGCATTTGATATATATTTATGTTTTGATTTCTCAGTTAATTAGTGAGTGTACCTGTAAATAGTAAATTTTGCTGCAAAACAAGAACTTGCGCTGTTAGGTGCATGAAGGTCAAACTATTACAATACAGAGCTGGAAAAAAAACGGAAGCCTACAAATGTAGCCAAACAGTAAATTCTAGTAAATAAAAAAAAGCATTATATAATTTTGTCGCGCCTATTCTTTGGATTAATACTATTGCAATTTTTTCTCCCTTTTCTCTCCTGCTTTTCTTTTTTAAGGAACATTTAAACTCCAGTTCACATTAATTCTACAACAAACAGAAAAGAGTACTTATTAATCTCACACATTAAACTATTGCAGGATATTTATTTCTCGTAGACGTGTTCTTTTTTTTGTATTGGTAACATGCAACAGTTATACACAGTTCATAGACAACATCATTTGACACATTGAACATAATAAAATACACCTGAAAAAAACCACTGACTATTTTCTAACGCTGCAAAAATATCACATTTTTATCTAACCATAAACGTCCGTTTGTATGAGAAAAAATCATAACTTTTAACTAATTGCTCTTAACGACTATAATTACCTATACATATAGTCGTAAGGTATGACGAATAGTTGAAACTTGTGATTAACATGTACATTCAGGGGCCAAATAATGTTAACAGTATTGTACTTGAAACTGGAACTTCGGCATACAGCTAAAACTTGTTGATAAGGAGCTGAAATAAATTCAGTTTGAACTCATGCCACGGATTACTGACAGAGCTGCTCTTGTCCTTAAAAATCAAGCTTAATCAATCATATACTCCTGGGAGGATTAAATCAGTACTTAAATCACGCATTAACATTTTAAAATATTTGGTTTGAATGATTCAATTTGCAGTGCTTTACTAAACCGTACTTGAAAACTTCATCAATGAAGCTAAACAATCTATATTAACCCTGAACATGCTGAAATTTTGTAAAGGATTTGCCCAGCTTTGAATTTGAAACAGTCCATTCAAAGTTTAAGGGATTTCAATATCAAAATACAAAAATGGAGCTACCAACACTATAGAGCCTGGTCAGACTGCACGGATGTGCAGGCTGGCCTGGCTCTATGCTGGTGGCAAAGGCTAATCACTTCCGGTTCCAGCATGTAAAGGGTTAAAGGGGTTGGTAAGATTATGTAGAACTTCATAATACAACATAACAATTCTATTATTTCTAGAACTACATGTACTTCGTTGCAACCATGACAAAAAGAGCATTAATTGTTTCTGACCAGAATCATCTCTTTTGTTTGTTGATAAACAAGAATGGATAATAACTAATAACAAATAATTAAAACGATAACGGATTACTTTAGCAAACCTTTCCAGGTAAGTGGTACAGTTTGTTGTTTAAGCGATTTTTGTTCACGTAAGTGCAGTGTATTTCTTCTGTCGATGTCGTCTAAGAATGTTTCAGTGCACCAGGGGCAGGGTGTAACGCCATTAAATATGAATGAAAGCAAGTGTGTTTACGTAAATCTATACAAAATGTTTTAATGGTCTCAAAGTCTCAAAATTGGTTTGGACTGGATGTGCTTGCTTCTTTGTGGCATTCCTAAAAGTGATCTATTGACCAGAAGTCGATGGAAAAACTGTTCTACGACTCCCACAAGACATCCTGCGTGGCATTATATACTGTTTCTTACAGTAAACATAAAAGTTGAAAAATTCAATTTGCATTGCCGAACGGAAGTATATAACTTTATTACTACAATAATGTAATATCATTAAACAGTTACAAGCGTATTTTACGGATGTTTTATATTCATAAAATGCCAAAAATAATCATGTTTGCTTTGTAAACTTGACAATTATATATATACAAACTGTAAGTATTGTATTCACTTTTAGTGATATTTGTACCCATTTAATCAGCTTGTACAAAATATTGTGTAAACTTTATTCTTTAATATTTCGCACTTTAAAAATGAGATAAAAGCACTAATTCTCAACCCTCAAAATTGTATGAACATTCACTAGTTTTTTCCCTTTGTTTTAGATAAGGATATTTATCATTTCTTTTTATTTATTCTTTCTTGTTTATCCGTCAAATGACAAAAGGCGTGATTGTAATCACGACACTTTAGCATAATTAACATACCTCGTTAAGTGGAAACATTGCACTTTTACATAGGTTAAATAACAGTCAAAACACTTGACTGCAATACTGATTCGTTGGCTTTAAGAGGATTATTCATTTTTTTGGATTGCATCAGCATTTTTGTAAGCTCATTGCAGAAAACGGAAGTGGTATTTGCTTCAATTGGTGTGCATGTAGACAAAAAATACAAAGCTGGTTTATTACAGCTTACTATGGTGGCTAATTTCGGACATTTCGTTGTTTCGTTCTTTCGCGCGCGCCATTACGAAATAACGCCATTTTAAAGATTGGAAGTTTCGTTTTGGCGCGCGCGAAAGAACGAAACAACGACAATTAAAATGTTTCGATTTTTCGTATTGGCGCGCGCGACAGAACGAAAAGACGACATTGAACTGAAACCGCGCGCACGACAAAACGAGATTCTGAGTATCGTTTTGTTGCGTTCATAGTGTCGTTGTTTCGTTGTGTCGCGCACGCGGTTTATCGTTGTATCGTTGTGTCGCGCGCGCCAAAACGAAACTTCGAAACTTTAAAGCGACTGACTCACAAAATTTTGCTGAAATTTTTTATTCTTTCAAATTTAAGGGGATTTAATAAACTATGGAAAAGATATAATATTATGCTTCTATAAACCATGAAAACTGAAAAAAATTTTTTGTCTTAACCAGGATTCGAACCCACGACCTTTCGGTCAGTAAAATGTAGAGCGACGACTTAGACCACTGAGACACGGCATCTAGTTATTCAACTGCCTCAAAATTAATCTTATAACTAAAGTATCTACCCCGTGACTAACGGGGTAAATTTTTTACCGATTAAAGTGTGTAAAACGTTATATTTTGATGTTTTTCTGTATCAAAAAATGAGTCAGTAACTTAGTTTTAATATGTTCATCACGATTACAGCAAGAATTTCAAGATGTATAAACATTTTCTTTTAATCATCGTCTGTGAGTCAGTCGCTTTAAAATGTCGTTGTTTCGTATTGGCGCGCGCGACAGAACGAAACAACGAAATGTCCAAAATCAGCCACCATAGCTTACTCACGTGTTCCTGTCATTACACTTTTATAAGACCATTTATAAACAAAAAGTACTTCTAAGTGAAAGGGCAACATTTTTAAACGGTTACAGGAAATGGTAAAACATGTTTGGTTGCAGGATGTTTAAACTTGAGCTGCGTGATTTTTTCAATCAAATGATTTACTTTCTAGAAGTTCAGTTTTTATAACCTTTAGCTTAAATTCTATAGAGCAGATACTAGCAATGAATATCTCCCTGACTGCAAGTGATTTCTTGCTATCAACGACATTAAAGATCAACGGCTCTTTTTGCGCAAAAAGATAATAAGCCAGTTTGAAGACGTTTCTATTTATAGGTTGTGATATCAAAGCCGTCGACGTAAATCAAAATGCAAAATAATATACATTATATATGAATCCTAAAATTGAATAACTGTTTTTTTTTTTCGCTTAGGAAATATATTTTAAGTTTGAGTGATATACCGTCGAATATATCACGGTGTCCAGTTCAGATATAGTAATTTAATCACGAAGGCCGTACTCCTAAGCGAAAGTGAAAACAATTTATATTGGTGTGCACTTGAAAATAAATAAACATTAGAAATAATTTATATTTTCATTCTTTTTATATTCGTTATGATAAAGGTTTACACCTACTGAATTAGGCTGCATATTGTAATAAATTTTGGTGACTGGACCAGTCTTATAGTAATTATTCAATTAAAATAATTAAATATACAACTTGAAGGTAAATGTTGATTTATATCCATATAAAAAGTACTAGTAACAAAACTATTTGTCACTATTAATTCATCTGATATGTTTAACTATTAACTGAAATCTATATTTAAAACTCAATGTGGTTCAAATGTCCCAGACAAAAATTAAAAACAGAAAAAAGGCCAAGGTCGGCGATGGTCAAGGTTAACATCTACGTACAAAATGCTAAAGTACGAAATCAAATCGATGTATAGCTGTAGCTGCAAAAACAAGACAGTTGGCTGATCGGTCAATGTAAAGGTCACATGGTTGTCCAGGACAGAATTAATTCCGTCGGGCGGGGTGTGATCAAATTGGTTCAACCTGAGCCTTGGGTTTAGGTAAGCTAAAATTCTGAGGGCTGACATCCGTGCCTGGGTAGAAGGTACTTTTCAAGTAAAGCCTTAACAGTACAAATACAGATGTGAGGTTGGTTTCACATGAAGACATTTAAGACAAATTCAAATCTTCAAATAGTATTGATTGAAATTCTGAAATTGTTGTAAATAATCTTCTTTTTTGGGGGCGGGGGTGGAGTGGGGGGTGTTTGTTAATTTGAAATTTCCTTTTAATACTTTTAATATTTGCATGCAAGAAACTTTATTGTTATTATTATTATTATGATTGTAATAATAATAATTATTATAATTATTATAACTTTTATTTTTAAGTAGTACCTATATTACTACATTTGTATTTGTAAATTTTATTTGAAACTTCAAAGAATCATTAGTTTCGGTTCATAAAATTAGGTAACAGTTGATAGAACATTAGTCAGTTACGAGTATTCAAAAATGATATTCAGAGCATTCGTCTGATAAATGTGTCGTCCAGTCTAGACGATCAATGGTCATGTTTCTCTAACAAAATTTACATTATGAATGGGTAGGAAACTGCACTACTGTCACCTTCAAAAAAGAATGAAAACGAAAAGCAAAATAACATTACGGTATTGCTCAATGGTAACAACTCGGCCTTTTCCGACAACTTCGTATTCGCCCCGGCTTTAATAAAAATATAAACAAATATGGCAGAACTCAAGCAATTATTACGCATTACAAAAAGATATAAATGTTAATAAAAAGTATGAAGAGATAGAGGCTTAATTTAGCAGACACCATCTGTATTATAAAATAATCCAATATGGTGCCTACCACATTATTTCCGAGGTGACTTATTGAAGTCGCCCGAGGTGTTCCGAATGGGTATGGCTATGAGGTCCATATATATCGGGATATAAATATGACTGTCAGCAAGTACTTTTCTCATCTAAAGAAGTACACAAGAGAAAGAGGAGACTAGTATTGGATCTTTATTAATTGAACCAGTAAAAATATAAATAAACGAGAGTATAAAACGACTTTTTTAAGATACAAAAGATAGAAATAAGTATGAGCCATGCTGTTTAATGAATATACCTTCGTATGATATGATGGAAGTGAAGTGAGCTGATTAGATCTTCCTGTTTAAATTCAAGGTCAGATTTGATATATAATCACAATAATTCCTTTCCATATTTATCATTTTGTATCCGATCATAGGCCGAATCAACGAGTATCACAGGCCGAATCAACGAGTATCATAGGCCGAATCAACGAGTATCACAGGCCGAATCAACGAGTATCATAGGCCGAATCAACGAGTATCATAGGCCGAATCAACGAGTATCATAGGCCGAATCAACGAGTATCATAGGCCGAATCAACGAGTATCACAGGCCGAATCAACGAGTATCATAGGCCGAATCAACGAGTATCACAGGCCGAATCAACGAGTATCACAGGCCGAATCAACGAGTATCATAGGCCGAATCAACGAGTATCACAGGCCGAATCAACGAGTATCACAGGCCGAATCAACGAGTATCACAGGCCGAATCAACGAGTATCATAGGCCGAATCAACGAGTATCACAGGCCGAATCAACGAGTATCACAGGCCGAATCAACGAGTATCACAGGCCGAATCAACGAGTATCACAGGCCGAATCAACGAGTATCATAGGCCGAATCAACGAGTATCACAGGCCGAATCAACGAGTATCATAGGCCGAATCAACGAGTATCACAGGCCGAATCAACGAGTATCATAGGCCGAATCAACGAGTATCATAGGCCGAATCAACGAGTATCACAGGCCGAATCAACGAGTATCACAGGCCGAATCAACGAGTATCACAGGCCGAATCAACGAGTATCACAGGCCGAATCAACGAGTATCACAGGCCGAATCAACAAGTATCATAGGCCGAATCAACGAGTATCATAGGCCGAATCAACGAGTATCACAGGCCGAATCAACGAGTATCATAGGCCGAATCAACGAGTATCATAGGCCGAATCAACGAGTATCATAGGTCGAATCAACGAGTATCACAGGCCGAATCAACGAGTATCACAGGCCGAATCAACGAGTATCACAGGTCGAATCAACGAGTATCACAGGCCGAATCAACGAGTATCACAGGCCGAATCAACGAGTATCATAGGCCGAATCAACGAGTATCACAGGCCGAATCAACGAGTATCATAGGTCGAATCAACGAGTATCACAGGCCGAATCAACGAGTATCATAGGCCGAATCAACGAGTATCATAGGCCAAATCAACGAGTATCATTTACCATTGTATCGTTGCATGCCTTTCTCTTTCAAACAAATAAACGCGAAGGCTCCCAGTCATTGAGGTAAGAATTTTCTCTTCTTTTCTGTTAGCCTTTGAAATCGGCTTCACTAATAATGTTGCTGTTTTATTATTAATAAGTTTTTTTTTGTTTTGTTTTGCCATTGTACGTTGTCTGTTACTTTTCCATTGCATTATTTCACTAAAAAGATAAATTCTTTATATTAAATGTCGGCAGAAACAAAACTAGAAAACAAATTAAAAGTCCGTTAAGCTCGTGAATAATAGTAAAAAACTGAATAATAATAATAAACGAACAGAGTTATATAAATAAACTAATTGTACATTTGCAAGATGCGCTTAAGATAGTCATAAGATTAACATTTGCTTTAAAATCAAAGGCCTATCTGGCGGAGGCGTCGAATGTATAGTTTATCTGCAAAGATGTTTGACAGGGAAAGAGTTAATAACTCCTATCCATATGTATGCCAAGTAACTAACAAAGAAAATTGTATTCATGTCAACCAAGGTTAATTAAGTATGAAATCCCAAAAGGATTACATCGATTGAACAGTGGTCATGTTGCAGGGAAAGGCAAAACATATCCGCCTTCGTTATTTTCCAGTGACAGCCTGCTTTGCATTAAATGCTGTATATCTTAATGAACAGGGACATTCCTTCAGAAAATCCATTTGCAATTCTGGACAAAGTAGAAAATTATAACGTTATCAATTTCGGCAATGTGCAAACAGTAAATCTGATTTAGTGGAAATCTAGTTAGTAAAAATACCGGGGGTTCTTGAAACATCTTGTTCAGATAATAACTTCACACAGTTCTGTAAGTAAAAACATACGTATACCGTTGGTACTAAAATTCGACTTAATGTTAGCCTTAGCAAATATGTAATGTTCGAAATCTATAAGGTGGCAGTACACGTCATCACTTTGTCACATGACAAATGGTCTGAAAAGTAAGATAGGCTCAACAATCAATTCTAGCTCTTTTCATTCTATTTTAAAGACATTTTTACTTAAGGTCTTAAATCTGGAGTTTTGTTAATTATGTTTTATAAGTGCGGAACGGTATCGAACAAAACCATCAAAACACTCAGGAAATTAGTAATTTAGTACTTCGTTTCATTTCTATATGCTCTAGATTGCAGAACATTTAATCGTTCAAAAACTTCCACATTCAGTAAGTGATTGCTGAAAACTATGTACGTAGATACTTGAACAAATCACAGAGAGTATCATTAATTGATTTCATAACACATTTCAGCTGTGTGCTTGGAATTTTATGGCAATACGTATAGTTTCTTCATAAATAGAACATTGAAAATATATCTGAAAAATGTCAATTCTTGATCCCTAAACTCTATTTCATGTTATAATAGAACTTAAGTGTTTCATTTAACTACTCTGGTGCAAGCGGTTTAAAAAACGACCCGGTTAGAAGCTGTTTAACACAGCTGATAGTAGGTAGCCGGAAGGTATTTTGAAAGAAAAGGGGCAAGTCTCATTTTCATCACCTATTGATTGATTTGTATTGATAATGAGACTGCTTATATTGGTTATATACTACCCCTATGCCCTTTGCTAGTTTTTGTATTAAAAATGAAAAAGAAAAACAACAACAACAAAAAAACAACATTGCGACGTTGCGTTGCACATATTGCCTTATTACTGTTTTAATAAGAGAATTAAATAACATTTCAAATTTCTGCTATTCTACAGGCGAAGTTTTTCATTGAACTGGTTTGAAACAGATTTTCACTTTCGAAAGCTCTGTTATTTAAGAGAACATTTTTGACCAAATCTGCTTATAAAGGGAACTAATTTGGGTACTGGTTCATAGTATAAACAATTCTGAACTCGTGAACCGATACAGATTTTCGACAATCTGAGTGCATTGAAGACGTTTGAGTTAAAAGTTTTTTCTTGAATTATACCGTAGCGTCGTATCCTCTCGTGGGCGTCACAGGGATCACAGCATGTAAATTCTCTGATACAGCAGAATGTAGAGATGTTCTACTGAATATCCTGTTCCTACTTACGTTAGAACTACTGCGAGAGAGTGTTGTCAGGGCACTTCCTACCTTTGACGAAGCATAAAACGACCGAAGGCGTGCGAATCCAAGTTTGAAACTTCCACATGTTAGAAATTTAAGTAACTTTCGGCGAAAGTCGCACATCATGCAACAATATATCCAGAAATTGGCACAAAATCTCGCGGTAAGGATAATTTCGTAAACACTGATAATTAAAATATCAAGTTCTTTATCCAGAGCCGAAATTTATTAAAAACATTTTTTAAGGACAAGTAAAAATGAAGTGTATTGTTTGGCTTTTTTTCGCGTGTTTTTGTTACACGTTTGTAATTACAAAATACTAAGCTGCTTGAATCTATTAAAACTAACAAGTCCTATGGTGTTGATTTGATCTGTACTCTAAGTTGTTAAGTTCAGTAGAACTGTTATTTTTGTATAACTCGTATACAATACTAGAGTAACGGTTTAAATTTGTTTTAATGAAACGAAAAATTTGGGTGTTTTTCGTTTTGGACCTTACACGGCTACAGTAACTTCATGTTTATTTTTTTTTTATTTTCCTTTCACTGAAAATGATGCCGAAGGTTATGTATCCTGTGGCATCTCAACAGGAATGTTTAATTTTATGTGATGTCAAAATATGCTTTGAGCCACTATAACGTACAGTTCGTATTGAATGGTGAGTTAACCCGATGTGTAAAGTAGAAGTACATGTAGGTATTAATATACATGTATGTATACATGCAGTGTTCGAATTATTATGATAATTGACATCTGAGTATTGGTCGTAGATATTGGTGTCATAGATTTTTTGAATAACAATGTTTTGCTGTTTATTTCAATTCTGCCATTATTTGTCTAGTACTGAGTCTACATGTAAATACTTGTTTTATTTACAAGAATGAGAGCCTGTTTAAGATCACTTTTTTTCCAGTAATATTGTGTCCGTTTTTTTTTGCAAAACTGTTGAGGAATGACACACATACAGTGTCAGGTATTTCATCTTATTTTCTTTTTTCTTTCTGGCCAAGCATTGGAGGGAGAGGGAACTTCTACTTTATATGTTTTAAATATGAATAATGCCTATAAATTAAAACCCTGTCGCAATACAAACCAAAAGAAAAAAAATGAAATTTATATAAGAATTGATGACTGAAAAAATAACTTTCGCATCTATGAATGTGCAGGGTCTTGGCGACAGCTCAAAAAGAAGGGATGTTTTGAATTTTTTAAAATCAAGAAACTTCAATATCTATTTCATACAGGATACTCATTTCACTGATAAAGAATCAAAGTTTATAAGAAGTCAATGGGGATATGAGTGTTATTTAAATAATTACAGTAGTCAATCAAGAGGTGTGGGGATATTTATCAATAATAACTTCGAATTTAAATTTGTTTCTATGGAGAAAGATGATTCAGGAAATCTTTTAATTTTGCACTGTAAAATAAAAAATTTAGACTTTTCTCTTTTCTGTATCTATGGTCCTTATAATGATAATCCATATTTTTATGCAAACATAAAGCAAAAACTGTCGCAAATTCAACACAGTTGCATTCTTGGGGGTGATTTTAATTTGGTGTTAAATCCAGAAAAAGATTATTTTAATTATTCAAATGTAAATAACGCACAGACACGTCTGAAAGTTTTGGAAATGTTAATAGAAAATGACCTAGTTGATTGCTGGAGAGAGCAGCATATGGAAACACAGCATTTTACCTGGTTTAGAAGAGTCTTTATGCTTTTAGAAATACAAGTGAAGTTAATTTGAACAAGTTATTTAATAACCAGCAAATAGTGAAACTTACAGATGAAGATAAAAACAGTCTTGAGGGTAAATTAACTCAAGAAGAAATGCTCTTTAGTTAAAAAAAGATGTCAAATAATTCATCCCCCTGGAATTTCAGGATTTATAGCAGCTTTTTATAAAGTCTTTTGGATAGACATAGGTAGTTTTTTAGTAAGATCCATGAATTGTGCTTTTAATATTGGAGAATTATCAATAACACAAAAACAGGGAGTTATAACATGTATTCCAAAAGGTAACAAGGATAAAACTTTATTAAAAAATTGGAGACCTATTTCTTTACTAAATGTAGGCTATAAAATCACCTCAGCAAGTATAGCAAACAGGTTAAAGAAAGTTCTTTCTAAAATAATTAGTGAGACGCAAAGTGGCTTCCTGTCAGGCCGTTTCATTGGTGATAATATTAGACTGATATATGATATAATGGACTATACAAAAAACATAACATTAAAGGAATGCTTTTGCTGGTTGATTTTGCGACGGCTTTTGACTCGTTATTATGGAATTTCATGTATAAAGTATTTCATTTCTTTTATTTTGGTACTGACTTTATAAGGTGGATACAGACCTTATATAAAAATATTTAATCTTGTATAATTATACCCCCACCATAAAATGGGGGGGGGGGGCTATAATGTATTCGCTTTGTCCCGTCCGTCGGTCGGTCGGTCGGTCGGTCGGTCCGTCCGTCCGTCTCCATTTTCGTGTCCGCTCTATAAATCCTATACCAATGGAAGGCTTTTTTTCAAACTTGGCTGAAATGTTCACCTCAACAAGGGGATGTGCAGAACCCATGTTGCCCATGTGTCAGCTCAAGGTCAAGGTCACAATTGAAGGTCAAATATCAAACAATCAAATATTAGACATTATGTCGTGTCCGCTCTGTAAGTCCTACACTAATTGAAAGATTTTCTTTAATCTTGGCACAAATGTTCACCTCAACAAGGGGATGTGCAGAACCCATGTTACCCTTTTGCCGCCTTAAGGTCAAGGTCACACTTAAAGGTCAAAAATTGACTTAGAAAATATTCTTAAATTTTAACATGTATTTGAATATTTCTGAAACTAGAAAACGTATTTGCTTGAAACTTAAAATATATATGAAGTGTCACAATTAGGATACGTAGGTCAAGTTTCATAACTTTGTATTGCATTTTGACAAAGTTATGCCCCTTTTTAAGTCTTCAAATTTACATACAATCAAATATTAGACAATATGTCGTGTCCGCTCTATAAATCCTATACTAATGGAAGAAATTTCTTCAAACTTTACTCAAATGTTCAACTCAACAAAGTTATGTGCAGAACCCATGTTACCTTTGTGCCGGCTTAAGGTCAAGGTCACACTTGAAGGTCAAAATTGACTTAGAAAATGTTCTTAAATTTTAACATGTACTTGAATATTTCTGAAACTAGCACAGGTATTTGCTTAAAACTTAAAAGATATATGAGGTATCACAAGTAAGATATGCAGGTCAAGTTTCATAACTCTGTATTATATTTTGACAAAGTTATGCCCATTTTTAAGTATTTTAATTTACTTACAATCAATACTTGACAATATGTCGTGTCCGCTCTTTAAATTCTATACTAATGGAAGGATTTTCTTCAAACTTTACTCAAATGTTCACCCCAACTGGGCAATGTGCAGATCCCATCTTACCCTTGTGCCAGCTTAAGGTCAAGGCCACACTTGAAGGTCAAAAATTGACTTAGAAAATGTTCTGAAATTTTAACATGTACTTGAATATTTCTAAAACTAGAACAAGTAAGCTCAGTATGCAAAGTTTTTCCACTCTTAATTACATTTTGACATAATTATGCTATTTTCTTAACTTCACTGCTTTTGTTTGTTTTAGTACATTGGGAAAATGAAAGGTTATTTGTAACTGTTTCGAACATGATTTGACAATATATATTTATACTATTACCTGTACAATTTGTTTTTTTTTTCACCAGAGATAATTTCTTTTTATGTATATGTATTTGTGCCACAAAAGTTACTCCCTTAACCACCTTTCCATGTCGTCTTCTGTCAAGGACATTGGTGGGGGTATGAATCGCATTCAGCGATAGTTCTAGTTTTAAATGGTCACTTGTCTGACCTGGTTTTATGTTCATCGCGGCTGTGGTCAAGGTGATCCCCTATCCCCGTATTTATCTATCCTCTGTGCTGAAAAAATGTCTCTATTATTTAAAAATAGTAATAATATAAAAGGAATTAAATGTTATAATCAGGAATTCTTGATCTCACAGTATGCTGATGACACAACCCTTTTACTAGATGGATCAACAGAATCTCTTAGAAATGCAATCAGAATTTTAAAATTTTATGCTGACATATCAGGCCTTCATGTTAATGTAGAAAAAACTATGGCAGTATGGATTGGGTCAAAGAGAGGAAGTAATCAGGTCATCTGTCCAGAACTATCCTTACAGTGGGACCATACTTTTAAATTATTAGGTGTTACTTTTACTACAGAGTTAAACGATATTTTCAAGTTGAATTTTGAAGCAAAGATTAAGGAATTCGAACTTTTATTGCATGTATGGTCTAATAGAATTCTGACCCCAATTGGTAAAAATATCGTTATCAAAACACTAGCCCTGCCAAAATTAAACCATTTATTTGTTAGCCTCCCAACACCATCAAAAGAGATTATCAAAAAGATTCAAGAAATGTTTTTTAAATTCATATGGACCAATGGCCCAGATGAGGTTAAAAGAGTCACAGTTGTCCAAAACTTCAACAATGGAGGTCTAAGAGTTGTAGATGTTGAAAAATTTATAATGGCACTTAAATGCTCTGGGATTAGGAGGTACTTGAAAGAAAAGTCTCAATATTACATGCTAGTCAGTATAATATGCCCAGCCTTAGACTCTATTGGAAAATATGGTGCAAACTTTGTACAAAAAAAAATTCAGAGGTTTGTAATCCCTTCTGGAAAGATATATTACAAGCATTATATAGCATACTTTATGTAAAGAGTCCAAAATCTTGGGAGGAATTCTTATCTGTGCGAGTTTTCTATATCCCTAATATAAAAATAGGTGGCAAGTCTTTTTATAGTAGTAATTACACAAATAAAGGTATCTACTTCATTCATAGTGAAAATGGTAATCTGTATTCCTTTGAAAGATTTCAGCAGATAAACAATGTTCAAAATACTAATTTTTTGTTTTATAACAGTATTATTACTTCAATCAGAAGGTATTTTAATACCCTTAATATTGCTCACAAATCCAAAAAGGAAAAAACACCTTTACAACCCCTGATAGCTAAGGTAATTTTTAAACAAGAAAAGGATTGCAGGGTTACATATGACATACTCATTGAATCTGGTGTCAAGCCCACCTCCCAACAGAAATGGACAAATATCTTGAACCTGAATAATTTCAACTGGAAAAATATCTATATCCTACCATTCAAATGTACAAAAGACTCAAGGCTTCAGTGGCTGCAGTTTAGAATTAATCACAGAATTTTGGGAACTAATAACCTAAGAGCTAAAATGGGGCTTATCAACAACAATTCATGCTCTTTTTGTAAAAGGTCGCCATAAACTATAACTTATTTATTTTATGAGTGTTATATGATAAATTCTTTTTGGCAAAATGTTAAATTCTGGATTCAAAAAAAAGTGTGAAAATATAAATACAGATTGGACACCCACAGATATTCTGTTTGGTAATATTACTTTTCCAAAGGTTTTGAACAAAATTCTCTTAACCTGCAAGTCTTATATTTATTCATGTAAAATGAAAATTGGATCATCAAACTTAGAAGGCCTGAGAAAGAGTATTATATATATATATATATATATATATATATATATATATATATATATATATATATATATATATATATATAAGACTGAAAGATTCAATGCAAATAAAAAATAAAAAATGAATATCCATAATTTTGAAAAAGAAATGAGACAATTTCAAGTTTTAGTACAAAGAGTAATTCTTTTAGAAAGTTGTTCATCAGTTCTTAATTTTGTTTTTTGTTTTTTGTTAAACTGACTTTTTGTTTGTTTTGTTATTGCTTTTTTTCGTTCGACGTGCACTTCTAACCCGTCCCCTCTCCCTCCTCCCAATCCCCCTATTTTTTCTTTTATCCCCTTTCTTAGAAAGAAAAACTCACTGAGCTCATTTTGTCCTTTGTAAATTTTTCTTTTCAATCTAGCATTATTCCAGGTTTCTAAATACTTGCAAAAATATTGTGTAAAGGGAGACAAATGAGCATAATAATTAAATAATTGACTTAATTGGATAGTCTCCCTTTCCATATTTTTCTTCTTTTCAATCTAGTAGGGCTAAATTATGAAGTAGATAGAATGTACATTCAAATATATACCGATAAATCTATGGTATTTATGAAGTTTAATTGTTAAAAACAAACACTTTTAATTTTACATATATATATATATATATATATATATATATATATATATATATATATATATATATATATATATATATAATTATATATATATATATATATATTATACACAGTACTTGTATATGTGAAACTCTGGAAATAAAATATAAATTACAAAAAAAACCAAAAACTAACAAGTGCTTTTCGAAAACACTTTTAGCCGTGCATTTAACAATAAGAAGAAGTGGGTGATTTCAAGTACTTTTCACTCTTTAAAAATATCATTTGAAACTTAAGCCATTAATGAGCTACTCTTGTTAGTTGAATCTAATCTTAACACGTAACTTTAAAGGGTGCTTGTCTTTAAATAAGAATTCAGTGCATCGTTTTTAATATAATGCAAAACTAGAGTTGCTTTGTTACTATAGGTTTTACTACATGATATCAAAAAATTTGATTTAAAATATGTTTAACTTCATTTCAGTGAGAAATATGTGTATATCCATATGACAACCAAATAAGAACAAAATATCCGTGTTATAACTTTGTTGTTTAAAATCGAACAAAAATTAGTTCCATGTCTTGGGCTCCAACGCCAAAGCCAGTGGCTCATAGCTTCAAAATCAATATCAACGGAACTTGTCAAATACGATGTGAAATGAATAAGTACATATGTGCATTAATGCTGTGCTAGTTCGTTAAGTATGCGGTTGTTTTTAATGGAAGAATTACTTGATTAAAAATTAGCATTGAAATATGAGTTTTGAGCCGACATTATGAAATTTATACGTGCCACACGATTACTTCGGATGATCTCAGTTTTTCGTCATTTGAATAAACCTGTGTACATTTTCAATAAGAAATAAACTGAAATAAATAAAATTTAACTTTTATCAGTGTAGCATAGTTGAAATCTGATGTCATCAGCATTTCTCTTCGGACAGAGACATATGCTATGACACGGCAAATCACAGTGTGTCAAGGTATTTTTGGGCAATATTGCCCAAGTTTTGTTCTCGCAGAAGATTCCGGAGAGTTTGCACGACGTGCACAAATACTTAGATTATAAAATAGAACTACTAGGTGAATGGTTTAACAACTTTACCTTTTTCTTTATTCATTTACTAATTTTCTATACTGTCGAATAACCTCTTATGGTACTTGAATTTTGACAAGATTTTTCAAACGTTTATATTTTAATGTACAATAATTGCACAGCCCTGTAAAATCTATTACCTAGTCGCTCTTAATAAACAATTAAGCTTACATGTCTTGTCATGTAAAGTTAACCATAAGCAAAAACAAAAGAATGATATGCACTTTGTTCCGACCATTCAAGACATTTTGTGTAACAGGCCAAATTCATAACAGACACTGGACATCGCTGAAAATTCCAGCGACGATAATATTTGACAATGTTGTCAACATAATCATTACGGGTAGAGCATACCCAAGAACGTAAATCTCAAACGGGTAAGTTTGAAAATAATAGTATCCTTCGTCCTCGTCATAGTAATAGTATTAATATAACGAAGTATTCTCTGTTGAATTTTTCCCGAAACTCTCATCTAATGTGAATGTGGCAGTTGAAGAGTCTATTAACTTATCTCCAAAGCTTGGTTCTGTTTCAGAACCATTTTCAGGGCCTGTGCCATCTGCATACATCTTGGTAGATTCCCGTCTTGACTTTAAAATGCTTTGTACACACTTACTCAGATCTCTCGATACTGTTTGCTTAATTTCCTCGTCCCCAGCTAACTGATTGTTAGCTAGAAAAGTTCAATGAGCCAATTCCTTAAATGGTAGCCTCTTATTACTGTTTAAAGTAGCATCCTTAGATGACCGTTATTACTTTCTGACCGAACACGATCAGTTTGTTTTTTTTGGTTTGTTGTTATAATTTTTTTTTTCATTCTGAACATGACAAAAACATGTCGCTTTAAACAAATAATGGATACATCTGTTTTGACTATGGGCGAAAGATTAAGTTCTTTTTCCAAAGCGGCAATTTATTGAAAACATTTTTGAAGTAGAAGTCAAAATCAAAATTTATTGTTTTAATGCTCTTTTTTTGCATGTTTTTTTTTCACATTTGTAATTACAAAATACTAAGCTGCTTGAATCTATAATAACTATCAAGTGTTTTCCGAAAACACCTTTAGCCGTGCTTTTAACAATAAGAAAAAGTGGGAGATTTCAACTACTTTTCACTCTTTAAAAACATCATTTGAAATGTAAGCATGATTAATGAGAAGCATTGTTACTATAGGTTTTATTACATGATACTCAAAAATATGATTTAAAATATGTTTAACTTCATTACAATAACAAATGTGTGTATGTTCGTTTTAGGCAAAATGTTCATATGACAGCCAAATAAGAAAAAAATATCCTGTTTATAACTTTACTGATTAAAATCGAACAAAAAATAGTTCCACGTCTTTGGCTGCAACGCCAAAGCCATTTGCTCATAGCTACATAATTAATATGAACGGAACTCGTCAAATACGTTGTGAAATGAATAAGTACACATGTGTATAATGCTGTGCTATGATTGAATAGCTAGTTCGTTAAGTATGCGGTTGTTTTAAATGCACTGAATAACTCGATTTAAAATTAGCATTGGAATATCAATTTTGAGTCGCCATCTTTATGAAATTTATTCATGCCACACGCTTACTTCGGATGATGTCAGTTTTCCGTCATTTGAATAAACCTGTGTACATTTTCAATAAGAAATAAACTCATATAGATAAAATTTAACTTTTATCAGTGTAACTTAGTTGAAATCTGATGTCATCACCATTTCTCTTGAGACAGAGACATATGCTATGACACGGCAAATAACAGTGTATCAAGGTATTTTTGAGCCATATTGCTCAAGTTTTATAGTTGCGGAAGATTCCGGAGACGGCCGAGTTTGCAAGAGATGCACATATACTGAGAATATAAAGTTGAACGACTACCTGAATGGTTTAACAACTTTACCTTTTTCTTTATTCCTTTACTAATTTTCTATACTGTCGAATAACCTCTTATGGTATTTGAATTTGACAAGATTTTTCAATCTTTTTAACTCTTAATGTAAAACCAAGTACTTCAACGATTTTCGCTAAATGCATCAGGCTTTCTACAAAGTTATTTTGGAAAAAAAAATGATCACGACGCGTATCATAGATTGGAAAGGGGTGAGAAAATTTGATGGATTGATTGAAATTTAAGAAAACGACTTCTTATAATTCAGAGTCACACCAGTTGGTCAATTTATCTTTTCGTCGTTCCTTCGACAGTATTAGACCCCAGTTCATCGAATAAAAGGCCTTATATATATGAATTAAATGTGTCATTGTCGGTAGCCAGGTTGATCCAGTAGTTGTGTCCTTTATAAATGGATAACAAAAGATAATGAGAGAAATACTCGGAACTCGTCAAGTACGATGTGAAATGAATAAGTACATATGTGCATTAATGCTGTGCTGTGATTGATCAGCTAGTTCTTTAAGTATGCGGTTATTTTTAATGGAAGAATTACTCGATTTAAAATTAGCATTGAAATATAAATTTTGAGCCGACATTTATGAAATTTATACGTGCCACATGGTTACTTCGGATGATCTCAGTTTTTATGTCATTTGAATAAAACTGTGTACATTTTCAAAAAGAAATAAACCGAAATAAATAAAATTTAACTTTTATCAGTGTAGCATAGTTGAAATCTGATGTCATCAGCATTTCTCTTCGGACAGAGACATATACTATGACACGGCAAATCACAGTGTATCAAGGTATTCTTGGGCCATATTGCCCAAGTTTTGTTCTCGCAGAAGATTCCGGAGACGGCCGAGTTTGCACGACGTGCACAAATACTTAGATTATAAAATAGAACTACTAGGTGAATGGTTTAACAACTTTACCTTTTTCTTTATTTCTTTACTAATTTTCTATACTGTCGAATAACCTCTTATGGTACTTGAATTTTGACAAGATTTTTCAAACGTTTATATTTTAATGTACAATAATTGCACAGCCCTGTAAGATCTATTTCCTAGTCGCTCTTAAGAAAACAATAAAGCTTACATGTCTGGTCATGTAAAATTAACCATAAGCAAAAACAAAAGAATGATATGCACTTTGTTCCGACCATTCATGACAATTTGTGTAAACAGGCAAAATTCATAACAGGCACTGGACATTCGTAATGTTTGTGATTTAGGTTGTATAGAGTCTCGTGACAACTGACATGACCGTCGATGAGGTGCATTTAGTTTATCTGCAATCAAGTAAGTGAAACCGTTGTTGTTTCAGCCAGATTCATAGAAGAGGGATTATAAAATGAATGATTTGCAACAATATCTTTTAGTCAAAAAGAAATACCTTATGTCAACCCCATTTCATAATACCAGCATCTGTTATCAAATTTTGCCAAAATGGATATTTGGCGTCTCTAAAATCTGGTTATACATAGCAAAACTGCAAAGTTTAATTTTCTATGAAAGATACATAGTTATCGTAGCATTATTTTCTACATTTAAAGGGAGATAAATCAATTAATGTTTTGATAAATGCTTTCAATTCCACAATCTTATTCTCGGCAAGTAATTACGTTACTATTTTAACACTGAAGGTCAAAGAAGAGCTCAGAAAGAGGTTTAGATGTTGAAGGTCGAATTCGTTTAAGTTAATCATTAAGTTTGTTCATGGATTTTCATCTTAATAATTTGTCATTATACTTAATTTTCAACACGTTTGTACAATCATTAAATCAGGGTTTCAGTTAACAATCAGTTTCTTTTTTTAGCGATGCAATCTCTGCAAATTAAATAATAAATAAATAGAGGATATTCAAGTTTTTTCTATAAATACGGGATTTATTTTCATCGAGTGGTATGAAAATAAATATTTCAAGAGTGGCCATAGCCACGAGTGAAATATGATAATTTTCATACCACGAGATGAAAATAAATCCCGTATTTAATGAAAAAACTTGAATTTTCTGTTTATTATATACTTTTCTCTTTTTTGACCTTGAGATTTGAAAGAATTCCCCTTTGATTTAGTGTACTGGCTGAATTTAGAAAAAAAGTAGTCCGGCAAGACACCAGTGAAAATACGGAAAATATGTTTCACTGCAGTGAAAAATAAATTTTTACAGTGAAAATACGGAAAATGAAAATACGCAATTTATTTCATCAATATTTCTCAATATTTCATGTATAAGTATATAATAAATAAATATATCATACGCGCCTACAGGGTTCGCTGTTTAGTTCGTGATTTATTCTCCACACCGATCTATGGCCTGCCGTTTCTTATACATGTATATGCAAAGAAGAGACACACGTAAAATGTTAAAACAATGTTAAGTATAACATGTTAAATGTTTGAACGCCGCCAAATGGAGTGGGGGTTGCGATAATTATTAATGTTGGATCAAATGTATGGTGGTTAACTTAATATAATCTTTCTGCACTGTACTTTTATTATAGCTGACATTTGGTAATGTTTAATGCTAAAAAAGATTATTCTACGTCAAGTTTATAGGCTGTTTCCTCTGTACGAAAATTGGCTGCTGTCACATTAAGCTGTTTTTGATTAAAGTAGTTAAATTAAACAGAAATCATTGACCTAATCATAAGATAATATTTTTTAATTTCCTACCTCTATAATTCTAAAATATAAATTTGCTTATTTTCTTAGAGTTCACGTACGAAAAAAAATATTTTGGAAAAAACATTAGTTATTTCGACCCCATGCTTGAAACTACGTTTGACTGTCAAATCCTTACTAAAAAAACATCGTAGTCATTCGTTTAAAATAGGCTATATCCGTAAAATTTAGACTGGTTCGCGATCTCAAATCAAAAGACCGCTTTTTACAAAGACCACACTGTGAAAAATCAGTTTACAGTCTAAAAGGAGTTAAGTTCCCCCATGGAAATTTTACTTACTGCATTCCAAAATACACGCCGCCTCCAGGGCGGCGTGTAATAAAATGATAAGAAAACAATTTATTCTGAAAGACTATTGTCAAAAGACTGAAGTATATAACTACACAATATATATTTGTATAAACCACAAAGAATAATTCGGGCAGAAGAACGTGAAAACTTTAAATAATTTGTACCGTAATAAGTACTATTTTAAGATCAGACTTTTATTATGCCTAAAATCTTTATTTCACGGTCAAGATAAATTAGCGCATGCTTATAAAAAAAATTAAAAAAATTAAAAAGAATAACACATTGAATGATTCTGTTTTTCTTAACCTGTTTACTACTTAGGCGAAAAGTTTCATGTGCCGTTAGTTCAAAATTAGAAAAAAAGCTTAAAACAGATAAAATGAACAACAATGCAGCTCAATGTTTGTCTGTTGCAGTAATTCGTTAACCGTTTTAACTAAAATGCAAGTGAGAGCCAAAACATCAGCTTTAGATAAATGTCATTATGTAGTTATAACATTTAGAGGAAATGACATATTTCCACAAAAGCGCTTCACACACATGTAAAAGCTAAAAGGAATATATGCATATGTAGTTGAAATTATGTACAACAGAAATGATTGGTCAAAGTATAGTAAAAACAATTGTTTAGTACACGTATCAGTTGACAAAAACGTCATCGTTAATGTCTTCATCCTTTTCCCTAAGAGTTGTTTGTTCATTGGAATTCATATTGTTTTCGTCATCCTTAGCTCTAAGATTTGTCAGCTCCATGAAAAATATTTGGTCGTATCCTCTCGTGGGCGTCAGAGGGATCACAGCATGTAAATTCTCTGATACAGTAGAATGTAGAGATGTTCTACTGAATATCCTGTTCCTACTTACGTTGGAACTACTGCGAGAGAGTGTTGTCAGGGCACTTCCTACCTTTGACGAAACCGAAAATGACCGAAGGCGTGCGAATCCAAGTTTGAAACTTCCACATGTTAGAAATTTAAGTAACTTTCGGCGAAAGGCGCGCATCATGCAGCAGTATATCCAGAAATTGGCACAGAAGCTCGCGGTAAGGATAATTTCGTAAACACTGACGATTATGTGATTCTGAAATTCTGTGAATCCTTGGTTGTTAGCGTGTTTGAAAGCTAAAAACACAAGCTTGTAAATGCCGTGCGGAAGCTCCGGTATGAGAAAGAACAGCACAATAAAAGCGGCGGTGTACGTGATAATTTTGTCCCGTGTAGATCGATTGGAGTGTTTCCTGTGTGTCATGTGAACCATTGAGGACACCTTTCGCTGTGCTTTGCCAAGCTTAAGTATTGTAATTATTGTCAAGACGAATAGCAAAATGCATGGGAGAAGATGCTGTAACATCACACTGAACCAAAGATATATGCAGGATTCCTTACATGGGGTCTCAAATTTCCATCGGCATCTGAAATGTCCAATTTTATTGTCTACCAAGTGGTACACGTGCAATATAATTGCGAATACATACATAACGACAATGCTGACGAAGGTTTTCCAGAATGTGCAAAGTCGTCCTGAAATGAATGGATGGCAGACACAGAGATATCTTTGGATACACAGGACAACAGTTTGCCACACTGACACGGTATGGAACACAGGAGACACGTAGAATCTCAGGGTCATGTACGTGTTACACCATTCCTGTGTCATATCCATGTGATTTTCGGCGTATACGCCGATAGAATTCGGCAGTAGAGTTATGCCGGTCATTGTGTCGGTGAAAGCAATACTCACAAAGAGAAGGTTTGTTGCTTTTCCGCGATCTTTTCTTGTCAAGAAAAATCCAGCGACGATAATATTTGACAATGTTGTCAACATAATCATTACGGGTAGAACATATCCAAGAACGTAAATCTCAAACGGGTAAGTTTGAAAATAATAGTGTCCTTCGTCCTCGTCATAGTAATAGTAATAATATAAGGAAGTATTTTCCGTTGAATTGTCCCAAAAACTCTCATCTAATGTGAATGTGGCAGTTGAAGAGTCTATTAACTTATCTCCAAAACTTGGTTCTGTTTCAGAACCATTTTCAGGGCCTGTGCCATCTGCATACATCTTGGTAGATTCCCGTCTTGAATTTTAAAATGCTTTGCACACACTTACTCACATATCTCGATACTGTTTGCTTAATTTCCTCGTCCCCAGCTAACTGATTGTTAGCTAGAAAAGTTCAATGAGCCAATTCCTTAAATGGTAGCCTCTTATTACTGTTTAAAGTAGCATCCTTAGATGACCGTTATTACTTTCTGACCAAACACGATCAGTTGTTTTGGTTTGTTGTTAGTTTTCTTTCATACTGAACATGACAAAAACATGTCGCTTTAAACAAATAATGGATACATCTGTTTTGACTATGGGTAAAAGATTAAATTCTTTATCCAAAGCGGAAATTTATTGAAAACATTTTTGAAGTAGAAGTCAAAAATGAAAGTTATTGTTTTAATGCTCTTTTTTCGCATGTTTTTGTTTCACATTTATAATTATAAAATACTAAGCTGCTTGAATCTATAATAACTATCAAGTGTTTTCCAAAAACACTTTTAGCCGTGGCTTTAACAATAAGAAGAAGTGGGTGATTTCAAGTACTTTTCACTCTTTAAAAGCATCATTTGAAACGTAAGCATGATTAATGAGAAACATTGTTACTATAGGTTTTATTACATGATATTCAAAAACTATGATTTAAAATATCTTTAACTTCATTACAATGAGAAATTGTGTATGTTCGTTTTAGGCAAAATGTCCATATGACAGCCAAATAAGAAAAAATATCCTGTTTAAAATCGAACAAAAAATAGTTCCACGTCTTTGACTCCAACGCCAAAGCCAGTGGCTCGTAGCTACCGAATCAATATGAACGGAACTCGTCAAATACGTTGTTAAATGAATAAGTACACATTTGTATAATGCTGTGCTGTGATTGAACAGCTAGTTCGTTAAGTATGCGGTTGTTTTAAATGCATGAATTACTCGATTTAAAATTAGCATTGAAATATGAATTTTGAGTCGCGATTTTTATGAAATTTATACATGCCACACGTTTACTTCGGATGATGTCAGTTTTCCGTCATTTGAATTAACCTGTGTACATTTTCAAAAAGAAATAAACTCAAGTTTTATTGTCGCGGAAGATTCCGGAGACGGCCGAGTTTGCACGAGATGCACATATACTGAGAATATAAAGTTGAACGACTACCTGAATGGTTTAACAACTTTATCTTTTTCTTTATTTCTTTACTAATTTTCTATACTGTCGAAGAACCTCTTATGGTATTTGAATTTTGACAAGATTTTTCACTCTTTTAACTCTTAATGTAAAACCAAGTACATCAACGATTTTCGCTACTTGAATCAGGCTTTCTACAAAGTTATTTTGGAAAAAAAATGATCACGACGCGTATCATAGATTGGAAAGGGGTGAGAAAATTTGATGGCTTGATTGAAATTAAAGTAAACGACTTCTTAAAATTCAGAGTCACACCAGTTGGTCAATTTATCTTTTCGTCGTTTCTTCGACAGTATTAGACCCAGGTTCATCGAATAAAATGCCTTATATACATTTATTAAATGTGTCTTTGTCGGTAGCCTGGTTAATCAAGTAGTTTTTTTTGTCCTTAATAAATGGATAACAGAAGATAATGAGAGAAATATTTGTACAAACTTCCTAAATATGACCTTGTAAATTAAGATTTCCTCTCTTCTGATTATATTTCTAACATTTTCTTGGTTTGACAAACAAATACTGTGAAAATATGTCCAAACAAATAAAAGCACGGGTACGTCAGCTTGCCTCTGTATATCATGGTGAACTCTTTAACAGGGCAAATATTTATATTGCCTATCTGTCTGAGTTTATTTATCGTCGGTAGCAGAAACTACCTAAGCCCCGTTTAGGGATCAGTAAATTTAGATTGCGGAGGGTAGTGCAAGATTCAGAAAACATCCAATTCCACGCTCACGATTCCTCTTCGTTGCTCAATGTATAACATCAATATATGGGAACATGCTTTATATCCTGCCATAGTGGAAGGGCGTCGGGGGTGGAGAGTGAAACTCACGAGCTCTGAATTCCCAATCCAACACGTTTACACAGTTTTTTGATCTACCTCTCTGTGCCATCGATATGCATTCTCATTACATATAGCGAATCACCATATAGCCTTCTTTTAGAAGCTTAGACAGGGCATGCACTTTTGGTGTACACAGATACAGTACGTGTTGGAGTAACTTCTCTGTGACTCACTCTAGTATATAAAAAACTAGTAAACAAAAACGATGATTATTTTAAGAAACAATACAAGTTTACATTCTGAAACTACGCGGATATTACAAAAGTCAATCATATGGACCCTGATACCCCAAATACCACCTCGAATGACGGGGAATTCTTGTCTATTCTGGAATCAGTTTGTCCGTCAGTCTGTTTCTGGTTCAGTCGGTCGGTCAGGCAGGCGGCCAGGCGGGCGGACGGTCGGTAAGCCTGTTTGTCTGTCCAGAAACTTCTGTGGGCTTTAACGTCTCTATGAATAGCAGGATTTTTAGATAACTTGGCACAAAGATTTGCCTTAAAGAAAAATAATGTTGTGCACAAGAAACGTACTGCTTTTTAGAATCAATACTAATAGTTTTAGTAATGCTCCGTTTATGCGAGATACTCAAATAACTTAGCACAAATATTTTTTCTTGATGAATCGATGTGTCGCGTGCAAAAAACCAAATTGCTGTCTGAAAAGTTAAGGTCATTCTTAAGTGTAAAAGGTAAAACTTAAGTGCTGCTTTGATTGTCCGGGATCAATCTTCACTATGGGATACCCAAATGTTAACCATATAGAGTCGATGTGTCGCGTACAACTACCAGGCGCCTACCTCAAAAGACAAGATCCCATTTTAGGTCGTCCGTATGTTCGTGTCTAGGCTATAAATTTTTCATGCATGAAGAGTTTTTCAAGTAAGTTGTCATAAATTTAACCAGTCATCAAAGCCAATAAGTTATAAGATGTCATACCAATTTTACCATTCTGTCTTTTATTACCAACCTCCCGTCAAACAAAACATTCCAGATCAATAATATTTCTCAACAACACTATAAAGGAGAGATTTAACCGGGGTAAAATCATCAAAGTATATTTCAGTCTGTTTTACTGACATTTTTATGATTCTTTATTTAGTTCTTAATTGATATTTCCCCTTTTGCATCAGACAAGGTGGCATTATGGGGATATTAATCACATTCAGTGATAGGTCTAGTTATTAATTCTCTGAAGCTTCATTTGGTTTGGAAAGCTTTTATTCTTCACTTTCTTTACTTTAACTAAAAATAGAAAGGCGTATTTTATTAGAGGAAAATGATTTTTAGTAACTTAATAAAATGTTTCATAGCAATATATAATTTATTTTACTTCAAAGTAAGTAATTTGCAATTTGAAATATTGCGAGCGCATTCAGATTGTCATGATAAAAAAAAATCAGAAGAGTTAATTGTAAAACATTATCGTGAGAATTAAAGTACCAAATAAAAATTATACAAGACTACGTGAGAAAAAAAAATGATTTCGTTAAACTTGGACTTCGCCTTAAGTTAATGAAACACAGATCCTTATAGTGCGTGGGTCTGACTTGGAGGTGGTTATAATGCCGGTGTGTACTATCATATATTGTACTTCACATGTTCTCTTTATTGTCCCCTTTAAACATAAAATCAAAAGATTGTTGATTAAATGCATCAGTGCTTGAAAACTAAGTGTATAATGAGATTTGGTTTGGGTTACATACATTTAATTTGAAGTGGGTTGTTGAACACAAAAGTGACTTAAAAACTGAAAAGGCGTTATTTACCTAGCATTTATATTTCATAGTTCTTAGTTTATTTATTTATTATGATAGTCTATTTCTGCAAATAAAATAATAAAAAAGATAAATATATCATACGCGCCCACAATATTCTATGTTCAGTTCGTGATCTTTACAATGGTCCGGCAAACTAAGGTGCTCCTCACCAATCTATAGCCTGCCCTTTCTTATACATGTATATGCAAAGAAGAGACACACGTAAAAAGAAGTGAAAATGTAAAGTATAATAAAATGAAAAGAATACAATTTATTTTGAAAGAATATTGTCAAAAGGCTGAAGTATATAACTACACAATATATATTTGTATAAACCACAAAGCATATTTCGGGCAAAAGAACGTGAATACTTTAAATAATTTGTACCGTAATACGTACTGTTTTAAGATCAAACTTTTATTAGGTGTAAAATCTTTATTTTGCGGTCAAGATAAATCAGAGCATGCTTATTAAAAAAACAATAAAAACCACAAAACAATAACTTATTGAATGATTCTGTTTCTCATAACGTCATCGTTAATGTCTTCATCGATCTTATCACTAAGAGTTTTCTGCTCACTGGAATTCACATTGTTTTCGTCATCCTTAGCTCTAAAATTTGTCAGCTCCCGGAAATTTATTTGGTCGTATCATCCCGTGGACGTTATAGGGATCACAGCATGTAAATTCTCTGATACAGTAGAATGTAGAGATGTTCTACTAAATATCCTGCTAAGGTTTAGCTTTGCTTGTACATTGAAGGTCAAAGGTTTTAAAACAGAGATTGAGGAATTAATATTGAGAAATTTATAGCTCCTCTTAAATGTTCATGGTTTAAAAGATATTTGCAAAGTAATTCTCAGTGTTGTTTGCTAGTTAGTAAAATATATCATTTTCTTGACTCTGTTAAGAAATATGGTGCAAATTTCATACTACGAAATAACTTGGAAGTTAAAAACCCGTTTTGTAAAGATGTATTTTCTGCAATTTATAGCTTATTATCTGCAAAAGCCTTAACTACATGGGAATAATTTCTTTCGGAGCCTGTTTTTAACTATCCAAAATTGAAAAAAGCAGGAAGGTGTTTTTTTAACAATAACTTCAGCAATAAGGGAGTACTGTTTGTAAATGACTTTGTAGATGAAAATGGAAGCTTTTACACTTATGAAAGTTTCCAGCAAGTATATAATATTAATCAAAATAACTTTTTGTCCTATAATTACATTATTCCCTCAATTAGAGCTTATCTAAACACACTTAGCATTGTTAATAGATATAAAAAGGAAGCTAACCAATCTCTACCTCTGATATGTAAAGAAACACGCAAAAGACTACAGGGTTCTTTTATGATATACTTGTTGAAAATAAATATAAACCAAAATCACAGCAAAAATGGATAAATGAATTGAATCTGATTAATTATATTAATTTGAATAAAGTTTAATGACTCTAGACATCAGTGGTTGCAGTAAAGGATTAATAAAAAAATTCTAGGTATCAATCATCTACGGTTTAAAATGGGTCATACCTCGCTTCCGGTAAAATGGCGGGTGTTTTGTTTTCAAAGTGCTCTTAGAAAAATGGTGAAATAATGTAGTTTTTGTCATTACATGAAGGCTGAAATTTGAATATATTGAAATGGATTTATAAATCTTTCTTGTTACTGTAAGAATTGTGGATTTGTTAGCTATAAAATGACCAAAACTCTATAAACAATTTCTGTTTGAGTGTTCTTTGTTGTTCATGAAAACTCGAGGAAATCGTGAAAATCGAGAAAAGCTGGATTTATTTTTTCTTTTGAATACAATACACATAAACTGAATAAAAAAGGTACCGTATCATAGTTTTTATATTCTGCTATGAATAGTGAGGGTGTTTCGACACCATTTTCAATTAGTAAAAAGCGTGACATGTCCTCACCCATTGATCTTTCCGAACCAAAGAAAAATAAAACTAACGACTCTCTATCAGACTCTCTATCAGACATTTCTGAATCACCTGATTGTGTGTTTTTGGAATCTGATATGGCTTCCTACGCTTCCACAACCACTGTACATCTAGATCAACCTACCATACATGCGATAGCTAGCGCATTGAAAAGTTCCATGCAGGAAGAAATCAATACTCAGATCAATAATGTAGTTGATAATATTGTTAAAGGTGTTGTGGATGGTCTTCAAACCAAAATTAACCGCCTCACTCAGGAAAATGAACATCTCAAAATTGAAATTCATGAGCTTCAAGACAAAATTATTTCCCTTGAACTCAAAGCTGATGCAGCTGAGCAGTATAGTCGCCGTGATAGTGTGAGGATATCTGGTGTTCCTGAAATTCAGGATGAAGATGTTGTCGATACTGATGAATTTGTGCTTAAAATGGCTTCTGCCATAGGTAGTCCTATGTCAAAGTCAGATATCTCTGTGTCACACCGTGTTGGTAAAGTCAAAGCAAATAAACCATGCAGGGATATTCTAGTGAAATTTGTATCCCGAAGGCCACGTGATGATTTTTTTAAAAATCGAACATTTTTAAAAGATAAAGGATATGAAGGTATTTATGTCAATGAAGATTTAACTCGTTATAGATCGGAATTACTGTTCAAAGCCCGTACCATGGTGAAAAAGCGAAAGATTCTTGGTGCATGGTCGATAAACGGCGTTGTCCTCATCAAAACTATAAAAAACAAGAAAACCAATGTTCATCGTATTTTCTCTATCGATGAATTATCACAGTTCTACGACTACACTGTACCTGATCAGTCAGAAAAAGCCAAGTAATTTATTTTTCTTTTTTTTTAATCTGTTCACGTTAGTTCTGTAGTGAAGTTTACTACAACGAAATCTCTTCATCGTCGACTGTTTTGATACTCGTGACCTAGGTGTGATGATTTATCATCAATGCACAGGACGTTTGATATAATGCGTGCATGATAAACAGTTATACCATATATTCTTTTGTTGCCATTTCACTTTGAAGTTACCACTTGTTTGTTTAATACTCTGTGAAAACTCGCATGTGTCATTGCTAATATTGAATTGCTGTGTCTTTAACCGTCTTCTTTAACAGTTTTCAAACAAAATATAGTACAGTATTATGCAGTTATTGATTATTAATCGATTTATGTTGATTATCATCACCTAAGTAAATACTATACTGTGTTTTATATATATTTGATGATCAGTTAAACACGCTAGAATATGTCTCTTGTAAAATAATATAATGTTTGATCATAGAATGACAGATGAATTTGTTTTGAACTATCTACTTAATTTGCTATTAGCTGATTTCATTTTTGTTTTTCATTTGTGATTGTGAATACGCTAGCAATATTAGACATTAAATAGTTATTAAAGGTGTAAATCAATTTTATCATTATGACGACTTTGTAACATAAAATAATTGTATGACACTTTAACCTTAATGAAGATAGATTTTCACTACAGTACAAAATGACATCTTGAGATATAGATATATGGAGCATACTCGCTTTTCACGTGCGTTTGCAGGCAGTTCATTACCAACGGACTGTGAGCGAGATTGCTTTTATCAAAATTGAATTGAAGTAACTGAATGGAAATGATTAACTTTGGTTAATTAAATATATAGATGCTTTTATGAGAAGTAGTTTATAAATTGGTTTAACAAGTTGGTAATCATACCTATGTATATGTTATTTTTATTACATGAGTGAATCAATTTCGTGTTTGCTGTGTATAAAATGGTGTTAAACTATAACTTAGTCATGAATTGTATAATGAATACTGTATAGAACATGATTTGAATTTAGATTGACTGTTTGCTATGTCAAAACATAAAATGTTATATGATTTGTATTTTTTAAATTGTGTCAAAATATTTGCATTATTGTCTGCACTTCTATGAATTGTTTTACTTAAGGTGACATCATCTGTTTGTCTGTATAATTCTATTTCTGTGCACAAATCATGAATTGTATAATAAATACCGTATAGAACATGATTTGAATTTAGATTGACTGTTTGCTATGTCAAAACATAAAATGTTATATGATTTGTATCTTTTAAATCGTGTTAAAATATTTGCATTATTGTCTGTACTTCTATGAATTGTTTTACTTAAGGTGACATCATCTGTTTGTCTGTATAATTCTATTTCTGTGCACAAATCATGACTTGTATAATGAATACTGTATAGAACATGATTTGAATTTAGATTGACTATTTGCTATGTCAAAACATAAAATGTTTTATGATTTGTATTTCTAGATTGTGTCAAAATAGATTGACTGTTTGCTATGTCAAAACATAAAATGTTATATGATTTGTATCTTTTAAATCGTGTTAAAATATTTGCATTATTGTCTGTACTTCTATGAATTGTTTTACTTAAGGTGACATCATCTGTTTGTCTGTATAATTCTATTTCTGTGCACAAATCATGAATTGTATAATGAATACTGTATAGAACATGATTTGAATTTAGATTGACTGTTTGCTATGTCAAAACATAAAATGTTATATGATTTGTATTTTTTAAATTGTGTCAAAATATTTGCATTATTGTCTGTACTTCTATGAATTGTTTTACTTAAGGTGACATCATCTGTTTGTCTGTATAATTCTATTTCTGTGCACAAATCACAAGCCTCATAACAATTATGTTTATAGTTTCCTTCCAAATGTACACCTTAATTGACACTATTCCTATTGTAAACGATACCAATGATTAGCGTATATAATTTCTTGATATTGTTTTGAATCAAGATGTATGGACTTCATCATATATTTTATAGCAAATGCAAATTGCGAATGACTCGTACTCTCAATATGTATGTTTTTATATATCAGTGCTAAATCACTTTTTATCAGCCTTCATTCTATTTTCTTCTAATCTTCATGAATTTTTCAAGTTTTCATTTGTTTTCTTCTTTTTCATTTTTTGTGTTCTGCTTTCATATTTTGTCTTCATTCTTTCCTCAAGTATTATATGTCTCCATGATTTATCATAAACTTTCTTTTGTCTCGCGCTGTGAACCTGCTTGCTACTTGTGTGTCTTGACGGCTACTCAAACGTTCTTGATATTTCTCCTATCAATAACATGATTACACGCAAGAACTGTCTGCCCGTCATGAGGGGTTTGGCCTCTACTATCCAACATGTTACTTTTTCTGTATCTCTGTAGCAATTTACTACATTTGTTCTCTGTTCACACCTGTGTTTTGCAACTTAATAAAACATCTTGTTCCGTGAAACATCCCTACAAGAAACTTACTCCTTCAATTCGAAGCCTCAAGAACATTACATTTACGTTAAAACTTATCTCAATTCTCACTTTGTCTGTGATGTATCTTTGGTTGCACATCTTTCTTCTTATGGCAGGTGACATTCACCCAAACCCAGGGCCCTTACCGAATAGCTTTTTATCCGAAAATTCTGTCGATATTCATGATTCTTCATATACAAATCAGCACTTTTTTTCCTTTGTACACTTGAACGTTCAAAGCATTCAACATAAAACAGACTTGTTGTACACCGAACTTAGTGAATATGACATTCTTGCCTTTACAGAGACATGGTTGAATAACACTATCTCGTCAGATAAAATAGCATTTCAGTCATATCATGTTCCAGAAAGACTGGACAGAATTGGAGATCCACATGGTGGGATTGCCATTTACGTTAAAAACATTTATTACAAACGCCGATTTGATCTTGAGCTGCCTCGTCTTGAATGCATCTGGCTGGAGGTTGAAGTTCATCGCAGTAAACGTATACTATTTGGCTGCTTCTATCGCCCCCCGGGCTCTGATGTTCTTTATCACTCTTACATTGAGGATTCTATTGGACTTGCTGTTGATACAAATATTTCTGATATTATTGTCACGGGCGACTTCAACTACAATCTTTTGAACGAAGTATCTAAGCGTAAAATTGATTCTATAACACGTCAGTTTTCCCTTGAGCAGATTATACGAGAGCCAACACATTGTACAGAAAATTCAAACTCTCTGATTGACTTGATCCTCGTATCAAATCTTGATTGTACTCTTCATTCAGGAGTAAGCGAACATTTTCTTGAACATAACGTAAGATATCATTGTCCTATATTTGGAGTACTTAAATTTATGAAACCTAAGACGAAATATTTTGAGCGCCATGTTTGGTTATACGAGCAAGGATATTACTCAAAACTTCGATCTGATTTGGATCATTATAACTGGAACCTCTGTTGTACTGATAACATAGATAAATATGCATCTAACATAACCACAACGATACTCGATATTGCCAAACATAATATACCAAATAAAATTATAAAAACAAGGCCGTTCGAACCACCCTGGATCACTAACGAAATCCGTAAACTTATTCGAAAAAGAAGAAGGCTTTATAAAAAAGCGAAAAAATCTAAATCACTTCAACATTGGAATTCATTTAAACAAATGAGAAATAAAATTATTCTTGTTATTCGAAACACTAAAAGAGAGTATTTTAATAAATTGTCTTGTAAACTCAAAGAAGGGTCCCATACTAAAAAAGATTGGTGGAAAATATTAAAAGCATATATGAAAAATGACAAAAGCAACACTATCCTAACTCTGTATGATACTACTACAAACACTACCGCTACAACTGACCCTGACAAAGCAAATCTTCTTAACGCGTTTTTTCAACAACAAACTATGCTCAATGACAACGACCGTTTTGTGCCTAGCCTTCAAACCCCTCAACCTGAGATGTGCCTGAGTGAGATCTCTGTGACTCCAACAGAAGTTTATGACATCCTTAAGTCACTCAATACAAATAAAGCCTCTGGGCCGGATGGCCTCAGTAACAGGATTCTTCGTGAAGCCGCCTTTGAATTATCTCTTCCTCTTTGCAACCTGTTCAACTATTCTTTGCACATATGCCAATTACCATCGGCTTGGAAAGAAGCCATTGTAACTGCCGTGTATAAAAAGGGCGACGCTTCTCTGCCAAGTAATTACAGACCTATTTCATTGCTTAACACTTTGGAAAAAGTTTTTGAGCGTATTATTTTTAAGAATGTTTTTAATCATCTACGAGCAATTAATTTTCTAACCCCAGTTCAGTCTGGGTTTGTTCCAGGCGATTCCACTGTCAATCAACTAACCCATATCTATAATACATTTTGTAAGGCATTCGATGATGGTCTTGAAGTCAGAGCAATATTTTTTGATATAAGTAAAGCTTTCGACAAAGTTTGGCATAAAGGCTTACTGTCAAAACTTAGCTCAGCTGGTCTAACAGGGCCTCTCTTTAGATGGTTTAAAAATTATCTTTCTTGCAGACGTCAGCGTGTAGTTCTCCTAGGAGCAGCTTCTGAGTGGTGTTTAATTAACGCCGGCGTACCACAAGGATCTATTTTAGGTCTTTTGCTCTTCCTGATCTTTATTAATGACATTGTAACTTATATAAACTCTTCTGTAAATCTTTTTGCTGATGATACAAGTCTCTATGTTATAGTTGAAGATCCTACCGCTTCCGCTAACATACTACAAAAAGACATAGACATGATATCTTAATGGGCTGATAAATGGCTCGTCACTTTTAACCCGGCAAAGTCTGAATCTTTGATTCTTTCAAATAAGCGCAATCGGCCTCTTCATCCACCTCTGCAGATGCTAGGTCAAACTATTCCAGAAGTGACTGTGCATAAACATCTAGGTGTTCACCTATCTGATGATGCCAGATGGCACAATCACATTGATACTATCCTAGAGAAAGCTTGGATAAAAGTAAACATCATGAGGAGATTAAAATTTGTACTAGATCGTAAATCCTTAGAAGTTATTTACATATCCTTTATTCGACCTGGACTTGAATACGCTGATGTTCTCTTTAGTAATATCTCAAAAGATGACTCTGACAAACTAGATAAAATTCAAAATGAATGTGCTCGTATTGCTACTGGGGCCACACGGCTTGTTTCTCTTGAACGTTTAAAAAATGAAACAAACTAGGAATCCCTCTCAGACAGAAGGTACAAACACAGAATGACACACTTCTATAAAATGTTTCACAATCTTGTACCTGACTATTTGTCTTCTCTTATTCCACGTCAGCGTAATACCAGATACAATCTAAGAAATAATCAGGATGTTGCTGGAATCAATTGCAGAACCTCATTTTATCAACAGTCATTTCTTCCAACTTCCATCCATGAGTGGAATAATTTACCAGTTGAAGTCAGAAACGTACAATCACTTTCGTCCTTTAAGTCGATTTTAGATAAAAATAAGATAAGAACACCTCTATATTTCTTCTCTGGTTTAAGAAAACTCCAAATTTTGCATACTAGACTACGAACAAAATGCAGTTCACTTAATTATCATTTGTATCTCTGTAATAAATCCCCAACACCTCTTTGTAATTGTGGACAAGTAGAGTCTAACTTCCATTATTTTTTTGAGTGTCAAAGATACCACAACCTTCGAAGATCTCTTTTTAATAGGCTTCAAAACTTTGAAATATGTCTAGATTTATTTCTGTTTGGTGATTCCTCCCTCTCTAATGAAGAAAATACTTTTATCTTTTGTCAGGTTCAACGCGTTATAGGCGATAGCAAAAGGTTTATATAATCAAATGCTCGAGACTCCCTTCTCTTCTTTTTACTTACTTCTCCTTCTCTAATCACAGCTTATCCATTCTAAGAAAACTTAACAATCATTCAATTGCTATCTTTTTTTTTTACCTTTCAACATTGCTGCTTCCCATTTAAATTGTATTTACAGGGCGTTAATTATGGAGGCTTCTTGGAGAAGAACATAAATAAGACATTGGTGTTTTCCGTTTTTATCCTTTCCTTATATGTTCAATTTATGATTACTTTTATCATGTTTATGTGTAAATTTTATATGGGAATAAATATGTTTAAACTAAAATGGGTCCTACCAATAATAACCAATGTTCTTTTTGTGAAAGGGCACCAGAAACGATACTGCACTTATTTGGGGAATGTTCAGAAATTAACATAGTTTGGTAAAATATTAAAGTGTGGATTCAAAGTAAATGTGAAACAGTTCCCATAAACTGGGCGAAAAGAGATATTCTTTTTTGTAATGTTATTTTTCCAACTGTGTTAAATAAGATTCTTCGAACTTGCAAGTCTTATATCTATGCTTGTAAAATGAGGTTACTACTACCAAACTTAGAGGGCCTAATATACCGTAGTTCTTTTGTTTAAACTGATGAAGACAATGTTACTAAAACGAAAAATATGCAAACTTTCGACAAACAGTATAGACACTTTTATTGCTTGTAAACCCGTAATACAGTAGATGGTAATTTATAGTTTAAAATAATATATGTGCAATATTTATTATTACCCTTTTTTGCTTTTTTAGTCGTTTATTTTTTCAATCATTGTAACTAGACATTTATAATAGCTTTTATTTCACGGCATACATTGTATGACATAGGTGAGATTTGGACAGTTTTTCTACCATAAATTACTTTCCCTGAGATATTCCTCTCACTATGCTGATTTAGCCTTTTTTACTTTATTTTCATTTTTTTTCATCTTTCATTTTACTCATATTATTTGTGTTTTTTCTCAATATAAAGACTGAGTCATCATTAGAATATTTTCAGCATGAACAGAATAAGAAAAAGTAAAGTAAAGTTGTGAAATAGGAAAGCTACTGTGTAGTCCTTTCACCTTTTTTCTTGCGCCCCAAATTCAAGATCAATAGAAAAAATATGGAAATGTTTAAGACATACTCGCATTTTTGGAACTGCAATTACATCTAAGACTTTATTTTTTCCGAAAAATTTGGTTGTTCACAAGTAGGCGTGTATTTTCTTAAAATACTTGTAATCTCCAACACCTACAACTGTAACTATTTCTAGTTTTGATATATGTTATATATCTCTGATTTTCATTAGCCTATTTTGATTTGGATTGTATTGTATGATGACTTTTATATTCTACATAAATAAAATATAAATTACAAAAAAGGAGAAGCAATGTGGCAGTGAACTCCCCATTTTTCTTCGGAAAAGATATCTGCCGACACGCGTTAACCTTAACCGGATTTCAGAAATTATTTGTTCTCTCTTTTTTTCAGTTTTATTTGGAATTGCATCGATTTAACATGCCTGGATGTAATGAAATTGAAGAAGAATTTGACATCTTGTTAATTAACGTTTGGCCATCATCACGTGACATGCCTGCGCTTGGCTTTGATTATTGTACTTACTATTATGGTCGAGAAGTTCAGTGAAAACTCTTTGTAATTATTATGAGTTATTCGAACGTTCGAATGCAAAATGATCCGAACATTCGAATGCAAAAATGAACAAATTTTGCAATCTCTAATCTTTATATTACACATAAACTCATTTACGTGATATAAAAATATTGAAGTTAATAACCATTTCTTTTGTCGGAATATTGTAATTTATTTTTAAGAACGTATTTCCCACCCAAGTATTCTTGTTAGTAACTAAATAAGTGTTTAACTTCAATGGCAAGATGCCAGTATTGTGTATTTTGTTTACATGAATACTTTACTTGCTGCGTGAACGCCATTTCTAGTAATGATAAAATGTATTGTACAATGTAACATGTTGATTGTGAAACATCCAGCATCTTCAGTTTGAAATGTTGAGAAACTTAAAATACTTCTCAGTCTCTCAAGAATATTAATAATAATATTATCTCTGAAACCAATTAATTCATGGCACATCAGGACATTGATTACTGTAGATTTGATATGCTGTGATTTGGAGTCTAAATTTAGGCTATACAATAATGTACAGTACAGTCTTGCTATGCAACGAGGCATTATTTAATCGTTGTGAAAAAAATTGTACTTCTCTAATTATTTTTTTTTTGCTCAAGCTTTGTGTAATAGTCTAGTTACATTTCGACAGTTCCAAGTATGAGCAATATCCTAAAAAGTATATTCTGTGGTTGCTTTTTTGGTTGTTTGTTTTATACGATATTTTCCATATTGATGTCTTACGTAAAGTGGAACTAGAATGAGCTAACATGCTTCTATCACTAAAGCTTTTTCAATAGAGAAAAATAACACTGTTTTTGTTTAGGTAACACCCATGTATTGACTCGTAGAAGTTTTTTTCTCATGAGGCTAAGCAGTTACAAGCGTTATGATTATTTAAAAGTCGTTCATGTGCTTTTTCTTTCTATTTCCTATATAATGTATTGTAGATAACATATGTGATACTAAATCAGTAACAGTTAAAAAAAATCTTTTAAGATTTTCATCTAATTAATTTGTTATTATTCTTAAATTTCAACACGTTTGTACAATCCCTAAATCATCGTTTCAATTAACAATCAGTTTCTTTTTTTAACGATAAATATTTTATCAGAAATGCTTACAACTACCTACACATTTAAATATTGTCGGAGAATATAGCCTATGTTCTCCGATGAAAACTTGCGTCAGATCAAAATGTTGTGGAAAGATAGAAAGAGAGTGAGGAAAGATATTCTTTTAGAAATTCAGTTTGAAGTGCTATACAAATTGAGCATTACAAGTGATGGTGCCTGTGTCACTGTAAACACGAATTAAGAAAGAATGGTGATAAGAGTATAAGCAAGCTACTAAATAAAAATTACAGCATTAGTTCGTCAGTAGGCATAATTTACCACGCCTATACCTCCAGCATTGTGTTTAAAATCGTCATGATTTACATTGATTCAGAATTCAGTTGCATATTTATATTGCCTTTGTTATACAAATTTGAAATGCACTTTAGCATAAACATAACTTCGTGATAACTAATTGTGCAATCTATCCGGCAGAAAATATTAACTTACCCACCCCCACGTCCACACACACACACACACACGCACACACGCACACACACACACAAACACACACACACCTCAAAGCACATGGAAATTAGCCACTTCATTAAAAATCTTGAAAAGTGGTTAATCTCTCGAGGAGATGAACATTTGTTCATCCGATCTAATAATTTTAAGAACTGCTTTCGGTGTTTTGTATTCATGTCTTATTTAATAAGTTACCTTTGGTATGACTTGCTTGTTTTTTAGCGATAAATATAACAACAACAACAACAAACGCAGTAACGCCTTTCAATTTTGTACTTAAGGAGAACATAGTTGATTCAGACATCAATAATTTCCCCTACTTGCATCAGGTTTTCTGCAAAGTTATTTTGGAAAAAAAAACATTCTCAGATTGGAAAGGTGTTAGAATTAACATAAATAACATTAAAATAGACGACTTCTTATAATTCAGAGTCATACCAGTACTAGATCCCAGTTGTCTAATATACATGTATTAAATGTGCCATTGTCGTAAGCCAGGTTGATCCAGAGGTTTTGTGTCCCTAACACATTATCTTGATTTGACAAACAAAGATTGTGAAAATATGTCCAAACACATTGAAGCACGGGTACGTCAACTTGCCTCTGCGTATCATGCTGAACTCTTTAGTAGGGCATATATTTATATCATCTATCTAAGTTGAACTCACGAACCCTAAATTCCCGATCCAACACGTTAACACATTTTCTTGAACTACCTTTCCCTGCCATCGATATGTATTCTCATTATATATAGCGCGAATTTGCAATAAAGCTTTTTTAGAAGGTTAGAGAGTGTCTGTACTTTTCTGTGTACACAGATACAATAGATGCCTGAGTTACTTCCCTGTAACCCACTCTGGCATGTAAAACTAATAGCATTTTATTGTATACAATTTCTGATACTACGCATATATTACAAGAGTCAAAAATACGGACTCTTTTCACCCCAAACACCACCAGGAAAGGAGGGGAAAGGGTGTGGGGCTATACTGGAATCACTTTGTCCGTCAGTCTGTTTCTCAGTTGGTCGATCGTACTTTAACTTCACTATAAGTTGCAGGTTCTTTAGATAACTTGGCACAAAGATTTGCCTTAATGAAACGTTGTGTCGTGCACAAGAAACGTACTGCTTTTTAGAATCTATACTTATAGTTTTAGTAATGCTCTGATTATGCGAGCTTTAACTGCTCTTTGTATCATGGGATACTCAAACAACTTAGCATTTTCCTTAATAAGTCGGTGCATCGCGTGCAAGAACCAAAGTGCTGTATAAAACGTTAAGGTCATTCTTACGTGTCAAATGTAGACATTGAGTGCTGCTTTGTTTGTCCGGGATCAATCTTCACTATGGATTGAGGGATACTCAAATTTTAACCAAAAAGAGACGATGTGTCGCGTACAACTACCAGGCGCTTACCTCAAAAGACAAGGTCCCACTTAAAGATCGTCTACATGTTCGTACCTAGGCTATAAGTTTGTCATGCATAAAGGGTTTTTAAAGTAAGTTGGCATAAATTTAACGAACAGTCATCACAGCCAATAAGTCATAAGATGTCATATCAATTTTACCATTCAGTCTTTTATAACCAACCTTCCAACAATCAATACATTGCAGATCTACAATAGTTCACAGCAACAGTATAAAGGAGAGATTTTATAGGGGTAAAAATGATCAAAGTATATTTCAGTCTGTTTTAATGACATTTTTGTGATTCTTTATTTAGTTCTTATTTTATAGTTCCTCTTTTGCCTCCGACAAGGTGACATTGTGGGGGTATTAATCACATTCAGTGATAGCTCTCGGGTTTATCATTTCAAGGTTCATTTGGTTAGGAAAGCGTTCAACCTTCAGACTTTACTTTAACTAAGAATTTTTTATTTTATTTTATTGGACACATGTTGGAGGGAAAATTATTTTTAGTAACTTGATAAATTGTTTCATAGCAGTTTATAATTTATTTTGAGTTTAAGTAAGTAATTTGCAATATTTCGAGCGCAAAGTCAGATTGTCACGATAAAAAGGTCAGAAGAGTTAACTGTAAAACATTATCGTGAGAATTGAAGTACCAAACTAAAACTTTACATCAAACCAATCAAGACTGCGTGAGAAAAATAAATGTTTTCCTTAAACTTGGACTTCACAATTTCAATGTCTAGGTCTGACATAGGGGTCGTTATATACCGGTGTATACCATCATATATAATACCTTATATTTTCTCTTTATTTTTCTCTTTGAATATAAAATCAATGATTCATGTTTAGCTGCAGCAGTGCTTGAAAACCCAGTGTGTTTGGAGATTTGGTTTGGGTTACATACATTTAATTTGAAGCGGGTCGATGTACACAAAAGTGACTTAAGAAATTAAAAGGCGTTATTTACCTAGCATTTATATTTCATTGTTCTAAGTTTATTTATTTATTATGATAGTCCATCTCTGCGAAAAACATGATATTGATCGGTACAACGTTCCGGCAAACTAAGGCTGTTCTCCACACCAATCTATGGCCTGCCGTTTCTGATACATGTATATGCAAAGAAGAGACACACGTAAAAAGTAGAAACACTGTAAAATGTAATAAAATGATAAGAAAACAATTTATTCTGAAAGAATATTGTCAAAAGGCTGAAGTTTATAACTACACAATACATATATGTATAAACCACAGAGCATAATTCGGGCAGAAGAATGTGAATACTTTAAATAATTTGTACCGTAATACGTACTGTTTTATTAGGTCTGAAGTCTTTATTTTGCAATCAAGATAAATTAGCGCGTCCTAACAAAAAAGAAAAAAAATGATCCTGTTTCTTTTAATCTGTTAGGAAAAAAAGTTTCATTGCCGTTACTTCAAATAGAAAAAAAGCCTATAGCAGATAAAGAAAACAATGCAGTTCAATGTTTGTCCCTTGCAGCAATTCGTTAATCGTTTTAACTAAAATGCATAACTCAGTGAGAGCTAAAACAACATTTAAGTTTGTCCATAGTTGATTTGACACTTTTAAATAAATTTCGTTATGGAGTTATAACATTTAAAGGAAAGGGCATATTTCCACATAACCACTTCATAAACATTTAAAAGCTAGAAAGAATTTATGTATGTGTTAGTGAAATTATGTACAACAGAAAAATGATTAATCAAAGTATAGTAAAATTAATCATTTGGTACACGTGTCAGTTGACAAAAACGTCATCGTTAATGTCTTCAATCTTATCTTTAAGAGTTTTCTGCTCACTGGAATTCAAATTGTTTTCGCCATCCTTAGCTCTAAGATTTGTCAGCTCCAAGAAATTTATTTGGTCGTATCCTCTTGTTGGCGTCATAGGAATCACGGCATGTAAATTCTCTGATACAGTAGAATGAAGAGATGTTCCACTGAATATTCTGTTCCTACTTACATTGGAACTACTGCGAGAGAGTGTTGTCAGGGCACTTCCTACCTTTGACGAAACCGAAAACGACCGAAGGCGTGCGAATCCAAGTTTGAAACGTCCACATGTTAGAAATTTCAGTAACTTTCGGCGAAAGTCGCGCATCATGCAGCAGTATATCCAGAAATTGGCACAGAAGCTCGCTGTAAGGATAATTTCGTAAACACTGATAATAATGTGATTCTGAAATGCTGTGAACCCTTGGTTTTTAGCGTGTTTGAAAGCTAAAAACACAAGCTTGTAAACGCCGTGCGGAAGCTCCGGTATGAGGAAGAACAGCACGATAAAAGCGGCGGTGTACGTGATAATTTTGTCCCGTGTGGATCGATTGGAGTGTTTCCTGTGTGTCATGTGAGCCATTGAAGACACCCTTCGCTGTGCTTTACCAAGCTTTAGTATTGTAATTATTGTCAAGATGACTAGCAATACGCATGGCAGAAGATGCTGTAACACCACACTGAACCAAAGATACATGCAGGATTCCTTACATGGGGTCTCTATTTTCCAACGGCAACTGAAATGTCCAATTTTATTGTCTACCAAGTGGTACACGTGCAATACAACTGCAAACACATAAATAACAACAATGCTGACAAAGGTTTTCCAGAATGTGCAAAGTCGTCCTGAAATGAATGGATGGCAGACACAGAGATATCTCTGGATACACAGGACAACAGTTTGCCACACTGACACGGTATGGAACACAGGAGACACGTAGAACCTCAGGGTCATGTACATGTTACACCATTCCGTTGTCATATCCGTGTGATTTTCGGCGTATACGCCGATTGAATTCGGCAGTAGAGTTATGCCGGTCATTGTGTCGGAGAAGGCAATACTCACAAAGAGAAGGTTTGTTGCTTTTCCGCGATCTTTTCTTGTCAAGAAAAATCCAGCGACGATAATATTTGACAATGTTGTTAATATAATCATTACGGGTAGAGCATACCCAAGAACGTAAATCTCAAACGGGTAAGTTTGAAGAGAATAGTGTACTTCGTCCTCGTAATAGTAATAGTAATAATATAAGGAAGTATTCTCCATTGAATTGTCCCAAAAACTCCCATTTGATGTGAATGTAGCCGTTGAAAAGTCTATTATTTGATCTCCAAAACTTGGCTCTATTTCAGAGCCATTTGCAGAGCCCGTGCCATCTGCATACATCTTGGTAGATTCCCGTCTTGACTTTAAAATGTTTTGCACACACGTCCTCACATATCTCGATATTGTTTATTTAACTTCCTCGTCCCCGGCTAACTGACTGTTAGCTGGCAAAGTTTAATGAGCCAATACCTTAAATGGTAGCCTCTTATTACTGTTTAAAGCAACATCCTTATATGACCGTTATTACTTTCTAATCGAACAAGATCAGTTTTTGTTTTGTTTGTTGTTATAAGTTTTTTTCATACTGAACGTGACACAAAACATGTCGCTTAAAACAAATTATAGATACATCCACTTTGACTATGAGTAAAATATCAAGTTTTTTATCCAAAGCTGAAATTTATTGAAAACATTTGAAGTAAAAGACAAAATGAAATGCATTGTTTGCTACTTTTCGCGTGTTTTTGTAACACAATTGTAATTAAGCTACTTAAATCTATAATAACTATTAAGTGTTTTCCAAAAACACTCAAAGCCGTGCCTTTAACATAAGAATAAGTGGGTGATTGCAAGTACTTCTCGCTCTATAAAAACATCATTGGAAATTTAAGCCATTAATGAGCTACTCTAGTAAGTTGAATCTTATCTTAACACGTTACTTTAAAGGGAGACAGGCGGAGAAAACCAAACCTAATTTTTATTATTCACTAAACGGTATCTAACTTCAAACTAAGTTTTATGTTCCAAGCTTCAATACTTTTAAGGTAATTGCTCAGTCCAGATTTTGCAAACGGACAAACTGAAAGAGTAACGGGCGCACGCCGGGTTTACCTTACACCGATAGGTATTACTTCTCATAGCTTTTTAACATAAAATTCAGATTTCAATTTTAATATTACTGCAGTATTTATTTCAAAATGTATGTTAATAAGACATAAATTGATAGGCAAGTGCATGAAATAATAATTGAATTGTCAGGTAAGTGCACGAAATAGTAATCAAATTGACAGGTAAATGCATGAAATAACGATAGAATTACACATTGCACTACGTACTTCCCATAACAGGATTTTCATATGTGTTTCAGGAATTCTCATAGCAAGCATCGAAATTGATAACAGGCACTGGACATTCGTAATGTTTGTGATTAATTTAGGTTTGTATAGTCTCGTGACAACTGACATGACAGTCGATGAGTTGCATTTAGTTGATGTTTAATCAAGTAAGTGAAACTGTTGTTGTTTCAGCCAGATTCATAGAAAAAGGATTTTAAAATGAATGATTTGCAACAATATCTTTTAATCAAAAACAAATATTTTATGTCAACCTCATTTCAATAAACCATCATCTGTTATCAAAGTTTGCCACAATAGATATAATGCCGTCTTGAAATTTCTAGTTATACATAGCAAAGCTTCAAAATTCAATTTTCTATGAAAGATACATGGTTATCGTAGCATTATTTTCTAAATTTAAACGGAGATAAATAATAAAAGTTTTGATAAAGGCTTCCAATTCCAAAATCTTATTCTCGACAAGTAATGACGTTACTATTTGAACACTCAAGGTCAAAGAAGAGTTCAAAAAGATGTTTATCTGTACATGTACATTGAAGGTCAAATTCATTTAAGTTAAGCGTTATGTTTGTTCATGGATTTTCATCTAATTAATTTATTATTATTCTTAAATTTCAAAACGTTTATACTATTCCTAAGTCAAGGTTACAATTAGCAATCAGTTTCTTTTTTTTTAACGATACATATTTTCTTAGAAATGCTTACAACTACCTACACATTTAAATATTGTCGGAGAATATAGCCTATATGTCAGACTCGTTCTCCGATGAAAACGTGCGTCATATCAATTGTTGTTTATGACAGTGAGGAAAGATATTCTTTAAGAAAATCAGTTTGAAGTGCTATACAAATAGAGAATGACCGGTGATGGTGCCTGTGTCACTATAAACCCAATTTTAAAAGAACAATGACAAGGGTATTTACAAGTTACTAAGTATAAATGAGATATTCGTTCGTCTGTAGGCCGAATTCACAACGCCTTTACCTCCAGCTTTATGTTTAAAATTGTCCTTATTTACATTAATTCAGAATTCAGTAACATATGTTGTTACCTTTTTATACAATTGAAATTGAAATGCACTTTAGCATAAACATGTGTGCGTGATAACATATATTTTGCAATCTATCTGGCAGAAAATATTAACTTACCCCTCCCCATCCACCCCTCCCCCACCCCAAACTCTATGCACATGAAGATTAGTCAAGTCATTAAAAATCTTGAAAAGTGGTTACTCTCGAGAAGATGTACGTTCGTTCATCCTATCTAATAATGTCGAGAACTGCTTTCTGTGGTTTGTATTTATGTCTAATTTACTAAGTTATATTAGGTTGACTTGCTTGTTTTGGAGCGATAACAACAACAACAACAAACGTTGAAACTAAGTACTAACGAAGTACGCCCATCAATTTTTTCAGTTCAGACATCAACAACTTCTCTACTTGAATCAGGTTTTCTGTAAAGTTATTTTGGCGATTAAAATGATCAAGACGCGTATCATAGATTGAAAAGGGGTGAGAAAATACGATGGCTTGGTTAAAATTATATTTAAATACTTCTTATAATTCAGAGTCATACCAGATGGTCAGTTCATCGTTTCGTTGTTCCTTCTAAAGACAGTATTAGTTCATCGAAAAAATGCCATAATTTGCATGTATTAATGTGTCATTGTCGTTAACTAAATTGATCCAGTAGTTTTGTGGCCTTAACTACTGGACCACAGAAGATAATGAGAGAAATACATGTACAAACTTCCTAAATATAACCTTGACAATTAAGATGCCCTCTGTTCTGTTTATATTTCTAACACATTTTCTTGGTTTGGCAAACAAAAACTGCGAAAATATGTCTAAACACATTGAAGTACGGGTACGTCAACTTGCCTCTGAGTATTATTAAGAACCCTTTAGTAAGGAATATATTTATATCGTCTATCTGAGTATATTTATCGTTGGAAGCGGTTCGACCGACGCCCCGTGGAGGGTTCAGTAAATTTAGATTGTGGAGTGTAGTGCGAAATACAGAAAACATCTCATTCCACGCTCCTGGTTCATTTCATTGCTCAATGTATAACACCAATAAGGGAACACGGTTTAATGGTGTCATCCATAAAACAGTTAGCTGTCATAGTGTGAGGGCGGGTGGGGGAAGTCGAACTGACGAACCCGGAATTCCCAATACAACACGTTTACACAGTTTCTTGATCTACTATTCTATGCTTTTGATATTTTTTCTGATTATATATAGCAAATTTGCCATATAGCATTCTTTTAGAATCTTAGAAAGGGCAGGTACTGTTGGTGTACACAGATACAATACATGTTAGAGTAACTTCCCTGTGACTCACTCTGGCATGTAAAAAACTTGTAAACATAATACAATATTATATACTGAAACTATGCACATATTACAAAAATCAAACATGGACTCGTTATACCCCAAACACCACCTGGAAGGGAAAGGAAAGGCGTGTGGGGCTATACTGGAACTGCTTTGCCCGTCAGTCTATTTCTCAGCCGGTCGATCGGGCAGGTGGTCAGGCGGACGGTCGGTAAGCCTATATGTCTGTCTCGAAACTTCTTTGGGCTTTTAAGGGGCTGGCCTCCAGATGACCAAAAAAATAAAAGTTTTCTTGTATTATAAATTTCTTGTAATATTTATGACTAATGCTTAAAAACTAACTAACTGGCAAAAATTGCAGGATTTTTAGATAACTTGGCACAAAGATTTCCCTTTATGAAACGTTGTGTCGTGCACAAGAAACGTACTGATTTTCAGAATCCATACTAATATACTACTCAAAATATGATAGGGATCACTTTTTATTTCTTAAATATCTTTTTAATGATAACCTTAAGATAACTGATTTTTTCTCATACATGTAGTTTATTCATATTGCAAAGCCGACCTGTCCAGCAGATTTTGATTGTTTACCTGTACATGGCTCGAGATGCACGGGAAAAGCAATACCTCTTGAAAAGTGGTGCACCGCGGACATGTACCTTTATGTACACATCCGTTTTATTCAGACTTCGCTTGTGCATGGTAACGTTTATATCGAACCTAGTACTGGTCATGGCAAATCTACGGCAAAGATGGCGTATTGGCGATGAGGAGATGAATAGGGGGTAGGGATGCTTGAGGCTGGGCGTTCCCAAAAGCACGTGGCAGGTGTCCTCGGAGTGTCCCAGAGCACCGTTGCCAGGATGTGGCGACGGTTTCAAACTTAAGGGCATGTCACGTATAGGCATGGCGGAGGGCGTCAGAGGTCCACAACTCAGCGTGAGGACCGGTTTATTGTCGTTCAAGCGCGACCTCAGCGCTTTGTTACCGCTACTGCCCTCCAAAATGACTTCCAGAATGCCACTGGTGTAAGACTTTCCACTCAAACCATCAGGAACCGTTTTCAAACAGCTGGCATAAGGGTTAGAAGGACAGCAATACGAATATGTGTTGCGAGCCATGACCGTCATTGCGGGGGCTCGGTCATGGTTTTGGCGGGCATTAGCATGCAGGGAAGAACGGTTGCACATTGTTCAAAACGGCACATTGACAGCTGTACGATACGTCAATGAGATCTTAGATGTGTACGTTCGTCCGTACGCTGGTGCTATAGGCCCTGAGTTCATTTTAATGGACGACAAAACCCGGCCTCAAAGGGCAAGGGTCACCGACGAGTACCTAGAGGCAGCAGCCATAGAGATATTGGACTAGCCAGCAAGATCTCCAGACCTCAATCCAATAGAGCACGCCTGGCTCGACTCCCACAAAAGGCATCCGGAGACTCATTAGCAGCATGAAAAGGCGGTGCAGAGCAGTAATCCAAGCAAACGGACACCATACGCGATACTAAAGCAAATTTCAGGCCATAGACTTGATTTTTCCAAAAAGTTCCATTTCATCTCCTGTGTTATCCAAAATTTGTGCCCTCCCACGGCTCAAACTCTGTCACGCTTCAACGGTTTACAGACTTACTCATTTTTTGGTACCAAACTGTTGTCATATGAACATATTTTCAGACTCACAACAAAAAATGTAACCTTCCAACCTTATGTAGTAAATATACACATTCTTATAAGTGATCCCTATCAAATTTGGAGTAGTATAGTTTTAGTAATGCTCTGTTTGTGCGAGCTTTAACTGCTCCATGGATCAATGGATACTCAAATAACTTAGCACAAAGTTGTTTTTCCTTGATGAGTCGGTGCGTCGCGTGCAAGAACCAAAGTGCTGTCTAAAAGGTTAAGGTCATTCTTACGTGTCAAAGGTAGAAATTGAGTGCTGCTTGGTACATCCGGGATCAATCTTCACTATGGATTGAGGGATACTCAAATTTTAACCAAAAGAGACGATGTACCGCGTACAATTACCAGGCGCCTACCTCAAAAGACAAGGTCCCACTTAAAGATCGTCTATATGTTCGTGTCTAGGCTATAAGTTTTTTAGTCATGAAGGTTTTTCAAGTAATTTGTCATAAAATTAACCAGTAATCAAAGCCAATAAGTCATAAGATGTCATATCAATTTTACCATTCAATCTTTTATAACCAACCTCCCGACAAACAATACATTGCAGATCTACAATAGTTCTCAACAACAGTATAAAGGAGGGCTTTCACAGGGATAAAAATCATCAGAGTATATTTCAGTCTGTTTTACTGACATTTTTGTGATCCATCATGTAGTTCTTACTTGATATTTACTCTTTTGCCTCCGACAAGGTGGCGCTGTGGGGGTATTAATCACATTCAGTGATAGCTCTCAGTATTAATTATTTCAAGCTTCATTTGGTTAGGAAAGCGTTCAATCTGAACACTTTACTTTAACTAAGAATTTTTTTTTATTTTATTGGACACATGTTGGAGGGAAAATTATTTTTTAGTAACTTGATAAATCATTTCATAGCGGTTTATAATTTATTTTACTTCAAAGTAAGTGATTTACAATATTTCGAGCGCAAAGTCAGATTGTCATAAAAATTCAAAAGATTTAACTGTAAAACATTATCGTGAGAATTGAAATAATAAATTATAATTATACAACAGACCAATCAAGACTACATGAGAAAAAAATGTTTTCCTTAAACTTAGACTTCGCCCTTAGTACAGGTCAGCCTGTAATTAAAACCTGAGATCCTATCAATGTCTAGGTCTGACTTAGGATTGTTATATACCGGTGTATACCATCATATGTTGTACCGTATATTGTCTCTTTATTTTTCTCTTTTAATATAAAATCAATGATTCATGTTTAACTGCAGCAGATCTTGAAAACTCAGTGTGTTTGGAGATTTGGTTTGGGTTACATACATTTAATTTGAAGCAGGTCGATGTACACAAAAGTGACTTAAAATTAAAAGGCTTTATTTACCTAGCATTTATATTTCATAGTTCTACGTTTATTTATTTATTATGATAGTCCATCTCTGCGAACAAAAATAATTTTGATCGGTACAACGGTACGGCAAACTAAGGCTGTTCTCCACACCAATCTATGGCCTGCCGTTTCTGATACATGTATATGCAAAGAAGAGACACACGTAAAAAGTAGAAACAATGTAAAGTGTAATGAAATGATAAGAAAACAATTTATTCTGAAAGAATATTGTCAAGAGGCTGAAGTATATAACTACACAATACATATTTGTATAAACCACAGAGCATAATTCGGGCAGAAGAACGTGAATACTTTAAATATTTTGTACCGTAATACGTACTGTTTCAAGATCAAACTTTTATCAGGTCTGAAATCTTTATTTCGCAATCAAGATAAATAAGCGCATGCTTAAAAAATACACTTTGAATGATACTGTTTCTTTTCACCTGTTTACTACTTATGAGAAAAAGTCTAATGTGCTGTTACTTCTAGTAGAATAAAAGCTTAAAACAGATAAAAACAATGCAGTTCAATGTTTGTCCGTTGCAGTAATTCGTTAATCGTTTTAACTAAAATGCATAACTCAGTGAGAACCAAAACATCAATTAAGGTTGTCCATAGTTAACACTTTTGAATAAGTTCATTATGTAGTTATAACATTGATAGGAAAGGGCATATTTCCACATAACTAGTTCATGCACATTTAAAAGCTACAAAAATTTTATGTATGTGTAAGTGAAAGTATGTACAACAGAAATATGACTGATCAAAGTATAGTGATATCAATCGTTTAGTACACGTATCAGTTGACAAAAACATCATCGTTAATATCTTCACCCTTATCTCTAGGAGCTGTCTGCTCACTGGAATTTATATTATTTTCGTCATCCTTAGCTCTAAGATTTGTTAGCTCCCGGAAATTTATTTGGTCGTATCCTCTCGTTGGCGTCATAGGGATCACGACATGTAAATTCTCTGATACAGTAGAATGTAGAGATGTTCTACTGAATATCCTGTTCCTACTTGCGTTGGAACTACTGCGAGAGAGTGTTGTCAGGGCACTTCCTACCTTTGACGAAGCCGAAAACGACCGAAGGCGTGCGAATCCAAGCTTGAAACTTCCGCATGTTAGAAATTTAAGTACTTTTCGGCGAAAGTCGCGCATCACGCAGCAGTATATCCAGAAATTGGCACAGAAGCTCGCGGTAAGAATAATTTCGTAAACACTGATGATTATGTGATTCTGTAATGCTGTGAAACCTTGGTTGTTAGCGTGTTTGAAAGCTAAAAACACAAGCTTGTAAACACCGTGCGGGAACTCCGGTATGAGAAAGAACAACACGATCAAAGCGGCGGTGTACGTGATAATTTTGTCCCGTGTGGATCGATTGGAGTGTTTCCTGTGTGTCATGTGAGCCATTGAAGACACCCTTCGCTGTGCTTTACCAAGCTTTAGTATTGTAATTATTGTCAAGATGACTAGCAAAATGCATGGCAGAAGATGCTGTAACACCACACTGAACCAAAGATACATGCAGGATTCCTTACATGGGGTCTCTATTTTCCAACGGCAACTGAAATGTCCAATTTTATTGTCTACCAAGTGGTACACGTGCAATACAACTGCAAACACATAAATAACAACAATGCTGACGAAGGTTTTCCAGAATGTGCAAAGTCGTCCTGAAATGAATGGATGGCAGACACAGAGATATCTTTGGATACACAGGACAACAGTTTGCCACACTGACACGGTATGGAACACAGGAGACACGTAGAACCTCAGGGTCATGTACATGTTACACCATTCCGTTGTCATATCCGTGTGATTTTCGGCGTATACGCCGATTGAATTCGGCAGTAGAGTAATGCCGGTCATTGTGTCGGAGAAGGCAATACTCACAAAGAGAAGGTTTGTTGCTTTTCCGCGATCTTTCCTTGTCAAGAAAAATCCAGCGACGATAATATTTGACAATGTTGTCAATATAATCATTATGGGTAGAGCATACCCAAGAACGTAAATCTCAAACGGGTAAGTTTGAAGAGAATAATGTCCTTCGTCCTCGTAATAGTAATAGTAATAATATAAGGAAGTATTCTCTGTTGAATTATCCCAGAAACTGCCATTTGATGTGAATATAGCCGTTGAAATGTCTATTATTTGATCAACAAAACTTGGCTCTATTTCAGAGCCATTTGCAGAGCCCGTGCCATCTGCATACATCTTGGTAGGTTCCCGTCTTGACTTTAAAATGTTTTGCACACACGTCCTCACATATCTCGATATTGTTTATTTAAATTCCTCGTCCCCGGCTAACTGATTGTTAGCTAGCAAAGTTCAGTGAGCCAATACCTTAAATGGTAGCCTCTTATTACTGTTTAAAGCAACATCCTTATATGACCATTATTACTTTCTAATCGAACAAGATCAGTTTTTGTTTTGTTGTTGTTATAAGTTTTTTTTTTCATACTGAACGTGACACAAAACATGTCGCTTTTAAACAAACAATAGATACATCCACTTTGACTATGAGTAAAATATCAAATTATTTATGCAAAGCGGAAATTTATTGGAAACATTTTTGAAATAAAAGACAAAATGAAATATATTGTTTGTTCTTTTTTTTTGGTTCGTGTGTTTTTGTAGCACAATTGTAATAACAAAATGCTAAGCTATTTAAATCTATAATAACTATCAAGTGTTTTTCAAAAAAACATATTAAGCCGTGCCTTTAACTATAAGAATAAGTGGGTGATTTCAAGTACTTCCCACTCTATAAAAACGCCATTTGAAGCGTAAGCCGTGAATGAGCTACTCTAATAAGCTGAACCAAATCGTGACACGTAAATTTAAATGGGGATTGTCAAATATTCTTTAAATTAGAATTAAATGCATCTATTTTAATATAATGAAAAACTAGAGTTGCATTGTTATATAGGCTTTACTAAAGGGTATTCAAAAATTATGATTTAAAATATGTTTAACTTCATTACAACAAGAAATATGTGTTTTTTCGTTTTAGGCAAAACGTCCATATGACAACCAAATAGAAAAAAATCCGTGTGATAACTTTACAGTTTAATATCTCAACAAAAAATAAATCCACGTCTTGTGTTCTCTCGCCAAAGTTTTTGGCTCATAGCTACAAGATTCAATATGAACGGAACTCATCAAATACGTTATGAAATCAATACCGTATATTAATGCTGTGCTGTGATTGATCAACTAGCTCGTTATGGATACAGCAGTCTTAAATGGATGAGTTACTCGATTTAAACTTAGCATATAAATATGAGTTTTTAGCCGCAATTTTTATGAAATTTATACATGCCAGACGATTCCTTCGGAAGATCTCAGTTGTTCTATCATTTGAATAAATCTGTGTACATTTTCACATAAGAAATAGATTCAATAAATAAAATTTAACTTTAATCAGTGTAGCATAGTTGAAGTCTGATATCATCACCATTCTCTCCGGACAGAGACATATGCTATGACATAGCAAATTACATTGTGTCAACTGTAGTCCCAAGTTTTTATGTCGCTGAAGGTTCCGGAGGACGGCCCGATTTTGCACGACATGCACGTTATACTGAGAATATAAAATAGAAACGACCAGCTGAATGGTTTTAAAACTTTACCTTTTTCTTTATTTCTTTACTATTTTTTCTATACTGTCGAATAACACTCTTATGGTATTTGAATTTTTACAAGATTTTTCAAACTTCTAGTATCTTAATGTATATAACTGCACAGCCCTGTAAAATCTATTTCCTAGTCGCTCTTAAACAAGACTATTAAGCCTACATTTCTGATAATGTAAAATTATCAATAAGCGAAAACTACAAACAATAGAATGATAAGCACTTTGTTCCGGCCATTCATTAAGACTTTTTGTGCAAAATAGGTCATCAGGCAAATTAATGCAATGTACAATATTTTTTCAACGGACTCGTATCAGTAATGCATAGAAGTAAAAGAATGACGAAAACCCGTCAGAAAATTTGCTGACATATGGTAAAATGAAATTATGATAAAATAATCTAAAAGTGACACACTTTTACTGTAAACATACAAATGTAAGCAGAGTACTAGTATTTAACATTCAATAAAAGCTATTGGAAACTTAACTTCAATTACAAATCATATACACTCACCGAAATAAATTAAGGGTCAAGACTTAAATTCATAGATTTTTAACTGCAAAAATGTTCGTGTAAATTTAAATTGTGTTTTGCTTTAGACACACCAGCATTAGTGTATATATGTGTTTATCTACCCGCAACAGCTGAACTATCTCGTGCTGGTCCGTGCAAACACACCCACCCCTCAAAATCAAATGAAAATTAAATGTGTAGAATAAAGTCAACGTGGCATGAGCAGGTTTTAATTTTAATTTTTGATTCGAATCATGTCACACTATAGAACTGATTAGTGTGAAAAATCTCTGATGCCTGGAGGACACATGTCGGCTGAGGCTGCCAGAGCAGTCGGTCGTCTGCTGGCTGGGCAAACGCAGCACGAGATGGCCTATGAGCATGGCGTCCTCAGAGTGGACGTCCAAGGTCAACATCTGCTCGGGAAGACCGTGCCATCTTTGTCCTGGCAAAACACCATAGGTTTGACTCGGCTTATGCTCTAAATAAAGACTTCCAAACTGCTTCTGACGTTCGAATCTCGGCACAAACATATCGCAACAGACTCCACGACGCTAATTTACGTGCTTGCCGTCCTGTGGTACGTCCTCCTTTAACGCCAAGACTCCGTGCGGCCCGTCTGGAGTTTGCCAGAGACCACGGTATTTGGCAACTCAGGCACTTTCGTAATGTGCTATTCACCGACGAGTCCAAATTTTGGACTTCCATGATAGACGTCAGCGTGTATGGCGTCAGCAAAATGAGCGGTTCAGCGAGTGTTGCATATCCGAACATGACAACTTTAGTAGTGGCTCTGTTATTGTTTGGACGGGCATTTCTTAAGACAGGAGTACATACCTTCACGTGTTTGTTAACGGCACTGTTACTGCTAGACGTTATATTGACAAGATTCTCCGACCTCACGTCATTCCATATGCTGGTGCGTCAACCAGAAATGAGCTGGCTGC